>CM058230.1:3126257-4326257 GCA_030180135.1 Orychophragmus violaceus
CGGTCGGCGAAAGGGTTTTTCTGATTTCTTTTGCTTTTTTTTTCTTTTTCTTCTTCGTGAGAGAAATCTGTTTTCCCCTGGGTTTGCTTCCGATCGGGATCTATGTTCTTCAGTTTGCAGTAGAGGCTCTTCATCCCTGATCGGGTTTTTGTTTTGAATAAGGTTTCGGTTCCGCTCACCGGATTGCTCCCAATAGAGCGTTTTCCGATTAACATCGGAGCTCTCGATCTCCCTCCCCTACGTCTCTCTCCTCCGTGAAGGATGTCTCTCTTCGCTATCTCTCTCGGTGGCTTCTCGATCTAGGAGTAATATCTTCACAGCTATCTCTCACCTTTGGCTTTGGGAATTTAATGGCCAAATCGTTGATTTTGGCCGGCGGTGGAGCTTCCATGGCGTGGAGTTTCCGGCTTGATGGTCGCGGCTGTTTCTCTCCTTTATGCGGTTCTTCACTGGCGTATTCTTTTTTGGAAGGGTTGATCGGCAACTTGGGTTTCTTCAGAAGCAGAGCGAAGACGTCGATGTGTTCTCCGGCGGTGTTCTGAATCTCGCTTGAGCGGTGGTGCATGCCGGCGATCTTCTCGTGCCAACATGTGGCCTGACTCAGTCTTATCTTCCCGCATGGACTGTTGTTGGGCTTAATTTGTTTCTCTGTTTGGGCCGTTCATGTTGTTCTCCCTTGTTGTAACTTTGGCTTTTTGGCTTTAATGCGAAAGCCGAGTTGACAAAAAAAAAAAACAGAAATTAAAAAAAAAAAAACTTTTAAATTGGGGCACACGTCATTGCAGGCTTTGGTTGTGCGCTTCCCCTAATTTAAAAGCACTAGACAGTTAGAATATATCCTTTGCGGGTGGCCCATGGTTGTCCATCCATATCTCACCATTCATGAATGAATGAATGAGGTCACACTTCTTATCCTACCGATCATAATAACATTTCCAATATTCCCTACTGTTTAGTCTTCGGTTTACTATAGGTGAGAGATGACAGCTTAATGACCTTTTATAATTAAAAAAAAAATATGGAAACTATAGTCGCCCTCCTCTTCTTCAACGACTTATAAGGTCACTTATTCTAAGAAAATTTGTGGCAGCCAAAAGTTTTAGACATGTAACTCATTTTAATTTAACCTCTCTCAAAATGTTAAGACATTGGATTTCCAATTTTTTTAACCCTAATTATATTGTTTTCTATATGTATCATGTTGATAGTCGGACTTTACTTTTTAATTCCAGTTTATTTTGGGTTTATATTTTGTTTTGCAATTGTCTTTCTTTAGTATAATGATTCTTTAGACGGAAAAAAACTCATTTTATTTACCGGACTAGAAACCAGAGCATGTTAAACTAATTTCTTTATGTATGTAATTCGAACTTGTACTTGCTTTGGAGTGGAATTTACTAAATCTACTAACAAAAAAAAAATACTAAATCTTGGTCTTTAATTGTTTACTGATCCAAATATCGGTTCAAGTACCATATTTAGTATTACTATTTACCAACCAAATTGATTCTAACCTTAAAACCAAATAAATAATACTTATAATTATAAGGCTGTGAATGGAAACCAAAGTACGGGACGGTATTATAAATTGTTACCAATCAGCTTCACTTTTAGTTAATAGGCGTTATTTTTGAAAAAAACACAGTCAGAAAAATAGATTTTTTGTTGTTCATCATTTCCTGAAAAACGCAGTTCCACAAGTTATCAAGTGGGTCATGTGCGTTTTTCTGTTTTCTTAAGCAATAAAAATATTCATTTATTTTATTTCTTATATTTTTTTTTATTGGATACACTATATTTCATCTTATTTGAAAATAAATGAAATTTTTTATGATAATCATTCAAATATTTTATCGTTCAAAATGTGACAGTTAAACCTTGACATTTAGGTATCCATTCAAGTTTGATTCGAATTTTTTGAGTTTTCGAATTTTCAAGTTTCATGATATAAAATCCGTTCGAATATTTTATTATTTTATTTTGATTCAGTTATATTCGTATTCGGATCAGATTTCGATATCCAAAATATAAAAAAATTAGTTAAATTTGAATAAAAATATAAATAATTATTTTGGAAATATAATAGTATTTCAGGTATCCATACGTTCTCAATTCAGTTCGAATTCAAGGTCGATTATTCAGATATAGGAGTCTAAGACCCATTCAAATTTCCAAGATTACAATTAAAAATCTGAAATTATCAATTATTTAAAGACCAAAATAATTAAAATATTCGGTCAATCTAGAAACGCACGATTCCTTTGACATATGAAATTGATCAATTTTAAATTATTTATTAAATATAACTTCGTATGTTGAAACACATATTATATATATATATGTATATATATGTATATATATATATATGTAAATTTGTTATGTTAGCATCAAATTTGTATATATAAATTTGTTAAATAATAAAATTTTATTTGAATAACAATATTTGAGTCACTCATGATATAAGAAATATTAATTAAATCTGAATTATTATATTTATAAATATATAGATAAATTTGTATGCTGTAACACATATTTTATATATATATATATATAATTTGATATATTTTTTATATCGATTTGGTTTGGTTTAACCGAACCGACTATTTATTTATGTTTTTAGTTTTAAATTAATCAAATCTGATTTTAGCAAGAATATACCGAATTATTAAAAAAAAACATTGTGAACTGAATCTGAGGTAATCGAATTTACTTAAAATTAATAAAATTAGCCGAATTTTAAATAAACCAAAATTAATCCAAAAAAAAAATTTATAAAAAAGCGCATTTGTCCCGTAAATCATTTTTTACCAATCAATATATATTATGTACTGTTTATTATTTAAAAATCGTAGTTGTCCCGCAATCCGCATGTACTGCGGTTGAACCGCACCGTATTTTAAAACCGCTTTTTCCGCATAACTAAAACCGCGGTCACCATTCGGACCCTAAATCCTAACCTAACATAAATAAGTAGATCGAAGTGGTGCATTGGTAGGTACTAAGTTCATCATACTAAAAACGTGAACTATTCGAATTAAAAAAACACGAAATTATTGTTCTTATTCTTTTGTATACATCAAGGCTCATTTACTATTGCTATCTTCTGATATTATTTTAAAAAGACAATTATTTGAGGGGAAATCAATATACAATAGACGACAAGAGAACACGATATGAATGTATAGTAGCCAACCTCGTGCCTCGTTGTGGCTTTATAAACTTTATACTGTATATATTACTACTATCTACCAAATATTGGAGACATCATCATCGGAAGGAGAGGTAATGGATCCAATGTACCACGAGATGATTCCGATTAATTAAACAAATAAATCATAGACACACTTTTATATCTCTTAACCAAAATTTTCTACTATTATATTTTGTATCTGGGAGCTCCACTTGTCTGTAACAATAATCTATATAACTGTACAAAATCCCCATGCTTGTAAAGTTTTGTTCTTTATATTTTTTATAAACAATTCACATTAAACAAACCCATAAAACAATTTCAATTTCCAACTCGCATATCATATATATCCCTATGTTTTAACTCCTTTGGAACCATATATTACTGGATAACAAAAAAAAAATCACATTATGACTGTATAAAGAGCTCATTATAATTGACAAACCGATCTTTTCCAAATCAAAAGATTAAGATTTGGCCTTGGTTTTCGATATCAAGAATCTTTAAAACAACCACAACACAACACAGACTAAATAAGTAGGGACATGATCAGCTTGCACTTCACTTCAGTCCAAATACAAAATATTTAGTTTAGCTAGCACGATCGCACCACATCTAAACCAGACGACAAAAGCAATATGGGGATCCGGAGCCACCAAATGTGCCTGGCTGTGTAGTTGTACAAGATTCATTCCAACCAAGTTTGATCCTCTCATGTTCCTTTGGAAAAACCACTATATTCTTCAAATAAGCATGATATTTATTTCCAGCTTAGTTATTTTCTATTTTACCATTACTACTACACTATGGCTCTGTGTTTTTTTTTTTTAAATACTTTGAAAGTTTCTTAACTTAGGCTTATAATTTCTTAAGAGTATGAAATCAAACTTTAGATAATTCGATTTAAGTATTTATCAGTACCCAAAGGAATTTAAATCTAGGACGCAAGAAAATCAACACTCTTGTACTACCATTAGGCGACCACTAGTGCTGGGAATCGGATCAATCCGTGACCCGCGACCCGTCCCGCGACGGATTGAGTAAAATTTTTACCCGCTGAAACCCAACTCGCTAAACCCGCGGACTAAAAACACTTGACCGCACCAGCACCCGTCCCGCTTAATTTTGCGGGTACCCGCGGATAACCCGCAAATATTAAAATATTAAAATTTTTAATTATATATATATTTTAAATAAAAACAAAATTTATTAATAAAATTTTGATATTAAAAACGTAAATTTATAATTTGTATTTAAAAAACCAAATATTTTAAATAATTTTTATATATTTTATTTTATTTTTAAATTAAACACTAAAATTCATAAAATATTAATAAAATATTAAATTTAAATTAAAAAAATTGAGGGTACCCGCGAATCCGCATTTCAAAATTTCCCGACTCGCAACCGCCCTGCCAAAAAAAATTTCAATCCGCACCTACCCTACAAAAAAAAAAAAATCCGACCCGCACCGCACCTACTATATAGTTTATATTGAAAATTGTTGTCCCTTATGGGGTCCCTTGCGGTTTGGCTGGTTCCACGCCCTGCTCAGTTTGCATTTTCATTTTCATTCTTTTTTCTCTTTCAAATTATCATTTACTGAGACTTTCTTTTGTACAAGAGTTTTTTCCCCATATTGATTTCATGTTATATATTATATCGTTTTTATTGATTATTGTATGTTAGTATGTTTTTCTTTTTATTTTCTCTCTTTATCTTTATAATACTTTCCAAAAATTTCAGTAAATATATTTTGATAATCCATTTATTGATACATGACTTTCTCTCTTTATTTTTTGTCAGTTTAAGATTATTTTTTTGTTGGTCAAAATGTCTTCCTATGATTATGTTACTGTCTTCAAGAACCTTGAAGCAAGTAAAATATTGTAATTATATAAAATTACCAATTAGTTCAAAGTTAAAATTTTGTCTCCTGTAATTATTCTTCTGGATATCTAAATACTTGTCGGTGTGAATGGTCTTATTTTGCTTCCTACAACTATAATTGCATTGCATTGAACTGTACTTAATTACCTTCGAAAAAGACATCATGTTAGGCCAATATTAAAATTTGATTTATTTGAGTGCCCACTTTCTTCATCACATGTAAAATGGAGCAATACTTGTAAAGCCTGAAAACGAGTCAGGAAAAGGAGGCCAAACATTATAGAATCCTAACATTGAGATTCTTAAAAGATACGATTCACTAACCATTATTTGTCACATTATCACTGATTAATAAGATATTTTTTCTCATATTTAATTTTTGTTGCTACTGCTTTTTCTTTCTCTTGGGTCTGTTTGGTGAACAAAAACGGAAGTTATATTAGCGGTTATCAGAACTGGTAAGCGGTTGAATAATGCAAAATTGTAAGTGAAAATTGTTAGCTGAAAACTGTTAACGAAAGCGGTAACAAAAAAACTGAAAGTAACCGCTTTTACTATAACTTTTGATAACGTTTTCGTGATTGGTAACAAAGAAAACAGTAAACCTCTAACGTTTTAACTGTTCATACACCAATCAAACCCTTTATATCTTAAAGAGAAACAAAATATTAGTTTAAAAAAAAAATTAGTTGGCTAAACCAACTAATTTTTTAGGTTGGAGAATTCATGTGAAATTTTGGTAGCCAATCTGAATCAAATCCATATTAGCGGAAGCCTACTCGGTAAGCATATATATGTTGTAAACAAAATACTAGTTCGTTATGCATATATATATGTTGATTTGATTATACCTGATGATTTTTTTTGAATATTTAACTCATGCTAAACCAGAGCTTGATAAAAAATTCATATACTAAATCAAAAGTATGGTTAATGTGAACCCAACAAAAATTATATAACTCGATGGATAAAGCTACATTCGGCTGGTATTCATTAGCATTTGCGTCTGCTATGACAAATACTAATTAATAGACGTGTACACACTGATAAGATGATTCCGGACCGGATAACACAATCACCACCTACCTGTGACAACATACTAATCATCTCGTGCAAGACTAGCTCGGTCTTTGACTTTTCTCAATTTATGTGCCATGAGAGGAGACGATAAGATCCACTCAACAACTCATTGTTTTTTAACAGACAAATGATTTACTCAAACGACTCTCACATGCAATATGACTATCCAAGCTAGTTTTATTGTATTCATTGTATGAGTCTACGTAAACCCTTAAGAAATGGTAGGGCCGAACTTAATTAAGAGTTTCTGATTTATAACTCATATCAAAGTTCTAATATGTTATATGTCACAAATACCAATGCATTTTTCTAATGCTTACAATCTGTGGCTACATAAAAAGTGATAGTGACAAATAACACACGCTGAGTTTGGTGAATAGTTGTTCCATCGAGTCCGGAGCCACATGACTGACAAGATTACAAAATGAACATCGCTCTCTAGCTAGCTACTCTTTAAGGCCATTCCTATATTTCTGATTTTGCTAAAAGCCAACCTAACATTACCTTTGATATAATTAGATAAGATAATAAATACCTTTTTTGCCGGAGAAAATTCAAAGGTTTGTTGATCATTTCTGATCATGATCTCCTTAATTCCCAAAATAAGCAATCAAAGTCTGTCGGTATCAAGCTAGATATGATGAAATGCGAGATACGGGTGATCAGCGTAAGACATTTGAAATTGTATATGTAGTTTCTAGATTTTGCTTACAAGTAATCTTGAATCATGGATCATTACTCTCAACGCGATAGATAACGTGCACGGCTTTTTTAATGTAAACTTCAAACCTCTATCCAAGCGTTTACTATTGCATGAAACTATTTAATGTGACAACTCATATCAACTTGTGATAAACTGATTAACCACGTATATAGGAGGTATTTTTATTTGCTGTATATTTGATGAATCACGTAAGAAACCATTTAGGTTATATACGGCAAGTGATGTTTGACTTTTTTTAACGGTAGTTAAATTTAGGTTTTATAATACTTCTACAAAATAAGTGAATTATTTGTATTTTAGTTTATATATTTTCACTAGGAAAAATCATGTTTTTTTTCTTCTTTGTTGAAATAAACGATTTTGACTATTTCATTTGCATGTGACTAAGTAATTCAAATCACGAATTTTATTATTTTGGGTCAATGGGGCAAAACATGCATTTTTGACAAAATCATAGGTTGTAGTTCTAAAAAAGACAGTTTTGAAATGATTTTTTTTTATTAGACATGTGGTATCCCATCAGCTTTTTAAGTGTCAAAACTATAGTTTATATATGAATCTTGTTTCATCCGCAGTTTTTTGGATGACCAAATGAAACATGCTTGATATGTTTTGAGATGACTTTGTTTTCTTCTAAAATGACTATGTCTACAACTATGTATACGGTTGTAGATGATTATAATTTCTACACATCCAAACAAATTATCTAATTAATATAAATCAGATGTCATGTGAGAGAAAAAATCTGCTCTCCTCCAATCAGAAGATGCTATTTTGCTGACGTGGCATATCAGTTCAATGACTATTGTGAAAAAAAAATGGTGTCTATTCTTTCAATTTTTTCATCTCTCAAGCGTTCTCTGGAAAAACCGCTCACCATCTATTGACGAGAGAAAATAAAACTGCTCTCCATCTCTGCATCTTTCTCCAAGATAAGTTCTTGCTTTTTTTCTTATATTATTGAACTCCTATGATTCAATCGATTTTATCGATCTCACCTTTTTCCTCATTCGTTTCAGTTTTTTTCCTCAAAATACTAGAGTCGTTTCAGTTTTTTTTCTTCTCCCGTGAAAGCGTGAACGGTTCATGATTCCTTTGTCATCATTTTTGTTGTTCTCCATCTCTCTCCCTTCGAAGATATGAAATCAATCAATTTTTTTTTGATTTTCGATTCTTACTATCCCAATTTAGTTTATGGGGCACAGGAAATAACCGCCAGAAAAATGGGGCACAGTAAGCACAGGCGATCTAGAGGAGGCAATTTGAATCCAGGACAAACAAGTAGGACTGATAACCTTGGAAGGTATAATAATCTTTCTTTTCCAGTCGAGGTTACTCTCTGGTCGACTAATTACGATTTCGTTGAAATTGCAGGGAAGATGAATCGCTTTCAAGGTACTAAAAGTTTTTCGATGGTGGATCATCGTTAAAGTATACATACCACTATACCAGTAATGTTTATATTTCCTCTTCCCAATTTCCCAACAAATCCAGAGATGAATGGCCAAAGAAAGATTCAAGTGTCAAAAATAGGTATTCGATTACTTATTATTTGATAGATTGAAAAGAATTTCAGGTTCCTGATTTAAGTTTCTCACCTTCCCAATTTTACTGAATTATACAGTCGAGAAATTTTTAGTGAACACAGACAATGGAATATTCTCAGTAACTGTTGTGTCATATATGTTTTCCATAGTTTTTAATTTCTAATGTAATCAAATTCTAATTGTAACATGAATCTCTCTTTGCAGTTACAGTATGAGGAAGAGACAAAGAAGGGTAAAGGTGACACCTATCTTCGCATGCTCTTTGTTCCTTCTTAAGTTTTCAGGTTTTCTGAAGGTTTTGAGATTATACTGATTTTGAATTTTTCAATTTCTGTAACAGAAAAATTCTTTAGACCCCATCGTTGCAAGTGGATTCAAATCAAAGGCCATTCCATCTTTATACATCATCATTTCCACCAAGCACACATGTTTAATATATGCGCCTTCCCATCAAAAAGCAAACTATAGTAAGTACTGACCTTTTGTTTTGTAATTTTAGTTGCTATTTTGTTCTTTTAGTTACCAATCTTTTGTTTTGCTGTATAGATAGACTTATTAACAAATAAATCCGACAACATTCATGTCTTTTACTGATCAGAGAACAAAAAGACTATTGAAAAAGATTAAGAAGAGCAAATGGTTCTTTAATATCAGGATGGGACTCTCCAACGAATGATCCCAACTCAGGTAATGGATACAATCATGAGTTTTGGTGTGTGTACGAATGACTTCTTGCAAGATGTGATGTGTTAGACTGTGATTTTATTATCGTTAGATACCCTGTTACTGAGAAGTTACACGAAATCAGATAAGTACGATGAAATGAGTCAGAAGTTCAATGTCGAATACATTGCTGGAGTTATTAATTCATCTTTTGCTCTATTAGACATTTGGTGTTTATGTGATTCTGATATCATCTCGATTCATTTCCATTTTCAGGTGCTACAAAGAACTCATTCAAAGTGGCTCAGGTAAATGATGGTTATGCCTTATTCTCTTACTTCTTTTAAAGTTACTGCTTCTTTTGGTAAATGGAAGATATCTTTGATTACAACAGTGGATGCTTCAAATCCCTGGGGCAACCAGTTACATGGGATCCATTGGAAATGACAAATACGGAGAGGCAATGAAGAAGGATGCAACAGCAGCTGGTGTCAATGTGAGCTTGCTTTGTATTGGTGTTAACTTGGTTCTGCTTTTAAGTCCAAATCATCAGGAAATAGACTATTCATTTGTTGATGTTCTATATCCAGGTCCACTATTACGAAGATGAGTCAACAGCTACCGGAACTTACGGTGTCTGCGTTGTGGGTGGAGAAAGGTCGGTCTAGAATCAGTCTCTCTATGTCTTCTTATGATTATCAACTCAAAAGATTTTCTTCTGCTGAGTTGTATTGAGGCATGTTTCTCTTTTTGCAGGTCACTTATCGCGAATCTTTCTGCTGCAAATTGCTACAAGGTTGAACACCTAAAGAAGCCTGAGAACTGGGCTCTGGGTAATCAACTCATTTTCCGACCTTTTTTATAAGAGTTTGCACTCTGAGATTGGATAGTTTCACATGTCCGTATTATCTAAGAAGCATGCATGCTTTCTTTGGCAGTTGAGAAGGCTAAGTGCTACTACATTGTTGGATTCTTCCTCACTGTGTCACCAGAATCCATTCAGTTGGTAGGTGAGCATGCCGCTGCAAACAACAAGGTAAGATCTCTCTCACCGATCAGTCTATCTTTGATATGAAAGATCCCTGATGATGCTTACATAACTGGCAGGTGTTCACGATGAACCTTTCTGCTCCATTCATTTGTGAATTCTTCAAAGGCATTCATGAGAAGTGCCTGCCGTAAGCCTACCCTAATTATATCTTATAGTTTCCTAAAGTAATCCTTGGCGATATACTGATAAACATGCGATTCTAATATCTTGCTCGGACCAGGTACATGGACTATGTTTTTGGCAATGAGACCGAGGCAAGAACCTTCTCCAAGGTTCATGGCTGGGAGGTAACTACCATAGTTTCACCCTGGTTTTTTTATTTTCACAACAAAGACAGTTTTATTATTAATCTGTTTGGTTATATTTTATACAGACCGATGATGTTGAGCAATAGCCATCAAGATCTCCCAGTTGCCTAAAGCCACCGGAACATACAAGAGGACTACTGTGATTACACAAGGCTCAGATCCCATGGTTGTCACAGAGGATGGAAAGGTGAAGAAATACCCAGTCATCCATTTGCCCAATGTATGATTTCTACATTGCACAGAGACTGCTGAAAATTCTGCGATCTATGAGTCTGAAGTACAATTGGTCAATAACTTTATAAGAGCAACATATATTTTATCATAGTAATAACTAATAACACACGTCAGTTTTAGAGACTTTGTGGTTGTATATTGTCTTAAACTTTAGTAAAAACACAGTAAATGTATGATATGCAATTGAGCCTAAGCCATAGTCTGAGCCAGAGAAATGGAGATTGATGCCGAGATAAAGAAAAATGAACAAATAGGTGAGACATAGGATAAAGAGAGAGGTTAAGAGAAATGAAGGCAATGCTAAATGGAAGAACACGTTACTCTCACCAAAGATGAGTGACAAGCAGAGGCTACCAACATGGATGAAGATGCAGATGGAAAGAAAGAGCAAACTGCTGATGGTGTTTCTGGAGGTGGTACAACGGAAGATACTGTAATGAAGGAAAACAATGCCAAAGATGATGAAAGAAAGAGACTGAAGATGCAAATATTACTGAAGCAGATCACAAGAAAGCTGGGAAAGAATCAGAAAAAATATTTGTTCAAGAGCTATGGATGTGATATCTCTGTCTCCTTTGTACTAAGATCTCAGAACTCTGTTGTGAAACAACGCTTTGACACATGCTAACCCAAGATTCGTAGGCAGAGGAAGAGCCAATGTTGTCAAAGTTCTTCCTCGAATCAGGAGACATGCTTTGAGAATTGTTGTGTATCCTCCGGAGGAAGAGGAAGTTGATGAAACCTACGCTAAATATTGGAGATGACAAAAGCGTTTGCGAGGATTATGGAGTAGATAATCTTTTAGGATAAAGAGAACAGAGTATAAAAGTTTCTATAAGAGAATCCAAAGGACTCAATGAAACTGCATGCTAAGAAGAACAAAGCAAAAGCAGAGGCGTTTGCAGAGAGAAGGAAGAAAGAACTACAAATGTAAGTTCTTCAGGTAATATAAAGATGAATCAGCAGAGTCATGACTCTTTGAAATATGTATAATATAGTTTTTTAATTTCTTTAAAAAGATAATATAATATTGTTTGGTTATTTTACTTTCCCAAATGTGAAAACAGCTTTAAACGAGTTATGAGTTATAATTATCTAGCAAAAATATGTAACTTTTAAAGAAAAAATATCAAAAACATATATAAATAAAATAGTTATGAGTCACGACAAAAAAAAAATTAAATTACTAGAAAAAATATAATATACAAATGAAATAATTAGAAAAAAATTCAAAATGAGCTATACAAGTTATTTTATATATGTAGTTTTGTATAACTGAAAATTGATCTACCTATATAAGTGTACATTAATTAATTACTAAATCACACAACAAATAATTATACATTTACAAAAAGAAAAGATAAAATTAATAAGATTCTTTATAGAATATAATAAAATTTAATAGTTATTTTAGTTATAGTAAAAAGTAATATCAAGTACGAATTAACCACACAAAGTTAAAATATATAACTTTAATATAAAGGAGAAAAACAAAAATCGATACAAAAATAGTAAAGAGATTTTTTTGATGAAAAATATGAAATGATCAATATTATATTACTAAAGAAAATACAAATAATATAGTTTAAAAAAAAAAAAAAAAAACTGTAAACAAAATATATTATTAAGAAATATAAAACAGACAACAAAAACCAACATTTCTTTAACATAAATTGAAGAGAAATATCAAGATTACGAAAAAATATATAATATATGTAATTTTTATATGAAGAAAAATCAAAATAGATACAAATAAAATGATTAAAGTTTCACGAAAATATAAAAAAATATTATATATAAAAAACACATGAATAGTCTACAATAAATAATTATAAAACTCATAATAAATATGCGGGATTGGGTGTGTTTCAATATAAAGCATTTTCAATACGTATTCATGCTCAAAATGTTACTCTGTAACACATTTGTCATTAAAACTATATGATATATTATGGAATTATTTTTTGAACTAAATAAAATTATTGAATGTTGATGAAATTTTGATGCCTGTGCAACGCACAGACCAGAATACTAAAGTAACATTTTGAACTAAGGAATCATAACATGTTGTTCACTGTTCGCATTCTAATTACCCAAGATAATAGATGTTGCTTAAACAGATTCTAAAAGAGTTGTATATTTGAGCACAGAAACAATGAACATATGAACAACTGAAATATTAATAAAGCAGTAAATCTTTTGGTATCCCTGAAGAAATAATATTTGTTGTATGCAAGGAGTTTGAAAGATACTACTAATTATCAGGTAGTTTGATCAACCGTGAAAAAACGCTTCAAGGTCTTAATACTATTTGCTCTTTACATCATTCGAGCTAAGACATCAATTTAAGTTCTTAAGAAACGTAAACATTTTCGAATATAAAGCGGTATATTTATGAATGGTTTAGACACTCTGAATTTTAGTGTGATTAGAAATATGTGTACATTTTAAAATATAAATTGTTATGCAGGAAAAATCCACATTCGGATTAAAAAGATGGATTACCTCTGTTTTGGATGAGGTGCTTCACCAATGCATATATTCTCAACTTCTGTCGTAAACTCTTCAAACATTTCCACTTACTATAATTTTTGGGCAAGAACATTTCTTCCTCTATTTATCTTAATTATATATTCGGTCTTAGGTTTTAATACTATTTGTTCCTTAGAACTATCTTCCTATGAACGAACGTTTTTTTAACGGTATTAGCTTTTTTCCATTGAATGCGAGGTTAATTATTTTAGATACATATTTTTTGTTTATGTATTTCATTAATGATTATGCCAAAATACGATTCCCTAAAACGTTATTAATGTAAACTTTAAAATCAAATATTTCATGGGATTGTTGTTTCGGTTAGTCATACTATAAAATATTATTTGAAATAAATGAAACCAAAATCAATGCCCGTGCAACGCACGGGCCATAATACTAGTATATTATATTTATGGACGGTTTTATTCGATAACTCCATTAATTCGAAAAATATAACAACAATAGCTACTTAGTTTATGCACTACAGATTAATAAGTGCATCTAGACATTATCATATACATAATTCATCACAAATTTTCACTCTATTACGGTTTAATTAGTGGTAGGGACCATTATCAAAGTTACCCATTAAATAAGGTGATAACAGCCACTAAGTCAAAAACAACAAAAATCAATAAAGATAAGAATCACATACTATACTTTAAAAATATCATACGCCAGACGGCCAACAAAAAGTGTTTTAAATAACTAAAAATCAAATAAAAAATAACAAATAGAACAGTTTAAATAATACTAGAATTTAATAAAAACAAAAAAGAAACGTGACACAAAAGAAAAGATGGAAGCTGACCTCTGGCTTTCCTTCCTCCATTACTTAAGGAATATAAATGAGAGAGCTTTTCTATCAAACTCATCAGTCTTCAAATCGAGGCCAAGAATCAATCAAAAGCATATCTTTTTTTGGCAAATACTCTGATCAAGAAACTCAAGATGACCATGTCGGAGAACCAAAGAAATCTTGAAGCTGGTTTGTTACTGAACAAGAATCGAAACGACATCAACGAGTGTCGTATCACTGCTGTTGTGCTCTTCAGTACTTTCGTTTCTGTTTGTGGCTCTTTCTGCTTTGGTTGTGCGGTTAGTCAAATTATCCATCATCGCTCTCTGTTTTTTTATTTCTGGGTTCAAAACAATAAAATCAAATAATATAATCAAAAAATTTTGTGATGTGAACTCTAATTCTTCGGGATGTGAATTCTAGTTCTTCGGAACTATGGTAAATGAAATGATCTACGTTTTTCGTGTAATTATTGTTCTCTCGTCTGGTTTTATCTCGGTTTATAGGATTTTCTCGGGTCTTATTCTTAGCATTTTCGTCTATGTCTTTCTTATTATGCGTGATTTGTTTGTAGATCTTTTTTTCTTTTTTTCTATCTTCTTTGCAACATTTGTATTCTGTCAAAAACTCGAATATTTAACATTTTTACCAAAAAAAAAAGTTTATGTGATTCATGTGTATTCATCATTTATATTTTGGGTGTTTGATATTACAGGCAGGTTATTCATCAGTTGCTCAAATAGGGATCACAACAGATTTAGGACTCTCTGTTGCACAAGTAAGAACCATTTCAAGATTTTGCTTCACTCAGAAGTCTCACTCTTTACATGTTTTTGCTTACATTTGTCTCTTTTTAAACTACTTCAGTACTCGATGTTTGCGTCAATCATGACATTCGGAGCCATGTGTGGTGCCATCTTCAGTGGGAAAGTCTCAGATCTCATCGGTCGTAAAGGGGTAAATTTTAAGCTTACCATCCCTATCCTCTGTATTATATGTGGTGGGCTTGCGGCTGATACTGATTTTCTCTTTGTTTTTTTTAAAAAAATAGACAATGTGGTTTGCTCAAGTTTTCTGCATCGCCGGTTGGCTTGCAATAGCATTTGCACAGGATTCGGTTTGGTTAGATGCTGGAAGATTTTCCACTGGATTTGCAGTTGGTTTATTCAGCTACGTGGTAATTATTTTTTCATTTCTCATTATGATTCTAGCCGTGTATTTAAAAAATAGTATTTATATTGCTCTACCGTAATTTAAATCAACTCTAACATATATATCATCAAGTAATAATCGATGTTAAGTCGATAAACTACTAGCCCTTGCTTTTACTAGTTTAATTATAAAGTAACTAACAGTTATGTTCACTCTGATGCAACCAGATACCAGTTTACATAGCAGAAATAACACCAAAACATGTTCGAGGAGCATTTGTATTTGCTAATCAGGTAATTAAAGAATGATAACAATTTTAGCTAGAGAATATCATATGATACTAATGATCTTAGAACTTGTTTAAATGTTGTTACAGCTGATGCAAAGTTGTGGGTTGTCATTATACTATGTCATTGGAAATTTTGTTCATTGGCGTAAGTTGGCTTTAATAGGTAAGCTTAATTGCTTTCAAACCTTTTTTCTCTTCTAGCAATTTTAGTGATCGGAGAAGAATGATTTAAGTGTTTACCGGTTTATTTTTCAGGTCTTATTCCATGTGTTTTGCAAGTTGTGACTTTGTTCTTCATTCCAGAGTCCCCTAGATTACTGGTATGTTTAGTATTTAATCAACCCTTTTTAAAAGTTTAGATGTTTTTAGAAGTGATTATTTCAATTTGGTTTAAATGGTTGTGTAGGGAAAATGGGGACGTGAAAAAGAATGTAGAGCTTCATTGCAGCTTCTCCGAGGAGATGAGGCTGATGTCTCTGAAGAAGCCAACTCTATCAAAGTATTATTACAACTCTTTTCAAAACATCTCTCTGTTTTCATGTTGTCTCAACTCAAAAACATGACTAATAATCTGTAATTTGTTAAATATAGGAAACCATGGAGTTGTTTGATCAGGGACCAAAGTCTAAGATTATGGATTTGTTCCAAAGAAGATATGCTCCATCTCTTGTTGTAAGTTATTCTAAAGCATTAGCTCCATATGTCGTAGTTGTCGATGTCACTGGTCACTAGCGACTGCAAAACGAACAGGGCCGATCTCGTTCTGTTTCCCCTATTTGGCCGTTTAGTGAAAGTTTATGACATTATTTTTTTCAGATTGGTGTGGGGTTAATGCTTCTACAACAGCTCTCCGGAAGCTCAGGGATTATGTTCTATGTCGGTAGCGTATTTGATAAAGGAGGTAATACAAAAAAAAAGAAGACAAAACTCTGTTTCAACTGTAATGATATGGATTTATCTTCATTAGTGAGTAATTAACAAATCATTTTAACACTTGACAGGATTTCCAAGCAACATTGGCTCAATGATTCTTGCAGTGATCATGGTATGTCTCTTTGAACATATTCTTTTTTAAAAAAAACTTCCAAGAACTACACTTAATTATGCTCATGTGTTTTTGTTTTTGTAGATACCAAAATCTATATTGGGTCTGATTTTGGTTGAGAAAATGGGAAGAAGGCCGCTTCTACTGGTAAACTTTAGCCATCTTTTCTGATCAAACATGAAATGAAGCAAAGAAATTTAGCATCAACCAATGAATGATGTTTTTGATTACAGGCCTCTACTAGTGGAATGACCTTTTTCAGCTTGCTCCTCGCATTTTCCTTCAGCTTTCGGGTAAAATTAACATTTCTTTTTAACAAAACATGATAGATAAACTTTGAAATTTACTCTGTTATATTTATATGATTTTTATTTTTATTTATTGGACAGTCGTATGGCATGCTTGATGAGCTCACTCCGATTTTTACATGCATCGGTGTAGTGGTACGTATTAACATCATTTAAGCAACTTAAGATGCGCAATGATCTTTGTATAAACTTGATCATGATTTTATACATGAATTTTCTTTTTAGGGTTTCATCTCTGCATTTGCCGTAGGCATGGGAGGCTTACCATGGATCATCATGTCTGAGGTATTAGCTTCTTTAGAAACTCCTCAACAAAGTCGACATATACCAAGGTGTTGGTAGCCTAGTGGTAACACAAGGGGGTTGGTTCCCCTGTGTCCCGGGTTCAAACCACTCTTGTTGGTACAGAGAATTGCTCTTTAAATATGAGTTTCCAAAGACTGCTTTCGAACCTGGAGGAGATTAGGAGTCTAAGATCCAGAATTTCTATAAAATTATAAAAAGGTCGTCATAACTATTTATTTTTACTAAAAAGGTTAAAACATTATGATTTTTGCAGATTTTCCCAATGAGTGTGAAAGTTTCAGCTGGGACTCTGGTTACATTAGCCAACTGGTCCTTTAGTTGGATTGTAGCTTTCGCCTACAACTTCATGATAGAATGGAACGCATCAGGAACGTTCTTGATCTTCTTTAGTATATGTGCTGGGGGTATAGTCTTTATTTATGCGATGGTACCTGAAACAAAAGGAAGAACATTGGAAGATATACAAGCTTCTCTTACAGATTTTCTACAATGAGATTGATATTCAAATGTTTATAGTTATTCTTTTTGGATTTAATATGGGGGGAGGTTTATAGTAGTTTTTGTTATAATTGTATCCTCATTTACTAGAGAGAAGGGATGATCACTTGAACAAGAAAAATGTTTAGATCTCTCTGTATCTCTCTCTCTTTGTGTGTTACGCAGCTACTCTCATTTATGTACAGTATAGTTCACTACGCAAAAAAAGGAATTATAAAATTGTGTCTGACTGTATACTCTCCCGATAAGAATCATTGTTCCATATTTCCGGCCTCATTCATGTAATTTTATTGAATAGTTTTATGTATTTCTTTTAAAAATTATATTTGTAACCCTCTTTAAGTTTGATAAAAACATCAAATATGTGATAGTATAGTGGTATTGTGGTAACAAAAGAGGATTTGTTCCCTTGTTTTCAGGATTCAAACCCTTTTTAATACGAAGTGATATTGTTTAAATCGGAATATATAAGATATAACAAGTTAATTTTTTTATTTCCTTTAAAGCTTTCGAAAATAAGATTATCTCTAGTTATCAACATAATTTAGCTATCGATGTTCCAACCGCACCTGTGACAGGTTAAGTGCATCTGATCAATACTGACGTTTTTAACTTTGTCTTTTGTCTTTTGTTGTTGTTGTTAGTTACAAAACTATTTCGAATTTTAATTCTTTTAAATATTATTACTATCATACAAGATATTATTTTCATTTTTTGTCAACTTATTTTCATTATTAAACTATTGTAGTTGACAACTTGCAAGTTTTTTTTTTACTAAAAAACAACGTGCAAGTTGCATACGTATCATGAACTGTAAAACAGATAGAATATCACTTTTAAAAGATGTTTCAATAAATCAGAAAGGAACAAAAAGAGCATGTGGGAATGATCTCATGATGAATGGCCTTTTTCTCCTCTTTCCCTGATCTTCTTGTCGATTTGTTTAGTTTTAAAAATCTGGAAAGTTGTTCTAGAAATCGCTAATCGACTAGACAGTATAGATCACTCATAGTTAGAAAACGGGGCAAAACAGAAGTTTACGATCGATTATGACGTAGATTACAGGCTTATTACAACAGTGAGTATATTTCAAACATTGACCCGAGTTAAATTCATACTGAAGCAGCTTCTTGTCATCTGCCATTAAATTTATACTGGGCCGGCCTTCTCGTCCGCTTCGATAAGGGCCTTCTTTTATTTTATTGTTCTGCAAAAGGAACATGGCATTTGGTAATTTCCCAACTTTTTTTCTTCAAAATTTTGCATGGATCCTAATTTAACTCGTGAACAAATAATTGACAATATTGTTACTGAATACTAAATAAAACTGAATTTGTTTTTACCACACGTAACATGTAACCACTAAAAACAATAAATCTATGGATTTTTTTTTTTTTGGTCAACAATTGATTCATTCACTTAAGCTTGTTCAGTTACAAAATCAATCAAAAGAGCCGACATAGCTTTTTTAGCTAGCCGATCACAAAAACAGTTCTCTAAACGAGGCATAGTATGAAAAGATAGTAAAGAGAAAGATAATGCAAGGTTCTTAATATTCCATAGAATATCTGCAATTTCGATAATCTCCTGTCCGGAGCGAAGGGTGATAATAAGAAAATTCAAATCCGAGCAAACTTGGAGAGTTTGAAATCCTGCTGCCGCAACCATAATCAAACTTTCCTTAACGGCAAGTGCTTCACCAACTAAAGCCGAAGTGACAAATCTTCTTGCTAAAGAGCCCTAAAGTAATTAACGAAGCGGATTCAATATGTAACAAAGACCAGCCCATACCACATATCTTCGATTCTTCTAGCCAGGATCCGTCTGCAAAGAGAGTCGGAGCTGATGGATCTTGCGGAGGTGGAGGACTAACCCGTCGGAGGACTGCCGCCTTTGAATTCACCATCGTTAATTCTCACGCTTTTGCATTTATAGTAGCTTTGGTTTGGAGTTTATAACATAAATGAATGAAAATAGCTAGAATGAACCGGAACTGCATGTAAACTGATTCTTTTTTTTTTTTTTTTTTTTGGTCAAACATGTAAACTGATTCAATTTGTACAAACCTGGCTTTAGAATGTTATCAAGTAATTGAAGCTTCTTATGGTTTTACTTTTTGTGTGGGTAAACTTATGATTATACATTTATACCTTTTTTTGTTTTGATAAAGAATACATTTATACTTATACTACCATCCAACAAGAACCTAACCTAATTAATTAGTAATAACATAAACACTCGACCCGATTTATTTACTTCAGAAGGCACTTATAAGTGTCTTTATTACTTCAAAAGGCACCTTAGTGTTTTGAGGCACTTTCACCTAAGGAAATTTCAATCTTACCCTTATTTTCTAACTAAATCAATCGACCAAAACCATTAACCATTTATTTTTCTAACTAAACCAATTGAATTATATCTCTTTTCTTATCCTTAGATCGTGGATCTGAATCACATCACAGAACTCTTCCATCTCTTTTGTTCTCTCTCTAGAAAAAAGCTTGAGAAGCCATTAATCCATTCAACGATTAAGCTTTTCTCTGCTATTTCTTTCACCATCCCAGGTTCGCTTCGATCTACATGGCTTTGTTTTATGTCCCTTCAACCTCGTTTCCCTTATTTATTCGGATTTTCCAAGGCTTGGGTTTCTGATTTCAATCTTGGTTTCAGTTTCTGCGGCTTTTTGGTATCAATTTCAGTTTTTTGTGGTTTTTTTTTAGTTTTTGTGCAAATGATTGTAATTTTGGAGATTTAATTGATAAAAAATGAATTGATTTATCTTCTTACATTTCGATTTTTTAAAGATTGGTTTTTAGGGTTTATTCTCCTCCTCGTTTGCTTATCTGATGTGAATGGTTTTAGCTTATTGATTTGAGCTTTGAATTCAGTTTATCGATCTTGTGTAGGGAGAGGCTTGATGGGTTATCTCGAAAACAAGGTAAGATCCAGATTATTCTCCAAAATGGAGTTTACACTTTGAATGTCTCTGAGGGAAGAGGTTGTCAAAGTTTGGATCTTTGATATTTTTAAAAACTTTTTCTGTTTATTTTGGTGTTGCTCTTTGGGAGTTTTCTGATAATAAATAATCTGGTCTTGAGGGGCTTTTCAGTTTCTCCACAGAGCGTAGTGTAGTTCAGTGGGACTCATCAAAATTGTGTATATCTCTGTGTTTGCTTGTACATCTGTAATGGATTCTTTGTACCGTGACCAATGAGTTTCAAACTGAGAGTTCATTTCCCAGTTTTCTTGTCCACAAATCATATGAGTGTCAATGTGTTATAACAAATTCATAAACTTAATTGTGTCAGTGTCCATAAACCAATATCCACAGACCTAAAATATGAAATATGTCGATGTTATAACAAATTTGTGGACAACCATTTGAGTAATTTTCAAAAAAATTTATAAGAAATTTAGGTTGTTAAAATTGTGAATATATTTGGTGGACATAAAGTTTATCATTTAGTCTATTTAGTTACTTATTGCTTTTATCACTTAAATTGTCAGTTTTTAAAGAAAATATGAATTCTCGTGGACAATCAGTTCAATAACACCACATTTTGATGTCAATGTCCATCAAACCATATCCACAAACCTAAATTATGTCAATATTATAACAAATTTGATTTATCGTGGATAACCATTTGAGTGATTTTTAAAACGATATCATACGGTGCTACAGTTGTGGACATCATAATGTGGATATAAAGTTTGTTCTTTAGTTTATTTGGATTTTTCTTGTTTTTATCACTTAAATTGTCAGTTTCTAAAGACAATACGATATTATGTGGATAACCATCTGAGTAACATCATAGTTTGATGTGTACACTAAATTATTTCTGTGGAAATCCACTAAAACAAACATTTATTAACTCATGTCCACGCCATTAGCATCAATAACCATTAATTCATAAAATAGTGTCCACATTGATTGTAAAATAATGTTTATGTATGCATAGTCCAAACTCATATAACCTATACTTACTCTATATATGTTTATTTTCTCATCATCCATATAGGCAAGTTTATATGTACATTCGTTCGTGGACGCTGTTTTATTTACCACTTATACTAATGTTTTAACATTCATAAGATAAATCTAAAATTAACTAAAAATATCAAAATGGATATCATATTGTAGAGGAAAACAAAATATATTTTATAGTGCAAACAATAATTAATTTATCTTTTTAAAAAAGCTTACAAACTTAATTAAAAATCAAAGGGGTGAAAAAAAAGGAAATTAGATTTCTAAAAAGAAAAAGAAAAAGAAAAGAAACGTGAAAGAGGAAGGGAAACAGAAAGTTAAGCTTTTGGTTTCTTATCCTAACTAAAAGAGATAGACTTGAAGGGTAAATTAGCCAATATTGACTCTCAAATTGTGAACAGTAGGCAAGGTGCCTTATTGTGTAATAAAAACACATGAAAGTGCCTTATTGTGTAAATGACTCCA
Source organism: Orychophragmus violaceus (assembly GCA_030180135.1). NCBI lineage: Eukaryota > Viridiplantae > Streptophyta > Magnoliopsida > Brassicales > Brassicaceae > Orychophragmus > Orychophragmus violaceus. The sequence continues at coordinate 3,148,330 of CM058230.1, forward strand.
CTGGACCCAGTGGCTAACACACTTGAAGAGCAGTGGGGTCAATTGACACAAATAAAATATTATAAATTAAATTTATAAGTTATGTTTATTAATCGACTATGATAAATTTTGGTTTTAAAATGTATCAATGAACCAACAAATCTGAGTTAGATGCTCTTCAATGACTCATGTATTTATGTTTTTTTTTTTTTTGAACAAAATTTTATCTCTATTGTGAGTGTGACTTTTGTTAAACTTTGGTATGGTCCACGACACATATATACACATTTCATGATTCCGAAGACAAATTGTTTGATTCGAATAATAAATTAGTAATGATTTTAACTATTCGACTTGACTTTTACCTGATTTTTATCTGTTACTATCTGATCCATATTTTTTAAAGTATACTTTAGATAATAATTTTTAATATTTGAAATATCTTTATTTGATTTTTAATCGCTATTATCTGATCTATACCGGCAAACGTTTATGCCTATTTCTACCTTTAGTAGAATCGAATACTCCACGACAAGGTTTTTGGTCTCCTTTTCTCTATTGTGAAAAGACGAAAAAGACATGCATGTGTTGGTTAATGTAGCCAACATGAATTTTCCTTTCGAATTGTTTACTCTATTGTTTATTTCATTTATGTCCAGTAGAACAAAGGACCCACATAGAATAACAATGCAATATAAAATATAAATCAATCATTTTTGTGGGTCAAAATATAAAACCAGTCAAATTTGTCGAGCTTTTGATCAACTTTAGTTTATTTATGAGAACAAGAAATGGATCAACTTCATAGTTGTGATTCTTTGGCTGTACATAGAGAATAGTCAAATATTTGCTATTAAAAAAATGGTCGACCAGGAAGACAAATAATTGATAACAATAAATAATTTTTTTGTTTTTGGTCTTGCACATAACAATGACAAAACATTATTCAACCAAAAATGTTCACAATTCCAACTTTCCATTAGTTTTTTTTTGTTGGTAAAGAAAACCCGTAATTTTTTTTTTATCAGTATAATATATATATATATATATATATTTTTTGATAAATATAAATTTATATATGTCATGAACATAAATCATAATTAAAGATAGAGACGTATATTAAAACTATCACTGTACAAACACGTTCTTAAAAGTTAAAAGTATAAGCAAAATAAGTCATAGAAATAAAAATCAAACCCATAGCCAGGTTCAATGTAAACGAACAATCTAAAAAATATACATACTATCTAATGAAATACATTAAGATTTTAAACAATAAAGTAATATTGCTTTTGAACCGCCTTATCATATAAATGATAAATATATGGTGGACGACCTATTCTAAATTTCTTATAATATTAACAAAATGCCACTAGACAAATATAATAAGGTGAATTAAACTCAGCTAGCACAGTTTGATCGCCTATCCCTAGAAGACTACACGACCAAGTCCACTAAATATTAAAAAGTTAAGCTAGCAAACAAAACTATATATAATAAAATGATTTTCTGACGTGTTATAAAATATCCAATTGTCTGAGAAGACAAATCAAGATCTTCAATTTGCATAAGAACCTCTCAAGAAACTTCCAAGTCCTCACAACTTTACTTTTCTTGACATATATATTTCAGCTTACTTTATTGTATCATCTTCTTCATAACAAAAGAAAGAAGAAAAACAAAACAAAAAAGTAAAGTAAAGAATTATTGGAATGGATCGGCAAAAAAGCATGGAGAAAGGGTTATTGAGGAAGAGCTTAAGCATTAGAGAGAGAAAGTTCCCAAACGAAGAAGCTTTTCTTGAAACCGGATTATCCAGGAAATCTCCCAGAGAAATTAACAAGAAAGCTCAAAACGACGATGATGAATGTCGTGTTACCCTCTCTGTTTTCCTCAGCACCTTTGTTGCTGTCTCTGGCTCCTTCTGCACCGGTTGTGGCGTGAGTCTTCATCTTTTTCTTTCGGTTCATACCCGGTTTAAGTATAAACCAATTGATTTTGGATGTATCGGTTTTGTAGGCGGGTTTTTCATCGGGTGCTCAATCAGGGATTACCAAAGATTTATCTCTCTCAGTTGCAGAGGTAATTAAATTTATATGCTCAATTTTTTTTCCTAACAAAAAAAAAATTCCAGGTTTGACTTATAATTTGACCGTCTTTATTGATCATGCAGTACTCAATGTTCGGGTCGTTATTGACATTAGGAGGTTTGATTGGTGCAATATTCAGCGGTAAAGTGGCCGATGTTTTGGGACGAAAGAGGGTAAGCTAGATTTACATATTTCGGTTTTACATTTTTATCTTATGGTTTGGTTTGACCGGTTATGATTAATCTACCGAACCGGCTTATACTTACCTTTTTACAACTCTTTTCTGATGAAACAGACGATGTTGTTTTGTGAAGCCTTCTGCGTTACAGGCTGGCTTGCTATAGCAATGGCTAAGGTTAAACATTTATATCTTCTACTTGTTATTTGTCACTTTCCTTTGTTTATTTTGATAGGATAATTATTTTTATTGTTTATCTATGCATTTCTAACTAGAATAAACTTAGTTTTATATGTATATTTATATATTTTGAAGGATGCAATGTATCTGGACTGTGGAAGATTGTTACTTGGAATTGGCGTTGGTTTATTTAGCTACGTGGTAATTTTTATTATCCTAAATTCATTTCCACCACACAAAAGGACAATATTAGATACTTTGTTAAAAATATTACTGATACAAACTTTGTGTTTCATATAGATACCAGTCTATATAGCTGAAATTGCACCAAAACATGTCCGTGGATCGTTTGTGTTCGCCAATCAAGTACGTAAATTTGGGTTGATTTACTGGACCGGTTTAAGTTCTAACCAAATTAATCAAACGGTCCAACTTTTTTTGGTCAAGCGTTATATTTGGATAAAGATAACATTACATTTTTGCTGCAGCTGATGCAAAATTGCGGCATTGCACTTTTCTTCATCATTGGCAATTTCCTTCCATGGAGATTATTAGCAACAGTCGGTAAGATTATGTATAGATAAATAAAATCTAACATTTAAAAAGAATGATGGATTTAATTCAAACCGGCTAATTAAAAAAAAAATTTAACCGGCTTAATTTAACATTATGTTTTTATGTTTCCAGGTTTTGTTCCATGTGTGCTCCACGTTTTTTGTTTATTTTTCATTCCCGAGTCTCCAAGATGGCTGGCGAAAAAAGGTCGCGATAAAGAGTGTCGATCTGCTTTGCAACGTCTTAGAGGATCTGACGTCGATATTTCTCGTGAAGCAAACACAATTAGAGTATGAAATTTCCATCTAAAATAAAATCTACCATTACAGTATAATGGTTTTTTTTGTTATGGTAACTTAATAAACATAACAACCTAAAATGACTCAGTCATCCAAACAGATAGTTCAAAATCGACATGAAAAAGTGTGACGGTTGAGTACGAGTATATTGGTTTTCAAAATTATTTTTTCTTTTATTTTTGCAGGATACCATAGAAGCGTCTGAACTCGATGGTGAAACAAAAATGGCTGATTTGTTTCAGAGACGATATGCATATCCGTTACTTGTAAGTTCTTGAGCTATTAAGAAAAAAAAACATGATAGTTCAGCTGAATTTGAACCAGTTATTATGTAATGATGAAATATACTTTTGTATACAGATCGGAGTTGGTTTAATGTTTTTGCAACAATTGAGTGGGAGCACGGGTGTAACCTATTATGCCAGTAGCCTCTTCCAAAAAGGAGGTAACATAATATTCATAGATATACACATTTAATCACAATGTGAAATTTCAAGTGTAAACATTTCAATCCAATGAATTATTTCATTTTTTATTTTCAGGATTTCCAAGTGCTATTGGCACATCTGTAATAGCCACGATCATGGTAAACAAAAGAAACATTTACTTTATAATACCAAAGAAATTCCAATATGAAAACTGAACTAATTATTTGATTATTGTTTTAGGTTCCAAAAGCAATGCTGGGAACAATTATAGTCGATAAAATGGGGAGGAGAACGCTCCTAATGGTTAGATATACTTTATATTCAATCAAGTATTATTAAATATGGTTTTTCCCCCATCCTACTGACAAATGATCTTTTTAATATAAATTTGAACAGAGTTCTTGTGCTGCGATGGGCTTAAGTGCTTTGATCTTAAGTGTTTCCTACGGGTTCCAGGTGATTTTAAGTCTGCCATATTAATATAAATATGAATTTGGTATTTTCTTAATTAATATGCAACATTTTAACCTAATTATGGTCTTCAAATTTTGTTAAATGTGGAGCAGTCATTTGGAATTCTCCCAGATCTCACTCCCATCTTCACTTGCGTCGGCGTATTTGTAATAACCCTAAACCTTTTACAATTACCATAACAAAGAAAAAACAGATGACAATTTTTTTGTTTGTCATCTTTATTTCATTGCTGATTAGTTTAGTTGGTGCATGATCTATGAAATGTATAGGGTCACATTGTGTCATTTGCGTTGGGAATGGGAGGACTACCGTGGATCATAATGGCTGAGGTACGTATATTCCAATATTAACATTTTCATGTTTTATTTGATATATATTTCCCTTAGTTCCATATTGAACTATATAATATACCATTGTGTTTACACTAGTATAATGACTTCAACTCTGGAAAATGTGTGTTTGGAGCTAATAAAATTTATTTTGTTTGCAGATATTTCCCATGAATGTGAAAATGTCGGCTGGAACCTTAGTTACCGTGACTAATTGGTTATTTGGTTGGATTGTCACTTATACTTTCAACTTCATGCTAGAATGGAATGCATCAGGTAAATACGTATACACAAACATGTTACTATAATTAATTACCGTTACTATATATTGGGTATTGATTGTCTTTTTTTGTTCATTTTTTCAAGGAATGTTCTTCATCTTCTCAATGGTCTCAGCCTTTTCGATTGTATTTGTGTACTTTCTGGTACCGGAGACGAAAGGCCGATCACTTGAAGAAATACAAGCATTGCTCTCCAACTCTGTACAATAATTTGGTTTTTGTAAAAATGATCATATTAGTCGATTATTGTAACTGATTAAAAAAATCGATTATTATGATTGGTGTGCGTTTGAGTGAGATTTGTGTATGGATCGAATTTTGATGGAAAAATATGGCAACAATAAATTTGTATACTTCCTGTTTGAAAGAAAAAAAATGCATGGTATATATATGCAGAGAAAATTTAGTTAACTATAAATAGAAATGGGTGAAAACACAAACACTAATTATGGCAACTCTTACGATACGTATATGGCACGCTATACGAAAAAACCTACGCAACGTAAAATAAAAACAACCTAAAATGAATCTAAAAGAATTGATAAAATATCAACACCCCAAAACGAATAGTAAAATTTTTTTTGATAAAATATCAGCTTTGAATGAAAATAATACTCTGTTTCAAAATAAATACCATTTTAGATTTTCAATATAAATTTTTAACATAAATTATCTACTTTAATTTTAAAATTAGCCAATAAAAATACCAAAACCAGCTTAGTTTTTAGGATATAATAAAAATTTTAATATATTTTTATGATATATATATGTCAAAAATGTTAGAATGATTTTATTTTGAAACAGATAGAATATGAAAATTAACAAAATTGCGTCTCTGATCTTGCATGTAAAGCATTAGAATATAATAGAATTTTTAATATATTTTTATAATATGTGTCAAAATGTTAGAATGATTTTATTTTAAAACCGATAGAGTATGAAAATTAACGAAATTGAGTCTTAAGCACGATCTTGCATGTAAACTACAAATCATGCTTTTCCTACCAATTTTCTGTTGTACCTACAAATTACCAACCAAAAGTATTAGTAATTAAATAAATGCGCTTACTAAGCTTAATTTAGAACTATTTTTCTTCTCAGCTTGAACTAGTTTTAATCGATGGGAAATGGAGTGTGATCATAAACACAAAAGTCATATTCTTGAGATCGTGGTCTCATATGGTGGGCTCTCAATTCTGACAAAGAGACAAAATAGCATTATAGTTATCATCGATCTCTCCACCACAAAACCAAAACCTTATATTAATCTAAAACGACAAGAAATCTAGAGAACAAAAAATGGTTAACAACAAGAAGACGCATCCAAAACGCATCATACTCATGCGCCACGGTGAGTCCGCCGGCAACATCGACCAAGGTGCTTACGCAACCACGCCCGATCACAAGATCCCTCTAACGGAAGAAGGACGAGCGCAGGCGCGTGAAGCCGGGAGAAAGATGAGAGCCCTGATCTCAGCTCAAAGCCGCGGTAACGGCGCGTGCGGAGAGAATTGGCGCGTGTACTTCTACGTGTCTCCGTACGAGAGAACGAGGACAACTTTAAGGGAAGTAGGGAAAGGGTTCTCGAGGAGGCGTGTGATAGGAGTGAGGGAAGAGTGTAGGATCAGAGAACAAGATTTTGGGAATTTTCAAGTGGAAGAGAGGATGAGAGTTGTTAAGGAGACGAGGGAACGTTTTGGAAGATTTTTTTATCGGTTCCCGGAGGGTGAATCTGCTTCCGACGTTTATGATCGTGTTTCTAGTAAGTTATGTATCTCTTCCGGTTTAGTGGTGATTGTTTCGGGTTGGTGAGTCGGATAATAGCTGAAAAATTCAGATAGATAAATTAATATTATATCCGAAATGAGTTGTTTAGAAAATTTGCGATAGGTTTTTCCAAACTACTACACAATTCCTCATTTCAGATTCGGTTTGGATAATTAAGGAGTAGTTTAAGTAATTTAATATATATATATATATATATATATATATATTTGGTCTTAGGTCTGACTTCGGTTTATTCGGGTTACTAAAATTGCTAAATTCGGTTTTTGAGTTATTCGGTTTACATAATTTTGTACCAAATTGAACCGAATAAAACTCCAATTCGATTTGGTTTGGTTTGTGGATATTTGGTTTTAAAAATTTTACCGAATTGAACCGAAGTTTTTGGTTAAATTTGGATAAAACTTTGATTAAATTCGGTTATTTTGATTATTTTGGTTAGTTCGTTTATTTTTTCAAGGATCAAGACTTTTGACATGACTCCTGAGAAAAGAAGACCTAGTTTGTATCTTGTTTAATACTTCTGTAAAACATGTAGCGTCCTAGTTGCAACTAGTTTACTGGTTTTCGAGAGTAATGATATTAAAATGTTAATTAACATTAATTATCTCGATGTTTTACTTAATAATTGGAAAGGTTTCTTGGAGTCTTTATGGAGAGACGTGGACATGAATAGGCATCAAGTGGATTCATCAAGTGAACTAAACCTAGTGATCGTGTCCCACGGGCTGACATCGCGTGTGTTTCTAATGAAATGGTTCAAGTGGACGGTGGAAGAGTTTGAGCGGCTAAACAACTTAGGGAACTGCGAGTTCAGAGTGATGGAGTTAGGTGCGACAGGAGAGTACACCTTTGGGATACACCACAGTGAAGAAGAGATGTTGGCTTGGGGCATGTCTAAAGATATGATTGACGATCAAATGGGTCGTGTTGATGGTTCTCGTGAAACATCGAACGATTGTTGTCCATTACATCTCGATGAGTATTTTGATTTGTTAGATGAGACTGACGATGAAGAATGATGCTGCTGATTATATGTACATTGCTATTGTTTTGCTTCTGGAAAAACTAGTAATTATATCATTTGTTGCTTGGTTTGGTTAGTTAGAAATACTATTTGGATACCGTTCAGCCATTCGCGTATACGCACAAAAAAAAATGAAGTGGTCATTAAGGGTTTTTATCCAAACAAAAAAAACCCTAGCCGCGCTTCTCTCTGACGCTCTTCTCGAGACAACAACGAAGATGCGTTTCTCCGACGCCGGTAGAGCTGGAGCTCGCCGGCGTCGACTCCTCTCTCCGATTCTTCTTCTCTGGCTCTTTCTGAGTCCTCTCAACTCGTTTGTTTTCCTTTTTGTCCCACATCCAGAGGCATCGTCTTTTGTTTCTGGCCTTAAAGAGCAGCGGCTAGCTCCTCCTCCTTTGCGGCGGATGCAAACCGGCCAGCTCAACAACCTCTCTCTTCCGGCCATGACGCTGTCGTTCTCTGTGGAGGCTTATGTCTTCGTGGTGGATAGATCTGAGTCTACCGGATCTGAACTTTTCACGGGAATTCCCCGTAGATTATCTCCGAGTGTTTTCTTCAGCCGCCGTCGCGCTTTACCTCTCCTCTGTACACGGCTCTCTGATTTCATTGACGGCGGAAACACTCCACCCATCGCCGTAAACTTTACCGATTCAAAATCGGATATCTCAGTCGCTTTAGCTATGATTTTGTCCCATCCACCAGCGACTGCAGAGCTTGCTCACCCTCGGAGCGTACCTTTTCCGGCGTCGACAGGTTCTTCCCCACCGCCAGACTCTTCAGATCTGTCGATCCCGTCAGCTTATACCCACCATGCTGCCCCACGCTATATGTCTCAACATATCATCACCACTAGTGTCTCTGCGGCAGCGGCGATTCTCTATGGGTCGGAAAAAACTGAGATCCTTATCTCCGGCAAACATCTTTTGACGGAGAAACCTAATCACGCCGACCAACCAACTACGCCTCGGGCATTAAATCTTCCATGGGCTTGGGCTGTAGCTTCGCTTTTGGATCTCATGCCATTTAGCTACCCAGTAAAGAAGGCCCAAAGTTTTACATTCCAGCTAGTGCAACTCATGCCTTCACCAGTCAACAATTATCTGCAATGTACGTCTCAACGTCTGGATTTAATTAAGTTCACATCGGGTTTAATAACCATATTTGGCCGAATGGGCATACCAACTTCCTCCCAGTGGGAGAGACCAATTTCCTCCTTCATGGAGAGATCTATTTTACCACCTTCCTCTTTTTTGGAGAGAACCTTTCCACCAATCTTCTCTTTCACAAAGAAAGTCCTTCAAAGCTCCTTAGCATGTTATGCAAGAGCTAAATGTTTCTTCCTTATGCCTATATTGGTGGAAGAACAGATCGATTCAAACTGGATCATCTTAGAAGCCCTTTTGAAGAAGCTTTCGGTTTTTGTCTATGATTTAAACCGATTAACCTATCTTTTTAATGCTTTGATTTTCATCTATGTAACAAGTATGTTGTTCCTTGTAATCCGCACTTAAGTTTAATATAATCGTTGGTTGCACAAAAAAAGGTCATTAAGGGTTTTTACATTTGGTTACCATTTTTTCCACACAAGAAACATACCATAATTCCACTAAACCAACTGTTGAACCGATTATGGTTGTTGCAAAGGAAATCGTGAGTACATAATAGTAGGGGTGGGCATTTCGGTTTAATGTGAGTTCGGTTTGGTTAATTTAGGTCTAATAAATTTTTGCCAAACTAAATATAATTTGGTTTGTGTTCGATTTAAGTTTAGTTTTATTAAGTTTATTCGGTTCAGTTATTCGGTTTAAGTTCGTCTTAGTTCTAAAATATTTAGCTAGATTTTTTTTAACTATATGGCCAATAGCAATTTAGTACCAATTTTTTTTTTTTTTTACGTTCATTGATCATAAAAGAATAATTACAATTTATGCTTTAAAATTTTAGTTTTAAACTATGGAAAATCTTTCAGAAAAGAATGATGTTTTAACCGTTTAAATATAAAAGTTTTTAAGTTTAATTTTCTAGATGTCTTTACGTAAATAGAGTTAATAATTAAAAAAAAAATATATAAATGAATTCACATTAAAAAGTTATAAAAAATAAATAAAAAATAAAGGAAAGACGATTTATTCCATAATATATGTATATATCTATTGATAATTATCGGTTTAATTTCAATTCGATTATGTATAGGTTTGTTTTAGGTCAGTTTAAGTTGGTTCGGTTCGGTTCGGTTTTCTATTTCTACATAATAGGTGGGTAAATGTAAAGGAGATTAAACTTAAAGGCAACAACCAAAATCAAAAGGGCATTTGGTCTAGTGGTATGATTCTCGCTTAGGGTGCGAGAGGTCCCGAGTTCAATTCTCGGAATGCCCCTATATTTTTTCATGTTCTCGGCTGTCTCTGAGTGTTATTTTATTACATTCCTAAACCATTATCAGACAACAGTACAAGAATCTTGACAAAAGCCCAGCGCTTGACACGACACCAATCTTTTAAAAGCTTCCACAAGCTCCCTTTGTCTTCTTATTTCCTTATTGTTAAAGTCGAATCAGGGGAAACGCAAAAGCCCTAATAAATAAATCACAGCGACTCAGTTAAAACCAGATCTTAAAAACTCTGCCAAACCAAGAGATCAACTATTGTCTTCCCCAATTCCAACTCTTCTTCATCATCAACTTCAGATTCTCCTTGCAAATCCAACTCAGAGGTCACTCTTGTTTCCAGAAACTTTCAGTCTTACTCTGCCTAATTTAGTGTTCATCTGACCTGTTCTTGCATAGTATATATATTTTATGAAATTCATGGTGAATCCACATGATAAAAGTACTAATAGACATGGTGTTGTAGGAAAGCTTCTATTTTTCTGTGGTTAGAGGATCCTTTACTCTTGTCTGTTTTGAAAGAAATTAAATTTATGGGTTCCATTAAGTAGATTTTGATGCACTTTTGTTTGAATTTGTATAAGCTCAGTTTTCATACTTGTTGGGTTAATTAGAAAATTTCCATCTTTGATAGTTTTTTTTGTTTGCAACCTTATCTCCTTAAGATTTCCTTTTGAATTCTGCTCAGATGTTTATTGAAAAAAGCTTATAAACAATCTAAAGTTTCTGTCTTTATATCTGGTAGAGAATGGATCAACAAGACCATGGACAGTCCGGATCCATGAACTACGGCACAAACCCATATCAAACCAATTCGATGACCACCACTGTGGGCCCGGCAACACCACCAGGCCAGTTGGCGTTCAACCAGATCCATCAGCAGCAGCAACAACAGCTGACTCAACAGCTTCAACTCTTTTGGGAGAACCAATTCAAAGAGATTGAGAAAACAACCGATTTCAAGAACCACAGCCTTCCCCTTGCAAGGATCAAGAAAATCATGAAAGCTGACGAGGATGTCCGTATGATCTCGGCCGAGGCCCCTGTTGTGTTTGCAAGGGCTTGTGAGATGTTCATCTTGGAGTTGACACTAAGGTCGTGGAACCACACGGAGGAGAACAAGAGGAGGACGTTGCAGAAGAATGATATTGCAGCTGCTGTGACTAGAACTGATATCTTTGATTTCCTTGTGGATATTGTTCCTAGGGAGGATCTTAGGGATGAGGTCTTGGGAAGTATTCCGAGAGGGACTGGTCCTGAGGCTGCTGCTGCTGGTTACCCGTATGGATACTTGCCTGCGGGAACTGGTCCGATAGTGAACCCGGGGATGGTTATGGGTAATCCTGGTGGTGGGTATCCACCTAATCCGTATATGGGTCAACCGATGTGGCAACAACAGGGACTTGACCAACCTGACCCGGAGAATTAACCTTGGCAAAGAAACTGTGAGTTTTCTAGCTTCTTTTAGGCCTAAAAGTCTCTGTTTTAGTACAAATCTCAGTCTTTTTGTTCTGTTTTTGCAGAGTTCTAAGAAAGGATGAGACTTTAGAGAAGAAAATGAAAAGAACATTATCAGAATTTCAAATCAGTGTTGTAGAAGAATCTAAGTGTTTGTTTATGTCTATTCAATCCTTGTTATGGATAAATTTAGGGATGAACCAGGAGAATGTGTAACTCTGTAAGGGAAGAGAAGTGTGGTTGACAAGGTTTTTACTTGAATGTTATTGTCTATCTTTATCGTGTCTCATTTCTAGCATTTCATTCAAACAGTTGGCTACTTGAAACAATTTTATGCTGTTATTATCCGAATCAGATTCTTGGAGAGTAACCGGCAAAAACATGGCAGAGAAAAGAAGAAAAAGCGTGAGTTATGTCACAGTCAAGTTTTAAACGCAGTGTGTACCAAAGTTCGGTTCGGATTTTCAGATCTAAACATATAAGACCTATTTGGTTATTTTGAAATTTTGGTTTCTCGGTTCGAATTCGAATGTCTGAAAAACATAAAACAAAAATAAAATTAGTTATATTTAAATAAAAGTGTCAAATTTTGACAAATATAACAAAAAATTTCATATATTTTGTTTATTTTTGGTAAATTAGTTATTTTAATCTAAAAATAATTAATATATTTAAGTTTATAATTATAATTTTGGATAATTTTGTTATATTAAGTCTAAATATAGTTAATATTCTAGATATATAATCGTAATTTAGATATTTTGAGTATGTATTCGGTTTTCGGTTCATATTCGATTCTTCAAATATAGAAACTTATGTCGATTCAAATTTGGATTCGATTATATTTTTTCGGTTTGGATTCGGTTGGGTAATTTTGTCCTGGTATTTTACCTAGACCTAGTGTGTACTTTGGCGTCATAATTGAAAATGAGGGTTTAAGTGTATCTTTACAAAAGATCAGGCTATTTTCTTAATTCCCATATAAAACCTTGATTTTTTTTTTCTAATTCCGACAAAAACCTTAAAACCTTTTTTATTTGTCTTATTTGTACAATAAAGTGATAACCCTTCGACTTACACCGGAAGCAAATATAAGATTGACCATGTGCACGCCGTTACTTTCATTACAATTAAACCAGTCGGAAATCTCTGGTGGCAGACGCAGCCGACGACTCCTTTGACAGCCTTTGACGATGAGGTGCTCTTATGGTCTCTTATATCACAAATATCGCTGCATATATAACTAGTTGGTGTGCTTTCTTCTTTCCGCTTAGTGGTGTAAATCTCTTAGGTTTTTGTTTGGATGAATGAAATCTTCCATCAGAGTATCATAATGATTCAAATGATTGAGGAAATTGTATTGCTTTAGTTGATTTTCCGACAAAGGTTTAAGCTTTGATGAGTTGGTGTCTAGGAGCGTTTGTAGGGGTTATAGTCTTGAAAAAACCAATGCAACATATAAACCTTTGGTTATAGTTGGTGTATAGCCGTTTATGGTTTCAAAATTTAGCTGTCTATTGAATCTAATGACAGACTTTTTATATTTTCAGTTCATTGGATGCTCAGGGGGAGAAGTCAAGCAACAATGGTTTCCCCGGAAACATAATTAACCAGCCAGCTCACTCGGTGGCTCCATTAAGCAGTGAGCTCAACCTCGGTCCATCAAGCGGTTGCACATCATCCATGCCATCCAACAAATCAAACGACAATGCTGAAAAAGTAGGGCCTGCAATGATATTTCTACCAACTCAATCAAGTCAAGAATTTACTGACCTAACCGCTAAGATCAGAACCGGAGTTATCCTCACCGGAAGTGCAGCGTTGGGGAAAACCGGACCCGCCATTGGGTTGATGGATCTCGCTGAGTCTGAAGACTCCTACTATTTTCGTGTTTCGTTGCCTGGTGTTTCAAGTGATGAAAGTAAGTCTCTTATCATTTCAGTTCTCTGTTATTGTTTTCTGTGCTTTGATGAAATCTTTTTAAGACAACTCATAGAACTCAACACTCGACTAAATAGTAGCACTGATACGGATACAGATACAAAAAACTCGAAACAGAAAACGGCAAATAATTTATAGATACAAGTATACATACATATATATATATATATACACATATAGTTATAAATAAAATCACATTTAAAATTTAATATAACAAATTAGAAAGTTCTTTAGTTTTATATAAGACACCAATTTTGAAACTTAATCTTATAAAAAACCTACTAAAATCTCTTTTTAATCATTTTTTCTATCTCATTTATTTTGGAGAAGTTTTTTAGTTGTCCCCAAGTTTTCCGTCCCCGAAACGAGACAGTATGCATTTAGAAGTATCCGTGCATTATAGGTTGGATTTGAAGGAGCAGTTGGATACTTAGATTAGTTTGTTTACACGGTCATGAAGATCACTTTTTAGTCTTGTTTCTTTTGTGAATCTGGATTGTTGTTGTCCAAAATATAGAGGAATTCACATGCGACATTGAGAGGGACGGGAGGATTGTGATAAAAGGAGTAACAACGACAGGAGAGAAGACAGTGTGCAAACACTCGCAAGTCTTCAAGATGCTAACACAGAACTTGTGCCCTCCAGGTCACTTCACCATATCATTCCAGCTTCCTGGTTCGGTCAGCACTGAGGACTTCGTTGGTAAATTTGGGTCGGACGGTGTTCTTGAGGGCGTTGTGAAGAAGCTCTGAACCTGAGCTTTATCTAACTCGAGGACACAGATTCTCCGAGTTTAAGAGTATGCATGAAGGAGTGTTGTTTCTTTAACATTTCTGTTAGTTGATAGGATCGTTTTGTTGTGATCCAGTTTAATACAAGGCGTATGAATTAACAGTATGATATGGTGTTTGGGCTTGGAAATTGAATATTATACTTTGAGACTCCATAGAGTTGGAAGAAAGTTGTGGAAGCAATCGTGATCTAGTGGTCAAGTGGTAAGCTTCTACACCATGTACTGCATTCGAATCTCCGAAAACGCAGTTTCTACAACATTTATGCTTGCGAGCTTGTAAGAAAATTTGCTACAAAATTTATGTAGATGGGTTTATAAGAAAAGTTTGGAGATTTATTAAAAAAATAGTTGGAAGAAAGTTCTAAAAGGAAAAAATAGTGAAAAACAATTAAAAAGAAAAAGACAAAGTTAAGGATGAATTGAACTGATAACCGAAATTAGTTTTTAATTTACATGAATAATCAGATAACTTAAAGCAAAGAACCGAAAAATTAGGGTGAATTATTATTTTATTTTTAAAATTTAATTCAATTATTTAAAATTTGGAAGCTAATTGACAATCAATTTATTTTTGTCTTAATTATCTAATTAGCTATTATACTTTTAAGTTTTAACTATTTTAAATATGGGTACGTGGCTCGTAGTCGTACCTAATTAGCAAGGTATATAATGATTGATTTTGATTGATCAACCGATTATCAATAGTAATTAAAAATGGGATTCTAATATGATTCAGTCTACTTAACGACAAATACACAAACCCAACAAAACTAGTAATTAAAGAAACTTTCTGCGACAAAATCAACAACCAGTGTTTTTCTTTGATGTATGATTGCTATTTAAAATACATGATTAATGTAAATACATTAAGGACGAAAACAATCACAAGCTTGGTGACCAATTTATTATATAGTATATCCAAAATAATGCTAAGACTATTTCTTAAATCATAATTGCTAATTATATTCGTAGACTCACCTAACCAATTGACTTCTACGACGCCAACGTGCATCCATGCATCTCAAGCCTCTCGTGCTCACAACCGCACCCCCACGAATTGGCACATATACGAGCACATATATGTCTCTGAGATTATGAATATACATACATGCACATTGTATACATGTATATAGATTCAGAGATCGATCGGTAGGAAAGATAAGAGCATCTAGAGAGTTGAAAAAATGGGGTTGAAAAACAAAAATACGAGCAGGAAGATATTAATGTTTTACCTAACCCTAATGTCATTTTCATTTTTGGGTTTGGTATTAATGTATAAACCTCTGTTCCTTCTCAACCCCATGATCAGTTCTCCATCAATAATCGAAATTCGTTATTCTTTACCGACGCCAGTTAACCGGAACCCGAGATGGCTCCGGTTAATCAAGAACCATCTCCCGGATAAAAAGATCAGAGTGGGTCTTCTCAATATTGCAGAAAAGGAGCGAGAGAGCTACGAGGCAACCGGGACGTCGATCCTAAAGAATGTCCACGTGAAGCTCGATCCTCTTCCGACAAATCTGACGTGGAAGAGTTTATTTCCGGTTTGGATCGACGAGGATCACACGTGGCACACGCCAAGGTGTCCAGAGGTCCCTCTCCCTCGAGTAGAAGGTACTGATGCTGACTTGGATGTCGTCGTTGTAAAAGTGCCGTGCGATGGGTTTGAGGAGAATAAAGGGTTGAGAGACGTTTTCCGGTTACAGGTGAATCTTGCGGCAGCGAAACTGGCGGTGGAGAGTGGGCGGAGGAACGTTGACCGGACGGTTTACGTTGTCTTTATTGGGTCATGTGGGCCTATGCATGAGATCTTTAGGTGTGATGAGCGAGTGAGGCGCGTAGGGGAGTATTGGGTGTATAGGCCTAATCTTGGGAAGTTGAAGCAAAAGCTTGTTATGCCTGTTGGTTCTTGTCAGATTGCACCGCCGGCGGCTCAACTAGGTAAATATATTTGCCTAATAAATACTTATATTTGTATTTGCTTTTCATCTAAAGATATCACACCGTTTAAATAACTTCCTAAAATCACACATTTCTGTTTTCAAATTTTTTTTTAATCCCATTTTTCGAAGAAATTTCCAAAATATTTTCAAGTTTTCTATTTTCGAAACGTTTTCGGTAGGACTGAGAGTTCAGTTTTTCGGATTGGTTCGGTTCAAGTAGTTCAATTCTTTGGTTAGTTCGGGGTTTCAAAAAAAAAATATAAAACTAACTGAATTAAAATTCGGGTCGGTTCGGTTTGGTTCTCGATTAGTTTTAATTATCAAATTCTAAACCAAATTAACTGAATTTTGTTTATTTGTGAAAATTCGGTTAAATTCAGATATTTTTAGTTAATTCAGAAAATTCGGATTGGTTCGGTTCAAAATTTTTAATATATTTGGTTAAAATCTGTTTCTTTTGATTAAAATTAGTTTATACAGAAAAAATTGATTACCCGATTGGTTCGATTAGCTCAGTTCCGTTAAAAAATCTCGGTCCTAGTTTCCAGAATGGGGAGTATATATAGTTAGAAACACCGTGCATCATAGATTTCCCTAACTACTATTCTCATTACTTGTTAAAGATCAAGAAGCATGGAGACGACAGAAGAACCAAAGTCTCACATCAAAAACCACATTATCATCATCTGTTGCCCAACGTGTTGCCTACGTAACCTTACTCCACTCATCGGAGGTCTACGTATGCGGGGCAATAGCCTTAGCACAAAGCATAAGGCAATCTGGCTCGAAGCACGACATGGTACTCCTCCACGACAACTCCATAACCAACATATCTCGCATTGGCCTAAGCCGTGCCGGCTGGAAACTACGGCGAGTAGAGAGAATCCGTAGCCCGTTCTCCAAGAAAGGTTCTTACAATGAGTGGAACTACAGTAAGTTACGTGTGTGGCAAGTAACAGATTACAATAAGCTAGTGTTCATAGATGCAGACTTCATCATCGCCAAGAATGTTGATTATCTTTTCTTCTATCCTCAACTTTCGGCCGCTGGCAATAACAAAGTCTTGTTCAACTCTGGAGTCATGGTAATGCATCTAAACCATAATTTCTTTTATTGTGTGGACTTAGAGCATATGCAATGGTGTTGCTGTCAAAAGTTTCTTAAATTTTTTTTTTTTTTTTTCGAAACTTAAAAAAAAAAAAAATGGACCAATCCCGGCTCGCCACGTCACGTGAACAGTGACGAGCCGGGTTCTTAGCTAAGGATTTGTAAGAAACTTTGGGGGGTGTGGTTTTTAATTCCGTCTTGGAATCCGCGCTAAGAACCCCTTAAGATCCCCCATTGGAGGTGGTCTTAGGCTTGGGACTTTGGTTCGGTTTCTTAGTTTTTCGGTTATTTCGGTTTTCAATCTTTTTGCTGAAACTAACCGAAATTTTTTCGGTTAGGTTCGGTTTTCGATTTTTTCAGTTATTATTTTTTTACCGAAATAAACCAAAATTTTAGACAATTTCGAATACTTCAGTTAGTTTTGGGTATATTCGGTTATTCAGGTCGGTTCGATTCAGGTAATTTCGGTTAATTCATTTATTATTTTTACCGAAAAAAACCAAAATTTCAGATAACTTCGGATACTTCGGTTAGTTCAGTTAGTTTTGGGTATATTCGGCTATTCGGATCGGTTCGATTTGGATAATTTCGGTTAATTCAGTTAATTTTGGATATATTCGGTTATTTCGGTTTGGGTCGGGTCGGTTGGATTAATTTTTTTTTAATTATTTTGGTTAAAATCGGATTATTTTGGTTTATAAAAGGAAACTTTGGTTAACTTTTCGATTTGAACCGAATCAAAAATCAAAAATATTTTTCAAAACCACCGAAGTAACCGAACCGAACAGTTAAAAGTCCCAGAGCTATGTGGACTAGTTAAGTTTAATCTTGATCAGCGTCCCTGATTGTAGATTGTAACAGTGATTTTCTTTAGGTTTTGGAGCCATCAGCTTGTCTGTTCAAGGAACTAATGCAGAAATCGTTCAAGATCGAGTCTTATAACGGAGGAGACCAAGGGTTTCTGAACGAATACTTTGTATGGTGGCATAGGTTATCAAAACGTGTGAACACAATGAAGTACTTCGGTGCTGAAAGCACCAACGGCCCAAAACGCCAGCTCCCGGACAACTCAGAGGGAATACACTTCTTGGGACTAAAACCATGGCGATGTTACAGAGACTACGATTGTAACTGGGACTTGAAAACACGACGTGACTTTGCAAGTGAGTCGGTGCATGAGAAATGGTGGAAAGTTTACGACAAGATGCCGAAGAATTTGAAAGGTTATTGTGGTTTGACTCGTAAGATGGAGAAGAATATTGAGAGGTGGAGGAAAATTGCTAAGGTTAATGGTTTACCTGAAAAGCATTGGAGATTTGAAGTGAGAGATCCAAGGAAGAAGAACATTGTTGATTAGAGATCATGTGCCAGGTAGGGTTGGGATCATTCCCCACAGACAGAAGCTTGAGCCGACAGAGAAAGAAGTCGAGGTTTGCATTTCCAGGAGAATAACATGTACAAAAGTTTTTTTCCCCTCTGTATTTACAGGCAAGACTGGCCAGAAAAAGGTCGAGATGATAGTAATCCTCGGCTTTTGAGTTTTCATTGCCCAACTAGTATAAATCTTGCTTGGGATATAAACCGAGCCGAACCAAAAAAATTCTGTTTAGGTTAGGATCATTTCGGCAGATTTGAAAAAAAAAAAACGGTTCGGCAATCTGTTAATTCAATTTTTCAAAATATATATATTTAAGAAAAACCAAACCAAACTGAATTATATCTAAAATTTTGAACCAAATTACCCAAACTAACTGAAATAATCGAATTTAACAAAACTTTATCAAAATTGAACTGAAATCCAAATCGAAAATTTAGGTTCAAATTGGTAAAAAATATTAAACCGAATCACCCAAGAACCAAACCAAATTTTTGTTCAGTTCAATTTGATAATTCGACACAATTGTGTAAACCAAATAACCCGACAACAAAACTAACTGAACTGGATTAACCAAACGACCCAAGTCGCATGTATGATAGTCGATATTTTGGTTCCATATATTTTGCCCAAACCTACTTTTTTTTTTTTTTTGGTCAACAAACTTTTATATTAAAAGCTAATCTCCATAAAAGGAGTAAGTGTTTGCAAGAAACATCGCCATAAAGGCATAACAAGCAGAAATTACAATAAGATAACCAAGAAAGCATAAAGGGATAATGACTACAAAGCACTTAAACAAATTAAAGTCGCGGAGAAGTCCTCGAATCTCGTCGACAATGAAGTTGTTAAGTAAGGTGAAGTCTTGGGTACTCGATCGAACACCCGAGATTAGAACAGCAGCAAGTGCACAATTTCCCATCTCTAGAATAGCTACCAAGGCGAATGAACACCTATAAATTGAGCTTTTGATGACACTCCTTGAATCCCACCCATTTAGGTCAAATGGTGAACTCCATGGAGCAAAGAACCTCATGAAGGAGGTAAGGAGACTACTAGAGTCCAAGAACTCCCGATAAACGGGAACAAGATCCTCATAAAGAGGCAATGTGACAAAATCCTCATAGAGAGGTAAGATGTCAAGATCCTCATAAAGAGGTAATGTGACCAAATCCTCATAAAGAGGTAAGATGTCAAGATCCTCATAAAGAGGTAATGTGGAAGGATCCTCATAAAGAGGTAAGGTGAAGCGATCCTCATAAAGAGGTAAGGGAGAGCAATCCAAGCGCCAAACATTCCAAATAACCAACAGGATCGAACCTTGATTGGAGGAAGGAATGAAGGCGGTGGAGATGCGAGCAGTCACAATAGACATGTCTCCAAAACTGGAAAGGGTCAAGACTGTAGAGATAGAGATCCAAGATACAAAACGACCATGTGAAGATTTGATATAATCCGGCGGGTCAGGAGGAACTGGCGGCATCGGAGGAGAGGCTACCAAAGAACACCACCAAATCTGAAAAGAGCAATACACACTATCCATTTTCATAATTGAAGTAAAAGGTGATGCAGTCCACCTCAACATAGGATATGGCTTCAACGATAGTAGTGGTTCCAAGGGCCGACAAAGGGATCCGTAAAACAATGGCTGAGTCGAGCAAAGCTGGAGTAAAAGTCTGCATAAAGCAGCAAGAGATTGCAAACCATAGGAGTAATGGACACCCGACATCATGCTATTATTTTCTGGAGTGATAATAACTGAAGCATTAGGAGTAAAATCCTTCAAACCCAATAGTTCAAGACCCTTTTGAATCTGGAAGAGTCCACGGCAACAGTCACTTCGAAACGCAGTAAACCACGGCAGCGATACCACCTTGAGAGGCGGTTCTGAGAGCAGAGGCTGCCTCAAAGTTGAGGTCTTGACAGGAAGTGATGGCTCTTGATACGGCTGAGTGAAGCATGACCAATCCCAGATCTGTAAAAGTGCAGTCCAAAGAGTCACTGGCAGAGCTGCAGAGGTCGAAGACGGAGAAGCTGCGAGCAAGGGCGGCAGAAGAAGAAGAACGACCGGTGGAGGCTTCTGCGACGATGCTGATTGAGGAAGAACGACGAGTAAGGTTGCCAGCAAGGGAGACTCGACGGTGTCGTAAGAGGAAGCGGTCGGGGACGGAGGCTGAGCAACCGGCAGAGGCTGACTGACTAGCACCAAAGGAGGAGCTCTTGTCCAAGGAGCCATCCGAGATGACGAAGCCAAACAAACAACCGGAGGCAGAGCCCAGGAAAATCCACAACGGTGAGGGTCTGAAACCCAACTTTGCGATGGATTCATACGGTTAGAAGGAGACCGTGGACAGCAGCAGATCTGGAATGAAATACATCGGCGGAGGAGACGTAAATAGCAAAGAGTGCGACGAGAGGTGGTGCAAGGCAGAGCAGCGGCGAGAGGAGGAGCTAATGAGATACGCAGCGACGGCGGAGAAGAACCTCCGACCTGCAGTAACGACGGAGATTCTGCAATAAGCAGCAACGGCGGAGGCTCTACAAGCAGCTCGGACTGTAGGGACGACAACGAGGAAAGGTCTGGAGGTTCGGAGGGGTCGGACTCCGGCGGATCGACGGCGAGCATGGTGGGGAAGATGGCTGAGGAATGAAAGAGGTGAGCGGCGGTGGCTTCAGACGGAGACGAGAGCAACGGCAACGTCGGAGAATGACATTGGCGGCTATAGAGGAACCTCGGTCTTGGCGCCAGAGAGAGTATTCGCTTAGGGCGAACTCTGCCCAAACCTACTTTGAACCATAAAAATATAGGGAACTAAAAAGCTGAGAGAGAGATGGTAGTAAAAGATTTCGGTAGCCAATAATACCTTCACAAGAATGGAAGGAAACCCGTTCAACTAAAAACAACAAAAATAAGAAGAAAACAATGAAGAAGGTGTTCGTCGCAAATTTACATATTCCTTGCCAAGACCCCCAAAAAGACAATAAGAAGAAGAAGCAAATTGTTGGGTAGTTCAATTGGAGGAAATGAGAAAAGAGTTTTGGTGTGGGGAGTAGTAGTCAAAGACCGAGCAGGAATTGGAAAACATCGCTCAAAGATATGATACCTTCAACACGTTTGCTCCCTGCTTCCACTATCACCAGCCTCCTTACACCTTTAACACAACCAAACCCAATACATATACTTCACATCTGATGATGTTCGTGTGTGTGTGTGTGTGTAATGAAAGCAAAAACAAAGCCTGAAGATTGTATAGTAAGGGAGCTGGTGGTACCTGGATTCGCCAGTCGCTCCATCACTTTCAGAAGAGAGTCTGAGCGCAAGCACATGTGACATCTCTGCCCGTTGAAGATTCCATAAGGCGGACTCGCATCTTGCCCCAACTGCAGCGCCTGAAACCGCACATTTGTTAACCACACTATGTCATACGTTCACACAACTTAGAAAGAAGACAATTTCTGATGATGATAGCTTATAGATAGGCAGCTTAGACTTGAAAAAAACTCCTACAAATATAACACTGATGAGACATGGGATGGATCTTGGCTTCTGTTTACCTGGTGAACCGTCATGTCATCAAGATGAATCTTTGCGTATGCCTTATCTTTAGCCAGAGCAGTTATGTCACTGACCAATTAAAAGATATGCGCGATCAGAATACATGAATTCAAAATACGAAATGCGGAATAAATATTCTGTCAACTGATGGATAGAGGATTACCTTCGGGAGTATATGTCAATAAGCGAGTCGTTGTCATCCACTACAGGGATTGAACTAACCTCCGCTGTAAAAAACCAAATAACACAAGATTTTAGAGACATAGATGAAGCACGACTCATTCATTCATTTCCATCTCTGAGGAAAGAGAAAAAGGTACTCGCATGCAATGCCATCATGTGGAATTTTGAAATCCAATCGCTTTAAATTCAAATTAGGTTTCAACTTCTCTAGACCTCGATAGCTAATGTAAATCAGAACATGGAAGTGGTCGCAACATCTAAAGCTGGTTATTTGATGTGTATTTTGATTTGAATTGATATGATGTTCTGTAAAACAACTTTGATAAAACAGGTTGAAGAACACCACGTGTTCAGCTACTAGGTGATATAACCATCTATGAAGAAATTTTAAAATAAAAATCTGATTAAAATGTAAAGGTAATTAGTCTCACGCTGCGGATGAACTTTAAACAATATATTGATGAAACAGGAGCACATACGAATTACCTTGAACTAATAATGAGAGCGCAGAACCCAAAGAGGCGTGTGGTCTCAATGTAGCCAGAGGTTTGCTACTTGATTCTCCGATTCTAGGGACCCAAGTACCCAGGGGAATTGAACAAATGGGCTGCTGAAGGATTGGCAAAGAGCTTGACGAATGTCTAAAGTATCTGCATATACCTGGAACATTATGCTTAAATTAGAGCTACATTGTCTGATAAGAAGAATAAACTTTCGGAATTTTTTTATACAACAGGCAAAACTGTGATTAAAGTTTGGGAGAGGCTATTCCAACTATAAAGCTCTAATTTCCGTCCTATAGATCAGATCCCTACACAGAATATATGGAGAAATGAAGAAGTGGGGAAATTTCGGAAATGACAGAATCATATGCACGTCATGATTGAAAAGTGTGTATCGCCAATTCGGAGCGCTTATCAGTGTCTTATGATCTTATTCACAAATGAAGGGCCTTACATTTTAATATGTCTGATAGCGAAGCAAGATGCAGTAACTGCGGATATGACCCATCCTGCAAAGAAGAAGAAATAACTGGAACGGCTGCCACCTTGTTTTGCAAAATTTTCAGGGCAACGTCTTTCAGATTATCATAGGGCCCAACCTGATTGCAATATATGAAAACATTAATAGCAAGAAAGAAAGTATTCTAGCTCTTTTTACTGTAACCTGCAAATGAAGTTTCTAGGATAAAGCTATGTTCAGTAAACGCAGAAAAAGCGGACAAGAATAGTTTTTTGTGTGGAAATAAACATGTAGACATACAGGCCTATATGAATCAATTACATTCCTCGATAAATATGCCTCCCAATCCAAAATGTGGAACAGTCATGTTTGAATTCACTTTGAACGTATATTGTTAAATCAACTGTATATAAATGCAAAGTCTAGATATAGCAAAAACATTTTGAGCATAAAAGTTTGTAGATAGAGATAACAACAGGATCTTTTTCAAAGTAAAAGAAAACTAATCACGAGAGATGATCTTTTAGAAGAAGCTGCATGAAAAGATCAGTAATGATAGCGGTAGAAAGCAACGGTGAAAGTCTCACCTGAACTAGTGGCCTAGGATATGGTCTCCCAGTCCCATCATATTGTCTGCTTATATGAGCCTTCCCCTCTTTCCAGGCTGCAATTGTGTGCGTCTCAAGCTCTTGTTCTGTCAAGTTCGATCCATGCGTTCCAAGCTGCAATTTCACAGAGTTGCTATTACCACGCAAGAGTGAAAAAACTTCAAACTGAGAACGCTAGTAAAACATCTACATAAATTTCATAGGTTATATACTTGAAAACTACGGAAATGTACTACACTTCTTCATATTAAATCCCAAGTTTATATGATAAATCATATGAACATTTCTGAACCCAAACTAGTATTATTAACTACACACTAGTATTACTTTTAGATATCCCCTTTGAGTTATTGACATTTAGACAATTTCCTATTGAAAATTCTAAAATGATACATCAGCCACTCGAAGGAATGTTATATCAATGAACAATTTTTTACAGGAGCCAACCTCTCTCAGTATTAGAATGAAGTCCAGTGGACCAAGAACTCCAACAAATTGGCCTTTACCAGAGTCACAAAGTGGAGCTAAAGGGATTCCCTGAAAGTATCCAGAATTAGCAAACACCAGAAAGCCAGACAATCTAGAAATAATTTTAGACGAATTTAGTTCTTATAAATTTCACTTCCTTCCGTTTTAGGGTCTGGATGCAACAACATTAAAATGTCATACATGACTGTAAGGGACAAAGAGAGGAACATCCCAAAAAGAAGTGAAGCTGATACAATGGTAAATAAAGTAAACCTGCTCATAGAGTATGTGGAATGCTTGCTTTACTGGTAAATTTACATCCAATGCAATAACCTGTAAAAGTTTATGACACCTTAGACAATTTCCGGCTTAGATGGCAGAAGCTATTCTCAACGATAATCTATAGGATATGAAGACAAAAATCATCAAGCAATGCGAAAATGAAGAAACCAGACCTTGCCCGACTCTGGGAGCAGCTCATATGCAGTACGAGTTGACAATAAAACAGATATACGGTGACGAGATACCTCCAAATCAACCCCTGACATCCTAGGAATAGAATCCTGGGATGGATCAACCTATAATATAATCACCATGTAAAAAGTCAGAAATTCGATTTGAATGTAGTCTTGAGAGACAATTTTATGGAACTTAAAGGCTCCCGCTATATATATCAATAAAATTTGGTATTACAATAAACTATTACTTTCCCACATGTACGAGACTCCACAGCTTGCCCTTTTTGGAGAATATGTATATTTCTTTTAAAGATTTCAGATTTGCAATAAAAATAAAATGAAGCGTTGGATATATATATATAGAAACAGTCAAACAGTATCCGAAACACAAAAGCAACTCAGCTACTGATAAGTAAACAAACATATCAAAACACAGCAACTTTCTGAAAGGAAAGGTCAAAGTCCTTACCACTCGCTGGGAGAAATCATCCACATCCATGTTCGATGGGCTACAACCAGTGGGAACCGTATCTGGTCCAGTTATAAATATTGTATTCACTACTCCACCATTTCCGCTTACAAATGGTTGGTGCTCATCGTGCCGCCATTCTCCATCAACAAAAAATTTATACTGCATGAAAATGAAATAACTGAATGTAACATCAGAGGCTTCTTAAGCATCTCAGGTCTTAATAATCAACCTCATGTTAGATATAGTACGTCCAACAAATAAAATTCCAGAAACTAAAATAACCACTAGTTTAAGTCGGATATACAGTTAAGAATCTTCCATGACTGCGCGATTTTCTAACAATAGAGCCATATTCACGATGCTACCATGGATTACAGACTGTTCAATGATGACACTACCTGTTGGGAATGTAATCAACAATGACAGATGTATACATGACTCTCATGCAAATTGCATTGATTAGCATTTAGAGACTAAATGAATTATATCATGGATAACGCAGAGTCTGTAAGGACAAAAATGCTCCAGCAGGGATTAACTCACGAAAAAATTGTCATGAAACAGGTCAAGTACAAACTATTAACCTGATGATATCCCGGAGTCAAGTTGCAGATGACTTGAAAAACAGTAGGGCAGCCCTCAAGGGGTGACATTGGCAAATGTTCTGTCCACCTGTTGGCATTTTTATTTCAGAAATCAGTCTATGCACTACAAAGAACCAATAGGTACTATACAGCACCATAATGTATTGGACAACCCACACGCACACTTAAATTTCTTTCCAGAAATCAGAAAAACGGATTAATACAAAGTAACTATCCTAGTACTAGCTCAGTCATCTCACCTGGTAAAAGATCCGCTTAGAAAGACCCTTCTGCCTCCATAAGGCCATACAAAGCGGGTTGGAGTAAGAGGCTGCCCTGAGGCAGCGTTGTTTCCACGGCTGCTACCCAATGTAGAACCAAACATCCCCTCCAAGTGTTTATATAGTTACAGGCTACAACAGTCCACAGAAACTAATTCCTACAAACTTCTCAATCGATTCTCAGTGCGTAAATATCTCAATTCTTCAGCAGAAGAAACTCTTTGAAGAACGAAACCGAGGAAAACGTCCAACTTTAAGGCTTACACAAGCAGGGAGTCCGAATTCAATAAAGCTATCATAAATCCCAGCCACCAGTAACCGAAACCCTAAAATTACAAATCACGATCTACAACGAGACAGAAATTACTGAACTCCCGAACCTAGGCAGAAATTCACCAACACCAAAACCTGTATAGAGCCCTAACTCGACCAGGAAATTGGCTATAAAAATTAAAGGTCAACTGATGGGTAATACGCCACTGGATTCCCAGCTGAAAAATTCGAGGAGCGTTTCCAGGAATTCGCGGCTCTGATTTTAAATTCGGCAGACGGAAGACGAATACAAACCTCGATGATCGCAAAGAGTCGGGAGAAAACCCAAATGAGATTAATGGCAAGCCCAGAATTAGGGATTTGAAAAGTTGGAGAGAACCCTAATTTGAGAAGGTGGAGATGGCATTGTTTGGATCTGGAAATAATGTGATTGGTCTTTGGAGGTGAAGAAGAATCTGAGGGCGAAGAAGCGCAGCGAAATGTAATGTTGTTTTTAATCCATGGAGATATGATTTTCCATTTTTATTTACTTTATAAAAAAACTATAGTTTCTTTGCTCAAAAAAAGAAAGAAAACTATATATAAATAAATAACATTTTATTACCTCATTTTGTATAATTACAAACAATGAAAGTAGGCATGTGACTTTGGTTCTTCGGTTCGGTTATCGTTCGGTTACTCGATTTTTTATTATTTTTAGTTTTTTTAAAAATTACCGATCGGTTTTTTTCTTCGGTTCGGTTCAATTCGGTTCGATAATTTCGGTTTGGTTTTATATCTCAGGGCTACGTATATATATTAAACCCACAAACAAAAACTGACAAAAGTATATATATATAGTGAAAGATTGAAATTTTTATGAAAATCAAAATTGATCGACAACTTCGGTTTTTCGGTTCGGCTACTCGGTTTTTCTGGGGTTTTTTTTAAACTACCAATCAGTTTTTTTCTTCGGTTCAGTTCATTAAAATTTCGGTTCGGCTTTATATCCCAAGACTAAATGAAAGTATGCAATAGTTCATACAGTGTTCAAGAAAACCTCAACCCCTATTGTCTAAAATGTCTAATTGAAACTTAAATTGTTATTAAGTGGCATAAACATTTACAAACAAAAAAAAATATATATTAAATAAATAAATAAATATATATATAACATAATTTATGAAACATTATGATTTATAAACAAGAAATTTAAAAATTTAAAATAATTTATTATCATAGTATTTTATAATATAATATATAAATTATCAAAATTTATTAATAATAAATATTATTTTAATTTATTATTATAATATTATGATTTTTTCACTGATTAAAAATTAATCTGATTCATGAGAATCTAACGTATATGCGACATCTACACCAACGTCTAAAACGATTTTTATAACAATGCTTGCCTCCAATAAATCTTAGTCAGCTATTTTATATCCTATTAATTATCTTTCAATTAATTAATTGAATCTATTTTTTATCAACAAAGTACATTAAAAAGAACTTATATATTTCTAATCCATATGGGCGGCTCCAGTTCAACATAAATTGTATTTGACGACCTGATACGAATACTTTGTACTACCCTATATGCTGTCATATTTTTTGTGCGCAGTATGTATATTAAATTGTAGGTTGAGAAGTACTATTTTTTTTTTTTAATTCTTCTACATGAATCGAAAAACTGATAATTCATCTGGTTGCGACACTATTTTAATCAATTTAGAACAATCTCTTGCAAATGTAACACTAGTGTTTTGAAATACCTTCATGAGTTTTTTTTTAAGTAACCAATTGAATCTATTTATTTAACAGTTTCTCATAAAAAGTATTTTCTAATTTTGAACTGTCATTACGTTTCCAAAGATAATTTATAACACAGGTTTTCAAAGATAAAAGATACTATTGTTTCTCTTATAAAAAAAATGAAAAGAAATGATGACACGTTTACTAATTCTCATTTGCATGTCATTTATATTTCATGTATTTACAGCCAAACAGTTAGGCAATCAATCTTTTGTTTTGCTTTTTTTTTTTGTCTTCATCTTTTCAGTTCATTGTCTATATTAACTTATAGAAAATGAGTCATTACATCCTACACCAATCCATTGCCGGGTTAAGATTCATATAAGAAGGAAATAATATAACAAAAAATTTCTCATATGAGGATATCGGTATCCAGTTAGAGGAGACATATTTCTTACTTGATGAGGATCCAGTTGTCTCTCCAAGTTAGAATGCAAATGTTAATGGTCCCAGTATCCAGAGAAAAGGTTAAATAAGCTGTGTTTGATATTAATCCCCGCAAATGTCTTGGACCTGATGGAATGAACAGATTCTTATACCAGCAGTTTTGGGAGTTTGTAGGAGATGATATCTTTGAAATGGTAAAGACCTTCATCAACATGGGCATCATGGAAAAAGGATTAAACAAGACCAACATCAACTTACTCCC
This sequence comes from Orychophragmus violaceus, assembly GCA_030180135.1. Lineage (NCBI taxonomy): Eukaryota > Viridiplantae > Streptophyta > Magnoliopsida > Brassicales > Brassicaceae > Orychophragmus > Orychophragmus violaceus. The sequence goes on from CM058230.1 coordinate 3,177,231, forward strand.
AAAAACGGCAAAAGTGACCAGGATGGTTGAATACCGACCAATAAGCCTCAGCAATGTGGCCTATAAGATAATTGAAAAGGTGATGGCAAAGCGCTTAAGGAAGGTACTCCCATCAATAATCGCCGAAACTCAAGCTGTATTTATGAAGGGTAGACTATTTACAGATAATATTCTGATTGCTCATGAACTCCTCCATGATTTGAAGTCCAAGAACTTAAGTGCATATGAGTTTATAGCTGTGAAAACTGATCTTTCAAAGGCATTTGATAGAGTGGATTGGTTTTTTTTGGAACGGACGTTGAGAAGTCTGGGTTTCGATGAGCGCTGGACACAAAGGATCATGATTTGTGTCACAATAGCCTCATATCAGGTTCTCATCAACAGACACCCACACAGTAACATTAATCCAACAAGGGGTATTATTAGACAAGGGGATCCTTTGTCCCTCTATCTATTCGTGATATATACTGAAATGCTTGTTAGAATGATGAGGAAGGCTGAGAAGGATAACTGAATAACATGTTTGAAAGTGTCAAGGAAAGCGCCTTCAATTTCGCATCAATTATTTGTTGATAACAACATGTTTTACCGTAAGAAGAACGATGAGGAGTTGGGACACTTTCTTAACATCTTGGAAAAGTATAGTCTTGCCTCAAGACAAAGGGTCAACTATCAAAAATCCAGCATTTACTTTGGCAAGAGGATAACATAGGACTCAAAGGAAGTCATAAAGAAAAAGCTGGGTATTGACAAGGAAGGAGGCGAAGGCTTCTATCTTGAGCTACCTGAGGCGTCTGGAGGTGGTAAAATGTCGATATTAAGCTACATAAAGGATCAGCTTCAGCAAAAAAGTTTCAGGTTGGCATAACTTCTTCCTCTCTCCAGTAGGAAAAGAAATTTTTTTGAAGGCAATAACAATGGCTCTCCCCACCTACACAATGTCGTGTTTCCTCTTTCCCAAGACGTTATGTAAGCAGATGACTCTTATGAAAAACGTTTGGTGGAAGAACACTCGAGATAGGAAAGGAGTGCATTGGCGAGCGTGGAAACATCTCTTTAAACCAAAATCTGATGGTAGGCTTGGATTCCGTGATATATAGGCTTTTAATTTAGCTTTGTTGGTAAACAGTTATGGATGATTATCAAGAAGAACTCCCTACTAGCAAGAGTCTTTAAAGCTCGCTACTTCCAGAATTCGAATCCTCTACAAGCGTCTTTAGATTCGAGGCCTTCATACGCATGGAGGAGTATGCACACAACTCATAACTTGATATAAAATGGAGCGAGAGTTGTGATCATAAATGGTGCTGATACTAGTATTTGGGAAGATGGGTGGCTAGAAGGAAAACCAACTCACTCTCTCACTGCATGTCGATGGGTCCTCCCTCATCTCTATGAAACAATTTCATCACTTTCCCAAGTAAGTGACTTACTAACTCATGGTGGAAGATAATGGAATTGTGAATTGTTATCGTCTATGTTAAACGAAGAGGAAAGAAGAAAAGTAGAAGCTATTAGAGCAAGAGGTGTTAACAGTCGCGATGGCTATTGCTGGGAGTATAACAGAATATACTGTTAAATCAGGGTATTGAGTAGTTTGTAATGTGCTAGAAAGAGTGGAAGGAGCATTGGTTTTTAACCGGACGAGTTTAAAACCAATCTTCCAGCTAGCTTGGAAGGCAAACACCAGTCCGAAAGTTCAAAATTTCTTGTGGAGAAGTCTGACAAATAGTCTTCCAGTAGCGGATTTACTCAAACAAAGACACATAGCTAAAGATGCCACCTGCAACAGATGTTAAGGGGGAACGAATCAGTAAACCATCTTATCTTCCAATGTTCCTTTGCACGACTTGTTTGGGCTCTAGCTCCTATACCAGACCCTCAGCAAGGTATTATGAATGACTCGCTATTTGATAATTTTTACAGAGTTATGACAGGAATTCCACACTATTCTTATGAGAAGGAAGTTGGGAATCTAAGCCTTTGGATTCTATGGAGATTATGGAAGAATAGAAATGCCTTTTTGATAAAAGTGATAGAGTATGGAGCCATGGATACACTGCTAAAAGCTGAGGAGGATATGTATGAGTGGAAGAGATGTATGGAGGAAGAGGCAAAAAAGGCGAAGGCGAGTCACAATGTTGTCCAAAGAGAAAGATGGAAACCACCACCACTACACTGGGTGAAATGCAACATTGATGGAGCTTGGAATATGCAAAATGAGCAGTGTGTTATAGGTTGGGTTCTCCGTGACAGCAATGACAATGCCTTATGGGCGGGTGAAAAGAAGCTACCGAAGCTTAGATCACCAATGGAAGCCGAACTTGAGGCACTTAGATGGGCTGTGATGATAGTGAGGAACTTTAACTATGATTATATTATTATTGAAATTGATTCTCAATCCATAGTGCAGGCAGTAACAGATGAAGACTCTTGGCCGAGCTACTCAAGCTTATATCATGATATAACCAACATGCTTGCTTCCATTGGACACTACAACATAGTCTTCTACCCTAGAGAAGGAAATGAAGTGGCAGATAGAATAACTAAGGAATCGAGCTTTTTTTAGAATAGTGTTCCGAGGTTGTATTCTATAATGCCAAATTGGATCATTCCTTTGCTAGAGGATGATAAACAGTATGTGTAATTTGTCTTGGTTAATTTAAGTTGAAGTTTAGCACCTTATATTAACACGAAATTATAGAGATAAAATATCGAAAACCTATGTTAACCTTTTCATGAATAGAATTGAAGTCTCTGAATATTGGCTCCTACAAAATTTGTAAAAAAGATTTTTGTTTTCTAAATTAATTTAATATTTATTTTTAAAAAATTGAATCAAAATGCGAGGAAAAAACATTTATTTCACATTTCCAAAAATACCAGATAGTAGACTTTTTGACAAATTTGATGCATTAAATTATTATTATTATTTTTTTTTATCAGGTTAAACATGAACCTCTCTCAAGAATTATCATGCATTTGGGATTAATAATAACAAAACTCAAGAGTTAGCATTATTAGGAAAACTTAGTCACTAATCATAGTGCCAAACTTAGTCACTAATCATAGGTCCTTTCCACAAGTAAATTTATCTGAGCAATACTTGGGTTCACCCCTAGAGGTGAACCCTTTTGTTCACCTCTATCTTTTCTAACCAATCAAATAATTCCACATAATCTAATATTAAAAATAACTAAAATTTTTAAAATGTTTTAAGAATAAAAAATAAAAAACGAAAATAAAAGAAAAGAAAATATATATTATTTCGGACAAAACTTAAAAATAATTTTTTTTATAAAAAAATACTAAAACCTAAATCTTAATCTATAAACCCTAAATTCTAAACCCTAAACCCTAAACGATAATTTGAACCTAAAATATTAAAATTAAAACTAAATCCAATATGTAAATCTTAAAAAATAAAAAATTAAACCCTAATCCCTAAATCCTAACCCTAATCCAAAGAGCTTAAACCCTAATCCATAAACTCTAAACCCAAAGAGCTTAAACCCTATACCATAAACCCTAATCCCTAAACCCTATATGTAAATCTTAAAAAATAAAAAAATAAACCCTAATCCCTAAACCCTAATCCAAAGAGCTTAAACCCTAATCCATAAACTCTAAACCCAAAGAGCTTAAACCCTATACCATAAACCCTAATCCCTAAACCCAACATGTAAAATTTAAAAAATAAAAAACTAAACCCTAATCCCTAAACCCTAAACCCTAATCCAAAGAGCTTAAACCCTAAACCCAAAGATCTTAAACTCTATACAATAAACTCTAATCCCTAAACCTTAAACCTCAAAGGTTTACATTAAAAGGGTCCTTAAAATATTTGAATGTCTTTAATTCCCTAGTTTTAATTTTATAATTTTATTTAAAAATAATATTACATGGCATATGTTTATTGGTTAAAAAAAAGGAGGTGAACAAATGGATTCACCTCTAGGGGTGAACCTAAGTATTTTCCAATTTATCTAATAAACTGTTTGATGTTAAAATATCATTATTCCAATATTACTAATTCATAAAAGTTTTAAGAAACATTAAAAACCATAAATATCAATACATTGTTGAAAAAATAACACCAAACGATAATTGAACTACTAGTAGCACACCGATCCACACACACAAAAAAACTACTATTAGCACACCGGTTCGGAATAAGAACATGTTGCCAAAAAAAAAAAAAAAGAATAGACTTTACACAATAGCCTCTTCTTATATATGATTGATTATACGACTTGGTATTTCCTCACCTTATGTGTGCTTCATTCTTCTCTCGAAGACTTCGTGTTGAAAGACCGACCAGTGCTCCTCCTCTCTCCAAAAACACTATACTTCAGAATCTCACGGTGCCATCCAACATTACAAAGTTGAGACATCTCTTGAACTAAACTCAGGTTACCAAATCTACATCCTTTCGTTCTTATGCCGTGTTTGGCAATTCACGTTTCGCGTTCCCTTGTATATGCTCGCTCCTCTTTTGGGTTTCCTTGTATCGTAACGCTACTGGTTCATGCCTACAAACCATAGCAAACAAACAATCTGAGATTAGATAGATGCGAGAATCCTCCTTTATTAACATCAAGTTACCCCACTTGTCGTGTTTCCACGTTTTAGTCCTTGCGTAAAGATTTCGACTTTCAGTACCATTGTGGTATGTTTCTCTCGTGGGTTAATCCCTAACGGGATCGTAGTGAATTACATGTGGCTATGCTACAAAGTTGTTGATATCGGGATCGATGCTTGTTGTGGGTTTTGCTTTGATCAGGTCTGATTGTTTGTGTGATTACTGATTAGCGAGATTATGAATCTGGGTCTGTGTTTCAATGGAATTGGACTCTAAAAACACTACCTTTCATCATTCATCATCCTCGTGTTTCTCTAACTTTTGGATTATATCTTTTCTGGGTTTTGCTAGAATTCAGTGATCAGGTCTTGGGTTTAATCGAATGTATTTCGTTTCTCAATTTGTCTCATGATCTGAAGTTGTTGAATCTTCAGTTTGATACTGTGATCTAAAATATTAGTGCTTTACCCTATCGTGTTGTTCTTGGACAATGTATGTATGCTTGAGGTTCGATCTTTAATCTTAGTGTTTTAGCTTCTTGTTAATCTCATGTTCATAGTTTTGGCTCAAAACTTGGTGTTTTAGTTTCTTGTCAATGTTCATAATTTAGGCAAATGAATTTCTAGGTTGGATATTTAATCTTAGTGTTTTAGCTTCTTGTCAATCTCATGTTCATAGTTTTGTCTAAAAACTTGTGGGCAATGAGTTTCAGATCTTGCATGTATCTGCATTTCAACTGGGCACTGCTGTTTGAATAAGATATTTACAGTTTGTATGTTCTTGAGGTTTCTATAACAGTGTAAAATGTGAAACAAATCCTTTCCTAGATGTTAATAATCGAGATTCAATACTGAAAATGCAATCTTTTGTGGATTTATGCAGACAAGTTCGTCCAGGTTTCTCTACAGTCAAGAATGGTTATGGAAGAAACAGCTGTTTTAGACGATTCCTCTAATGTTGAATTTGCCTGTGGAGATCCAAAAGTTGAGCCTCGTGTTGGAGAAGAGTTTCAAGCCGAGATTCCTCCTATGATGTCTGCATCCAAACGTGCATTGTTTCTTTCAACTCCTCTATCTTTGGATGATTCCTCATATTCCTTTCTCGTCGGACAACCTGTCCAAGTAACATGGATAGACAAACATCCAAAAGGACAAGGAACTGGAGATGATAATATTGACATGAACCAATCTTTGAAATCTTTAAGAGCCAAAAGAAGTCGTTGCTCCGGCAAGAACTCAGTATCCAAGAAGCAAAGATTGAATCTTGAGGCTGTTCCAGAGATACCATCAAGTTCTTGGGAAGATCTTGAGGTGGCTAGCTTTGTTCTTGGTCTGTATACATTCGGGAAGAACTTTACTCAGCTGAAGAGATTCATGGAGAACAAAGGAATGGGTGAGATAATGTTGTATTACTACGGGAAGTTCTACAATTCAGCTAAGTACCACAGGTGGTCTGATTCCCGGAAGAAGCGGAGCCGGAAATGTGTGTATGGAAGAAAGCTTTATTCAGGTTGGAGGCAACAGCAGTTGTTATCCCGTTTGATTCCTTCTGTTTCTGATGAATCTCAGAAGCAGATGCTTGTGAATGTGAGTCCTTTACACATCCTAATGCAGAGTTCTTAGTCATTGTATTAGTTTTGATCATTGATCTTACGATATTCGCAGGTCTCAAAGTCATTTGCTGAAGGGAACATCACTCTGGAGAAGTACTTAACCGCAGTGAAGGATCTTGTGGGTCTGAGGCTTCTGGTTGACGCTGTAGCAATTGGTAAAGGAAAAGAAGATCTCACGGTTCTTACAGCAGGACCAATGAAGACCAAACCATGGTTCACTGTTTCTCCAAAACCTTCTTTGGCCCCGGGGTTAGGGGCCTACACTTCACTCACATCTGCTGACATAATCAATCAGTTAAACGGCAGTTCGCGTCTAAGCAAAACACGTTGCAATGATATCTTTTGGGAAGCTGTATGGCCGCGTCTGCTAGCTAGAGGATGGCATTCAGAGCAGCCTAAGGACCGAGGCTATTTTACATCTAAGGATAACATTGTTTTCATTGTCCCTGGCGTGAAAGAGTTTTCAAGAGGGGAGTTAGTCAAAGGCGATCAGTACTTTGATTCCATCAGTGACATTCTAAGAAAGGTTGGTTCAGAGCCTGAGCTTCTTGAGTTTGAAACAGGAGGAGAGGTAAGAGAAGCGGCCGCCAATGAAGTTGTTGTTGCAGAGAACTCTTCTGACCAATCTGATGAAGAGTCTTGTCAAAGACACCGTTACCTCAAGTCTCCATGTTCTAACCGTGGAGCTCACCAAATGAAGTTCACTGTTGTGGACACTAGCTTGACTGCAGGAGGAAAGTTGTGCGATTCACGGAATCTGAAGGCAGAATCTCTTGTTTCTCAGCCAAAGACTCGTCTAGGAGATAAAGATTCTTCTGTGCTGGAAAATTCCATGGACAGTCAGAATGTGGAAATGCCTCTGGATGCCAAGAACCATGTAGCTGACCCAATGCGATTCACAATTATTGATACGAGTCTACACCACCGTCAAAACTTATCTGGGTTTAGGAGATGGAGACATTTACCAAGTGATGAGGATGATTCTAGTATAAAGGAGGAGACTTTGGAGAGGGTTAAGGTTCCATCAAAGAAGATGCTTAAGCAGAGGTCTACTCAACGAGCAGAAACTAAGTATCATTCAGTTAGTTCTGCCCCATCGTTGAAACGCAGACGGCTTAGTGCTTGCATAAGGAGTGAAGAAAGCCTTTCAAGAGAAAACTCAGTGTCCAAACATTTACCGGGTGATGACACAAAGAAGACGGTATGTCCTCAACCAGACCACTTAAGTTTATGTGCTGTCCAAAACCAAAATAGCACTCGTGAAGAGATGAATGAAGACGGAGAGAGTTATGAAACCGTGTTATCGGTTGATTATATGAACTTAAAGTCTGATCAATCAGAAAAGACTGGAACTGGACCGTTGTCTGCGCTTGTTAAGATCCAAGAAATGTCAGAAATCAAACCAAATATAGACAACAATTGCTCTCCAGAGGAGATAAGAACAGCCCATGAACTCATTTCATCAGAACAAGAACCAAAGGGGCTCTGTTCAGTGTCAGATTCAGACAAAAAACATGCCACCTATGATCTGAAACAAGAGCAAGAAGTTGAGCTCCCTTCCATTTCTGGCTCTAATAGTTCTCCTTCCAATGATCTTGGAACTACTCAAGACCTTGGTTCATCAGAACAACAACAGACTAATACAGATGCTCCTAGAAGACAGAGCACAAGAAAGCGACCATTGACCACCCGGGCTCTAGAAGCTCTTGAATCCGGCTTTCTTACAACCAAGAGAATTAAAACCACGGTTAAACCAAGAAAACGTGAACGTTCTACGAAGAAAAAGGCGTGTAACAGAGCACAACTTTTGCCAGACAATGGGACTGCAGGCTTGGAGAACATAGGAGAAGATGGAAGTAAAACAAAAGCAAGCAAGCCCTTGGATCAAATTGAAGACTCAAAGCCTAGCTTTCTTCTTAATGAAGCCACAACTGAGAGTAAGGCTCTGGATAGAAGACAAGATTCAAAGCCGGTGGTAACTGAACATCCTAAACTCCCACCTATTGTTTTGAAGCTTTCATTTAAGCGTAGCAGAGGAGATTCAGAGACTTAAGTCTGAAAAGTTTGGGTGTTGGTTATGAGAGGATTGGCTCAATATCAAATTCTTATTATTTCCTTCTGTAGCAAGTAATGTTCTTATGATTCAGTTTGATGGGGAGTTATTTTAAGTGATTTTTATATGGTCTATAACCAGAGAATTGAAGTGGAATAATGATGCTTATGTATATAATTAATAAAGCATATACACAAGATATATACAAATCATGAATTGTAGTATTAGTAGTTTAAGCTAATGTCACAAGACTCACAACATTGTTAACACTACTGTACAAATCTCGACTGATCAAGTGCAGCTGATTTGCTGTGGCCGCTTGATTGCCTTGTCCAAGTTGTTGGAGTCTGCTTTGGTTAAGTTAGGGTCCTCAAGAGTAAGATGTCCAATTCTAACAAGAATACTGGTCAATCTTCACGATCGTCAATTATCTTCACCAATGATAAACAGTCAGTTTCAAAGTGTACCCTCAAAAGCTCCTTCTCATGAAGACAAAAGCTGCCCAGAGAAGACTATCTAACTCGGCATGTAGTGCCGAGAGGCTTCTATGACATTCTTTGAGACCGCTTACCTCTCGTCCCATATAATCTTATAGCACCATCATAAACTACTGATAAGGCCATGGTCAATCCATGATGCATCAACTTGGTATATTAGGTTTTGGGTGTCAATAGGGGGACACTAGGTTTCTGAGACACTTGTGTCTCTTCACTTTCCTCTTCATTTTCTTCAGCGCGGACTAGTCTCCAACCTTCTGCCTCAAGAGAAGCAAGTTAAAAGGTGGTCCGTAGAGAAATTATTTCCCCGTTGAAGATCTTCTCATTCCTAGCTTTCAAAATAAATCATAAAATCCATGGATAGATGAAGTTTTGAGGTTCTAAGAGACTCAGATTTCTTGTTTTTCAAAAGAGAAAGTCCATATTACGGTAGATAGAAAAACTGGAGAAATTTTCCGGAATGGACGAGAAGTCTGATACGGCCCAAACTTATAAAGCTGGAGGGCATTCAAAAAGAATGTGGTTTATAGATTATTTTGTGCTACTACATCTAGGACAAGTCCCACACCACTGTGTAACCTAGAAGGCTAGAAGCAAGCAAGCTCCCCCATTCGGACAGAACTCAGTTCACTTGTTTTTTGTTCCTATTCAGAGTGGGATCCCTATTGAGCTATTTCTGAATTTATGGTATTGTAAATACAAATAAAAAAGTTAATATAAATTCACGGATCTATAGAACACAAAGAAATAGGCATGGATCATACATATTTACCGTATTATAATCTTAATCAACTCAACAATGAAGAGTTGTATTTGGTTCAAAGCACCATTTTCGTACTCAACATTAATGATAGTGACAAACAAAGCATTATGCACATGATGTTAGACAAAGTTCATGCTATTGCAGAGAATGTGGATGGTAATGCGGCAGGGCCACGGGAGGTGCGGAGACGAGGCTTTCGTTGAAATTAAGAAGATGATTCTATCAAGAAAATGAGAACCAATGAGACGTGAGCAATAAACCACTGGTGTTTTATTCCACGCGCATTGATTTTTGACTTAAATACGAAGAAGAAAGATGCTCGAGATTATTCTACTTTCCAAAAGATTCTTTCTTTTTATCTTTATTTTTCCCCATTTAATAAATATAAATGCAAACTATAATACATTTTCAAGCATCTCCAAACGTTTTACAGAAGAACTACAAAATGTTTTTTTAACCATTACTTTTATTTAAAACTAAACAAAACAGATTGGTGGTCTTGAAACTTTGAAAGAAACAATAGCTCACACTTACCATTTTTATTATAGAGTCAAAGTTCTATGTACTAAACTAATTAAGAGCAAGAACACTAAACTTGGGATAAGAAAGAAAAAAAAATCTAATTTTAGGAAATAAAACTAATCCCTACTAAAAAGTAATAAACGCGTCATTTATTTCCAAACCATTATCTTCTCCGTGTCCATCCCGTGTTATCATCTTTAAACCGACACGAACATAAATAAATACGCAGCTTTACCCGTTAAAAGTTTTCATTTCATCATAAAAACAAAATCTTCTCTTGCTTAAAATCCAATCTCAAGTTTTTATTTTGATCCGAATAAACCATGGAGTGTAGGCCTTTGGATCTGACGATTCTATCCGCAGAAGATCTCAAAGACATCCTGATACAATAAAATTGTATATCTTTGTTAGAACAAGAACCAGAATGAATTAACGTTCATAAAACGCGAATTCACAACTCACCAAGCTTCTGTGTAAAGCTTGCTTGTAGAAGGAGAATAACAGAGAATGAAGAAGAAGACTGAGTCTGAATAATATTATTGATACCTTCACAATATTGATACAATATCCTTATATCACACACAACTTTCGTAAGTAGCAAGTGGCAAACATCACTCATCACACAAAACATCACTCATCACACAAAGCACTTTACAAGAAAGTGATAAACATTATCAATTAAAAAAACCATTCGACACCAAGCTCCTTTGTCGTCATCGTTACCTCACACACAACCCATTTTGCTACATCAAATCTCCCTCCCTTAAGAAAACCTTGACCTCAAGGTTTGTATGAAGGAAACTTTTTCTGCAAATCCAACAGAAATTCCCAAGTGGCTTCCTCCTCTCTTTGATTAGTCCACTTCACCAAGACCATTGTTGCTGGTTTACCTTGTCTGTTCACCATCTTCCGCTCCAGAATTTGGTCAGGTTCCTTGATCAATACATCGTGTACTATGGAAGGAAGCTGGTTGGTCGTACGAGCGTTACCCACATGAAGTTTCAGCTGTGAGACATGGAACACCGGGTGGATTTGCGATGAGGCTGGTAACGCCAGCTTGTAAGCGACTTTACCGCACTTGTCAATGACTTTATACGGTCCAAAATACTTGGGGGACAGCTTCTGGTTCGATCGTACCACTACCGACTGTTGCCGATAAGGTTGTAACTTGACGTAAACAAAATCACCAATAGTCAGCTCGCGATCGGTTCTGTGTTGATCAGCGAATTGTTGCATCCTATGTTGGGCTCGAAGTAGATGAAATTTTAAGACTAGAAGCATGTTCTCTCTGTCCTGCAAGCTTCTAGCTACAACCGCTACCTTAGACTCACCCGGGAGATACGGTAAATGTTGCGGAGGTTGTTGCCCATACACGGCTTCGTAGGGTGTCATTTGGATTGCCGTGTGGTAGTTCGTATTATACCAGAATTCTGCCAACGGTAACCATTTACTCCAAAGGTGTGGTCTATCACTGCACATGCAACGCAAATATGTCTCTAAGCATCTGTTCACCACCTCTGTTTGTCCGTCACTTTGTGGATGGTAAGCACTCGACAAATTCAGCGCTACTCCTTGCAACGTGAACAATTCTTGCCAAAATTCACTAAGGAATATAGCATCTCTGTCGCTAACTATCGATCGTGGAAAGCCGTGTAGCTTGAAAACGTGGTCGAGGAAAGCTTGGGCGACCGATGATGCTGTGTATGGATGCGATAATGCAACGAAGTGCGCTGCCTTGCTTAATCGATCCACAACAACGAAGATGACTGTTTTACCGTATGATGGAGGCAACCCGTCAATAAAGTCCATTGAGATGTCTGTCCAAATTGTTTCCGGAATGGGTAACGGCTGAATAAGTCCGGGATAAGCTGATGTATCGTACTTACATTGCTGACAAGTTACGCAGCTTCGTATGTACGACTGAATGTCCTTAGCCATACCCTTCCAGTAGAACAGAGATTTTACCCTCTGATGTGTTGCATCCCGACCAGAGTGGCCACTAGTTCCTGAGCAGTGCATCCACTCTAGAAGCGTGTTTCTCATAGGTACATCATCCGGTACTACTATCCTGCTTTTTCTCCGTAATATGCCGTGAGACCACGAGTAATGCTTCTTCGAAGTTGGGTCTGATTCCAGTGTCTCTATGATCTTCTTAACCGACATATCAGTGGCGTAGCATGCTTGTATTTTCTTTAACAAGTCACACTCCAAAACCGTTAACGCCATATGTAAGACTTCGGACCCTTCGACTCGTGATAATGCATCTGCGACCAAGTTATCCTTGCCTTGTTTGTACTGGATCTCATAGTCAAACTCCAATAACTTTGGGAGCCACTGTTGTTGAATTGGTGTATTCAACCGTTGTTCAAGCAGATACTTAAGACTCCTTTGATCGGTTTTGATCACAAAGTGTCCCCCCAACAAGTAATGGCGCCATTTTTGTACTGCGAAGATCACTGCTAATAACTCCTTCTCATAGATCGACAGATTCAGCTGCTTACCCTTTAAATGACGGCTGATGTACGCGAGAGGGTGGCCCTCCTGCATCAATACTGCGCCAATACCCTGTCCACAAGCGTCGGTCTCCACCACAAATGGCTTGTCAAACCGCGGGAGAGCTAACACCGGTGCACTGCACAAAGCTTGCTTCAGCTCATCAAACGATTGTCTTGCCTCGTCTGACCATATGAAAGACTCTTTTTTTGTAAGAGCCGTTAATTGTCTAGCGATTGTTCCGAAGTTCTTTACAAACCTCCGGTAATATCCTGCCAAACCTAAAAATCCTCGCAATTGTTTCAGAGACATAGGAACTGGCCATTCAGCCACCGATTTAACCTTGTTTGGATCGGTTGCAATTCCCTCAGCCGAGATGTAATGTCCAAGGTACTCAACTTTACTGGCTGCAAAGGTACATTTACTCCTTTTGGCGCACAGGCTGTTTTGCCTCATCAGTTCAAAAACACAGCGAAGGTGCTCCATATGAAGTTCCAATGTTGAGCTGTAAACTAAGATATCATCGAAGAATACGAGCACGAACTTTCTGAGCATGTTTCTGAACACAGAATTCATTAGGCCTTGAAAGGTAGCAGGAGCATTAGTAAGCCCGAAGGGCATAACGAGGTATTCATAGTGTCCACTATGAGTCTTAAAGGCTGTTTTGTGGATGTCTTGAGTCGCCATTCTCACTTGATGATAACCCGCCCTTAGATCGATTTTGGAATAGAAGCATGACCCTCCCAACTCATCCATTAAATCTTCGATCAAAGGAATGGGAAACCTATCTTTTACCGTCATGTTGTTAAGCCCCCTGTAATCCACACAAAGCCGCCAAGAACCATCTTTTTTCTTCACCAAAACTACTGGCGATGCAAACGAGCTGGAACTGTCGCGAATGGTGCCCGCTTCCAGTAGCTCCTGCACAATCTTATCAATCTCATTTTTTTGGTGAATAGCATAGCGATATGGCCGTTGGTTAATCGGGTTTGAACCCTCGATTAACGGAATGTGATGATCATGCATCGGTCGAGAGGGCGGTAACGAGTTTGGTGCTGCAAACACATCATCGAAATCGAGTAACACCTCCTGCAACATAAGCGATGATGATGCATCTTCCTCGCCGGTACCTATTGTACATAGGGACACTTGTTTATGCTCTGTAATATCTTGCACACAGATCATAGCAAGCTGAATATGTTCCTCCTGCAACTTATTGAGCTTGTTAGCTTTTAGTTCACGAACCGACCCTTTGTTGATGCCATGCAACAAGATTTTCTTTTGTTCCCATTGAAACCGCATTTCAAGTTTCTTAAAATCCCATGTGATGGGACCTAACGTTCCCAACCACTGTACACCTAGCACCATATCGCATCCTCCTAGTGGAAGAACCAACATGTCGTCTTCCCAAGTTGTACCTCCGAAACTCCATTTAAACTTCTCAATCTTGGAGCTTACTCCAAGCTGTCGGCCATCGGCTACTGCGACCTTGGCGATACTTGTAGGTAATAAGGGACAGCCAAGTTTTGCAGCCATCTGGGTATCCACAAAATTATGCGTCGATCCGGAATCAATCAAGATGAATAACGCCCGCTTCCCGTGAAACCCCTTCACTCGCATAGTTTGATACCCTGTCATGCCGGACACGGCGTTAACCGATATGTGAGCGCAGCAATGATCATCATTCTCTTCGCCCCCTTGTTCTCCCTCGCACTCTATCTCTTCCTCGTCAGCTTCATCCACCTCCATCATGAACAGCTGAGTCTTCTTGTGTTTTAGATAATGCCCGGGAGTATATTTTTCGTCGCAAAAGTAGCATAAACCCTCAGCCCGTCGACGACTCATCTCCTCTTTCGACAAAAAGGGACGCGGTTGATTTTGTTTATCCCCTGGTTTGTTTGTCTGAGCAGCAACTCCTATCGCCTCTGCGTTTCTCTTTAATGGAAGTAACCCTTTGCCATTATGAGGAGGCTTGGGATTAGTCCAAAAAGTAGAGTTATTCTTCCTTGGATGAGCTTTTTCGTACAATCTACCCAACATCAAGCATTGACGAATGTTTTGAGGCTGGAACATGCGGATATGCATTTGCGTGTCTGTCCTGAGACCCGCAAGATAGGCACTTACCAGGTATTCTTCTGACATCTTAATCCTGGCTCGAATCAGTTCAAAACGCTTATGATACTCGGTAATCCCATCTGTCTCCTGTAATTGTTTTAGCTCTGCTATCGGGTCATCAAGCACGTCTTCGAACCGTTCATGGAGAAGCGATTTATAATTCTCCCAATCCTGCAACACATCATCACCAACCTCAGATTCCACAAGTGATCTGTGCCATGCCGCTGCGTCTCCGTCGAAGTGGATAGAGGCTATACCGACTTTCAGGTCATCCGGAGTTTTATCGATCTTGAAGAATTGTTCAACTTTGAACAACCATTCTTTGTCCCCATTACCATCAAAACGCGGGAACTCAAGTTTAGCCAGTCTTGTGATGGCTGAGTAAGCCGTGTTTGATCCCCCCTTGTCGCGAGGTCGATCGGAACTGTCCTCATACGACCCATGAGATGAACCTTTGTCCCGTTTACCACCTTCCTTCTGCACCGTGAGTAAACGTATAGCTTCAAACATCTCTGCGATATTTTTATCCAATTTTTCATTGTGTGATGCCATCTCTGTCGCGATTTGCTTCGCGATCGAGCCTTCTAACACCTCCATACGGGATCCGAATGATTCTTCAACCTCCCGAACCGCTTCCTTCAACGCCTGAGCTCTCGTTTCCGCCATTAATTCCGAGAAACGACTTGTGCTCTGATACCTTTGATACAATAAAATTGTATATCTTTGTTAGAACAAGAACCAGAATGAATTAACGTTCATAAAACGCGAATTCACAACTCACCAAGCTTCTGTGTAAAGCTTGCTTGTAGAAGGAGAATAACAGAGAATGAAGAAGAAGACTGAGTCTGAATAATATTATTGATACCTTCACAATATTGATACAATATCCTTATATCACACACAACTTTCGTAAGTAGCAAGTGGCAAACATCACTCATCACACAAAACATCACTCATCACACAAAGCACTTTACAAGAAAGTGATAAACATTATCAATTAAAAAAACCATTCGACACCAAGCTCCTTTGTCGTCATCGTTACCTCACACACAACCCATTTTGCTACATCACATCCAATTGATCGGCAAGCAAGACTTGTACGCCGTCGTTTCAATCAACGGCGACGCGAGGACGAAGCAGAAGACCAAGGTGGACAAAGATTGCGGGACCAAACCTAAATGGAAACATCAGATGAAGCTCACCGTCGACGACGCGGCGGCTCGTGAGAATCGTCTCACTTTGGTTATCGAGATCGTGGCGGATCGTCCAATCGCTGGTGATAAACCTGTTGGAGAGGTTAGTGTTCCGATGAAGGAGCTTTTGGATCAGAACAAGGGTGATGAGGAGAAAACGGTGACGTATGCGGTGAGGTTGCCTAACGGGAAGGCTAAAGGATCTCTCAAATTCTCGTTTAAATTTGGGGAGAAGTATACTTATGGATCTTCGAGTGCTCCTCAACCGGCTGGCCCATCGGTTCTCGACCACAAGACTATGGATCAGCCCATGACGGCTTACCCGCCCGGACATGGTGCTCCATCTGCATACCCGCCTTCTGCGGGTCCTTCCGGATACCCACCGCCAGGACATGATGATAAACATGGTGGTGCTGCCTACGGTTACCCGCAACCCGGTGGTTATCCCGGTGGATATCCTCCAGCTGGGCCTGGTGGGTATCCGCCACCCGGTGCATACCCACAACACGGTGGATATCCACCTCAAGGAGGATACCCGGGTTATCCTCCACAGGGTCCAGGTTATGGATATCCAGGATATCCACCACAGGGTCCATACGGTTACCCGCAACAGCAAGCTCATGGTAAGCCGCAGAAACCTAAGAAGGGAGGGGCTGGAATGGGTCTAGGATTGGGACTTGGAGCTGGGTTATTGGGTGGGTTACTGGTTGGTGAAGCGATTGATGACATGGCGGATATGGGTGACATGGGTGGTGGCTTTGATTTCTGATTTCTCGTCTGTGTTCTCTTATGTTTATTAACTTATTTTCAATTTCTTAGGTAATTGTTGCTCTTATGTTTTTGTTTTGGTTGATCATGTGAGAGAGATCAAGTTCTTCTATGTTCTCGTCTTTATGTGTTTAGTTTCTGGTTTTCTCCTAATGGTAATTTGAAATTCTCGTAAACCGACTTAATAACCGGGTTACAAACCGAATCCACATCCTTCGCATCAATCTTATACTTTTACCATTCTATCTTCCTCAGCAAACTGCTCTGCTTCTCTAATCATTCCATCCATCTGTTAAACGACTTGTAGAATCCCATTTGCGTCCACTTCGACAGTCACCTCAATATGTGGCACTCCCCTGAAAAGTTGGTTGGTTTCTTGTGTCTTAAGTATCCGGAAACCTAACCAAAACATAAACGGTTATACTAGCCAAGGTTCTTTGCTTATGTATTTGTTATAGTACTTCTTGATCAGTTTGATAAAATAGTCCATCACTCTGTGGTCAAAATCTTCTCCACCAAGGTGAGTGTCTCCACTTGTCAATAAGACTTCAAAGATGCCATTGTCTATGGTAAGGATACTTTTTTTTTTTTTTGGTATAATCAGTATGGGTTTGGTCCTTTGGCCTTAATCCCACTCTAAACCCAGAACCGGTCTTTGTTAATAGAATTTAGACGTAAAACATTCCTTTCATGGGGGATCGGGGATCGAACTAGAGCTGCTTGGTTATAAGATGGTCCAACACAACATGTAAGCCCAAGTTCAAGTGATTGTACAATATACTATTGTAAAACATTTTATTTCGATAAACAATTTCTTAGCTGCGATAATAAAATCAAGGGTACTCACAAAATCAAAATATTTTATTTCTGCTATTAGTGAGTTTAGAGTGACGCCAAAACAAATGCATATCATATACAAGAGGTTAGGTGTAGTTTTGGAAGAACATGGTCACCATCGCTTAACCACTCCATTTATTTATAGATACATACAACATACATATGACAGAACTTTGCCATGTTCTGTGTTTTTGTTGAAGCAGGATAATCAAAGTACGTACGATAATAACAAATAGGATAATAACAAAACAGGCAAACCAACCCTAATGGCGGTTCCTTGGTTTTTTGACTCGCTTTAAATACATATTTTCAAAAGCTAAATAATTGAAAAAGTGTATATAGTTATTGAAATATATAGTTTTTACTATATGAATTTTAACTTTAAATATAACAATAAATACATATATTTCATGATTTGTAATTTTGCATGTATGTCTATGTTTATGTAAATTTATAATAAGAAACTCACATTTAATATATGTTTGCACGATATAAACCTTTAATATACTATAAAAATTATTTTGTTGGATCATGATAATAGAAGTCTAATTTGTCTTCTGAGTATATATGATAGGTAAACACAAAATATAAATTATTGAGACAAATAAGAAAATACTAATTGTAAAAGACAAGCATATATGATATCATTTTTTTCCATTTTGACCTTCAACGTCCTTTAATAAAACCAAGAAGAGTGTATAATGTAATTGTTAGCAAATGAAAGGCAAGCAAGATAAGATGGAGCAAGAAATGGAATCTTGGTCCGAAGGAGAGAAAACCTCCCGATGCAAATCCACTGGTTCAGACGATCGTGATGAGGACTACGTAGAGATCACACTCGACATACGAGACGACGGGAGCATCAGCACATTGAAGTTGGAAAAGAATAAGCCTATGGCAGTTCTTCGGTCGGTGGTTTCGGGGAAGCTAAAAACGATGGTGAAGTCATTGTCTTTCACTTCATCACGCCGACTCGACCGGAGTAAGTCCGGTGCTATGTTTGCTCTTAGAGGCTTGAGGTTTATAACCAAAAACGACGCTGTTGGTAGAGGCTGGGATGAAGTTAAAAAGAGATTCGATGAGTTGGCCGTTGAAGGGAAACTCCCAAAATCTAAATTTGGACATTGCATAGGTAACAATCTCTACAAATAATAGTTTTTACTGAAAGCAAATAATAGTGTTTTTGCTAGATCATTTTAAATAGTGTTTTAGATGATCATTTTTTATAAAAACTAGTAATGTTTTGTATTTGTTGTGATAATTCGAGTAAAACCTTATAATAAAAACGACTTTGCGGAATATTTAGAGAGAAAGCGATATTGGGACAAATATCCTCTGCTCTAGAGTTTTTATATTATTTTGTAAGTGTTAATATTTACAAATTCGTATACTTCTTTATATATTGCTTCAAACCCGACAAAATAAAAAAATAGAATCCTAACGAGATATTTTCATTTGGTCCGTGTCATTCTTGAGCTTACTCAAAAAAATATTTTATTGTTAGTATCTTGAGATTTAAGTCACCTCAGAACAACAATATTTAGACACCTTTCTTATGTAATTTCACTGCCAAAACTAAATTTATCTCTCAAATTATTTTGTTTGGTTTAAAATATGTATAATTTCTAATTGTTACGTTTATAATATTTTACAAATTTTATGAAACAGAGAGATCATATATTCGAACAAATTAAAGTTAACGTTCAATTAAATAGGAATGGTTGAATCGAGCGAATTTGTGAACGAGCTTTTTGAGGCGTTGGTCCGAAGGAGAGGGACTACGTCGATCACCAAAACTGAATTATTCGTATTCTGGGAGCAGATCACGGGCAATAGTTTTGATGCTAGACTGCAAATCTTTTTTGATATGTAAGTATATGGTTTTATATTTAGTAAATACTGTATTATTAATCATGGTAACTTGTGATGCACTCATTATAAACTTGATAATTTATTTCCACGTGTTTATGTGACTAAGGGTGGACAAAAATTTGGACGGCCGTATTACGGGAGAAGAGGTTAAGGAGGTGAAGAATAAATTAACATCGATTTTAACTATTTGGAGTTAAAATCAATATATTAATTGTTGTTGATTTATTTGTGGGTTTGTAGATAATTGCTTTAAGTGCTTCGGCTAACCAACTATCAAAGATTCAAGAAAAGGTAGATGAATATGCTGCCTTGATCATGGAAGAACTCGATCCCGACAACCTTGGATATATCGAGGTAAGTTGTCCAATATAAATGCAATGGTTACTTGAAAACATTTTGTAAATTACTTTCAGCTAATTTAACCCAAAAAATGTCATTTTCACACCTTTCACACCTATTAAAAGAATATATAATTATACTAATATACCTTATTTAATATATTATTAAATAGATAAAACTTTTTAAATTCAAATAAAATAAGTTTTAAATGAAGGGTTAGAAGAAAATTGTTATATTGAAAATGTAAAACGATATTTTTTGTGGAATAAGAGAAAACTCTAAAACGACTTTTTTGTGAAACATAATGAGTATCAAATAACTTAAGCTAGCTAGACAACTTCTTATTTATTACCAAAGAGTTGATAGTTTATTACAAAGGGTTAGTTCTTTTGGGCTCCTAGTTCAAACGATTTTTAGTACCAAAAATTATTTAAATAGAATTTTTCAAAGATTAATTTCGGACATGGAGAGACTAAAGGTCTGTGGTCCGAAACTTTCACATGAAAAAAAATTATCATGTATTATTTTAAAAAGAAACATATTAGATCTAACTTGAGCTAGATATATAATTGCTTGCAGCTATACAACTTGGAAACATTGCTTCTCCAAGTTCCTAGCCAATCAAACAACAATCCATCATCCGAGACCAAACGTGCCCTCAACAAGATGTTGAGCCAGAAGCTCATACCAACAAAAGAGAGGAACCCGGTGAAAAGATTTGCCAGAGATATATCATACTTCTTCTTGGAAAATTGGAAAAGGATTTGGGTGCTAACCTTGTGGATATCTATTTGTATCGCTCTCTTCACTTGGAAATTTCTCCAGTATAAACGCAGAGCCGTATTTGAGGTTTTGGGATGCTGTGTTTCCGTGGCTAAAGGCAGTGCAGAGACCTTGAAATTCAACATGGCTCTCATTCTCTTCCCTGTTTGTAGGAACACTATCACTTGGCTAAGGACCAACTCCAAGCTTGGGTTTGTTGTTCCATTTGATGACAATATCAATTTCCACAAGGTAATCACATATCCAATATATTATTTATTTAAGAATATTTTCTATATCATATTTATTATACAAATTAAGTCATTTTCATTTTTTAACAATCATTTGATGACAATATCAACTAACCTAAATGTCATAGTAAAAATAAAGATTGTGTTGTTAACCAAAATAAATAAAAAAATAACGTGTACAGTTTTTTACATAGCAATTGGATTTTTTTTTTTAATATTGTGGAAGTTCCGGATTTTATATTTATAATCTTTTACGAATCTTGACAAAAAAAAAGATTTTTTTACGAATCTAGAAACATATTTTAGATATTTCGATTTAAAGAATACTTGTATCAAACGAATTTTGAATCCGGGACTCAAAAAACCAAATTTCTTGTATTTTTACTAGATCACCGCATTTGATTACAATTGGATGACTATTCTCTTTTCCTTTCATGCAGGTTATTGCGTTTGGGATCGCCATTGGAATAGGTTTACATGCTATTTCTCACCTGGCATGTGATTTCCCGCGCTTGCTGCATGCAAAAGATGTAGAGTTTGAGCCAGTGAAAAGGTTTTTCGGGGACGAGAGGCCGGACAATTACTGGTGGTTCGTGAAAGGAACAGACGGATGGACCGGATTAACTATGGTGGTTCTAATGGTAATGGCATACGTATTGGCTCAATCGTGGTTCAGACGCAACCGGGCCAACCTACCAAAAACGTTGAAACGGTTAACGGGTTTCAACGCGTTTTGGTACTCTCACCATTTATTTGTCATCGTTTATGTGCTTCTCATCGTGCATGGCTATTTTATTTATCTCTCCAAGGAATGGTATGAGAAAACGGTACGTAAAAAAATATTCTTACGTCTTAATTAACTAATTACGATATTTTTGAACAATTTTAGCAAGAAGATCTTACATAATTCAAATAAATGAACTTTTAATGGAAACAAACTTATGTTATTTACAAAGTACAAATTTATGTTTGTTTGTTACCCTATTGTTTTTGGACAGACGTGGATGTATCTGGCTGTTCCAACGATATTGTATGCGTTTGAAAGATTGATTCGTTTGTTTAGATCAGGTTCCAAGGCGGTAACGATTTTGAAGGTATATTATCGCAATTAACTTGTACATCTTTAAATAATGAAATAATTATCCGAATCATTTGAAATTAATTTTTCAGGTTGCAGTATATCCAGGAAATGTACTTTCACTTTACATGTCAAAGCCTAAAGGGTTCAAGTACACAAGTGGGCAGTACATATATGTTAACTGTTCTGATGTCTCTCCATTACAATGGTAACTACCAATAATATATTGGACATAATCATAAAATTTCATTATTTTGGTAATTTAATTATATCTTTTCGATGTTGTTTATATAGGCATCCGTTTTCAATTACTTCGGCTTCCGGAGACGATTTCCTCAGCATTCATATCCGTACCCTCGGCGACTGGACATCGCAACTTAAATCCTTATTTTCTAAGGTAATTTTTTTTTTCAAGAATAAATTTATGTAATTGACATCAACATCTACTTAATTAGCATTATAGTTTGTTTAACTATTTTCGTTACAAAAAATAAGGTTTGTCAATCTCCATCAACAAGTCAAAGTGGAGGTCAAGCCAATAATATAACAAGGTATTTATTTTATTATTTACGTAATTATTGTAAATTAGATATTATTTGGAGTTATAATGTGTATAACTTGTTTTTTATATGAATGCGTATGTAACTATAAAGTTCAAATGTTTTCAATGTCAACGTCTTTTCAGAAATTATGTTATGTGTATTCTATTAAAAATAATACAGTATTAATCTTTTATGCTAATCAATTTATATTGAAAGGTTTCCGAGGCTATTGATTGATGGTCCATATGGTGCCCCGGCACAAGACTACCGAAACTACGATGTATTACTTCTAGTAGGTCTAGGGATCGGAGCGACCCCATTAATCAGCATACTTAGGGACGTCCTTAACAGCATCAAGAACCAAAAATCCATAGAAGAAGGCACAAGCCACAATGTCCATAGAAGCAACACAAAACGAGCTTATTTCTATTGGGTAACAAGAGAGCAAGGTTCTTTAGAATGGTTCAGTGAGGTCATGAACGAGGTATATACACATATAGTCAATTATATTCAGAGTTATGTTATCTCATTCATGGAATTAACTAAGAAAAAAATGAAATTAAAAGGTGGCTGAGTATGATAGTGAGGGGATCATTGAGCTACATAATTACTGCACGAGCGTGTACGAGGAAGGAGACGCGAGGTCAGCATTAATCACGATGTTGCAGTCATTGCACCATGCCAAGAACGGCATTGACATCGTGTCAGGTACTCGTGTCCGAACCCATTTCGCTAGACCCGATTGGCGCAGCGTTTTTAAGCATGTTGCGGTGAACCACATCAATCAACGAGTTGGTATGTGATTATTACAACAGTTTCATAACTATATATTATATAGTCTTTGTGGCAGTAATGTATTTTAATCTTTGTATTTTGTTTGTAGGGGTTTTCTACTGTGGTAAATCATGCATCATAGGAGAGTTGAAGAGATTGGCTCAAGATTTCTCTAGGAAAACTTCGACCAAGTTTGAGTTCCACAAGGAAAATTTTTAATTTCAAGATCATCACATTAATATTTAAAAACAGACTATCTTTGCATATTGTGACAAAAAAAAGAATATATTTGTATAAAACGTACCTAGCTAC
Organism: Orychophragmus violaceus; assembly: GCA_030180135.1. Classification (NCBI taxonomy): domain Eukaryota; kingdom Viridiplantae; phylum Streptophyta; class Magnoliopsida; order Brassicales; family Brassicaceae; genus Orychophragmus; species Orychophragmus violaceus. The sequence goes on from CM058230.1 coordinate 3,200,596, forward strand.
TGGTTGTGTAATTATAACTACTACTTTTTGAAAGCCCTTAAACAAAGTATAATAGAATATAAGTGCATTCGCAAACCATATAATTTTTTTTAACAAAGAAAACAAAAGCAAAACATGCCAAGCTGATATTTAAAGAAACGCTCTGCAATTATATATAATTTTCAATATCAACAAACAACAAGTCCGTTATCGTCCAGCGGTTAGGATATCTGGCTTTCACCCAGGAGACCCGGGTTCGATTCCCGGTAACGGAGCTTTTTTGTTCTTTTCCATATATTTTTAATAAGCTGTTATATGAATTTAGTTATAAATTATGGCAACTGAATATCTCTTCCACAGTTCGACGTTGTACAAGATATAGAAGATTGCTAATTGTATGATAACCAAAAATTATCTTTCCACTAATCTTTTGCGTGCAAAGACTGTCCCGATGTGAGCTAGTCATTACCTCTGCATTTTAGTTACAGGCTTAAACGTTCTGAGCTCAACTGATTACCATCAAGAATGTAAATCAAGTTTATATTGAATCCTACTGCTAATTCAATCTGGTCAAACTAACAATGCCTGCGAATCTTAAAAAGCCGACACAAAAAGAGCACTTCAACAGTGTATTTACTTTGGCTTTTGAAACACAATACAACTTTTATCACATAATTTTTCAAGATCCTCTTAATATGATTCTCCTAATCGCATGATTGACATTTACCAAGTGGTCCTAAACAAGGCAGTCGCAGCCAAGGGAATTTGATCAATCTGTAATTCTATTTATTGAAACCTGCAAAAGAAAAGTTGGAGCAAAGAGTGTCATAGTGTACCGGGAGTGTTCAAATTGGAAAAGAAACTAAGTTTTCTTCATCCATAAGATTTCTGAATGATCTGATATTAAGATTTGCAGGTGTTTTTAGATAAATGATCAGATTGCTAGATGCTAACTTCTTATGTTTGCCCTCTTACAGCATAACCCGGTGGTGACTGAAATAATATAGCTAGCTACTCATGACTGACCAAGGAACATTTTCCTGTTCTTGATGCCATGTAGTCATGAAGAGTTAAGAGTGTCACTTACAGAGATTTGAGGCGACAGAACTTGAAACTAAACTCGTTCTACACTTCTAATCCCTGCGTTCTTGTCAAACTCCTCTGAAGGAACAACGTCCGCAATAATCTTTTCTTGACCACGCCAAAGAATCTGGTTTAAAAGTTTACAAACTTTTGTGTCAGTCCAACAGAGACCGAGTTCTGATAAATATTCTTTACTACTTCGATCAAAAAAAAAAAAAAAATTATTTACTACATAAGATTAACTTTCTGATCAAGAACCAATACACATTCCAGTGGAAACCTTTTAAAATCACGCAACAAATCTCATATACCTTGATGAACTAACTCCTAAGGGACGAAAATGAAGCAATTTTCGAAAAATAAGGTCTCCGAATTGAAGGAATATGTGTCAAAAACATAAACATTTATCATTTAAGGTTGATTTTCCCATGAAAAACTTGTGGTTTTGGCTATAACTTGGAAGATTCTGAAGACATATTCATCATTAAGCCAAGACAAACATCAGGGATAAGCTTTAAGCAGAACTTTTACGTTGAGGCTCAGAAATGAAAGAGAAACAAAGATTGGAAATGGGATTGCGATCTGCTGACACTAATAGGGAAACTTAACCTGGGAGTTTTTTTCACTTAAATCGCAACTAACTACCTCAATAACTTACTACATGCATATGAAAATCAACAAAGTACTTAAAGGCCTACACTCACCCTGTCAATGACTCCAAATTCTTTAGCTTTTGGTGCATCCATGTAATATGGCCTTCTCATTACGTTAGCCACAGTCTCCACAGACTAAATAACAAATTAGAATGAAATTAATCAGCCAAATAATTTCCTCACTCAAAGTTATGAAGCGAAAGACATGGTTTCCACTTACATTTCCAGTGTGTTTTGATAGTAGTTCCACAAGTATATCTCTATTTGTGATTACCTGCAATTGCAACCAGGAATGTGAGAGCTATGAAAGTCAGTTTCTTCTGTTCAAGGCTAATAATCCGAGCCAAATGCGCAAGTGAGAATTTTGTGTCCAAATGATCAGAGATATGTAGCATGAAAATGACACTAGGGATGAACGTATAAGTAAAACATCATGAAAAATCTCAGTTGAAATTAGATTTCCAGGATACAAAGTGTACAGAGGGAAACATCCAACCTCTTTGGCACGAATAAGGACATCACTGGCAGGCATCAATCCAGAAGAAGGTACACGAGGTTGCTGGATCATTGCTGCAACATTTTGGTTCAAACATATGAGTATCTCTGATTATTAAAAGTGAGCAATCAATTTGACCAGAATGCAGTCATATTTTTTACCTTTGGCATGTGGCATCATAAATCGTTTACCCTTTGTTCCCGCTGAAAGTAACAGACATGCCTGACCTATAGCTGCTCCCACACAGACTGTATGAACCTGCACAAGTAAGGACCAACCTGCTCACACCTTCGAATATGTATCTTGATAGCTATATGAGTCACCTGTATCACGGCTTAGGATTTTACAAGCTGTCTACCAGTAGATAAACGTTACCTCGTTTTTTAGTTGCATCAAAGAATCATAGATTGCAAAACCTTCCGATTCCATTCCAACCTGTTTAGTGAGCATTGTTCACCAAATTCAGAAAAACTGAAAAAGAGTCTTAAATCATTCACAAAGTGTTAAAAAAGTTTCACCGTCTCGCCATCGTCACGAGTGGTTCCTGTAGAGTTGATGTAAATGTAAATGGGTGCCTTAGGATCCAGCCACTGAAGATACATTAGCTCTGCGACAACCAGCTCTGTAACCGCCGGCACCAGCTGAAAAAAAAATTCCAGTCAGTACCACAACATCAGTCTCAGTCTACACAGTCCACACAAAATTCCATTGCATAAGTACACAACTTACAGGCATTCCAATGTAAACAATTCTCCCATCAAGAAGCATAGATGGTAAGTCTGGTGGAGGAGTTCTTGGTCGGTGCTCGTTATAAGCCACTGATCTTTCAACCTAATTTCAACCAACAGATTCATTCAGCAGATATGAAGCCATTAATTAAATGGTGTGGCGACTATCAAACTCATGCATTATATATAGAGATCGGAATTGGACGAGATGAGTTCACCTGAGCAGGAGAAGACATGAGCTGAGGTGAATCAAATATGTCGAGATACGGCGGTGTATCAGCGTTTACCGACCGATTGAGAAGCTTCTCCGGTGATTGCGAGGCAACGGAAGCGAGCGTCGATAGAAAAGGATCGTTAGGGTTTAACGGAGGCATAGGGATTTTAGCAGCGGCTTTGGCGCGAAACGCATAACGAAAGCTCTTCAAGTGTCTACTCCTGGGCGAATTCAAAAATCGAGAAGGAGGATGAGAAGAAAAAGAAGAGCGTGGAAGCAGAGAATTCATAGATGCTTGTAAGCAAGACGCCATGGTCAAAGAGCTTTTGGAGACGAAAGCTCGAGAAAAATGGACGGGTTGGAAAAGCGAAACCAGAGGATTTAGCCGGAGGGGGAGAAGAAATTATGGATCTGGTTTTCGGGTTGACCCGCTTTTAATGTTCCGGGTGATATGCGTGTAGCCCATGTGCACTATTGGGCCTAGGCCCAGTTACAATATTCTCGATCTAAACATACTCTCGTCTTGGCTCCACTACCTCTCAAAATCGCAATTGCCGTTTATCTCGCCGATCACTACCTCCGTGCTGGCCATTTCTCCGTCGACGTCATCTCTCTCACTCGGTAAGTTCCTCTGTTCTGCTCGGATCCTTTCTATATTGTGCGATATCTTGTCTAATTACTAGTTAAGTATCGGACAATCTCCGTCATCAACTTTCATTGTTCACTTACAGGTTATTTTCAGCTGCGTCGACCCATCTCGTAAACTTACCAAAGAAATAAGCTTTCATCCAACATGTTCAAGAAGTAAGAATATCTCTTCTATCAATTTCTACTCTTTATCAACCATTTTTATCTGAATTTTATTTTAACTTCATGAATTTCATTCCTCTTCATTAGTTTGTCCTTCTCTGATATTCAATTGATTTAGCTACAGTTTTATTAATTGGTTTATCTATTCGTCCACAATCATTTTGATGTTCTTCATGGATCTTAGTAAGTTAGTAACTCATTTGGTTCTATTGTATCTGCAATTTATCATTGCCTATACAGTATACATATTGGTTTTCTTGCGTGCTTTCACGGCATAACTTGCTATGTTGATACCAGTCTTAACTAAATTTGATTGAATATGTGTTGTCCAATCAAGGGACTGGTTCCGACCACAGTTACATATCAGTAAATAAATCTTTTGATGAAGACAATAGATTGTGAGTAATTTAATGAGCTCTACTGTGGCTAGCCATTATATAGTTACACTTGTGATGGTAATGTGATGGTCTCTTTAATCAATTTTTTTTCTTATGATGGTAATGCTGATGCTTTGTTCATTTTTTGCTAGTCGTTACTTTTAGACCCCATCGTTTGTACGTAGGCTTCTGATACAATTGCTTAAAATAATATTGGTAGGACAGCTCGGTTGTTATATTTTCGTCGAGGTTGAAGTCTGTGTTATTCTATAAGCAAGCATCTTGAGGTTGTTAGGTTGTACTCTTTGTAGAGTTTTGGTATGAGATTGAGTGATTTTATATATAGTATTGCTCTTTATTGGACCAGCCTAATCTCTCAACTATCATGGAGTTTGTGTTTATCCATCTCCCGAAGCATTCGTACATCTTCTTATTGAGTGTTTTTATAAAGTCTTTCTCTACTGTAGTCAAGTTTAAATTGTCTTCTTTTTTATAAGAGTCTCTTAATTGGACATGCCTTTAGATATGTTTGCTATACCATTATATATACGAAGGTGTTACTTATGTTCACAATTGTTAACTTAGGTTTTCGTTGGAGGAAATTTCATCACAAAACCAAGTAAAGGCATCTGTTCAGCGTAGGATTCGCCAGAGTATTCAAGATGAGGTATGCCTGTTGTTTTATTTTTCATGTATCCCATCTTAAACTTCTTGTGATTATGTCTAGCTTGTTGGATATAAAGATGTTTGTGTAATTTGCAGTACCCGGGACTTGAAACAGTGATGGAGGATCTACTTCCCAAAAAGTCTCCTCTCATTGTTGTGAAGTGGTTCGTAAAACTCATATATTAGTGCTACGTTTTCTCAACTTTCTTTCTCCACTTACGGTATTATTGACTATTTCTCTCGTGCAGCCCAAACCATCTTACCCTAGTTGTTGTCAACACTGTCCCCCTCTTCTTCTGTATCCGTGACGGGCCATACATGCCAACACTGCGGCTTCTTCATCAATGTAACCCCACTCTTTCCTTACACCACCATGCTATATAGTCCATTTATCACAACATAACACATCTAGGTCTTTATTCTAACAAATATTATAATCATCTGTTAGTTGTGGTCTGCAATAGGAATAGTAGTATGTCTGACACTAATGCCACTGAATTATATAAAAGGTCCATGTATGGTTGGTTAGCCATGGACATTAATTTAGTATATGCAGACCCTTATCATAGTGAGATGGTTTTGGCAATGGCCTGTTACCGGAAGATTAAACTATGTTCTTAATGCGTTACTGTAATTTTCACATAGAAACCAATAGAAAGAAACTTGGATTTTTATCAGTTAGCCGAGAATGTCAGTTTGGTTCTTGAATGTTTGGAGTTTTGCAGACCCAAATATAATGAAGAGGTTTCAAGTTGATAGAGGTGCCATAAAGTTTGTTTTCTCTGGTGCAAACATAATGTGTCCTGGTCTTACATCCCCTGGAGGCGTTCTGGATGAAGAAGTTGACGCAGAAAGGCCAGTGGTATGAACAGAAAACAAAAAAAACAAAAAAAAAAACTCTTTCTTGGGGTGCTACTTTGTTTGTTTCTGTTGATCATAAACCATGAGTCTGTATATGTTTAGGCCATATACGCAGAAGGAAAGCAACATGCCTTAGCAATAGGCTTCACCAAAATGTCAGCTAAAGACATGTAAGTTAGTTTCCATCTCAGTGCCATATTCCAATCGCAACTGCAATGTAGGAACCACGATTTGGTGTCTGTGCTAGTTTAGTAGTAGTGTCTTCTGACTCGGTCTATGTTGTGTTGTAACATCTCTTATTTGGTTTGTTCACAGTAAGAGCATCAACAAAGGAATCGGAGTGGACAACATGCATTACCTCAACGACGGTCTCTGGAAGGTACTAATCATCCCCCCTTTCATCGATTATGGAAGAACACAAAGCAAAAATTTCTAAAAGTTGCATTGCATGTTTGTTTGAAATTGTCTGCAGATGGAACGGCTAGATTGAGGACAAGGTCAAGTGTCATGTGAATCATATTATGATCTCCTTTTATGTTCCTCTAAACTTATGGAGCTTTTGTCCGGATCAACCTTAGCTTTGGTTTTCCAAATATTTGATGTTTTATCTTAGTTTCTTACAATGATAAACAGCTTTTGTCCCAGAGTCTCCGGCTACGTCTTGTTATCTTAGTTTCTTACAATGATAAAAATCTTTTTTTGCGGCATCAACAAACAAGACAACCAAAGTAGACTTTGATTGGTAACAACTTAGTAATCGTGGAATGACCGACTGCATTTGAAAACGCGATTCCACAAGTATTGCTTTTAAACGCAATTCTGTCATTATTCGAATCACCAATCAAATTAGTGTTAATTCCGCAAATAATTTACGGAAACTTCATTTTTTGTCAAATAATTTTTTATTGTATTTTTTCAGCTATTCCACAAACTTTCAGTGAATGGATAGCATTAACCATACCCAAATATGAATTCTACTTACAATTTGGAAAGCCCTGTTAGTATATTAGCAATTCCCAACAAAATAAATAAACACATCAATCAAGGTACATTGGTCAGCATAAAGCCAAGAACACAAACCAGTCATATCTTAAACAATGGATAAGAATAGGATCTATTCTCTACAAACATTTGCATTAACTTCTACTATTAATGCTACTTCTCCAATCAATACTTAGGATAAGAACACAAAACCAGGCTATCTCACAGCACACCCAGAAATTATGGTTTCAATCAAGACAAAAGTGGCTTCAAGTAGTCACTGAACCATTGGTAGCTCTTTTTCCTTCCATGGCGTCTTTCTTTTTCTTGCATACTGTGCATAGGAAGGGACCGTCCCAACGCTTAGATGCTGAGGAAATGATAGAACCCTCGTTGCTTGATAGACCTTCCGCTGGAGATTGATCTATTTGGCAAACAGCACATTTTAAGAGCCCAGTGTCCGTATTCAAGGGAAGATCCTTTCCCAATCTGCATTTCAAAACACCAACAGAGACTGATAATCACTATCTGAAGCTCTCAGTTACTATCTACTACATAGTTTGGATGAGATTTTCGACATTTTTTACCTATCTGCAAGCACAGCTGAACCTTCTTCAAACAATTCTTCTACAGCTCCAACAGAGGAAAGCTTGATCCCATTCTTGATGGTATCCGATTGTTTTTTCCTCGAAAGAAATGCGGTGAATGTGTTCTGCTTCTTTCTAGGCGTTGGAGCCAAAGCAAGATGATCAGATGGAACTATGTCAACAACTACACAAGTAGTATCATCCTTCAACCCTTTAGTTCGCAATGCTTCCTGAGAAAAAACATATGATTCAGAGAATAAGAGGAATCTAGATCCAAGAATGTACACAGTACACAATTTAGTCAATGGTGTTGATGAACAAACCTTAACCACAAGTTTAGCAGCAAGCTCGGCAGATAAACCACGACAGGCTTTGGCAGCCATATCAGAAGACAGTATATCCCATATACCATCTGAAGCTATAATGAGTCTCCCTCCAGCATCTGAAAGCTGAATGTACAGATGAATAACAACATTTTGTTCAGTGACTAATAATTTAAGCATTGGTGAAAAATGCACCAAGGGGGAAGGGGACTTACTTTCACTTGCTTAACATGCGGTATTGGGACAATAAATTCTCCCACATCAGTATCACCAATGGACCTCGAAAGACACAAACCACCAGGCCAGCATCGAAGTGGGCCGACCTATTGCATCATCAGAATGAAATCACATTAACAACCCCACCACAACCAAAACACAATGAAGCAGTAACTTCAACTTTTGTGGACATGACCATACCTCATTGCCACCAAAAACATTGAGCCTTCCGACCTCACCTCCACTGGCAGTTATACGTTCTCTCTCTTCAACATTCTCTTCTAGCCTGTGATCAACTGTCAGTAGAGAAACCACACCACCTTGGGTGTCTAATATGCAGCGTGAGTCGCCAACAGAAGCGACAGTGATAGTCCAACCATCAATTATAACAAATGTCACCGTTGTTCCAGAAGTTTCCCCTGCAAGGACAACAGATGTTAGCGGTTACAGCATACTCGAAAAAAGAACACAAAAGTAACAGCCTTTAAGCGATGAGCTAACCTTTCTGCTGAAATTCTATGTCGGTTTTCACAAAGCCTGCAACTAGAGCCCTAGGAAGAGCTTGAAGCCACTCATCCCTGGTTGCACCTTGAGGGATTGCACTCACCACATTGTCCAGTAGACGTTCCTTAGTATATATGGCAGCTGAATTACCATTGTGGCCATCAAATATCTGCAGAGAAAACCAAAACAAAAGGTACAAGCTTTGAGTTTGAGAACTCTAGAATGCCCTTACAAAAGAAATCTCAAGAGATACGAATTACCCCGAAAACTGAAAAATTCGAGGATGGATCACCAGGTACTCTCTGACAATCAGTTTTGATCAGAAAGTAGTCTTCTCCTTTCTTAGCTAGAGCAGCTTGACCATACTTGATTAAAGGTTTCTCTAGTTTCTCGCTCCTCAGCTCCCTACCAATCAGGGTTGCAAGAGGAATAAGTGATTGCTTCGTCCTCGATCCTTTTGATGGGCTCATTTTAGCTTAAGCCTCACAGCATTGGCTGCAAAAGTTAAATCTTTTTAGCTGAATTTTAGAGGAAAACCCTAATCTACGGAATTCTAAAATCTCCAGCATTTTGGCTTATCTTTAGAGATGCAGGAAGATATATATGTAAAGTAGAATCGAATCAAATCAACAGCAGAATCAGTAAATGAACATTATATTAAGGCTTCACCAGTCAGAACCCATGAAACTCACCAAACAGAAAGAAGAAATCTCAGTAAACATACACAGTAGATCTAGCAGGAAAGTTGGTTCATAGATAAGAATGCTGAGTTCCTCGCCGCTTCTCCGATGAAAATTTCCCGACTGTCGCCGATAATCGAAGGGGGGGATTATCAGTGTGGAAGCGCGTGAAAGAAAAACAAAGCTCCTTTTATAAACGGAAGGAGAGAGACGAAGTTGCCGCAGAGTTTTCTGTGATTTTCTTCTCACAGATTGGGGAAGAAAAAAGCGACGCGGGTGTTACAGACAGCCAGCTAAGTTTATTGAGTAAATGTCGGAAATACCCCAGTAAAGTTGCAAATCGCTTTGGTGGGTCCGTGAGTGGGTAAAAATAATCCACTAGGTTTTGACTTTTGGGTTAGGTTTGAAATTCTTGCGTTTTGGATTCCAAACATATAAAATCCACTCATATTTTAGAATTTTGATTCGAATTCGGTTCGGTTTCATTCGGTTTTGATTCGGTTCTAAATATCCAAAAATTCATAAAATAAAATTAAAATTTAGTTATATTTAAGTAAAAGTGTTAAATTTTGATAAATATGACAAAATATTCATAAATTTTGTTTATTTTAATATTTTATTTATTTTGATAAATATTTATTTTGGTATTTTTATACTAATATTTTTTTAATACAAAAATTAATATATTTGAATTTTTATAATTGTAATGTTAGATAATTTTACTATATCAAAATTAGATATAAATAATATTTTGAATTTATAATTATAATTTAGATATATTTATCTAAAACAAACATCTTTTCAAGTTTTATTTTGACTATTTTACATGTTGCAGTTTTTACATCCCATCATCCATCTACTCAAACTGCTACCACCCAAAAATAATTCGCTTCAAAAAATTATAAAAGTAGCTAAACAAATGCTGTCATCTTGTTTAATTGCTACATTTACAAACAATTTGTTAAACTTGTATATAATGAGATTAGGTAAAATGCATATTAGTTTTCTCTTTTACCAACAGAAAACGTAGTACATTTTTCGTGACAAACAAAAGTGACGACCGTGTCGACAAGTAGTATACAATATAGACAAATCAATTACAAACAAAACCACAAAAACCGCATAGAATGAACAAAGTTATGTTGAATATTCACTCTGGAAAATACCACCCAAATCAAAACAAAAACACATCCATATATACTCGACCTATTATGGTCCATACGTATTCTACTCTTCGTATACGGCGTGTGTATATATATATACGACCACATATGAGAATGGGTCCGCCAAAACCAAACAAAAAAACAACCAAAATGTCTTTGAGTATTAGTATTACTTGGGATTCTGTCTCTTCTTCACAACTAGTGTGTTACTATTATGCCTTGATGAGGTTTGTCCTGATGAGCTTATAGCTCCAGCCGACAGTGTCCTCGTCGGCGCCGGAATAAGCGATGGTATCATGCTCCTTATCCAACAACATATATATTAGCAACCACAACACAATCATTAATAAAATAGAAAGAAAGAAAGAAAAAAACTCACTTGGTTTTTGTTTGACTCTTCTTTAGCTTAGTTGACGAACCCAAAGAGCCATTAGAAGCTGCTGCTCTAGGCATATTCACTTGAACATTCAACTGCCACATCAAGTTTGTCTCCGAGCAATCACTTGTCTCATCAGACTCGTTCGTTTCTTCTTCGTATGAAATCTTCCTCACCTCAAACCCTTTGTTCTCTACACCTCGTGATGCTTCACGTTTTGAACTAGATGATCGTGTTTGTGATCTGTTTTCAGGCTTGTTGCTACGCGTGATTTCGTCTTCGTGTATATCAACCCATTCACTACCTGATTTATATTCCATTTCCTCTTCTTTCCCATCTGTAGATGGACTTTTCCATGAGGGTGAACCAACTAGTCCTTGTAAGTCAACGCTCGATGCAGAGTCGCTTTGACCCTGCAAGCATTTTCACTCTACATTATGAAGTAATCCCTGCAGGCATTGTGTGATTGGTGTGTGAGTTTTCTTGTTCCCTTTTACCTCAATGCTGTTGATATCATCAATGTGTGATGGCTTATGTTTAGTTTGGAACTGTCTTGTGTTTGCTGATTTAGAGAAGGAAGAAGAAACGCCAAGTGACTTTTTTCTTAGGAGTTTATCAGGTGTAAGGGATCTTGGGAGCTGCGTTTGATCTGTTGTCTCGCTCTCCTTTCTAGCTAGCGCAAGTTTCAAGCTAGCAATCTGAAAGTAAATAACAAAAATTACTAATTTGGACCATGTATGTAGAGAATGAAGAACAATGTGACAATGTATCGGAGAAAATGACCTGTTCTTTGAGTTCCTTAACCTCAGAAGTGTCTCTATTGACACGAGCAGCACCTAGTTCAACAGTTGCCACCCTCTCTGCAAATTTTAGTGTGCTGAGTGTTTCTCCCAGAGTATCTATTTCAGGGCTAATGTGAATAAACATGAGCGTTTTCGCTTGGCCTCCTGCAAAAACAGATATTCATGCATTTTTTTAACGTGAAAGAATAAATGAAAACAAAATGGAAACAGTTCTAGCAATTGGAAGTTGGATACAAAAATGAAGTTTCATATTGAACTACTAGTCTAACACTTTACCTAATGCGTCCTGGAGCAGTTGGGTGAGTTTGCTATTGCGATAAGGGATGTGGTTGTTTTTCTGAGAGAGAGATGCAATCACGTCTCCAAGAGCAGAGAGAGACTTGTTGATGTGTTGTGCCTCTTTCAACCTATCACCAGTGACTTCAGACTTGTCGACCCTTTCGCTACCAGCCAGATCAACCAAATGCATTGAACCCCTTAGAGTGGCTCCTGATGTCAGATCTCTTCCTTGAACATGTACTGTGAGACAACTGCATGTACAAAGTATAAAACATGTACGGCATTAGTTTGATGAGCATATAATCATCATGGCATGACACTGAAGTTAGCAATTAAGAAATGCGTAAATACAGTACCTATGTTGTCAGTTTCTATATGTCTATAGAGTTAATCTACACATGCCAAGATTTACAGTGACCACTGTAAACAAGAAGTCAGTTTATAGAGCAAGGACTCGTACTTATAAGTGAACATAATCTTGATTTCTCTTAGCTTCTATGTTTTTGACGTCTATTTTAGTTTTCTTTTCATGAAAATTTTAGAAATTCAATATACCAAATTCATTTTATTTTCACATAATGACAGTAATAGTATGTTACCAGAAGGTGAGCAAATTTATACAAACAGTAAAAAGGAACCTGTGAGAGCGACTGCTGCGGTCATTCATGGCGGTGGCACTAACTGCACGGTTCTTTTGACCAAGATTCATCAAATAAATGACCTCCGAAGTTGTGGAGACTGGAACCAATGTAGCCTCTGGGACGTTGATTCCATCTTGTGAGCTGTTTCGAATCTCTAATGTGTTCATAAGTCAAGGAAAGTAGACACAAGGATAATTCGAAGAAGCATTAGGCATTTTATAAAGAAAGCAGAACAGTAGAAAATCTACAGGATTTTAGAAGACAAGTCTTAGAAAAGGATATCTGCTGGTTTGGCCGTTAGTGGCAAGAAGATCTCGGACTTGCTCGTTGTAGATTTCAAGCATCTGAACTGAAATTTTATATGAAAACGTTTCTTTTCTCACACTTGACAGATGAAAGAGATCACTCAATGCTCTGTAGTTTACTCCTAAGCTCTCTTCTGTCAGTTCATTAGGTCCCATCTGAAATTTATCATAAGAAAATTACAAGTGATGATACTTGAGAGAAGTTTACCAGGGTGAAAGTTATTGCACATTAGTTTGAATACTTAAACAGAAATTTACCATGGTGAAAGTTTTTCCGGAGCCAGTTTGGCCGTAAGCAAATATGCAAACGTTATAACCATCAAGAACAGACCGGATCAGAGGTTGAGTGTCTGCAAACACCGCCTCTACAAATTGAAAGTTCTTAAACGTTAATATTCTATGAAAGTCGGTAGAAGCAACTAAAATCCAATAAGTTAGCCCATAGATGCATCTTGATCATTATTTCCAAGCTGATCTTGTACTGGAAAACTGAAAGAAGGATATAGAAAGGCCAGAAAATTACCTTGAGATGCTGAAGGGCCAAACACTTTGTTGAAGGTGAATGACTTTTGACTTTCTTTTCCATACTTTGAAGGTGTCGCAATTGATATAGTTGACTCCTCAATGTGATCCACTGTAGTTAATACACTTGTTTGCCCAGGCAAGAATGGTCTCACTCGACAATAAACTCTTATGCTCCCTGTTGTAACATTTGTTAGTCTTGATATTGCAAAACCTAGTAACTGAATCTATTGCATATTTTTTTATAAGACTTTAACTCTTTAAAACCTTCAGAATTTGTATATGAGTCACTTAAGAAATCTCATCTCAAAATGATTTGCTTAAGAATTTGTATATAAGTTGAATATACATATATTCCTTCCAACTTCTTCACACTTTATTTGTTGGCTGTGTGATATGCTTGGGGGGTTGGTAGCTTCATTCATGGTTGTATTTGACACTATATAGTTAACTATCAGATATTTACCTTTGAGGTCTTGGACTTGATTGTAAAGTTTCCGGTTTTCTTCAAGAACTCTTTGATATCCTGTAGCTGCATATGCAAGTCCATGCAAATGCACGCCTAACACAAAAAGAAAAAGAAAAAAAAACGAAGTAGCAAGTTATTTTCTGCAGCAACGATTGTGAAAGTACTACGGATTTCACTTGAACAACTATTATTTAGAAATTGTTTACAGTCACAATCGAATGAAAATAGATAATTTAGCCATTTCTGGTAACATGAGATTCTCTAGCTACAAATTCAAATATTGTTGCAGGGTGTTCTCACCTAAGCTTGTAAACTCTTTCTGGTAGTTCATTTGCAAGAGACTGAGACCCGCTTTTATAGCATTCAGGTCCTGTTTCAGTTCCTGAAAACATATGCATATTCCGCCTTAGTAAATACAGATTACAAAGTCTTGATAAAAGAAACAGGATGGCACATACATCTTTAGTGTTCAATGGAGTTATACCTCAGTATGAGTTTGTTGTCTGTCGATTATCATTTGTTGCTTCTCAGTCTTTTCTTTTGAAATTACATAGACGTCACAATCTTGGATTTTCGATTCTTTGGCATTATCATCTTGTGAAGCCTCCATGTTGTTGTTTACCATCTTTGTCACATTATCTTCTCCGCACTGAAAAACATGTAATGTATAAACCAGTTGGACATATAATATCAACCGATCCATAAAGAGTACTATGCCTAAATGGATAAACCAGTTGAAAAACATGTAATGTATAAACCAGTTGGACATATAATATCAAGTTTTCTGCAATTATAAAAGACAATATACTCCCAACATACCGAAGCATCACTTAGCGTCTCCTCGTTTCCTGAGATAGTTCTCTCAAGATCGCCAGAGTCAAGCTTATCTTTGTTCCCTGCGCTCATCTGAAGCTAAATAGTTGCATAGTTCAAGATGAGAAGTGTAAATAAGGTGTAATAGAAACATGTTCTTGATACAGCTTAGATAACTAAACTTGCTTACCAATTCGTTCTGTGTAGCCAATTTACGTTCATATTCTACCATGACACTTTTCAGCATATCTTCCACAATCTGGAAAGCAAACAAGAGCAGTTGGTTTTGTTTCAAAAGAATATTTGTCAACTGGTAAGTAAAAATAATTGTAGGAATGTAGTTGATGCCTACACCGGGAATTTCTTCTTGCTTCTTATTAGAAAAAACTGCACGGACAATGGCATCTATTGAATTGGCAGTTCCCTGAAAAACAAAATGTAAGTTGAGATTTTCAACTTCAAAACAATCTTAGGGATTAGCTGTATTAGGGATTGGGTTAGCTCCCTAACCTCATTTTTGGTATTAGAATCAGATTGATCAAACAAATTTCGTTCACTGGATGGAGTGTTAGAAGGGCTACTTATGACTGCATCCACAGGTGCTTCTGAGTCTTTGCGTTTGTAATGTTTTGCGATTCCGAACGTGGTTGGTTTCGAATTTACAATGTATCTCCATGAACCGCTTCCACCACTCTGTTTCCACTCGCGATATGACTTGAGAGCCAAAACACACTCAACAATTCTTGCTGATTTACCTCCCTGGGAACACATCAAGCACAAATCAGATTATGTGTCAATGTAATTAATTCCAACACTGATGCTAAAATGCTAATTGCTAAAAAGTAAACGTTAATCAAATTTACGGAAAGAGATTCAAATGACTGCTTTATTTTCATAGTGGAAAAAAATACAGTTCTTTTAGCTACAGCTCCTATCATTTCTTTTCCAACACTGATGGTCTCACCACGACCCCACCATGTCTGCTGTTTATTGTACCAAATGATATAAGCATGGCTCGTTTCTAAGCATGAGAGCGACCATTTTAGCTTTTTCTAGGTAGCCCCTCCGGCAAGGTAGGTCGATCTGCCTTGATGACAACTGATTTACCAAGTTAGCCTACTGTTGTTGCAATGTCCACTACTAGGCCTCATCTTAAAACTAGTTACCATAATCATCAGGCACGGGATTCATCTATTAAGCAAGCCTACTTTTGAGCTTTTTAAGGTCATCAGATGACATTTTTGAGCTTCTTATATGTTGTGAATTGTTTTAATATTACCTTCTCAAAATCGGAGACTTCAAATGTGGGAATACCCATTTCCTCCACAACCACAAGGAAGTTTCGAAGGTTCTCAAAGTACTGAAATGCAGATAGAGCCGCACCGTCTTGATTAACAAGAGGATCATTTGGAGCTTCAACGACCTGTAAGTTATGAAGCAACATAATCAAGAGTGAGATCATCATGACAGATGGTCCTAGTTACAAACGGCATTAAAATATTAATTTCTGAAACACCTAAAAATATTACACAAAATGGTACTAATCATGCCTTGCACAACTTTATCCAACCAGGCCTAAAAAGTAGTAAAGCTTAACATTGTTGAAGGAAAACAAAAAGATAATACTGTTGAAGGAAAACAATTTCAAAAAGAGTAAATAGGTGGTGAGAACATACTTTTGGTACAGCACCAGGTTTAACTTTGTTGAGGACATTGCAGAGCAAAATTCCACTTCTCAATGCAATTCTGAAATCATCCTCAGAAGGGTCTGCTGGCAAATCTCTTCCTCCAACAACACCAAGTGTGTGTCTCAGCCATCTTGCTGCTTCATACCTTTTCAAGTCTGAAGGATCTGCTGGCAAATCTCTTCCTCCAACTACACCAAAATGTGTTTCTTAGTGAATATAAAAATGTCGAAAACGAAATTGAAGAACATCTAGACAATAAAGGTTTCTGATAGACTGATCGATTGTTAAGCAGCAGCATCTTGCAAAATGAAATTCATATGCACGAAAATAACAGAACTAAGATCATAAGCAAACAATCAAAATGAAGAATCGTCACAACAAATTCTACAAACCCATTGGTCAAACGAGAAGCTCAACAAGTATTTGGATTCATCTATATTCTCTGATTCGATTATCAATTACAAACCCTAATTTCAGAAAATCCCGATTCAATATGAACCCAAAAAAGTTATTTAGAAAAAGAAAGAAAAGGGGAATTTGACGAACGTACAAGTTTCATCGGCATTTTTCGAACTCAAATCCACACCAACGTTAACTCGAAGGTTTCGTTGTTTAAGAAAATCCTCAAGGATCGATGCTAAACAGAGTTGCGAATCTTGTTGCTCCGTCGCCATTTTCAAAGAGGACAAGAATTACGAGCAATGCTTTTAGCTTGATCAACAAGACACCCTGTAAATTTCCAATTCAACTCCCAAATTTTCAACTCGAGAATCGCACAACCAAAATTTTGAATCCTGCGCTTGAAAAAAAAAAAATGTTCTTCTTCCCAAAAATCGAAAGAAAAAAAATCAAAGCTGTGTATATACAAGGATATTCACTTATGTGTACAACATTGCTCAGATTTATAGTAAGAGAGATTGAGAAGAATTTAAAAATAATTAATAAAAATCTGACCCCTCTCTCTCTCTATTTAATCTCGCTCTGAAATTAAAAACAACAGAAAAAGAAGATGAAGAAGAAGAGCGAGGCACGAACCCAGACAGAGGCTCCGAGTCTCCTGGGTTTCTATAGATGGACAATGTCAATATTATTATAAATAAAATAAAAAAATAAAAAATCATTTTTATTTATTGTTTATTTACTGCTTATATTAATACATGTACGACCATATAGGTGGTGAAAAGATATATTTAGCTAAAGAATTTATTTTCCGCGTATTTGGTTATAACTTTTAACCATCTAGTGTAACAAGTTCTATAATGGTAATAATCACTCCAAATGCATGTTTTAACAAAATCTATAGCAATTAAATTTCATAATTGACTTCCTAACCTAATGATTAGCACTATTTTCATTGTTTTATCATAATCTAAGGTTCAAATCTAAGGACTATATGCGTATGTTAGTCATATACGACATAAGTATACGGTATAGTACATTTTATTACGATTTTAATTGGTCAGCCATTAATCCGGAGTTTGTGTCTATTTTTATATTCTAAAGTCCAATATTTCAATTTCTAAAGTTTGAATATAAGTTATGATGACATGACTCAAAGTCTAAATAGTTACAAAAAATAAAATAAATACTACTATAACTTTAAACTATGTATACAGTCGATACAGAGCATTTGTAAAATGGTTATCGTAAACTTGACTTTATCATCATAAAAGTATAAATAAACCTATATAAAACTAAACTATTAGGAAATAAAAGGCTTATTATGTAACTCAATTGGTAGGACAACTAAAAGAGAATATGTAAAACTACATTGCAGAACTATATTTTTCTCTTGGTTATATTTCTAGGCCAATAAACATGGTATCATGATTAGATAGTTTTAAAACCAAAGTTAATTAATTAAAGGTCGGCCTGAAAAAAATTGTTTAATTTGTTTTTTGATAAAGAACTAAGACATAATTCGTTCAACCATAAATAAGATACAAAGAAAAAAAGGTTTTGCTGATGATGATGATCGTAACCACATCTTTTGAAAACGACCCTTTTAATTATCCAATTTTTCATTGAAAAGTATATTTATAAATTTCTTGTAGACTCTCCTTTTAATTGTCTAATTTAGTTTATATTCTCTTTGTAAACATGATACCAACTCATTCAGAAAATGAGCGAGCATCTAATTTATTATTTTAATGTATGCATAAGATATTGGAAAAACATACACGTATAACCACGAAATTATATGGCGTTAGCTACCGTATAATATATTAGAAACATATACTTTCGGGATTAGATTAGCACCAGTTGCCAACCTTATGTGAATAATCGTAGGTATAGGTGTGAATGATGTTGCAGCCTTGTGGGCCGTGAATAAAGTGAAAAATATGGATATTATAGTAGGATCGATCTAAGTAATTGGACTATTTGTAATCTCCTTCTTTAAAAATGATTAAGTACGTATTAATGGATCAAAGTAATTGAACACTAATATTCATTTATATATTTTAATTGATTTTAAAATCCATATAGAATTAACAAATTTTTATAAAATTCTCTAATTTTCAAATATAGCATATTGATTTTAATTAATATTTGTAAATCCATATATTTTATTTTGGATTTCAATGTTTGCATTTTTAACATAGAAATTTTTAAAAATCCAATAAAATTCGATGTTAAATCAAATTTATAAATAAATCTATATTATTGAAATGTGATTTTAATTTGGATTTTTAAATCATCAAACTAATAATACATGATTTATATAAAAATTTAAATTTATATAACTAATAACATTAGATTTGATTTATATTTATAAATTTATTAAAATACACGAACCGATAATTCCTATTAAACTTACATATATTTCATTAAAATTTAAAACAAAATGTAAAAAGAAAAAGTTTGTCACTGATCACATAATCATTACTTGATTATATATATTTGAAATATAGGATTTTAGGATGGCACTTAATTATGTTATCAATTTATGATAACCTTGAAGTTCATTTTCAGGAATATCTCTTCACAGGAATTAATGAACATATATATATATATATATATATATATTATTAATCTTGCTCTGTTATTATATTTCCAGTGATTAAAGATGTTTTTTTACTAATTTGGGGTATTCGAAACCCAACTAATTTCCAAGAAATACACTAATCTCTTTTCGAGTTTTTTTAGAGAGGCTTAAGATATGGCACCATTTTCACTTGACCAAGCAAGGACAACAAAAAATTGAACTCAAAACATTTAAGACATATAAGCTGCTTGTTTGCTTGTCGTCGGCAGTTAGCGGCAGATTCTTGTTTATTTGTTTGTCGTCGATGATTGGCGATTGGTGAGATATTTTTGTTCGTTTACTTGTTGTTAACATCGGTGTCAGTCGCTAGTGTGGGTTTTTTTTTTTTTGTTATAACCAGTATGGATTTGGACCTTAGATCTTAATCCCACTCTAGGCTTAGAACCAGCCTTTGCTAATACCATTTAGGCGTAAAACATTCTTTTCATGAAGGATCAAACTAGGGTTGCTTGGTCACTAGTTCTTTTCTAATGAGACCTAAAATATGATATCGTCTTCTTTATGGCATTAAAAGATGTTACTCGTATAAATTATGCCTATACAAATAATGTTAAGCTCGGTTAGGGAATTACCAACACTATTATTGATGATCATAGAGGAAGATATTTTTTAAACGACGCGTTGAATAGTCAAGCCACGAAACGTTTGCGTCTTACCAAACAAATATATCCCGATAACGTTGATGTATTTTTATAATAATTGAGAAAAAATGGTAAACATTTGAAAAAAAACGAAACAAAAGTTTGAATATAATTTTAAAATCATTTCGTATGAAACTCAAAGAAGTCCATGGTTATCGGAAGACCCTTTCAAAATTTGACATTTTATTTTCGAAGACTGGTGTTTTTTCTTTCTTCATTTGTATTTTCCATCGCACTTAACGTTTCGATTTGTAAGTTTTAACAAAATATAGATATTCACCATATGTGTGACTTACACCACTTGCTACAGACATTACAACTGGAAATATTAAAGTAAATTTATATAAATGTTGTAGTAATGGTATCCATTTCTTGTCTCTCAAGAAAGCGAGAATGATTCTCAAACCATCACATCTAATCTATTAAAATAGGAAGGTTTGCCATGGTACATAAATGTTGTTTTCGGAATTTGCCCTTGATATTATTAGGATTTGTAACCTTCATTAAGGGTAAAACTGTAAAACAATTTATATTTGATTTATTCATATATCTTATAATATCTTTTGTTTTCCTTTTTCTATCCTAATTATATCTAACGAAAATCTTTTTTCAAAAATTTAATAAAATAATAATTAAGTTCGAAATTAATATTAAAATAAATATTATAAATTATTCTTAACTAAAATTTAACTTAAAGAAATAAAATCAAACATAATTAAGTTACTAAATCAATTGGTACATATAATTATATAATTTAATACATAATTATTTTATAAATTATATAATCATTAAAATTAATAAAACGGGTTGAATTAAGATTTATAAGACCACTATTATATATATCAAAAGCGTTAAGAAAATCAAAAAAAATTAATTGATAAATATAATTAATAATTTATACATCAACTATTATATATAAATTAAGATTCTCTAATTTATGATTTAATTTAAAATATATTTATAATATACTTTAATATCTTTTTATTTTGTTTCAAATATATATATATATATATATATATACACACATATTACGATTGATGTTTTTACGATTTTACTTTTTAGCAGGTTTTTCCATCAAACTGAAAAATATTTAATTAATTAAACGGGTTGAAAAATTAATTAGCCAATCTCGATTATAAATTTTCTAAAAAAAAATCGCATATAGTAAATAATTTCAGTTGATATATTTTAAAATTAATAAAATATTAAAATCATTTCATACTTATATTATTCAAATATTTGAAGCGTCAAATTATGCTTTATGTTTGAATGAAGTTTTTAACGGATAGTTCCATCAAATTTGCAAATTATATATACGACTACAACATGTATTTTATAAAATAATATTTTAGATAAATAAAATAACAATTAAACATATATCACATAACTTTTACAATAGTTGTTTTCACATATATATATATTTTTCCAAACTATGATCTTACGATACAACACAGATTAAAATATATAATGCGAAATCGTTATTTTAATCTCTTAATCCTTACGATATATCTCCTCCAAATAACACATAATTCATTTTAAAAAAAAACTAAATTGCTAACTCACTGTTTATAATGTTGGTTAAACAATTATAATCAAAATTAGATTACATAATTAAAAATCTAAACTACTATTAACAAAATGAATAAAAAGTAAAATTTGTAAAGAAAATTAAACCCGCACTTTCTAAGTGCGGGTCAAAATCTAGTATGATTTAATAATAATGATAAAATTTGACGTTGACTTGATGAATCCTTATAAATAAATGTCTATACCGATCATATATATGTTTAACACAACCCCATTTTGTGATCTTTATAATAACATAGAAGATTGATAATATGGAGATGCACAGATTCATGAAACTAACGCTTCACGTGTTACTATTGATACTAGCGATTCATGCTCACACGTCCACTTCCATTGCAGGAACTAATGAGATAGATTTCCCGGTTTGGCGGCGAGAGCTTCGAAGCGGAGGTGGCGGCGGAAGCAGCGGTGGTGGAAGTGGTGGCGGTGGAGGAGGTCGTGGTGGTGGTGGTGGTGGTGGCGGTGGCAGCAGCGGTCGAGGCGGTAGCAGCGGAGGAGGCGGTAGCAGTGGACGAGGCGGTAGCAGCGGACGAGGCGGAAGCAGCGGACGAGGAGGAGGTAGTGGTGGCACGGGGAATGGAGGATCTTCTAATAGCGGTAGCGGTGGCAGCGGAGGAAATGGTAATGGCGATGGTAGCAGCGGTGGCGGCCATGTTTCAAGAAGTGGCGCTGACTGCCTCAAACACCGTGGCCTCACCGGTACTCTATTATTTATCGTCTTCGCAAGCTGTTTGATTCTTCTTATACGTTAGTATGATTTTGCGTATAATATATGTATTTAACTATTTATACATCTAATAATGGCAAATGCATTGCAAGAACAATACTCTCAACTAGCCTTGGACATAAAAATCGAGAATCAAAAAACCGAACCGAACCAAATCAAAAGAAATGAAACCGATCTGAACTTCATAATACTTGAATAGTTTATAAATTTTCATAACCAAAATAACTGAATTGAACCAGAATCGAACCGAGAACCGAATGGATACTCAAACTAACTGAAATATAATTTTACACCTAAAAATTAATTATATTATATTTAAAATAACCAAATAACTAAAATTAACCGAATATTACTACGAAAAAATGAATTATCTAAATAATCCAAATATTTTTCTAACCGAATTACCCGAAAGTATCCAATTTTTATATGAATTACCCTAATTATCTTAATATTTATCCAAACTACCCGATTTATATCAAAAATACCGAGTTTTTACTCAAATTACTTAAAATTAAACGAAAAAATCGAACCGAACCGAACCAAACCGTAATAGAACATAACTAATTTTTCTCGGGAATTAACCAATTCCCAAGTTTACTATCCAAACCGAACCAAAAATCGTAAGAACCGAATCGAAACAGAACCAAAATTTCTAAATAACCGAATAAGTCCTAAACCTCTAAAATCAAAAAACCGAAAACCGAAAGAACCGAACCGAAGAACCGAATGCCTATAGAGATCAACAAGTTGAAAAAATAAAACAGCATATATTGCACAATTTATTAATAATAAATTTTAATTTTTTCTAAATTGAATAAATATGGGGTTTATTTAAGAGTCGGTGGTTTTCTCTATCTTGTTTAGTAAGAGAAATTTTCTCTGAAATTCTTTCTCTCTTTCCCCTTCTTCACAGACTCTTATCCTTCAGAAGGGTTAAAGGAGAATCAATTTCGTGGCTTGGTATTTATCGATTTTTTTCGTTTGTGTTTTCAATAATTCGGATTTTCAATCCGATATGTGCTTGGCCGGCTTTTTCCGGCTTTGATCTCTGCTCCGTCGTGCCTTCCTCGTTTGTCCCGGTTGTTTTTCTCTCTTCTCCTTGTCTTTGAACTCTGCTTCTCTCGGAATACTTTCTTCTCGTTCACCTGCTCTAGAGGCGGGGCGTTCAGGTGGGTATGGTCAAGCCAATAGATTGGGCATATTGATCGACGAGTAGTTTCCTTGGTGTCAGAGATTTCACGGTAAGGTGAGGAGCCGTTTTCTTCGATACGCAATCGTGGATGTGCGAATCTTCATCGGAGTGGTAGATCGGCAAGCGGTTCTTCTTTTGCAGGGATTTGATCCGGCAGAGCTCGGTGGCGTCTTCCTCTGCATTCGCCGGCGACTGCATGGCGGTGCTGCCTCTTCGGTTGACGCGTGGTTCCATGACTCATCGCTTCGACTTAGGCCACGTAGCCTTCTTGTTTCGAGCTTGTTATGGGCCTTGTAATATAGCCCAACATCATCTCTGTTTTTAAGTTTGTACCGTTTGTATATTTCGGCCTTTTAGTGCCCATGTAATAAATCTGGACGACAAGCGATAAAAAAAAAAAATTGAATAAATATATATTTAAGCGCCATCAATGAAATGTCATAAAGGCAAGACGTCATACGAAAAGGTGTTTAATATTTTAAAAATGTCTACGACAATATTTTAACCCAGAAAATAAATAAAATTCTGGTAATAATACATTAATACTGTAATTCCAATTGCATTAAAGCAAATGAGAGCCACGATGAACTCCTCCAATCTGCAATCGAATCCTGCTGGATCATCACAGCTCTTCGCCTCCATTGACATGGGAACAAACTCTTTCAAGCTTCTTATAGTCCACGCAGATCCTTCTGGAAGATCATTCATCCCCATCGAGAGACTCAAAGAGCCAGTGGTGTTGTCCCGCGAATCTCCAACTTCAATTTCGTCTCAATCCCAAGCTCGCGCGCTTCAATCTCTACAGAAATTCAAAAGTCTGATCCTCTCGCACAACGTATCATCTGACAGGATCCGGTGCGTCGCCACGGAAGCCTTACGTCAGGCAGAGAATCAGAAACAGTTCGTGGAGACGGTCTTCGAGGACGTCGGGCTACAGGTCGATGTGCTTTCCGGTGAAGAGGAAGCGAGGTTAGTTTATCTAGGCGTCCTTCAGTTTCTACCGGTGTTTGAGAAATTCGTATTGTGTATCGATATAGGAGGTGGCTCTACTGAGTTTGTTGTGGGTAAGCGTGGTGAGGTTAAGCTTGCTGTTTCTTTGAAGCTAGGTCATGTGAATCTGACACAAATGTTCATGAAAAATGGTATTGGATTGACGGAAATGAGAAACTATATCCGTCATGCGATTGATGAGTCTAGGTTAGTAGATAAATTGAAAGAATCCGAAGGTTTTGATGTGGTCGTGGGATCTTCGGGGACTATACGAGCTATTGAGAATGCAGTTTTCAGTGGTTATGGAACTGATCTGTGTCAATTCAATCTCGAGGGGTATAAGAGGGACTGGAGATTTGGTAGAAGAGAGCTGAGCAGCGTTGTAGAGAAGCTATGTAATGAAGGAGATGAAGAACAGATCCGGAGAGAAGGCTTTTTCAATAGAAGATCAGAGTTTATCGTCGCTGGGGCCGTGTTGTTGGAGGAAATATTCAAGGCTCTCGGTATAGAGGAGATGGAGGTCTCAGAGTATGCATTAGCAGAGGGTGTGATTGCTGATTCTTTGGCTAAAGCTTTTGATGGATTATATGATTTGAATGCCAATGCAAGGTGGCGATCAGTCATGAGGCTTGCCACACGACTCAATGGAAAAAAGCGAATGAGTCATGCAATACACTGTGCCAACATCGCCAAGGTACATTATAACCCCAACCTTTACAAGCATGTATTAGTGATATGCAGATTGACAGATATTACATAAAGATTGCAGCTTTTAATAGGAAGCTCTGTTCTAGGTATCTCTGTGATAGTTAGCGCAGTTTTTGATTCCCATCCTCCTTTTTGTATTGTGTGTTAATGCCCAATGGTTTCAGATTCCATTTTCTTAGCACTGAACACTGGATACGGTCATTTTCTTGATTCTAGAATTTTGATAGGACAGTGATTTTTCAGGAGATCTTTGTAGGTTTGCGGAAGTGCAATGACTTTAACATCATATTAGATGATAAGGATCTTGAGTATCTTGAAGCTGCTTGTTTCTTACACAATATCGGAATCATCACAGGGAAAAAGGGGTATCATAAGCAGTCTTATCATATCATCAAGGTTAGTCCATCTTACTCTGTAAAAAACACATTACACTGAACGTTACACTTTATGAAGCTGGAAAAGAAACTCACAAAAGCTTATCAACGAGAGTAATCTTTTATTTTGTTTTAAATCTTTTTGTAGGTTTTCAGTGTCTACTTTTAACCTCATTGTTATTAATAGTTTCTTCTTTCGTAGAATGGGGATCATCTCCACAGCTACACCGCTGAGGAAGTAGAGGTATGCGACCTAATTCTCTAGGAGGAACTTGTCTTGAAGTTACTGTTTCTCTGATTCCTATCATTTTGTTTGCAGCTTATAGCAATGCTTACGAGATACCAAAGAAAGAAGTTTCCCAAGCTAGATCGTGCACCTTTTAAGAACTTTGTTGAGAAGGTAATGTGTCTCATATTTCAGTTTTGCAACGCTCAACCTGTTGATGTGGTTGTTCTGATCCTTATTCTGTCTGTTTCAGGCAAAGCGAAAGTTCATTATCATGTGCTTGATTATACGATTATCTGTTCTACTTCAACGGAGTGAGAATATGGATCTCCAAGAAGTTAAATTTCTTGAATCTGCTAAGAGCTTCAAACTTGTAAGTAATTTTTTTATCATTCTTTATCCTACCATTCCACTGTCTTAGTGACATGGAATTTACCTTTTCATATGCATTAAGTAAATCACTACATGGAATTTAGTATAATCAATGAGGGTGAGCGGTGAAATGCGAAAAACTGTCATCAAAGATTTTCAGTTTCAGCTGTATTCAATATGATGTCACAAGATCCTTAGTCATCAATAAATGATTTATCTTGAATATTATTACTGAGCTAGCCCACTGAGTATCCTATTCGTAGCTCATCTCCCTTAAGACACTCGAACTAAAGCATACACTGAGTAAGCCCATAGTATAACCATTTCAACCTTTGCAACCAATCAGTTATTCCTAGGTATGTTGATCACCACTTGGTCAATTTAATTGAATTTTGTGATGGTTTCTCACTTGTTAGCCAATTTCCTTGCTGGTCCTAAAATAGATGTTTCCCTCTTAATTGATCAGCTCGACACCATCGACTTAAGCCTTATATCTTCACTTTGCTATGTTTTTTTTTCTCTTCCAGGTGCTTAAACAACAACACCAGGAACCCTTGGTTATTGGCTCTCAAGATCAAGCACAAAAAAACTTCGATGCATTACAATTGGAGGTTGATCATTTTAAAAGGGTAAAGTTTCATTATCACATAACTTATATTACTAAATGGTTAATTTTCTTGCAATGAACTGTCCAGATATCAGCAGGTCTCTATAATTGATTTAAAGTAGTAACAGCCACACACAAAATGTTAACTAAAACAAAAGGAAACCTAAAGAGTGAAAATGACATTAACTTTTCTCTCCTGTTAACCGAGGAGACCTTAATAGCTAAACTCTATATGTAACTTTCTCGTGTATTTTTTTTTTTTTTTGGCCTTAAACCCAGCAGCTATTCAAGAAGGAAATGGTGGTTGTTTTTCCGTCCTGAAAAAATCAATCAGACGGGTTTCTTAGCTCTACATGATGTCCTTCGGTATTGAGCTGAGCTTTCCCAGGTACAATCACATACCATTGCCTCATTGCGCTAGAACTGAGCCTCGACATCTTTATCCAAAGAGTTCTTCATTATGATTTTCTATCTATTGCAGGCAGTCCATTAGCTTTTTAGGTTTTTCATCAGGCAGTTATCTTGCAGTGTTGAACCATAAACTGATGGTAAAACTATAGCTACCTCTCTGGATCCAGTGGCAAAAGAGACGGTGGGTGCATCTACTAACGTCGTCGTATTGCTGATCTAACATCTGTACATTTTGGTGCTGTTCTGTCATACCTCGGCTCTGCTGTGGAGTCCTCATAGCAATATCAGAAACTCTTAGCTGGGTCTTGACTCTTGTATAAACCTACATTGTTTCTTTATATTTACTGTCTATTTGTTCTTTCAAATCCATCCATAATTGAGACGAAGGCCTTGGTTGTTTATTTTCGTTTGTTTTACAACAAAAACGATCTGTGATTTCCTTTAAATATCAACGTAACGAACCGAGAAATTAGACTTAACCGTAACGAACCGATAAATTGGCGCTAAGGCTAAGAGCTTGCTTCATTCAAAACGGCTACTTGAGCGACGAAACTAAACCACGGCGGATGAGCAGGGAGAGGTTCAATGGAAATCGAGCGGAAGTTGCTGCGACTTCTCCACGGCCACAACACTCGAACCCGTTTACCCGAAATCCACGCCCATCTCCTCCGTCACTTCCTTCACGGTTCCAATCTCCTTATCGCCCACTTCATCTCCATCTGCGGTTCCCTCCGCTACTCTGATTACGCTTCACGCGTCGTCTCTCACATCCAAAACCCTAACGTTCTCGTATTCAACGCCATCATCAAATGCTACTCCCTCGTCGGTCCTCCTCTACAGTCTCTCTCTTTCTTCTCCTCCATGAAAACCCGCGGAATCTGGGCTGACGAATACACTTACGCGCCTTTGCTCAAATCATGTTCGTCTCTTCCTGATTTACGGTTCGGGAAATGCGTTCACGGTGAGGTTATTAGAACTGGGTTACACCGTCTCGGTTCGTTACGGATTGGGGTTGTCGAGTTATATACCTCGAGTGGGAGAATGGGTGATGCGTATAAAGTGTTCGACGAAATGTCTGAGAGAAACGTCGTCGTATGGAACTTAATGATTCGAGGGTTCTGTGACTCCGGTGACGTTGAAAGAGGTCTAGGTTTGTTCCGACAGATGAGCGAAAGGAGCGTTGTGTCATGGAATTCGATGATATCGAGCTTGTCCAAATGTGGCAGAGATCACGAAGCTTTGGAGCTATTCTGCGAAATGATTGATCAAGGTTTCGAACCAGACGAAGCTACTGTGGTAACAGTCTTGCCCATCTCTGCTTCTCTCGGAGTTCTTGACACCGGAAAATGGATTCATTTGACAGCAGAATCAAAGGGTTTAGTTAAAGATTTCATCACAGTGGGAAACGCTTTGGTAGATTTCTACTCCAAAAGCGGTGACTTTGAGACAGCGACGGCGATATTCAGAAAAATGCGGCGGAGAAACGTTGTTTCTTGGAACACAATGATATCAGGATCAGCGGTGAACGGAAATGGAGAATCCGGGATAGAGTTGTTCGATACTATGATCGAGGAAGGAGAAGTATCTCCAAACAAAGCGACATTTTTAGGGGTTCTAGCATGTTGCTCATACACTGGTCAGGTCGAG
Source organism: Orychophragmus violaceus (assembly GCA_030180135.1). Classification (NCBI taxonomy): domain Eukaryota; kingdom Viridiplantae; phylum Streptophyta; class Magnoliopsida; order Brassicales; family Brassicaceae; genus Orychophragmus; species Orychophragmus violaceus. The sequence continues at coordinate 3,229,341 of CM058230.1, forward strand.
AAAGGAGAGGAACTGTTTCGTTTGATGATGGAAAAATTCAAACTTGAGCCGACCACCGAACATTACGGTGTCATGGTTGATCTAATGAGCAGGAGTGGGCGGATTAGAGAGGCGTTTGAGTTTCTCAAAAGTATGCCTGTAAACGCTAATGCAACGATGTGGGGTTCGCTTCTCAGTGCATGTCGCAGTCATGGTGATGTAAAGCTAGCGGAAGTTGCAGCGATGGAGTTGGTTAGGATTGAGCCAGAGAATTCAGGGAATTATGTGTTGTTATCTAATTTATATGCAGAGGAAGGTAGATGGGATGATGTGGAGAAGGTAAGAGGGCTGATGAAGAAGAGATCACTGAGAAAATCTACCGGCCAAAGCACCATTTGTGATGGATCATTCTGACCAGTAGCTTGGGTCGCGAAACCGAGGCTACTGAGATGGATTCTACTTCTTCAAGAGTTTCATTTGGTTATAAAGGCGTTCATCGGGTTATAGAGGTCATAGTGATTACTACTGCACAATCAGAATAACATTTTTGTTCGGTTCCATTCGATTCAACAAAAGAAACAACTACAAGAGAGAAAGAGTTTGTCTTTTCAAAGAGTAAAAACAAGATGTCTCATACATAAAACCGTGAAGCAAATTAACAATGCTTGTTTGGTTTCTTACTTGATGTAGTAAGATAGCCATTTAAAGCCCTCACCATAACCCATTTTGCGGACGATGCTGCACATGAAAACCTCAAGAGGACGAACACCAGATTCTCCAAGACTCACATTGGTTTTACCGGTAGTGAAGTTGGTGAGACCCAAGTGATACCTGAGCTCATCTTCAGAGGCTGCATAAGGAATATCAATCTTGTTACCGAGAATAAGGAAAGGAACATTTGCTAAGGCTTCATCAGATAGAAGAGCGTCTAGCTCTCTTTTTGATTCCACAAATCTCTCCTTGTCGTAAGCATCCACTAGGTACACAACAGCATCAACCTTTATACATACAGAAAAGAGTTTGTATCAAAGACAGATAGATTCACTCATGCATTCTTCTGAATTGGGTTCATTGGATCCAGACATAAGCAGCCAAATTTGTTCAAACATAATCTAAACTAAACATTTCTCTGCATTCAAGATTCAGCCAATCAATTTTCTGAACTATATCCAAGAGCTAACTCAACGAGATCTAAGAACACAAAGCACGTCTCATGTTGTGATGCAACAAAGAAAGAGATATGTAAACCAACCTTGGCATAGTAGTCTTTCCAGACCCTGCGAGCAATCTGATGGCCACCCAAGTCAAAGGCCTTGAACTTGATTTTGCCAATGCTCAGTTCCTCAGATGTCGGATGCTGTGTTGGCTGGTGCTGAACTAATCTCTGCCAATACACAACACACAAGACAACAAATCTAGATTAAGCACGTTTGATTCCGCCTTTTATTTCCAACTTTTATACATGTCCTAACACACAATCGGCTCAGCTGATTAAAAAAAAACCATATCGATTGAAAGAATCCTATGCCCAAATTTCTCAGTAATACATGTCGAATTGCCAGATAATCCCGAAATTCAAACACAATAATAAACAAGAGAGTTGAAAAGGAAATATAGAATCTACAGAAGGAGCTAAGCAAAACAATTAACCTCGTCTTTGAGCATGTGAAGCAAAGTAGTTTTTCCGGCATTGTCGAGACCTAGAAACAAGATCTTCGCCTCTTTCTGCCACAAACCTAACGTGGCCAGGATTCCATAGAACCAATCGAACAAAAACATGACGTCACGTCGTCTTCCTCAGATCTGATAAAGAACACAATACGAAATTGAAAGAAACCGAGAGAGAGATGATGAAGAAGGAAAACAAAATCAACTACAAAAGGTTTTGTTCATCTGATGAGAGATCCTAATCATTAAATATGTAACATTTATACAAAAAGGAAAACAAAAAAAGGAAATATAACACGTGGTTGATGGGGAGCTGGTGAAGTGATGTGGAGCCTCTTAATTGGTCGTTTGACGTCATTGAACAAACGTGAACCGTCCGATCTAAAAACCAGCGGTCGTGATCTCTTTAATACGTTATTGTTGTTTAGACCTTTAATTTTTTTCCTGGCTGGGTAGGTGCTGGGAGCCAAAGGAGAAATGAGGTTGACAGAAAAATATTAATGGCAGTAGAAGAGTTTATATTTTTACAACATCATTTTAAATTGCTGATGAGGAAAGCGATCCACATTTAATTTCAAATGCAAATAAGTCCCAAATTGAACCGGAATATTAAACCGGAATATCATCTCAAATTCTCAATTGAATAATTTCTTCGATCCCAGAATTCCAATAGAACAGCTTCCAAATTGATTATGGCTGGTCTATTATATTGTAATTACTTCTCCATTAAAAAGATTAGTGTTTAATTACTTCATCGCATGTGTGAGAGATTTCGACTGTAATTCAGAAACAGATAAAGAAAACTTCATGGAATTATATTATATTAGATTAAACTTGAGATTATTACATTCTTCATTAACCAGTACTAAAAAGATGCAACAACCCAGAAACATGAAGGAAGACAATATTGATTTAAGATCTAAGCCCGTTCCCCCCTGATTCTTCTAGCGAGCTGAATGTCCTTGGGCATGATAGTCACTCTCTTAGCGTGGATGGCGCACAGGTTGGTATCCTCGAAGAGACCAACGAGGTAAGCTTCAGCAGCTTCCTGGAGAGCGGCAACAGCACTGCTCTGGAAACGAAGATCCGTCTTGAAATCCTGAGCGATCTCTCTAACAAGCCTCTGGAAAGGGAGTTTACGGATCAGAAGCTCAGTGCTCTTCTGGTACTTCCTGATCTCCCTAAGAGCCACCGTTCCTGGCCTGAATCTGTGGGGTTTCTTCACACCTCCGGTCGCTGGAGCAGATTTCCTCGCGGCTTTTGTTGCTAGCTGCTTCCTTGGAGCCTTGCCTCCGGTTGATTTTCTTGCCGTCTGCTTGGTACGAGCCATTACGAAAAAAGGGAGAAGAACTGTTTCAGATTGAAGCGATTTTTTTACTGAATTGAAGATTGAGATCTGATTTGTGAATCTGTTTCGACGGAGAAATGGGGATATTTATCGTCTCGGAATAACAAGAAGCGGGAAAAATCTTTCGTTTTCCTTGTTTTAGCGGTAGTAAATCTGCAACGTTCATTTGGTTTTAATCGACGGACATAAAATGCTTTTATCACGATCCGCGTGAAAGTCATAATAGCCGTAGATAGTAAATATCCTACGGACAGATTTCACTCTTTCCAAATGCCTATCCATGTGAAAGTGCAACGACCAATAAAAAGCTTTTATGCAAAGACATTTGTGCTATCATTTTTTTTTTTAAACTACACACTAAGGCCCAATGGCCCATTATCCAGTCTGCGATCTATCAATCAACTAAATAGCTCGCTACTCACTACTAGAATATGAAATGTAATAATTGCCCAATGTTCAACGATAATCAACATGGAGCTAACTCTCAATTAAGAACGAGGGAAACATGGTATGTACACAAGCAATAGATATGTTATTTCACATGGAAGGACAGTCCGGTTTAACCATGTGGACTTGATGGACTGTAAGTCTGTAATGGTTGACACGAAGAGTACATAATTCTCAAAGGGTGGAGCAGTGAAATAGTACCCCAAAAATCCTGAAATTTGGCGGACTTTGGTTAGCAGAGAAACAATAAGAGTATAGAGAAAGAGATGCAAGTGCAAAATGTCATCATATGGTTTTCTTCAGTACAAAAAAGAGGCCTCTGACCGTCACATCATTTTATCCCCACACATTTGCTCAAACTTGTTCTACCTCCAACCAAACTAGATTGCTAAAAATACTTGAAAAGAAAGCATAAAACAAGAAAATGAGACTCGAAAACTCTGGTCTTCAATCTCCAACCTCCTCCTTTAGCTTACAGCTCATCCTGAAAAACCGGTATCAGCCCATATAACCATCAACTTACTCAATCCAAAAAACAAACAACAATAGTGAAATCTTAAAAATGAAACAGCGGCAAGTATATTTCTTAACATACACGAGCGGTGGCGTCTTTCTCTGAGATTTCTTCAAAAACTTCTGATTTGGCCTCTGTCTTAGATTCAGTATCTGATTCATCTCCTTCATCTTCCTCTGCTTCATCTTCACCCTGGAAACAACAATTCATACACAAATGATATCAGTTCAGGACCTTGGCAGAAGTAACAAACAAAGATTCTGAAGTCTTTATAAATCACAAAAAAAATGACTTACATCAGATTCAGCAGATTCAGCAGGAGCGTCCTTGGATTCCTGTAACAACATAGAAAAAAGAGAGGATGTCATCTCAGATTTATCCTTTTTTAAACTAACTCATATCATTTGGTTTGTTGAAACTCCCCAAACTCGAAACTAATTGTTTAGATAACAAATTACGATAGATCACTGGTTGGGAAGGTGTTACCTCTTCCTCTTTCTTCTTCTCAATCTCATCGAAAGCTGCTTTCTCCGCCTGCAATACAAGATTAGATTGGCTATTCTTATCAGTAACCAGAAACAAACAGTTGTGTTCATGCTGATGAGTCTTTTTTAAAACACTTACATCCTTGAGCTTGCCCCATGTTTCATCAGCCAACTTCTTGGCGTAGTCTGGGTCATCGCAGATCAAGACGTTGTCAAACAATGATCCTGATTTCACCTGAAAGAGAGTCATATGTATTATCAGATACGTGTCATAGGCCCAAAACAGATCTCGGAAGAGAAGATGTCACTGTGACAAGATATATTACCTGCCACAATTCGATTCCAACATACTTCAACTTGGGGAAGACATAAAGCTCTGGGTCATCCTTGAACTCTGCAAAAAAAATAAGTTAAATTAGGCACAGTAATTGTTGGATAGTATGGTTTGGATAGCTAAAGTTCCATGTGAGTTTATGCAAGAACATAAAAACAGTTTGTTGAGTCCTACAGTCATAATCCATATGAACATGATATAAACTGTGATTTAAAGCAAACCAAAAGATATGAAGTACTATATTATCAAATTGGTGTGACATTGGGCTTAATGATAGAGAAGACTAGACTATGACAAGGCCACAGAATAGAGAGAAGAAACTTACCAGGGTTGTCAATCAGTGGAGCCTCCCACTTGCCCTTGTAGTTAGGGTTCTTGATTTGCTACAGACAAAAATATAACAACCTTGAGAGGAAGAAAAAGGTTATATATACTTTTTTGACAGCGAGAATGACAAACCTTAGGCTTCCATTCACCCATGTACTCAGGGTTGGGAATGGTCGGGGCAGTCCACTCACCATCTTCTTCATCATCCCAGTCCTCAGGCTATGAGAAAGTACACAAAGAAAATTAAGCAAATACAGAACACAGCGAGAGATTTTAGATATTGAATCAACTATAGACAAGGTAGAAACCTTCTTCGCATCGGTATCTGGGATCTCCTTTGGGATATCATCGTAACCGTCAGGTTTCTTGTCTTCAGGGTCGGAAATGTACTCTTGCTCGTCCCAGTCCTCAGGCTGTAAAAAGAAAAAAGATCAGATTGCATGAGCATTGGTCTGGTTTGTTCTTATTCGGTCTATAATTGAGATACAAGTAGTTGGTTCTCAGTTTAGTCTGGTTGTCCACGAGTCATAACATACCTTCTTGGCGCTGGGGTCCTTGATCTTCTTTGGTGGGAGAAGATCCCAGTCAGAGTACACGCTACCGGTTTGCTTCTCAACATTGTCAATGAGAATGCTGTAAGTAGCATCTGGGCGCAGGATGAATGTGTACACATGAGTGAGCTGGTCAGTTTCACACGGAACATCCTTCTTGATCAGGTGGTTGGCATCATTGTAGGTAAGGATAGCATGCACTTTCTTCGTGCTGTAGCCACAGATATCTGGACCAAACATGATGCTGCAGGCAAAAAGAAAATGGTTGTTATTTATAAAAATAGATGTCAGTTGATGATGTTGAGATTGTCATAATGATGTAGTAGGTAATGTAATGTGCCTGTATGGGGTGTCTCCACCAAATTTCTTCTGGTCAACATCACCACTGAGCAGCTTCATGTAGCCACCCCCACAGTCAAGCTTTTGCTCGTGCTTGACTGAGAATTGGAAGACTAAGGTTTTGTCCTTGTTACTGAATTCAGGGAACTCAGCTGAAATGGCGTAGAATCTGTAGTCCTCGCTGGTCTGGATACCTGCAACACAATGATAGTTGCAACAAAGCATTAACAAAAACTGGGGAACCAATGAATCATGATTCCGTAACTAGCTCTGAAGACTGAATCATACCTTTATCGTTAGCATCACCAGACCAATTTCCCGCAGTGTGTTTCCACTCCCCAGCAGTGTTGTCATCTTTCTTCCACTCAGATTTAACCCATCTCTTCTCCCATCCATCTTTATAAACGGAGACAAAAGATAATATATATTAAAGTTCAGAATATCAAGACGTAAACCAACACAAGAGACACGAATTCTAAATACGATATATGATTCATTGAAATTTTTAGCCTGCAAATGATAATATAATACTGTCAATTCTAAGCGCAAAACTAACAATGATCGCACTTAAGGCTTAGATTAAAAGTAGTAATGCTAGTTTTGAATCCGCACGGAAATATATGTGAACTATCATCTCAGAGTTCATCAATCGTTAAATCCTTGCTCTCGTGATCGCCGAAGCATCGCCACGAAGCGTATTACCAACCAAAAGTTGGCAACCATTTCATAGGACCTCCGATGAGAATTTTGAATTAACAGTATCCTCAAATTCATAGATCCGTAATAATCCCGATCAAACTTTTACGAAATAATCTTATCCGATGAAAACGAGGATATCATTGCATGATCGAAAACGGATCATTAACTCGCAGCATTAACAAATATAAACTCAAGACGATGAAGATATCGCAAGACGAATACGAACAAACACATCACTGAATCCTAAGAGTCTGGAAAACACAGATAGAGAGAGAGAAAAGTAGGTACCATCAAAGCGTTCCTCGAAGATAACTGCGGCGGAAGCGATCGCGACGAGACCGATAAGAATCAACGAGACGAGGCTAAGGATTAATTTCGCCATTGCTAAAAACTCAGATCGGAGCTACCCTGAGATCAGAGGATTGATGTATAAGACCTGGAGATTGGAGTATATATACCACGAGTGAGCTGCAAGTGAAGTTGCTGATCTCATGGATATTAACCTTTTGCCACGTTGTAAATCTGCAGCCACGTAATCCAATCAATAATAGACACATCAGACACGTTTGTCATTAGAAATGACATGGCGTTATGTTATTGGCTGAAGCGGCGAATGAAAGGTGGGGTTATGAAAATAAAATATCTGACACGTGGGTAAATATTAGCGGTCGGTTATTTTAACTAAAAGAAGTGTACTTTTCTCGTGTGGAGTAAAGAAACGAAGAAGCAGATCTCTCGGGCGTTTTCGGTAAAACACCGCTTGGTTGTTTGGATTGAAACGTGATCACCACCGTTGGATTTTCAGCTGATTTTTTATTTTGTTTTTTCCGTTTTTATTTTAAAAACAATTCGAAAAGCGTGGGCCGAGGAAAACACTGGTGTGTGTATTTTCCTTATGCCATTGATCACTACTTTGGGCCGATAACTTTTAGCTTATATATTTGCGTTGATGGTCCATTTTCGTGTAGCGTGAAAGCTACTCAAAATCTGACTTCAATTAATAATGACAATAACCCATAGAAGCAAACCTTTTTAAAACAAATTATGAACTTGATTTATATCATCTTGCATGTTTTTCTTACTCATTGATCCACATTTAATCTAATGATTTATGATTCTTGGTCTCTTTTTATGATTTGAGATCTCTTGTAGATACACATTTTTGTATTGCAATGTAAAGTTCTGATCCCACACCCGTTTTTTCGGCACGTGGATTTATCCTTGTTCGATGGTCGGTTTGTCATTTTATGAGGTTTAAAGACTTGTTTATTGTTCATGTAATTACCACGACTGTTTTCCGTGTTTTATCTTTACTCATACCATACCGCAAATCACTTCTCGGTAGGTCACACATCCTTTAACTACTTCGGCTCAAACACGTTTAATTCCAAAATTTTCATCGGAAAGTTAAGTGTATTTTAGTGACATAGGTAGTCAAATTAGTTTTTTTAAGCTTATACACATATACTACAAACCGAGATGTTACATGAAATATCTCTTCTCGGATTACCGAATGAAACAATTTCTTTTATGTTTAGTTAGTCTCATTTCAGTATTTTTTATGTTCTCTATTCGATCTCTTTGGCCGTTTTTTTCTATTTGCAAACATTTTATAGCTACTTTTTAATATATATGCTACTAAACAAAAGAAAAAGAATATCGATTGTATTCGTTTCCATCTTTTTTTTTGTCATAGCATTATAGCATCATCTTAGTAGAACAGTTTTGTTAACACAAATTATAATGCCTAAACATTTCATTTTTAGTGATGTTTACAGTTTTAGCAAAAAAAAGAAAAATCAATGGAAGAAACATATAAGATGACCCAATTGATGAAAAAACTTTATAATAAAAACATCCAAGGTTGGAATCTTAATTACAATACTTAAAAAATAAAAGACTCTGCTATGTTAACTGTGAATGTCCTGGAAGTTTAGCTACACCTCTAACATCCATTAATTTCCGAAATCTCTGAGCATCTGAAAATCTTCCAACACCACAAAATATGTTAGACATAAGCACATAGTCTCCTCCATGGCTTCTCTCCAACTCCATCAACTTCCTAGTAACCCTCTCAGCCATTTCAGGATCATCATAAACGCTACAAGCTCCAAGCAACATTCTCCAAACCACAGCCTTTTGATCAGATGGAATCTCAATCTCCAAAGCAATCTTCTCTGCTTCTTCTAACCTTCCTTTTCTTCTCAGCATATCTACTAAACATCCATAATGCTTCACATCCGGCGTGATCTTGTACATCCTTACCATCTTGTTGAAAAACTCTAGAAACTCTTCTTCTGCTAAGCCCCCGTGGCTACAAGCGTTTAAAACACTGATCATAGTCACTCTGTTCGGTTTCAGTCCCAATCTTTCCATGTCTTTGAACATACTGACTGCTTCTTTGCCCATTCCGTGCATTGCAAAGGCCGAGATCATCGTTGTCCACGAAACAAGATTCTTTCTTTCGTTTGGAATGTCCATGAAAAACTTCAATGAGCTTTGGATACATCCACATTTCGAATAAGCGTCGATGAGAGAGTTTGTCACACGGATATCACATGGAACAAACCCTCTTTTTCCAACATAAGAATGAACCGATCCACACATTCTTTTATCTCCAAAGTTCCAAACAGCAGGAAGAATCGCGAGTATAGTGATCTCGTTTGGGTTAATTGCGTCACAAGTAACCATTCTTGAAAACAAGAGTATAGCTTCTTTGGGTTTATTCACTCGTGCATACCCATCAATGATAGTGGTCCATGACACTACCGTCCGATTCGGCATCTTCTCCAAAAAGCAAAGAGCTTTCTCGAACTCACCCAAATTAGTCAACCCAGTGATCATCACATTCCAAGTTACAAAATTTCTCTCAGGCATTTCGTCGAACACTTTGTAAGCATCAACCCTGTTTCCACCGACCAGATACATACCGACCAGAGCTGTCTGCACGTAGACATGGGATTCAAAACCGAGTTTTAGCGTCAACCCGTGGAGTCCAATTCCCAGGAATCGCGGATTCGAAGTCGATTTCAGGAGAAATAGGTAAGTGAAACTATCGAAAGGAGGCAGTCTATCGTTTTGATCAGACAGGAAATGGAGCTGTTGGAGTTGGTCGTAGAGGAAGTAAGCATGAAGTGGGGTTTCGCTCAGAGAATAGCATCGAAGAAGAGGATTGAATAGAAAAAGTTTCTCGTTGTTTTGTTTCTGATGAAGGAGAAGAAGCCCAGCAGTGGTGAAGTGAGAATGGAGCTGGTGGATGATTCTAAGGTTCGATTCATGTTTGTGTAGAAGAGAATGAATTTGTTGAATCGAGATGTTGTTCTCACGATTCGTACCTTGATAAAGCAGAGTCGAATACGCACAAGAGTGCTTGATGGTGTAAGAGCGAGAAGTGACGGGTCTACATGAAGCAAATGAGAACATATTTGTCCACAAATCCAGTTTTGTTTTCCGCAACTACCACCATTTGTTATGTGACTTCGGTTTTTTCGGGTTTTCCTGATTGGGTTGTTCGAGTTTCTGGTAATTCGGATAATTTCGGGCTAGTTCAGTTTGGTTTTTAAAAAAATCTGATTTTTAAAAATTCTCCAGAATTGAACCAAAGTTTTCGGTTTTTAATTAGATTTCAGTTAAATATAGTTAAAAATTCAGATAATATCGGTTATTTACGGTTAGTTCGGATATTTTGGTTAGTTCGATTTGAAATTTGTATATGGTTCATTTGCGTTCGGTCTGGTTTTCAATTTTTTTTTGTAGAAACCAAACTGACCGACTGCCGAACCGAAAACCGATTTTTTATTAACTCTACCGAATTTAACTGAACCTAAACCGGAAACCGGAAATTTCAGTCCGGTTCGGGTCCAGACCTTGCAGCTAAGTCCTCTAAAACCTTTAATTTAACCAAAAGAAGCAAACAACCTTGTTAGTGTTATATACATACACATCATCATTCGTTTGGCTTGGCTGCTCCAGGATTCCTACCAAACTGGATGATCATTGGTTTTCCTTTGAACACAAAACCATTTACAAGATTCTGCAAAAACCACAAAGAACCGTCAGTCACTTTCCTCTTTATGTGAGCAAGAAGGTGTTAAGGATTATAACCAGAGCACGATGTGCGACTTCAACTGATGGAAATGTCAAAAAAGCTTGCCCTCTCATCCTTCCTTCCTATAAATTTCTCACATTAAATCATAGTCACAAACAAGAAGATTGATAATAACCGAAGCAAGTTTAAGGTTGTGAAAAAGTCCATAGACGGACGTATCACCTGCATCAGCCTCACACCAAGACTAGATTTAGCTGCTTCGATGCTTCCAAATTGTGACCCTACATGAACATGAGTTAACGACTATAGATTTTTGATTTGACTAGAAGAGCTACATCTTACCAAATATGTAATAGAAATCATCAGTAATAACATCTTTGGCAAGGTTTTTGATATACAGCACAAGCGATGGATTCCCAGCTGTGTAGTTCTGCACACAATAGAAACAAAGAACATTGTCTTTCAGTGAATGTTTTCCAGAGATGAGACTCTACATTTGAATTACATATAGATGAACTAGAAAAACAGTCATGAAAGAGCTGCATAGAAAAGATACATTATTAAGCAGTAACCTACGTAGCACGGAAGCGGGCATGAAGGTACGATTCTCGCTCCGGAATCGGAACCGGGTACGGAATCGCTCGGAATCGCTTGGAATCGTAAAGGAATCGCGATTCTCAAAATATGAAGTTTGGAAACGCAGTGGAATCGTATGATTCGGAGTTGGAAGCGATTTTTCTGTAAATCGGAAGCGTGATATAAATTCTTTTTTTGTCGCCGGCGTTTACCGAAATCAGATCCAAAAATAATTTCAAGGTAGAAGACGATAAAATTTACGTTTTAGCCACTGGGCTTTGGTAATTTGTATATGGCCCATCTTATATCACGTGTTTTTGGGGTCCACATTTGGTTTATTCAGATAGCTGGTCAAGTGTACTTTTTTTTTTGCCCGCAAGTGTACCTTTTTTTTAAAGTATCACAAACATAATAAAAATGCTTATTTAATTTTAAAGAAAAATACTTCTTGAATTAAATAAAAAATTACAAAATTATTTCCCGTAAATTTCTTACTTTTGAAATACTATATTAGAAAAGAACCAATTTAATATATATATATAATATAATGTTTGGTATTTCATGGTTTTATATATATATATATATATTATACGCTTCCAATACGTACCCGCTTCCTAATTTTTTTCAAAAATCCGCTTCTTCGCTTCCAAACGATTCCGCTTCCACGTACCCGCTTCCGATTCCATGCAGCTTAGGCAGTAACTATCTTTTCATGCATAGAGAATCCCAGTAACAAGTAAGCAGTAACAAACATACTATAACTTGATACTCGTATCCATACCTTGAACATAGGCAGTGAAAGAATATCTTGTGGAGGTAACCTTCCCTTCTCTAACTCCTCTATACTTGCAAAGGGTTTCAAATTTGAATCTTCTTCTATGGGCTCCTCTGCAGGGGCTTCATGCTCACTATCCTCTTTATGTTCGTCTTGAGCAACTTTTTGGGTAATCTTGATCTACCGGCATAGACCTTACAAATATCAACACAACTACACAGCGTAATGATTGAAAGGTAAGTATAGATGATAGGATACCTGCATAACATGTTTATTCTTTCTTATCCGAGGCATCTCTTTGGGGATCAAAGACGAGAGCTTCACTCCAACAGTCTCATGTAGCACATCCTTGTCCATACCAGGACCAACAAGAGTTTCATGTCTAGCACGCTTCCTTCCTGATTTTGGTGTACCTGTATCCTAAACATAATGATAATACCATCATAATTCTTACCCAAGTACTCAATAAGAATGAATATAAAGAATAGAGAAAAAACACTAAAAATTCCAAGGACATATTTGCACACAAGTTCACTAACAAAAAGAGATAAAGAAACAACCAAAATGAGCTTAGCATGAAGCCATTTGAGGAAATTCGTAAAAAACAGACATGGCATGACGAGTCATACCTCATCAGACTCCATCTCTGACTCGCTACTAGATTGATGATCCAACTCAGTTGGTTGGTGGGCTGCTTTAGGTAGAGGTGGTGTGGGCAGGGCCATGCGAAAAGGAGGTGGAAGATTCATTTTGTTCATTAGATGCAGCACCTGTTATCAAGAGATCCAAGATTACAGATCATAATTCGAAAAAATAAAAACTTATATCCACTGGTCATACTCGGTGACAGTAGAGCTAACCTGGGTGTATAAAGGTGGGACAGCGATAAGGGCATTAGTAATGTTGGCTAATATGTTTGCATCGGGTGGTGGGTAAGCATATCTGCAAGATGAAGCCAATCAAACATAGAAAGCATCTGAAGTTTGGCAAAATGTTTAGAGGAAACATGCACAGTTTTAAAGACATGGACTGTTGTTGTGTTGTTACATTGTGTTTTAGAAGGATGAGGAGAAAAATACACACATACCGATGTTTATAAAAATGAGTGATGGGACTGGAAACAAATCTAAAAGAGTATGAGCAATAAAAACTTACTGCAGGAGAGGAGGAAATGGATAGTTAATGCCAAGTTTTGAAGCTATCGGTTCCCCAGCAAGTACCTGTCCAGATTTTGAATCATCGTTGCTGCTAACTGTAGAGAATGAGTAGGGTTGACCATCTTTCCCAGATTCTTCATTTTGAGGAAACTTCTTGTTCTCACTAGGTTTATTGGCTCTCTGTACTTGAAGAACCTTGCCAAGAAACCTCAGCCTGATCAACCATAAAATGGTAAAAACAGCTAAACAATTGGCCTGACTCCAGCATATTAATGGAAGATGAGTGATTCCAGGAAGAAACTGGTACCCATTTAACTGACGATGTGCTTGAGAAGCAAAAGCTTCATTCTTGAAATCCACAAATGCAGCATTTCTCAATCTGTGCCAAAGATTATATATGTTAAGCCAGGCTAATCCTTGAGACACCTTATGAACAATAGTATGAAACTTCTCAGTCTCCTATCTTCTACAGATATATATATATATAATCTCCTAAACCTTCTAACGTAATGTCAATTTCCAACTAAATCGAAAATAAATGGTTGATGGGTTTTTACTTTCCACCAGAGCAAGGACGAACTGCAGAAGCTCCGTACTGAGAAAAGAGCCGAGAGACTATATCATGAGGAATTCCATCAGGAAGATGCCGAACCAGAAGAGTTACCACCGACGGCTCTGCAACCTGAAGGTTCGTCGAGAGATTTACGACCGGCTCCGAAGTCGGATGTGCAGCCATTGAGGCTCGAAATCCAAACTCAGAACGATGACAGGGTTCACTGTTTCTTTCCCAGTTATGAATTGTGTGTTTGATTTTGATACTGAATTTGATGGGTGAAACGACGACGCCATTCGCAGGAGGGATTAATGAGTTAAACCCACTTACACTGACGTTCGTATTAAAGCTTTGTGGGCCTTTTCACCAGTGTGGCCCATTATAAATGTTTTTTTTGATTTTTTTTGAACCAAACATTTATTTATCTTTTTACAATCATACGCATATTTTATATTATTGGATGATGATACTAGCCATAGCCATGTTCATTCCGTTGTCACAGGCCGTAACAGCAGCAGCGGCAACGAAAATATTGTCGCATGTTGTCGTTCATTTCGTAGATATTGTCACCACTGTTATCGTAGGTTGTTGTTCATTTTAAAAATGCAGTCGATGCCACTGCTGAAAACTGTTTGGTTTAATTGTAGTATTTACTCGTATGTACATGGAGCAACCAAACAAACACAAATTGTTGTTGTACCCGCATATATTTATGGCTAAACATTGAATTTTATCGGCGTCTGATTTTTTTATATTAAATTGGAGGTATCCCGAATTTATGAAGAGGCTTAGACTAATCCTCAAGAGGATGTGCAGTCCATTGATATATCCTTTCTCTGGGTATTCGAATGGTTCAAAAGCAATGTGCTCATATCCATGTGGGTGTTCAAAAAATGTGTTTCAATTTCGCATAGCAGTTGGATCGAACTTGAAACGTGTTAGCGTCTCAAGTCTCTCTCCTTACCACTTGACCACAAGCTCTTGGACGCCTGAAAATTTCGGACGCAACTGCAACGTTTAATCGCAACATTTAGCCAATGGTATCTACGACAACCAAACAAACACAAATTGTTGATGTAGCCGCATAGCACGTTTCTGCGACAAACCAAATAAACAGCAGTAGTATTACAATAAAATTGGTAATGTAACATGAGGACAAAATTTTGAAAAGAAGAAGAATAAAATGTGAGATGGACAATACAATTAAGTAGAACAAGAAGATGGAATTGAATCAAGTCACTTGATAGTGAGAGAACATGACTATATAACACAGGTTGCTTGACCAAATATACTTCCTTTCTAACACTAACATTGACAACAACAAAATTGTAAGACTTCCCACATATGTCCATTTCACTGGAAGATATAATATGTTCTTGGCGTGTGCCTTCCACACACTTCTTATGGTTCTCATATGCTTTCATCAAATTTTCAAACTCGTCACGCAACAATCATCTCTTTGTATGCAGAAATAATAAAAACTTTTATCTCATTTTTAGCTTTACGGAATCTTCAGAAAGTAACAGTTATAGAAACTACAACCAAAGAAAAAAAATGCATATATGAGAAAATACATTTGTATTCAACAGGATTCAACTGCCACCACCGATGCCAATAGAGAAACAAAACTTCAATTTCATTGGAAGGTTCCCTTAATGCAATGATTTTATTAGAATTCCAAATAGAGCGACTATTATCATTTATGCAGATTAAAAAAAAAAACAATATTACAAAAAAATCTTCAATGTGATGTATACATATCCCTGGATTTCTTAAGGCGATTCAATGTGTGCAAATGGAACGATAAACACAAATCCTTATAAATCGGAATGATTATATATTTCTAGAGTTGTCACTGTAATAATTTTTATAATGTATAATAGAATAATAAATCAGTATTAAAATTTTAATTTTAAATTAAATTAAATCGCTACAATTTAAATAGTTATAAATTTAGTATTAGAGAGAAGTTGCCATGAATCTGTCTCAAATATGTCATTTGCAACAAACACATATAGTTACAATGTAAACACTATTGTAAATTTCTCTTTACTAAATTTTTATTATTAGAAACAAAAGGACCTGAAAAATGTAATTTGGTGATCATAAACTATGTTTTAACTTAATCTTGCGTTATATGTTAGCAGCTATTATTGATAAAGTGTTATTTGGGTAATATGATAAATGAAATGAAGTGTCATTCTTGTAGAGGGGAAATAAGCTAGAAACAAATAGTAATGTGTTTGTGACTTTGTTCTAAGGCCATGAACATTAATGACCTCCTTTTTAGGGGGTTCTTAACATTTTTTAATATTATTATTTATTTTTTACAGATGCAAAAAAAGGAACCAATCAGAACGCGATACGTCAGCATGAACAGTTAAAGATCGGTTCTTAACTAAGGATCGATTCTTAGGAGAGTTTTTAAAAATAATATTTTTTAATTGTTTTACCTAAGAATCCGTGCTAAGAACCCCCTAAAAGCATGTACAATGTAGTTTCGGGTGCGGTTTCTTAGGCAAAAATATATTAAAAAAATGTGGATCCCACGTGGGTCCCACCAAATAGTTAAGAACCCGGGCTCTAAAAATCCTTAGCTAAGGATCGGTTCTAGCATTGTTCATGCCACGTGTCATAATTCTATTCGTTCCTTCTTTTTTTTTTTTTTTTTTTTTACTTTCCAAAAAAAAAAATTAAATAATAATAATTTTTTTTTTAAGAACCCCTTGGGGTTTAAGGTTGTACATGCTCTTAGTGAACCCTCCTCTTGAGGGTTCTTAACTATTTTTAATTATTAAATTTTTTTTGCAGGTGGACGAAAAAAAAAATCATAAAGCAAAAAAAAAATGACCTAACCAGACGGCGCCACGTCAACAAAAATAGTAAAGAGCCAGTTCTTAGCTAAGAGATTTTGTGGGTGTAAGTTCTTAGAAAAAATAATTTTTTATTATTTTTACCTAGAGTTTTGTGCGAACAACCCCTAAAAATCAATAATGCACATGTTCTAACATCCTGTACATGCTCTAACAAGTTAGAACACAAATATTGTGTGAGAGATATTTTAATTCAAGTTGGCCGTCGAGTTAATGCAAGAGGCACTAATGCATCGAATATTATTATTTTTTTATTTTTTTGTCAACAGTGTCATTAATGGGCCAAGGCCTTAAAAGTTTTACAAACGGGCTGAAGCCCAGAACAGAATGCAACAACACGCGAAATAAAACAAGCCCAGAAAGCCCACTTCAAGCGATAGGGACGCCACGTGGAAGTCAACCGCGAGAAGGGACATGCAGAGAGGCACGCGTCGAAGAGGAGCACCGCCGGAAGAAGCTCGCGAGCGTGGAGGAGGACGCCGCAGAAACTGACCGGACTACCATTCTGTAGGAGCGAAGCACCATTTGCCGGTGAAACACTTCCCAAATCCACCGCGAGAGTACCTGCAACCAAAGAAAAACAACAACCGTTACTCCGCCGGAATCGACCAGCCCAAGGAGGCGCCGACGCCGAGTGGGTTAAAAACCCCTCTGTATCCACCGGGTGCTTGTCCTCGAAAGCAGGTGGCACGCCGACGATATGAATCCTCAAGGAAGGACGAGGAAGAACGAAGCCGGAGATAAAACAGGCGAGGCACGGCGAAAGAAACAGGGGAAGCGAGACCGTCGTCAGAACACAGGAGAACCGGATAAACCGGAAGGGTCCGAATAGTCGGAAAGGAACAGCCAGCCCAGAAGATGACGCCGGACTTATTGGAAACAAAATCCAAAAAACAAAACCGATCATAACGCGAATCGAAGAAATTGAAACAGAGAAAGCAATCGCGATCGGAAGAAACAAAGGTGGGGAAAAAAGATTTCAAGCTCCGACAAGATAGAGAGAGATGAAAGAGGAGAAGAAATCAGAAAAAAACCCCGATTCGGCGGCCACCGGCCCTCTGAAAGATGACGATCGGAGAAGAAGGCGACGGCGGCGAACCGAAAGGAGTCGCTCTCGCTAGAGAGAGAAACTCTTGTACGCTGCATCGAATATTATTTTGTTTTTGCAAAAGAGCCATTTATAGTGTGCCATTTTCTTAACAGAATATCGACCTTTTCAAGTTGGCGTGTGTCTTGTTATTCGTAAATTCGTCTCATATGGACATATATTGATTTCCAAATTCATACGTGCGTTTTTGTCAACGTATTCCATATATGCTGCTCTCGTATAATTCCTAAAAGATAAAGTGAGATAAGTTGTTCTCTTTTATTTTTTCTAGATAGAAAGAATGGTTGCGTGAAAGAATTCGAAGAAAAAATGAAAAGAAATCAAGGAGAACCGTAAGATTTGTGTGGGAGGAACACGCCATGAAGATAATATATTGTTTTTCAAATTCGCATATTTCTTAACATTTTATAAAAAATGAAAATTCAGTTTTTTTTTAATATTTTGTAGGATGACTTAAATTTGTTTTGTGTGCCAGTGTATATGAAAAGAGGCAAAAGAATTATACTTCTTCATAACATTAAAAGAATTATATTTGGTCAAGCAATTGGTTAGTTACATTGTTTTTCAAAAGTTGGTTGCACTTTTTTGTATTACTAAAGTCGTTAAATTTACTATCGAAAATTGATATCTCTGCGCTGCGCAATGAAAATTGATATTTCAAAGGCTTTCGATTCCGTACAATGGTCGTTCCTGTTGAACACCTTAAAGGCAATGAACATACCTCTGCGTTTTATCAAATGGATTGAACTTTGCATCTCCACTGCATCCTTTTCAGTCCAAGTAAACGGAGAGCTAGCGGGGTTTTTTCAGAGTACTCGAGGCTTAAGACAGGGCTGTTCTTTATCGCCTTATCTCTTTGTGATTTGCATGAATGTACTCTCTAAGCTGCTTGACAAAGCAGGAGAAGAGAGGAAGTTCAACTATCACCCTGGATGTAAAAACTTGAAGATAACGCACTTGTGCTTCGCGGATGACCTCATGGTTTTCACGGATGGAACCTCTCGATCTATGGAAGGAGTGTTAGGGGTTTTTGAAATATTTGCAAGGATCTCGGGTCTAAAGATAAGTCTGGAGAAATCCACTTTATTCTTAGCAGGCGTGGGAGCTGAACAAAGACAGCAAATCATGGATCAATTTCCTTTTGAATCAGGAGTGTTACCGGTCCGATATTTGGGATTACCGCTTCTTACCAAGCGAATGACGGTTGCTGATTATACTCCGCTGTTAGAGAAGATTAAAAGCAGAATCAGCTCTTGGACGAACCGGTTCCTGTCCTTCGCAGGCAGATTGCAACTCTTAAAGTCAGTCATTACAAGCTTGACTAATTTCTGGATTATGGCCTTTAGACTCCCAAAAGGCTGTATCAAAGAGATAGAAAAGATATGTGCTGCGTTTCTTTGGTCAGGACCGGAACTCAGCTCAAAAAAGGCTAAAGTACGATGGGAAGAGGTTTGCTTACCAAAATCAGAAGGTGGATTGGGACTAAAGCGCATGACTGATGCAAATAAGGTCAGTGTGCTGAAGTTGATTTGGCGTATTCTATCGGCTAAGAATTCTTTGTGGGTTAACTGGGTTAAAAGAGAACTTATACGAACAGATACTATATGGTCTTTGCGTGAGAATACGAGTGCTGGCTCATGGATTTGGCGGAAGATACTTAAGTATCGAAGTCTTGCACAAACATTCTATCGGGTGGATATTCATGATGGCTGCAATACGTCATTCTGGTTCGATCCATGGACATCTTTGGGCAATCTAATGGAAATATTTGGTAGCAGGGGTTTTATTGATTTCGGGCTTCCTCGGAGTGCAACAGTTGCAGATGCCATTGCATCTCTTCGCAGAAGGCGCTTTCGGCAGGAACCTCACAATCAGGTGCTTGACGAGGTAAACAAATTGAGAACACGAGGCTGAGACAGGGGAGAAGATGAAGCTCTGTGGAGAGACCATGATGATTCATACAAAAGGAAATTCATTACACAAAACACGTGGGACAGAATCCGGACAAAGCGAAGCCAAAAGGAATGGTACAAAGGGGTATGGTTCCCAAACTCCACTCCTAAATACTCATTTCTTACCTGGCTAGCCACGCTTAATCGCCTTTCCACGGGAGATAGAATGAGTCAGTGGGGAGGAGGAGTGAATACGCAATGCGTACTATGTCATCAAGGTGTGGAAACTCGAAACCACTTATATTTTGAGTGTTCATACTCATCAATGATATGGATCGCACTAGTGGGGAAACTAATTGAGAGGGATTTCTCACTGTGCTGGACTGATATACTGAAGGTGGTAGGAGGAAGTACTCTAAAAGGCTCCAAGCTTTTTATAATACGATATGTAATGCAATGTACGGTACACTCCCTATGGATGGAAAGAAACAAGCGAAGGCATGGTGATAACCCTACCCTCGCCCAGCAGCTCATCAAGGAAATTGACAGGAAAGTTCGCAACAAGCTCTCCATTTTAGCACAACCGGGTTCAAAGCTACAAGATGGGCTGCGAATCTGGTTCGCCACTCGTTAAACTCATTGTAAATGATAGAGCTTTTCCTTTCTTTATTGTAAGTTGTTAAACAAGCTTTTTGATCAATAAATTTAACATTGATACAAAAAAAAAAATTACTATCGAAGTAATCAAATTCTAGTATTTCAAAAAAAAAAAAAGTAATCAAATTCTACCTCTGTGTATAGATTATGTTAATCAACTTTTAATGGAGAATCTTTAATCTAGTTTTTAATCAATTTCCATGTTTTCGATTGAAAACCTCTGCTAATTTAGAACTGCTATAGATTAGTTTCACCTCGAAATAAGATGAAAAACATATTAAGCAATAAAAATCTCACTGTTACATATGAATCAATGATTATACTGTATACATCGTGCTTAACTAGTGTGATACAAAAAAAAAAAAAAAAAAAAAAAAAAACTAGTGTGATACAAATTAACTATTTTTTATTACAATTTTGGATCTCATCCATGCATGTTCACACACATCATAATACATAATTTGAGGATTAAAAACATGTTAATTTTGGTCTTTTCTAATATGAGAGAACTCTAACGACCTGCCTAGTTTTTAATTTTTATAAAAATAAAATATCTAAAATTTAAATGGATTTTATACAAAGACTAAAATCTAAAACACAAGCCCTAAAAAACTATATCTCCATCCTCTTGAACTTTTTTTTGTCAACCCATCCTCTTGAACTTAAATCTTTAACTCTTAACACCTAAACAAAATAGCATATCTTTTTTTTTCAACCAACAATAGCATATATTCAATATTAAAAGTTGTAGCATTTTTAAATTATTGCTTAGATTTTTTTTTTTAAGAAAAATATTTTTTTCAAATAAATCAAGGACAAATCGCAAAAATGGCACAAAACATTCATTACCAAAAATATAATAAAAAATCATCAAAATAGTATTTATTAAAAAATAAAGACTAAATTAATCCTAACCCTAAACTTTAAATATTAAATCTTAAATACTAAATAATAAATCTAAATCCTAAATAATAAATCCTAAATTATATATTACTATAAAAAATTGTAATATAAATAATATTAAAAATGTTAATTATTTTTTTGGTGCTATAAATACGACAAGATATGTTTTTTTGTGCTATTTTATACATTTTTTCATAAATCGCAAAACGTTAAAATAATTAGTATTTTTTCTTTTGACTTGATGTGGTCCCCACCTTACCCTATAAATACACATCCCTAGAAACAGTTCACACCACCCAAGAAACACAATATCTTGAAGAAAAAAAAAAGCCAAATAACCTCATAGTGTCGACATGGTTTGCCAAGACGAGCAGCTGGTGAAAACAATATGCGATCTCTACGAAAAGATCTCAAACCTCTCGAGTCTCAAACCATCAGAAGATGTCAACATTCTCTTCAGTCAGCTCGTTTCAACATGCATCCCACCAAACCCTAACATCGATGTCACCAAGATGTGTGACACAGTCCAAGAAATTCGACAAAAACTCATCAAGATCTGTGGTGAAGCTGAAGGTCACTTAGAACATCATTTCTCTTCAATCTTAACCTCTTTTGAAGACAACCCACTTAACCATCTAACCCTTTTCCCTTATTACAATAATTATATAAAACTAGGGAAGCTAGAATTCGATCTCCTCACACAAAACCTAAACGGGTTTGTCCCAAAGACTATAGCTTTCATTGGATCTGGTCCTCTTCCGCTCACTTCAATCGTTCTTGCTTCATCCCATCTCAAAGAAACAGTCTTTCACAACTTTGACATCGACCCATCAGCGAATTCACTCGCTTCTCTTCTTGTTTCCTCTGATCCAGACATATCTCAACGTATGTTCTTCCATACCGTTGATATAATGGATGTGACAGAGAGTTTGAAGAGTTTCGATGTTGTGTTTCTAGCAGCTCTTGTTGGGATGAATAAGGAGGAGAAAGTTAGAGTGATTGAGCATCTTCAGAAACATATGGCTCCTGGTGCTGTACTTATGTTGAGGAGTGCTCATGGTCCGAGAGCGTTTCTTTATCCGATCGTTGAGGCTTGTGATCTTCAGGGGTTTGAGGTTTTGTCTATATATCATCCTACAGATGATGTTATTAACTCTGTGGTGATCTCTAAAAAGCTCCCTGTTGTTTCGAGTGGGAATGTTGTTGTTGGTGGGGCATCGTGCTTGCTCATGCCTTGTAACTGTTCCAAGATCCATGCTATAATGAACAAGAAGAAGAACATGATGATCGAGGAGTTGGGAGCCAGGGAAGAACAGTTTACTTAAGAAAATAATCTTATTTTAACTCGCTATCTTAATTATGATTTGTGTCTTTGTTTGTGTGTTGGTGTATTTCTCTACACTAATTGTTCTCTGGTTTGTATTTGGTTATAAAAAGTGTATTTGTTTCTGTAAGACTGGCTGGACATGGTAGAACTGTAATAAGGCCTGACCAAATTGGAAAATTTTGATCCATGTCACTTTAAAAGCAAGATAATTATGCAAAGGAACTCGTTACCGTCCCGATTCTCAATTAGGACATCCCTATGAAAATAAAAGTAATAATGAACTTGGGCTAGGATGCCAAAAAAATGAACTTGGGCTAATAAATTGGTAGAACTGTGAGGCCCGGCCCGTTTCCAGTTGTTTCATGAGCCAAGAGAATTCGTTCAAGCTTTCTGTGGCTATTAATGGAATATATTTATCATCATAGACACATTCCATGTGCATAAGGCGAGCAATATGCAGATAAAGGCTATCGATAAAATTCGCATGGGTAATTGACGTTTTAATTATGACATGGTGGTCAAAAGCTCTCTCTCTCTTCTCTCTCGTACCTTTCAGAGAGAGAGCGATGGTCGCGGCGATTTCCGGTGAGCCGGATTTCGTGTTTCCTCTGTAAATCGCCTCTTTCTGAGGCTTCTTTTGGTTTGTTCTGTTTTTGTTTCGATCGATGATCCATCGATCTAAATAAACTCCGTCTTCCTTCTATGGCCGATTAACTTTCCGATTTCTCGGACTTTTCCGGGCTCTTCCCGGTTTCCCGTTTTCTACGGGACTTCTGATCTCGCTCCCTCTTGGCGCCATCCTCTCCTCTTTTGTGCGGCGGAGCTCTGCTCTCGAGTCTCCGGTGGTGAGGATTAATATCGCGGTCGTGCTCCTGCTTTAGGGGACAAGCTCCTTGGAGATCCTGTTGGGTTTTCAACCTGACGGCGGCGGCGTCTCCTCTGCTCCGGCGGTTCCATTGTTGAGTTTCCTTCTCGAATCTTATTTGGTTGCATGTGCTGGATGGTGGCTTTGGGTGGCTAGATCGGCGGACGGTTCCAGCCAGTAACAAGGTGTTGGTTCGGTGAGTCTCGCCTCGTGTTCCTCGACGGGGTTTTGAAGCTTTACAGCGGTTCTGCAGTTCAGCGCGGTGAAGCGGTTGGCGCATGCCGGTGACAATCCGGTGTCGACACGTGGTTACTTTTACGCGTTTCGATCCTATCCGTGTTCATTTGTCGTTTTCCCCTTGTATTGGGCTTCGGCCCGTTCGTTTTTTTTTTCCTCGGCCCATGAATAAATGATGTTGACAAAAATAAAATAAAATTTGCATGTAAACAAAAGCAGAAAACAACAACAACAACAAAACCAAGAGGTCGTATCCTAGTGGTAAAGGGTGTGTTAGTAACCTCCCGCCACTCAGGTTCGAACCCTCTTGGCCACCAGAGATTTAACATGGCCCATGGACCCCAGGATTAGTCGGTGACCGTTCGGATAATGCGCTCGTCTCTCAGTGTCGGAGACCCCGATCCTTGTTAAGGATAATGCGGGGTCCCCACTGGTCGGAGGCGGCGATCCCTCAGAATCCAGATACCTGGTATAACCGCACACAAAAAAAACACAACAACAAAAGTTGTATGAAAATTTGAAAACATATACCGGTAAATAAGGGTAAAAGTGGTATTAAACTACTGACGACTCTTCTACGGCCTAGCTGTAAACAAACGTGATACATAAACTGTTCTCTCCCTTCATCTTCCTTTTGTTTCTGAAGAGTCACATTAGAACAAGAGAGAGAGAGAGACTTTTGTAGATTTGTCTGAATCTCTCTAGTTGTTTGCAAGGAGTGAGGACGAAGAGATTGTTGTGGTTTTGTGTTCTGTTAAAAATCTCTGTTTTAATCGTATTTGATGGTGGACTCTCTGTTTCCGAGCATTGAAACCACAGGTCACGACGCGTCTCCTGAGTCGAGACGGAAGAAGCGTAGGATATCAGAGACAGAAGCGCAACGAAACAACGACGACAGCCTCAAGAGATGGAGAACCAAACGTGTGCAGCAGATCTATTCTTGCAAGCTCGTGGAAGCTCTGCGTCGAGTTCGTCAGAGGTCAAACAACGACACCGTTAAAGTCACAAGCGCAGCGCGAGAGATACGTGACACGGCGGATCGAGTTCTAGCCGCGTCGGCTCGCGGTACAACTCGGTGGAGCAGAGCGATCTTAGCGAGTCGCGTCCGAGCGAGGCTGAAGAAACATAGAAAGGCGAAGTCAACCGGAACTTACAAGTCGAGGAAAGCTACGACGGAGACGAAACGGGTTAGGTTACCGGCGGTTGAGAGAAAACTGAAAATTCTCGGAAGATTGGTTCCCGGTTGCCGGAAAGTCTCCGTACCAAACCTTTTAGATGAAGCGACGGATTACATCGCTGCTCTAGAGATGCAGGTCCGTGCCATGGAGTCTCTCGCAGAACTCCTAGCAGCCGCCGCGCCACGGACGACGTTGACCCGACCCTAATGGCGGCAGTTAGTTTGTCAGTTGTTAAATTAGCTTTTTAATCTTTTTACCCGTTTTTTTCAATATGTTTGTCTAGGCGAATTCAGTATATTAAATTCATGTATTTTATTTTGTTTACATTGTACATCACTTTTTTTCTTTAGTTGTATCCATTTTGATTTTCTTAATTTTTCTATAATTAATCTTTAATCTATAAATAAATTAAAGAAAGAGAAATGCAACTAATCTTGATTCCAAAGTGTTAATAATCCCTTATACAATATAATTATACATACAAAAGAAAAAATAAAAAGTTAAGAGAAGAACAAAAGTTTAAATGACTTTGCAACTTGAAGCAGAGCCATGTGCCTAGATTGGCCTAACGTGTGAAGAACACCCACCTTGATTTCTGGGGCCAATGGACTCCCATGTGATTTTCTCTTTTGACTTTTTCGATGTTGAAGTGTTTATGCACTATGTAATTTGCTATATTTTGCTATTAATGCCCCTTAGTTGAATGTCAATGAGTTGATTGGTAATCTATAAACCTTGTGGTTAAACATATAGTATTATTTTAGTTGTTACTAATCATAAAAATTTATCAAAGCATTGTAAAAATTATAGTAAAAACATTTTTGTTTGTTATTGCTTTTGTTACTAATAATTTTGTATTATTCAACCGTTTATTATTTTCGCTAACAGTTCATAAATCCGCCTGGTGACATAATAGTAAAAGCGTTAGAGGTTTAAACGTTAGAGACTTACCGTTTTGTTTGTTACCAATCACGAAAACGTTACTAAAGTTATAGTAAAAACGGTTATTTTCAGCTTTTTGTTACCGTTTTCTCTAACAACTTTCGCTTATAGCTTTCGCTTACAGTTTTGCAATATTTAACCGCTTACCATTTCCGTTAACCGTTAATCTAACCGTTCCGCTTTTATTCACCAATCAGATCCAATATAACAGTTCCATTTTTTTACCAATCCGGCCCAATATTTAAAATATATTATCAAAAAATAAGGATATCATATGACTAGAAGATTTAGTAGAACTGACATTTCAATACTTATTATGGTAAAAAAAAAAAAAAATACAGAGATGTAGTGTGAGTGAGTTAGTCAGAAGTTAAAATCCACTAGGGGGAGTAAGTGACATTGAAAGACATGTGAAGAAGTAAAAGGACTTGACACACCAAAAGAAGTGGAAACAATGAGATTGAGAAATGAAAGTGGAGTAACATTTTTCTTTCCCTCTTTAAGACTCCTCCCCCCACGTGTGCTCCTTTATAGACCCCAATATGTCCATCTTTCTTGCATTCACAACTTATTTTCATCAAATTAATGGCAACATGTTTGTGGGTCATTGTGTCTTTTTCTCTGTGATAAAGAACAAAGTTGCTAAGATTTCTCACTAATAATTTTCAACCAATTGGTCAACAAAATACAATAGTCTATGTTTATTTTACTATACTATTATAACTTTCCCATTGTTTAAACAGGGCTGATGATACCCTGGTGTTATTGATATTAATGTATTCACATTATATTGTTTTGCAAAGGAAAGGGTAATTAGTAGACTGAGCGAGGAGGATGATATAATATAAAATGCATCGAATTGATAGCTACAAAACAAAAGGAAACAAAAGGAAACATGAAAGGGGGGAAAATGTGGAGTTGGCCATATGTGGGAAAGAGGGGGTAGACCCAATGTGATCACATGCAACCATGTGACTCCAATTATCAACCTCATATGTGAATGTGGCCGAGGAGTTGCCACAATTTTTGAACAATAATCACAATCTCATCTTTCTAGCTCATCCTTTTCGCCTCTTTTCTTAATTTGTACGACGCTAGCTATTTAGTATTTCTCGTATGAGAACGATTACCAGAACGATTTTTCGGTGTACAGGATTTCACGTTTTTATTTGTAAATGAGACTCTTTTGTTTTGTTTCTCTTTTTTTTTTTCCGATCGTTGCTCCTCTCATGGACTCGATCCTAATAAACTCAGATTCTTTTTTATGGCCGACTTTCTTTCTGATTTCTCAGATTTTTCCAGGTTTTTCTGGTGTTACGTGCTTTACGAGGTTTCGATCTTGCTCCATATTTCTCTTTTTACGCCGTCTTCTCCTGATTTGTATAGTGGAGCTCCGCTCTAGTTTCTTCGGTTATCGAGATTAATATCGTCGCCGTGCTCCTACTGTAGAGGACAGACTTCTCGGGGATCCTATTGGGTTTTTTTTTCTGACGGCGGCGGCGTCTCCTATGCTCTAATGGTCTTTTGTCGAGTTTCATCATCGGAATTTCTTTGGTTGCGGGTGTTTGGATGGTGGCTTCAGACATCTTAGTTCGACAGGCGGTTCCAAGCAATATCAAGGTGTTGGTCCGGGGAGCCTCGCCTCGTGCTCCTCGACTGCGTTCTGAAGCTTTCGGGTGGTTCCTCAGTCACACGCAGTGGATGGTGCATGTCGGCAAAGATCCGGTGTTGACACGTGGCGAATCTCTCCCGTGTCGATTCTATCCATTCGATTTTGTCGTTTTCCTCCTTGTATTGGACCTCTATCTATTTGTATTTACCTCGGTTCATGAATGAAATCTGTTGACAAAAAAAACTATTTAGTATTTTAAACCTTCATAAATTACACTATCCAAAATAAAATAACTATGGCTGTAAGCCTGTAACTGGTAACTAAATTGTTATTTTATGGAATAAAATTATGTGATGGAATAAAATTATGTGGAATGATTAATTTTTTTTTTTACCATTTACTGAAACAAAATGGAATTATGATCCTATCAATTTCACGTAAAACAAACAAAATACAAAAAAACATTCCTTCACAATTTTAATGATGGATGAATGGAACAAATCTATTCTTTTTTTTCTATATTCCATTCATATTATTTCATTCATTATAATTCCATGCATTTCATGTCATATTTACCATTTACAGTAGGCTTGGACATAAAATTTGGAACCGAAGAACCGGAACCAAAGAACCGATAACCGGAACCAAATTTTTTTATTTGGTTCCACCTAAAATACCCATTGGATTTTGAGTTGAGGAACCGTGGGTATCGGGTAGGAACCGGAACCGAACCGAGAACCGAAACACGGAACCGAAGAACCGAACTTATATAAGGCTTAGTAAAATATTACCCATAGTTTCAACATCCACATAAAGAATCATATAAAAATATTGTTAGATCTATAAAATTTATGTTTATGTGATGTAATGCACATTAAATCATATACTTTTTTTATTTTTTTTGGTTAATGATTTGTTGAATTAACATAAATTTTGGGGTTTTTTTGTTGATTTCGGATATTTTTTTTGTTGATTACGAGTATTTTTTGTTGATTTCAGGTAAAAAATGTTATTTCGGTTCCAAAATACCCAGAACCGGTTAAGAACCGAAAATTTTGGATATTTTACGGTTTCTAAAATGATGGAACCGAACCGAACCGGAACCGACAGGAACCGAACCGGAACCGGAACCGAACCGGAACCGGAACCGAACCAAAAATTGTAAAGTACCCATTGGATCCTAAATCTATAGAACCGAAATATCCGGAACCGAATAGTTTTTACCCGGAACCGAACTGAATGCCTGAATGCCATGGCTAATTTACAGTTTATAAGAATATAGTCTTAACATTACATATGAGATGTAAATGGTAAATCACTAGTGGAATAAATAGAATAAATATTAGTGAAATTAGTTTGGTGGAATTGTATAATCGGCTATTTTGTTGGATTTTATCACAACCATTTTGACACATAGATGATCGTTTTACGCCTACGTAAAGTACACTATTTGTAACAAAAAAAATAGTCAAATGAAATGTTCCAATCTCATGTGTATTAAAAAAAGAATCGTCTTAATTTACTGCATGCATCTTTATTCTTTGATTAGTACGCAGTGGAGTAGTTAGCTAGGTTTTTTTTGGGTCAAAAGTTAGCTAGTTTAACCGCAACAATTGGCCACCTCTGAAAAGTGCCAAATAGATTTGAAGTAGACGATCGACTATAATAGGTTTTATCCTCACGAAAACTTATGGGAGTCCGTATAGACTAGACTCCTACCTTTTAATTCTCTCTCTCTTCTCTCCTTCATACCTTTTAGAGAGAGAGAGGCTCTTTTTCAATTCTCGATCTGTTAGATCGAGTGTTCATACTTTTTATGTGTGTTGTGTTCTTACCGATTCAATTGGGTTCACGTCCAATTTTTCAATCGGTTAATAAAATCCCATCGATGTAGCTTCTTTTGTTGGGATTTCTCTTTGGGTTTTTGTTTGTTTCATCACTCCGATTTCGATCGGATGTAGTGTTTCTCTTCCAGTGTTTCGCTGGATTGTTTTACCCAGTTTGGCCATGAACATCCTTATGGACATATGGTCCGTTTTGTTTTCCGGTTCTCCGGAGGTTGCGATCTTCTCTTGCCGTCTCTCTCCCGCTGAATCTCTCATGTGCAGGTACTGTAGCGCCTCTGATTCGTATGGAGTAATATCTCCTCTCGCTTCTACCGGCTTGCAGAGGACGAGCATTACGGTGGGTATGGTCAGCTCATGAGTCTGACCGGCGTTGGAGCTTCCATGGTGTTGGTGGAGTCGAAAACCAGAGTTTTCAGCATCTCTCTTCCGGCGGTTGAAAATCGGTAGGTAGGCTTCATATGAGAGTCAGAGACTTGGGTTCGTGCTTCCGGCGACGTTTCTTCGGCGTCTTCTTGGAGTACATGCCGGTGATTTCCAGCATCCGACGCGTGTCATTTCCGGTGCCACGTTTTGTTGTTTGCTTAATTTTGTCATTTTTTTTAATGGGTCTCCTGTAACTATTTCTTCGTGAACTATTTGGCTAATTGCAATGCAGTGTTGACAAAAAAAAAGACTAGTAGAGAAAAAAAGGAAAACCGGAATTACAACCGGTTCAACCTGCGGAAATACTGGATGGTTGAGGAAAACTGATGGGTCCTATCTAGGACGAGAGAAGCAAACAAAACCCTTTTTGGACAAAATTTGATCACTCATCCATATCTTTACTTTCTCACATGGACTTTTGCCTGGTGTAATGAGATGGAACACGTGGAAAGACAGCATGCACTCCCGCACATGTATCCGGCAGAGAGATTTCGTTGTCTTTGAACTGTGCTCATGTTTGTCTACATTTGCGCACGTGGTCTCAAGTCAACCTTATCCACAACTCATAAATTTTGTTTTTCTATCAACATTCATATATAAAATCATTCATACCAAAGTTTGAATATTATTAGATCGTTAGCCAGTCCACTCACGTCTTAGAATTACATCAAACAAATTCACTCTTTACGGATTCCTCCCGACTTAGATGACCTTGAAGTGTAGAAAATTAGAAACTGTAACCCATGGCGTCTAAAACTCATTAAAAATGAGTATTATAAATGGCGAGGCTCGACCAGCTTAGTCCTCAACCAAAACTGCTACTATGCAATACAACCATTTGATTTGGGTTACAAACTTTATTTATAACTAAATTCTAGTTATTCTATTGATCCAGGCTCTTAACACAAACCAAACAGTTGTGTTCTTTTTTATTGTCTTTTTAGGGGGGAAAACAAGTAGTTGTGTGTCTAGTGGTAATATTTTGATGAGAAAGCACAACAAAAAGAAAAACCCAATTACTCAAAGAATTTATTACTTACTAGCTGATGGGAGGGATGAGATGAGCTGCTTAGTAAGAGGCTGTCATAGCTTAGTAGAGAGTAGCTAATTCTTATGAAAAAAATGTAATGATATAGACTTTGGTACTATCAAACTCTACAAACTCTTTAACCTTGAAAGAATGTTACGATTGATTATAGAAAGATAGAGATGATCAACATAATTGTAGTACAATCTCAGATCACAATCTCTAATCACAATCTCATATCGATTGTAATCTAACCTTGAAAGAATGTTATGATTGATTATAGAAAGATGGAGATGAACAGAATTGTAGTACAATCTCATATCACAATCTCA
Source organism: Orychophragmus violaceus (assembly GCA_030180135.1). Classification (NCBI taxonomy): domain Eukaryota; kingdom Viridiplantae; phylum Streptophyta; class Magnoliopsida; order Brassicales; family Brassicaceae; genus Orychophragmus; species Orychophragmus violaceus. The sequence continues at coordinate 3,260,364 of CM058230.1, forward strand.
TATCGATTGTAATCTGGATCATTGTTCTCATGACAAACGAGAGAGAAAACTCATAACGTGTTACAACTACAACAACAAAGCATGAAATCTGTATCATGAAAGCAAGTCTATTTATATATCGCCTTCTTCTTCTTATTCTTAACTTTTCTTGGCCTCACTCCAACAACAAACCTTCCCTCTAATTCCAAGTGTTTTCTTTGCTTCATTCATTCCTCCAAGCCAGTTTCAACACTTGCCACATTAGTTGTGTGATAATTGGTATCTATCAATATTCTCTCCATGAAAACAAGTTTGCCCCCAAAATTATATGAAATGAAATTTTTGGTTCATATAGAATGAATCATGACCAATCTTATCACAACTTCACTATTTCTCGTCTTTCTCTTATGCTGCAACTCCAATACTTCAACCTTCAAATATTTGATTTCATCTTACTATTTTTTTGTACTTGAACTTTCTAGATTTGTAACCCTTCTTCCATCTCTGTTTTTGTTGTACAAAGACTTGCAGTAAATATCCTTTGATGTATATTGATAAATTGCCTCTTTCTTTATCCACCATTTCTACTATCCACATACTCTTCAATTCTGTTATTTTCTTCTGTTTTCTGCAAATATATCTTCTATTATAGATTCCAACTATCATAGGTCTAATGTGGTAAGTGTTGAAGCTCGCTTGGAGGAATGAATGAAGCAAAGAAAACACTCGAAATTAGAGGGAAGGTTTGCTGTTGGAGTGAAGCCAAGAAGAGTAAAGAAGAAGAAGAAGAAGGCGATGTATAAATAGACTTGTTTTCATGATACAAATTTCATGCTTTGTTGTTGTAGGTGTAAGACGTTATGAATCTTCTCTCTCGTTCATCATGGGAACGATGATCCATATTACAATCGACATAAGATTGTGATATGAGATTGTACTACAAAGCTATTCATCTCCATCTTTCTATAATCAATCGTAACATTTCTTCAAGGATAAAGAGTTTGTAGAGTTTGATAGTACCAAAGTCTATCATGAAAACCTGTACGCAAGCATTCTGGACTTGCATGAATAATGCTCTCTTTCTCTCTTCACTTGTCTTTTTCAAGCGTGTCCATGGAAAATGCAGTTAATACCTTTCTCAGACATTTCATCAGACTATACTTGCATGGACCAAAAAATTATATTCATACTTGTGAGTTTGAAGAAACTTTTGTTTCTTATCGAAAAATGGTATAGGATATCGTGTATTCCACGCAACATCCTTAATTTTGCAACCACCTCACCACGTCTCAAAAATGCAGGTCAAACCCTCCACCTCCCACAAATCAAACTTTGACAATTGTAAAATTGGATGGTTCCTTGATCTCACCAACAATTACAAACTACATAACCGAATGTATCAACCAATTTTGTTGACAGAGTAACAAAACAAACTAATTATACTAGCTCAAAACTCAAATCATACCCAATTATCTCCAAGTACTTAGCCCGAAAACTCTATTCTAAAAGTTCCATAAGAACTTGAATGTGCACAATTTAGGATACTAATCAAGGTTCAAAAAGAAAAATAGGATACTAACGTCTAACCAAACAAAATATTATTCTGTAAAAAAACTAAACAAGATACTGTACAAAACCAAATAAAATATTAAGGATTTGGTTAGGGTTTCAGAATCTTACTCACGTTCAAAAACTATATTTTATCAGTTCAATTTAGTTATAAATTAATAATTCACTTTTGGTCTAGGGATCGAGTTTAATTCGATTTTGAATAAAAATATTTGAGTAAAATTATAAAACATAATACTGTAATTTAGATTTTAGATATATATTTTCTATATATTTAACTGAAAATATTATATTTTATAAATTTAGGTAATTCGATTAATATCATCTGGTTTCATAAAATCAATGCAGTTTGATAATTTTGTATACAAAATTTTCTTTTAATTGGAAAGTGCTTTAAAATTTTTATTCACTCTCAAAATGATTAATTTTTTTTTTCACTTTTAATAAAAGGGCAAATCGCAAAAATGGCACAAAACATATCTTATCACAAATATAGCAACAATGAAGAAAAATCATAAAAATAGCACAAAACATGTTTTGTCACTAAATTAGCCCTAACCCTTAACCTTAAATACTAAACCCTAAACTCTAAATACTAAACCCTAAACCATTAAATAATAAACCCTAAACCATAAATACTAAACCCTAAATCCTAAATAATAAATCCTAAATAATTAACTCTAAACCCTAAGTTATACAATGCTATAAAAGTCTTTGTAATTAAAATAATGCTAAAAATGTGAATTATTTTTCTTGGTGCTATATTTATGACAAAGTATGTTTTTGTGCTATTTTATGCCTTTTCTCTTAATAAAATTAATTTTCTTTACTGTATTAACTCTAGCTTATTTTGAAATATTAGGATAATTAGGTTATATTTATTCTATACAAAATTTTAAAATATATACATGAGATTTGGGTCACTTATTCATCAACTAAAATTACTAATAAACACATGTCTTAATTATATACTATAATTTCTAAAAATAAATAAAATAGTTAGTTGAATTGTAAGCGAGTGTTTGGATTTTTTTTTTTTCATATGATATTTGTTCATTTGATTATTTAGTTGAATTTTAAGTGTGTATTTAGATTTTTTTCTTTGTATTTATAATTATATTAAAAATTATTTATTATATAGATTTAAATAATTATTTTATTTTCTTCAGAGATGTACATATTTTCTATAATAAAAAGTTAAAATAATATAATTTAATATAATATATTTACTATTTTACTTTAGATATTAATATATATGTATATTATAAATAATACAATTTTATATGATAAGTTATATTAGTTTTGTTAATATTAAATTTGAAAAATACAACATATATTATTTTTTATAAAAATTAAATATAATAATTTTTTAAGTTTTATGGTATCTAATTTATATAAAAGACAAGTCATGTGAGAGAAAAAATTTTACATGGTCCAATCAAAACAAAGATTTATGCTGACGTGTCAAGGTTTTTTGGTGACTATTCTGAATTTTTTTTTGGTGCCTATTCCTGAAAATTTTTTTCTCTCCATCTCTTTGGAACAACCGTAGTTTCTCTCCAAAAAAAAAGCTTCCCCATCAATTTCATTTTCTTCGATCTCCATCTCTCTTACATCCAAATATGAAATCAATCTTTTTTTTTCTTTAATCAATCAATCCTCCTTTATGCCCGAAACGGATTTCTGATTTGGTTTTATGTTAGCCCTCAAGGCTCTCATGTTTTTCAATCCCAAAGTAACGATTTTCTGATTTGTTTTTTGGATTTGGTGTTTTTAATCCGAGTGATGTGTTAGGTTTTGATATTTCTGCTCCGGGAAACCCAGAAGAAACTGTATTGAAGAAGGTGAGATTATGGATTCATTTTTTAATTTCAAGTTAATTGGTATTGAATTAGGTGGGGGAAAAATGAGAAAAACTTTTGTAAACTAAAGAAAAAAATAAAAAATGAAGAACGTGGTGACGTTCTTCTTCCCCAACTCCCCACGCCTCCAAATCTGCTTTCTCTCCCATATCTCTCTCTCTCAAATCGAACTCCCCATGTCTCTCTCTTTCTCAGATCGAACAATAGAAAAAAAAAGAAAAAGAGATGTGTCTTATTACCGTCGAAAACTGTCGTCTCCGTTGACGGGAATTATCCGGCACCACCCGATCTGAGTCTATTGAAGTTATGCAAAGATGCTTCTCGAAGACTCAGCCGAACAAGCTATCAGTAAGTTTCAATTTTAATCTATGATGTTTGTTTTTACTATTCACCGATTGAAGTTTAATCTTATATATAGGATTGCAGTTGGGAAAGAGATTGTGGGTGGAAAAGAGGCATATGCAATGGTCAGTTTGGTTTATCATTACCTGGAACCATTTACATTGCTATCATCTTATGAGGAAGCAAGTGAAGTATTCTCGGTCGATCTATATTTGGATTATGATAAGGAAGTAGAAAAGGACAAACCAACAATATGGATTTATCCAAATCTCGAAAAAGCCATCCACCGCTTCAATTTTTCTGGTTCGTGTATTTTTCTGTATATATTTATTTACTTAGTGCTGACCCTAGCAGAAGAGTTATGGGAAAAGGAGGAATGTCTCACGGAGAAGGCTCGAATGTGGAAGAAGAGAACATGGCTGCTTGGTTGGTTGCTCTCAACACTCTCAAGATCCAACCTTTTCCTCTTCCTTTCGTTGGTAAGCATCGCCTTCTCATGGGATTTGATTGGATTGTTCAAATCCTTTGAAACTTATAAATTTGTGTTGGTACAAAGGTCCTCATGATGTGAGAGTTAGGATGAAGGCTGTTGGAATTTGTGGAAGTGATGTTCATTACCTCAAGGTACTTATATTAATCAGACATAATCTTTATCTCTTGATTTATTATGGTCTTAACATTAGTTTTGAATTGTTACAAAACAAGACCATGAGATGTGCGGATTTCATTGTGAAAGAACCGATGGTGATTGGACATGAATGTGCTGGGATAATTGAAGCTCTTGCGCCATCTAATAATTTATGGCTCTCATGTTTCTCTAGGCAAATGAGCTTAAACAGTGGAAAATGGAAGAAGCTCGAAGATACGAGGAAGCTAGGAGTTCTGAAGAGACATCCCTGTTGCAGAGATGGAGAAGGCCAAGTGCAGAGCTGCAATGGAAGCAACTGGGAAAGGGCAGAGGATGGAGGAATTGGAAGGTCAAAGAAGGAAGCAAACAGAGATGAAAGTAAGAAGGGAATCACAGGAGAAAGATCGTGAGATCAGTGTTTTGGTACATAATGATGTCCTGTACAGAAGATACTCTATAGAAGAGATTGAAGAAGCTACTGACATATTCGCGAGCAACAGAAAAAATAGGAGAAGGCGGAACCAGACCAGTCTATAAGGACACACTTGATCGCACCTCCTGTTGCCATTAAAGTCTTGAGACTTGATGCTGCTCAAGGAAAGAAACAATGGTTCTTCTTAGAGGTTTGTGCGTGTCCTGAATATGAGTGTGTGATGTATGAGTTCATGGAAAAAGGGAGCTTAGAGGATAGACTCATTCGTAGAAGAAAATGTAACATGTATGCTCTTTTAGATATATTTAACATCATAGATGAACTAAATACAAGCACGTAGTGGAACTTCCATGAATATACAGACTGAGCATAGAACTGTTCAAAAAGAAACAGAATAAGATAATGTAAACATTGAATAAAATCTTTTAACAGATTATTAATGTAAATATTACACCGTAATATATGGCAGTACTCCATTAATTTTAAATCATTTTCAAAAACAAGGTTCAATGAAAGATAATGTAAAGTGTAAACATTGGAAGCGCGTTAGAAAGGACAAATCATTTTATTGATTTCTTCATTCAATGAAATATGTATTTTTTTGGTATAAATTCTTTTATCACAATATCTTTTATTTAATATACATTATTTTGTGTAAATTTTATTTTTTGGTTTGGAAATTGAAACAATTATTTGAACGTGACCGATAGTCCTTTTGATCTGCAGATGGTAAAATATTTATTATATATTATTTTATATGACATAAAATAGTCTAAAATAAATTTAAAAAACACTGTAAACAAAATGAAACACAAAACAGACAAAAAACCAACATTTCTTTAACATACATTGAAGATGAATATCAAGACGTATGTACGAAAAATATAATAGGTGTAACTTTTATACGAAAAAATCAAAATAGATACAAATAAAATAATTAAGAGTTTTACGATAAAAATATAAAAAGAATAATATTATAATATCAGAAAAACACAAATATATTCTAAAATAGAATAATTATAAAACTCATAAATACACTCACGGAAACGGATGAGTTTCGGTATAAAGAATTTTCAATAAGTATTTGGGTCCAAAATATTAATCTGAAACACATTAATTACTAAAACTATATAATATATTGCAGAATTATTTCTGAACCGGATAAAAGTATTCAATGTTGATAAAATTACGATGCCCGTGCATCGCACGGGCCATAATACTAGTCATATATAATAATAGTCTTTTATTTATTCAAATATAATGATAGTCAAATAATCTATGTTAAGAGAAAAACATGAATTATTATCTCTTCTTTTATCCTCCTGTTAAAGTAAAAGTCATTCCGTTCATCAACTTAAAACTCTTCGTCTCGCCTGGCTTGAGCTGTTTCCGCGGTCGAGGATTTTGGATATCGTCGCGACAAACGGGACATGAATGATTGCGGCGCCGTAGCCACGAGAGAATACAATCTCTATGAAAACAATGAGAACACGACAGCTTCATCATTATCTTCTTTGGACCATTCTCGTCTAGACAGATTATGCAGTCTTGTTCTATTGGTTTCAGACGACCTTCAAAGTCATAATCATCGAAGCTTACAAAGTTATTGAAAGACGTTTCTTTGACAACTTCAACGTCAGCTTTCACCGAGAAATTTCCTTCTATATTAATCACGTCTTTGGAGATATTATGAGCGATGCAGTCCTGAACAATAGCTCATAATATCTCCAATTAATATATATGTATATTATACTTTAGATATTGATATATATGTATATTATAAATAATACAATTTTATATGATAAGTTATATTAGTTTTGTTAATATTAAATTTGAAAAATACAACATATATTATTTTTTTTATAAAAATTAAATATAATAATTTTTTAAGTTTTATGGTATATGTTATAATTTGGTTTGGTTTCACAGTTTTGTGACTGTTGTCCATGCCCAAAATATGATGTGAAAATGTATTACAAAAATAAATAAATAATTTGTGACAGCGTTGCAATACCTCTTTGTTAGAAGGAAGGATCCAAGTAGCCACAACAGCAGACGACTCGTCCTCCACTCCACGATCTCATTCATTCTCCAATTTCAATTCTACCAAAAGAGAAGCGAGAGAGAAGATCCAGACATAGTGGTTCCCGGAAGAGCAAGGGGAAGAGGCAGAGACTAACGAAGATGTCGCTGAGGCCGAGTACACGCGCGGAGCTGAGGAAGAAGATATACAAGACGGGGGTTGATGCCGATGAGGCGAGGCGGAGGAGAGAAGACAACCTCGTCGAGATTAGAAAAAACAAGCGTGAGGATAGTCTACTCAAGAAGCGCCGCGAAGGAATGATGGTCCAGCAGCAGCAGCCTCTTGGAGCAGGTATCGATGGTGCCCAGAGCGCTGCCGCCGTTGAGAAACGAGTAAGTTGCTGATCTGAATTTCGAGTTTGGATCCTAGGATTTGATTGTTAGTGATGGATCTTTGTTTTGATTGTTTTTCTTTAGAAATTGAGCCTTTGATTGTGTTTTTCCTTCAATTCTAGATCTCAGCTTTATGAAATCAACATTCTTTCCCCTAAGTTTGAGATTGATGGCGGATCCTATATAACAAATCTGATCATGTATCTAGTAACTCATGTGCTGATCTTGTTATTGGATTGGATGTTACATTTTTTCTCGAGGAGAGATTTTGTTTCCTTGGAGACAGCTGTTTGATACTGTTCATGCTCTGCTTTGACAGATAGAAGGTATCCCAATGATGGTCCAAGGTGTTTATTCTGATGATCCTCAAGCTCAGCTAGAAGCCACTACTCAGTTTAGAAAGTTGTTATCTATAGGTAGGTTCCCTTTTTTTTTTTTTTCAGACCGTTCTCGTGGTATATGTGTGCAATAGACATCTGATGGTTGTTTATAATCTGGTGAGCAGAGCGCAGTCCTCCAATTGACGAAGTGATCAAAGCTGGTGTTATTCCTCGTTTTGTGGAGTTTCTTGGAAGGCAAGACCATCCACAATTGCAGGTATGTCTTGCACTTCCTACATTTTAGATTTGTCCCTTATAAATGGCACCTTTTGGTGGCTTACTTTAGAGTTCGTTTGCAGTTTGAGGCTGCATGGGCTTTGACCAACGTTGCATCAGGAACATCAGATCATACTCGGGTTGTGATTGAACAGGGGGCGGTACCTATCTTCGTTGAGCTTCTTAGCTCTGCTAGTGATGACGTTAGAGAGCAGGTTTACCACTAACTAGCTATAGATAATTGTAGCTCTCACTTGCACTCCCAATTTATGTTGTGACCAGGATACATGTCTCCAAGTTTCATGGCTATACTTGGTTTGTTTGTTGTTTATTTTGAGCCAACATAGTTTTTTTTGTGATATGGAATTATGGTCAGCCAAATGCTTCTATGTAGTTGTAGGTGCCAAAACGTTAATGGTTTCTTACAAACCTTTATATACATATCCATTTTAGGCGGTGTGGGCCTTGGGGAATGTTGCTGGAGACTCGCCAAACTGCAGGAATCTTGTTCTCAGCTGTGGGGCTCTTATACCATTGCTGTCTCAGTTAAACGAAAATTCAAAGTTATCCATGCTGAGGAATGCTACATGGACCTTGTCCAACTTCTGTCGTGGTAAACCGCCAACACCATTTGAAGAGGTACGACTGGAGAAATGGATTCTCTTATGTAACTTGATTTGTCTGGGCAACTTATGTTACGGGTCAGAATTTCCATTTACGTATGTTTGGTTGCGCTCCTCACATTATTCGATCATGATGGTTGATATTCATTTGTTTCAGGTGAAGCCTGCCCTGCCAGTTCTGAGGCAGCTTATCTATCTTAATGATGAAGAAGTTCTCACAGATGCCTGCTGGGCTCTCTCCTACCTTTCAGATGGCCCCAATGATAAGATCCAGGCTGTGATTGAGGCAGGTGTCTGTCCACGACTTGTGGAGCTTCTGGGGTTAGTTCCTTTTTGCCTGTCCAATATTTGACTTGACATAATTTTTTTAATTTCTCATCAACTTTTAGTTTCTCTAGTTTTTTTTCCTACGGATTCTTAGTGCTATATAAGTTGGTCTTTTTCAATAATGGTGTTGCCATCTTCAAACTTGTGATGCTTTTTTGAATACCTTTTAGAAGTTGAGTGTTGGTGTTCTCACTCTCATATATTGTTTTTTTTTTTGTTTACTGACTAATATATATATATTTCTTCAAGTCATCCATCACCTACGGTTCTCATTCCTGCCCTTCGAACTGTTGGGAACATCGTAACTGGTGATGACTCTCAGACACAGGTATGATTTGTGAATAATGATTCTGTATAATGTTTCGGGTGTTTGCTTTAGCTTTTTTACTACAACTTTATGTTTGCTTTTCAGTTTATAATTGATAGTGGCGTACTCCCGCACCTTTATAATTTGCTTACGCAAAATCACAAGAAAAGTATAAAAAAAGAAGCTTGTTGGACTATCTCGAATATTACTGCTGGGAATAAAGTTCAGATAGAGGTATGAGACTTTTTCTGTTATAATTATTATGTCAAGAAGACAATTATTCATGGAAAATAGTATGCTAATACTATTTCATTTCTGATTCAGCAAGAAAAGATAATAAGTTTAGTGGTTTTTAACTCTTTCCTCGAGTTCAAAAGCAAGCAAATTTTAATATTTTCTAGTGGACGAAAGGAATTGGTTTTGATTGTAATTTGTTAGTGTCAAATGCCAACAATACTTGTTACAGAAAATATTGAGAGATCAACAGAGTTTCAGAGGCTAATGGCATTTTTTAAATCATTTTATATTATACAAACAATAGGCTGTGGTTGGCGCTGGAATTGTCCTTCCTCTTGTGCACTTGCTCCAAAACGCGGAGTTCGATATAAAGAAGGAAGCTGCCTGGGCTATTTCCAATGCCACCTCAGGAGGGTCTCACGAGCAGATTCAGTACGTCATCTCTATTCCTAATTGCATTTGCAAAACAACTGACTTCACTTCATAGTGTTCACTCTAACCATCTTATACCAACATCCATCTCAATATCGAAAATGCTATAACAGAGTTTTGCATGCAGATATTTGGTGGCCCAAGGCTGCATCAAGCCTCTTTGTGATCTTCTGATCTGCCCTGATCCAAGAATTGTGACAGTGTGCCTCGAAGGGCTTGAAAACATTCTCAAGGTTGGTGAGGCTGACAAGGAGATGGGATTAAACGGTGGTGTGAATCTCTATGCTCAGATAATAGAAGAATGTGATGGGTTGGACAAAGTCGAAAACCTTCAATCCCATGATAACAATGAGATATATGAGAAGGCTGTTAAGATCTTGGAGAGATATTGGGCTGAAGAAGAGGAAGAGCAGATTCTGCCAGACGGTGTGAGTGAAAATCTACAACAGGGCTTCAATTTCGGTAATAACCAGCCCGCTGCTCCCCCTGGTGGGTTCAAATTTGGCTGAAAAAGGTATAGAACACATTGAAAATCCTTTTGGTTCGTGGAACCTGAGATTCATCTTTTGCAACTGTTATTGACGTTACCAGGTTCAAGTTTGGGGTTTTTGAGTACTGGTGCAAAAAGGCTTTTTCTGTTTCTTGTTTTTGTTCTTATTCGTCTGAATCATTCTCTGATTCTGTATCTTAATATCTTAAATCTCTGGGATGAATCATGTCTAGTGTGGTTATTGGTTTAGAGGATATGATCACACTTTGTATCTGTCACATCTATCTCTGTTGTCAGATTACAGAGTCATTTGCTTGAGCCTTGTCTTGTTAAATAAAGTCCTCAAAAGGAATTACTTAAGAAAAGCTTTAGTCTCTGAATTAATAAGAAAGACTTACGTTGGTTGGTGCCTTCAGAGTTCAGATTCCATAGACAGGAAGATTCTTGACACAATCTGTTGTATTGAGAGAGTTTTAAAAGAAGCAAGCCACTCTTAGTCAGCTTAACCAATGACATGAGAGAATTATGTTCTTTATTGATACTTTCTTTGGCCGATTTGAAATGATGAAGCAGAGAAGATGAGCTGTGTAGTCGAACCGAGGGATGCTTATGTGTTGCTCCCATGGCGCCAATGTTTCAGCCTCCTCTCCTCGTTCTCTTTTTTCACAAACAGGCTCCTTCCCAATTGTTCTTCTGCAGCAGCTATTGTTACTCTCTATATCGCTCTGTTCTCCCCAGTGTTGCTGTATTTGTTCTGAAGAGCTCAAAGTCTTGAGCTTCAGTAGTTTGATGGGTCTCTTTTTGACCAAAGAACGAAATAAAAACAAGAACTTTAGCGGTTTGGAAAGTGCGATTGCGTTTTAAAACCCTGAAACGCGACTTTTAACTGAGACAACACACCTCCAAACAGCTAAAACCTTGAAGCGTACGAGGTCCGAACCGATCTTCTCAAGAGTCTGGGAGAGTAGAGAGATGCAGGTAGTTGCGAGGAATCTAGTTCGGAGAGTATCAAGAAGCAAGGTATGCTCTCAATTCTTTGTTTGTCGTTTGGGGATTGAAATCCTCGTCTGAGTATTGTTTCGTATTGTTCATCACCATACTCTGTTCTTGAAGAATCGTATAGCTTTAAGCTCGATTTTTGGATTCACTCGAATGGTGAAACAGAAAGTTCTGCAGAGATCTTCTGTAGCAGAAAGTTTCATCTTTTGAATGAGAATAATTGACCTTTTTTATTTAATTTACAGAAATCCTGAGACTTGATTGCAGAAAGTACTTGAACAGCTACACTAATTGCTTGTGTTTCAGATCATCAGTCGCAATGCATATTCAACTCAACGGGTTAGAGACATTGGTCAGCCAACTCCAGCATCTCATCCTCATGTAACTCTACTTTAACTATCTTCTCCTTGATTTACAAATGCTTTATAACCCTCTGATGGTTCGCTCTTCCGCATTAGTTAATGGCCGAAGGAGAGGTCACACCAGGAATAAGGATTGAGGAATACATTGGTAGAAGGAAGAAACTTGCAAAGCTTCTTCCTCAGAACAGCTTAGCCATCATTGCTTCAGCCCCTGTGAAGATGATGACAGACGTTGTTCCCTATACGTTCAGACAAGAGGCTGATTATTTGTATCTAACTGGCTGCCAGCAACCAGGTGGTGTGGCTGTTTTAAGCGATGAACACGGTTTATGCATGTTCATGCCGGAACCAACTCCAAATGTATGGTTGATTATCTATTAGTACATGAATTTCTGTACGCAAGAGTAATTTACTTGAAATGATTTGTGGTGTAGGACATTGCTTGGCAAGGAGAAGTAGCTGGAGTCGATGCAGCGTCTGAGATCTTCAAGGCAGAACAAGCATATCCGATACGCAAATTACCTGAGGTAACTTATATGTATGCTTTGTTTTTGACTTTGTTACTTTTGTAGCCCAGTTATTGTTTTATTTATACGTTCTTGAATGTACAGATTCTTTCAGACATGATAAAAAATTCTTCCAAAGTGTTTCATAATGATCAAACGGCCTCGCAAAGATACACAAATTTGGATGAGTTTAAAAATTCAGCGTCTCTTGGCAAAGTGAAAGCTCTTTCAACTTTAACACATGAGCTGAGGTTAGTTAAATCACCTGCGGAACTAAACTTGATGAGAGAGTCTGCATCTATTGCCTGCCAGGTAATCCTGTATGACTAAAAAGCCATTGTTATGCTGTTGCTCATGACCTTTCTTGCTTCTGTTTAGCCTCTAGTTACAAATGAGATCATAGGGTCTACCTGAAAACTTGAGATGGTACAGAACTAAGAAGTAATGGGACTACTATTGGTTAAAGTTGTTAACTTTTGCAGACAATTGTGTGTTTACACTGAATTTAATCTTGAGGTAATAGCTATTACAGACAATAAACGTATGTACTGATTTGGATCTTTTCATTGTCAGAGTCTTCTGCAAACAATGCTACATTCAAAAGGGTTTCCTGATGAAGGCATCTTGTCAGCCCAAGTTGAGTATGAGTGCCGGATAAGAGGTGCTCAACGAATGGCGTAAGTCTTGACATTGCTATCTACTTCATAAGGTTAATATGTGATTCCAGGATTTTGTTCTCAAAGAAAATTTTCTACGTGTTACCTTAGATTCAATCCTGTAGTTGGTGGCGGTCCAAATGCCAGTGTTATCCATTATTCACGAAATGATCAGCGAGTAAGTTTGAAGAAACTCTGTTTTATTTACTAATATAGAGATGTTCTTGAAGCCAACATCTTAATATAATCTGCAGATAAAAGATGGTGATCTTGTATTGATGGACATGGGTTGTGAGTTACATGGTTATGTTAGTGATCTTACTCGGACATGGCCACCTTGCGGAAAATTCAATTCTATTCAGGGAGAGCTATATGATCTTATACTTGAGACAAACAAAGAGTGCATAAAACGATGCAAGCCCGGTACAACCATCCGCCAACTAAACACATATTCGGTAAATATAACCTTATCTTCAGATGTGTCTTTGTTCTTGAGATGCTAGTTCATGTAGAAGGTTGAGTTACATAAATTTTATAAGCGAAAATGGACCAGAGATGTCATATATACCACTAGCGCTCATCAGCCATATTGAAAGCTTTATTTTCCAGCAAAAAGCTGTTTGGACTCAGATGATGTTTGTGGTTTTGCAGACCGACTTGTTGTGCGATGGACTGATGAAGATGGGCATCTTGAAGAGTCGTAGACTGTATCACCAGCTGAATCCAACCTCTATAGGTATGCATAATTGAACATCGATCACGTTAACTTATTGGTTTGTTCATCCAATCAAATGTTGCATTATTGGTCAAAGAAACCAATACAATCAACTAAGTTTGGTTGAAGCTTAGGTGGTAACATCCTTATTTAATTGTCTGGTCTTGTGCTGTATAAACATTATCATGTAACAAAAAAACACAATATTATCTAACAAAGTTCTCTTGTGATGGATTAAAAGGTCACTACCTTGGGATGGATGTGCATGATTCTTCTGATGTGGGATATGACCGTCCTTTGCAACCCGGTTTTGTAAGTAATGCTAAACTCATTCGAGTCTTTGTTTTGCAAGGAACAAAAAGTCTGGCTTGTAACATTTTCACATGTTTACTTACACTCCTGCATAAGAAACTGTACTTGTTGATGCCAGTCCATCAGATCCAGTCTGTGCCCTTTGAATCCTGAGTATCAAAATTTATAAATTAATGTGATGACATTGGGTCCTTACGCTTAAAGCAAATGGGTTTCTTACAGAATCTTATAGGATCATATCAAGTGGACTAGTTGTGGTATTTTTTTGGGGGTATTTGCGAGATATGATTATTATAGTAGAAGCTCAATGTCAGTGATCGTTGTTTGGACAGGTGATCACGATTGAGCCAGGAGTCTACATTCCATCTTCATTCAACTGCCCTGAAAGGTAAAAGATGCTCTCTTTAAACTCTACGCACCAACTTCATGTAATGTAGATCTGTGTGATTAAACTGCAAATCAACCGCAGGACATGACATGATCTATCCGACAAGAACTATGTCTTATGTGAGTTTACTCTTTGAATTTGCTTATTTTTCTCTTTATAATTTTGCAGATTCCAAGGGATAGGTATAAGGATCGAGGATGATGTTCTGATCACTGAGACAGGCTGCGAGGTGCTCACAGGGTCAATGCCTAAGGAGATCAAACATATAGAGACATTGTTGAATAATCACTGTCATATTTGTCTTCTTAAGTTCCAAGTGTTACATTCGAGCCGTTACTCAGCAAAAGATTTATTTGAGATGTATTAGGCATAAGTGATTAGCGTAATTGATGAGAACAACTTGACCTGATATTTTATATGACCTTGTGGTTCAGTTTATAATGAAACATAACCAAGTATCGAGCTTCAAGAAAGTAAGATGACAAATCACAATCAATGAGTTAGAAGTTGGAACTCTTATAGTTATGTCAAATTAAGTCTTTATTTGTTGTGATTCTTAAGAACGAAGAAAACTCGCAATAATAGTGTGATCTTCAATACGAAACACTAATTGAGGACAACGGTTACTGGTTAGCAGGTGAACTAACATTTATATGGACGGGCCATGCACCATCAATCATATATACACATCATATTAGTAATAGTAACCATCATTATAATTGTGGTGTCGGTTGCTATATGATCATGTCAGATGATTTAACCCAAATTGGAAAAAATTAATAATAAAGTAGTCACGTCTCAGTAGTTATGTAGGCACCCATAAACCTGCCCAACCATGCCCATGAATGCCTTAACATGCAGCTCTTCCATTTGTACAATATGGCAAACCTACACCACCCAACCTATATATATATCAACATGGTTAAGTCACTTAGCTCTCCACAACACACAACAAGGTTTCTTTGAGACCCAACAACAGAACAAGAGATGGATTTGGTTACAGAGGAGGTGAGAGCTAAGGCAGAGAAGTACACCGGAGATGAGATATCCCGAGAGAAGACGAAGGTCTTCCTCAAGGAAATAGCTATGCCCAATGGCTTACTACCATTGAAGGACATAGAAGAGGTTGGGTATGACAGAGAGTCAGGTGTTGTGTGGCTGAAGCAGAAACAGAGCATCACCCACAAGTTTGAAGAGATCGATAGGCTTGTCTCTTATGGTACCGAGGTCACTGCCGTGGTTGAGACCGGCAAGATCAAGAAGCTTTATGGAGTCAAGGCCAAAGAGCTTCTTATGTGGGTCACTGTCAGTGAGATCTATACAGAGGATGGAGGGAAGATCACATTCAAGTCACCAACCGTACTGCAAAGAACTTTCCCTGTCTCAGCTTTCACTGTCCCAGAAGAAGTGGAACCTGCAAAGGAAGAACCTGCCAAGGAGAAGAGCAGTGAAGCCACCGAGGTTAAGGAGGCTGTTCCAATCAAGGAGGCTGTTGCAGTCAAGGAGGCCTAACCAAGCCTTCAACAATTTTAGAGAGTTAAGTGTTTCTCACTGCTCTCACTCTCATTTATTACCTACCACTTGTTGCTGCTTGTTTTACCTGTAATAAGATGTCAACATCATCCTGTTCCACAAATATTACTGTAATCATCTATTATATACATTGAAGTTGGTTCTGTATGTCAGTTCAAGAACTATTAGCTGTCACTTCAAGAACTATCAGCCAGTTAAAGCGAGTGAGAGCTACACCAAAATCTTTTCAAAATGTTTTACAGCCTCGAAAAGTTTCTCACAGGGGTTAACATGTGAGCATACCCACTGACTACTGCTTATTCTTTACTAGGCATAGCAACATCATTCATATACATTGACTCCAAAAGCACAATAAGTATAGCTTTCAAGTATTTTATCCAGAACAGGTTTGAACATATACAACAGGCAATGAGATACTAATGTGCTTGGCAGTTGCCGCAAATGAGAATATACGTTTTTTCCATTCACGTGGCTATTAAAGACCATAAGATGCTAGATAACGTAGGTGATATAACGAACTACAATAGTGAGGGAACATCAGGGTTTTAAAACTACGAGATTCAAATGCCTCCAAATTAACAAACCTTGATGATCCCAAAATACTGACGTGTCCTCCAGCCCATTTACACCGTCTGAGACTGAAAATCAAAGTTAATGGGAGCAACCCTATTAGTAAAAGCGTGATAATATATGAGCATTACAGGTCAACAACCAGGAATCAATGCTGAAAACTTATATCGAAGTTATATGTGATAAGATGAGCTGATATAGTTAGAAGCATACTTTTGAAGATGTTATCCACTTGCCATCATTCCATTCTTGATGTAGCCTTAGTTGAGAATGATGAAATTTTAGCACCTCATCTGATTTCGGGAAATGAACTAAATAGCTTGACTTTGCAAGAAACTTTTTAATCACCCCGACCCACCATCCATCACTATACAAAGCATCAACTTTGTCAAGCTTCTCGAAGGGACTAACCATGACCATCACTGGTGGTCGAGGCCTTATTTGAAAAACATTAACCTCTTCTCTCAAGGGCTCTTTCCCATCTTCAGCTTTCAGCTTATCATATTCCACAAGGCATTTGTACGTTCCTCTGTATTCAATAAGTTTTGCAAGAAACCAAGAGCCTTCAAATCCTTCTTCAACACTGCTAACCTCGACCGGAGTTCCAATGCTAAAATATATCTTGTTGATTGTTTGTTTAGGTCTCACGTTTCGATCACATGGAACTGTCTGCAGATTCAAATGAAAACTTTAAAAAACATATTCGACGAATGGTATATGAGAACTTGTCTGAAGTTCATCAATATGGGAATCTTACACAACCTTTGCCCTCTTCATCTCTCCTCTTTTCAATGGTAGCTGCCATGTTCCATTAATCCAGTCTTTATGCAGACGAAGACCTTGCCTTCCAAACCGCATCTTTTCTCCTGATTGCCTGAAAAAGATACCAACTCTTCCATCCTTCATACTCTCTATGACATCACCTACCCACCAACCGTCATTATAAAATGCATCAATCTTGTCCCCAACAGTAAAATCTATATCCTCATCACTTGGTGGTGGTGGTCTTATGTGCAGAAAGTGGGCTTCTTCTTTCAAAGGCTCGATGCCATTTTCTTCTCTCAAGTCTCGGTACTCAATAAGGTATTTGTCTTCGCCAATGGGTTCAATGACGTTAGCTATAAACCAAGACCCCTTGAAACCTTCCTCATCGCTGCTAACCTCAACAAGTGTGCCACTGGAAAACATTTGTTTCGCAATTGCTCTGGCAGTTTCCGGATCCACTCGGGATAAAAGATACTGCAAATTTCAGAATTCAAATATAGCCACAAAATGCTCTAGAATAACTAAATCATGGTTCAAATGGTAATGCGGTCACAGTGGACAAATTCAAGTGCGGACCAAACCACACCATTTTTGGAGTGGACAATAGTCCGCTGCGGACCACATTTATTTGTTCATAAAACTGGTTTGCACTTAGTCCGCAGCGAACTGCTTTTATTTTTTTCTGTCCGCACTGTTCCAAACTAATTATTGTGAATGGTAAATAAAATCGGTCTTGACCGTCCCCTGCTACCATTCAAAACCTCAATGCTATCTACTACTTGCACAGACAAGGTTTTCAAGAACTAATCTTACCAGAGTAGCAAGTGACATTTTAATGCGCAGAAGACAGAACACAAAACAGAAACAGCTTAACTTGTCTGTCTTACCTGTTCGTCTTCTGTGTCGTCTACATTGTCTTCCTCTGATTCCTCCTCTTCCGTTTCCTCTAGTGGCGGCTTCCACGCGCCGTTTATCCATTCCCGATGAAACCGTAGTTTATCTTTGCGAAACTGAAGCTGTTCCCTGGAGCACCTGAAGTAAACACTGTATTTCCCATCACCAAGAACCTCCGTCACCGTCCCTTCCCACCAACCGTCACTGTAAAACGCGTCGACATCTTGTCCCACCGCGATGTCCCTCTTCTTCTCCCACTCAGACATCGACGGAGCCGGAGGACGAAGCTGAGCCACGTCAACAACCTCCTTCACCCGTTTCCTCAATTTTTTATCCAAGAACAGCGTCGTGTACTCCACCGTGCACTTGGCGGAGTCCTTATCTGAGGATGGGATTGTGATCACCCTTCCCAGGAACCACGAGCCGCGGAAACCAGACTCGTCTGAGCTGATCTCCACGGCGGCGCCAGGTTTTAGGAAAGAAGGTAGACGATTCCGAGTTGGTCTCGGACACATGGAATTGTCGGGAGCTTTCTTCCTCTGGTTCGCCGGAGACGAAACCACAGGAGGTTGGCGACGCTGCAAAGACATGCCTTGCTAGTAGTGTCAATGGATGAATCGACTATAAAGAAATTGGCGGGAAGAGTGGATGGATATGCTCTGTGGGAGGAGGGAGGATCAAAAAATTTCCTTTTAGGGTTTCGGGAATCAAATCAATTTTTAAAGCTTTTACAGTGACTAGTGATCGATCAAAACCCAAATCTTTACAACCATACCCGACACCGACCATGTAAAAAGTTCCGCGGTAAAGATTGGTGATTTTGTGATCATGGGCTTATAAGAGCTGTAGCCCAAGCCCACTTTTTTCAGTTGGGCTTATTATGATTAAGGTCGCATACCATCGATAATAGACGTCAAATTGTGAAATCTTTCAACTAAACATACGCATAAGATCATATGAATTATGCAAAATGTTTATAAGGTAAAGTCGAAAATGTAATACATGTAAAATACATAATAAACCTTTTAATCCCTTACAAAATATTTTGGAAAACAATATCCAGTCAAAAAAACATGGGTGGTCGTCTTTAGCAATCATCTTTCTTTGTACACACAGTCTTTGCGCTCATTAAACCTTTCTTATATTCAGACAAGGGTGAAGGCAGATTGTACGGTGGATTGGAACCGTGATGCGATTGTCTGTGAGGCAAACTGCTGAAATTGTTTCTTTGCATCTGCCAACACAAATGGTTACGTTCTTTGTAAGCAAATCTAACTAAGAACCTAATGATCTGTAGCTGATTTGATTCTTAACAAAATCAGGGGCATAGTGGAAAATGAATTAAAGATCTTACCTTTCTTGCATTTTGTGAAGCCGATGATATTAGCCACGTTGAGGGACAAGCAAACGCCAACAACTAGCAGATAGTCGGCCTGAAACCTTATCAGAGAAAATATCCCAAGGATGAACCATGCAGCTGCCTGAAGAGAGGGAAAAAAAGATTCCGCTGTGAATACAACCGGAAAAAAACGGGACAATAAATTCACAAGTTTGAACTATTTACTACAGACACCAAACCCATAGGCCATTGCTACCATCTCATGGCTAGTCTTAATCTTTATTGGTCGCTTGTAAGGTAACTAAGCCTATAGGTTTCTAAGCTAACAACTATTAATCATCTGATACATAGTCAATGTAGGATCATATAATATACAAATGAACTTTCAACACAATAACCATGGCCAGCTTTTAGCCCACGACATTACTTTTCGCTAATCTGCCTATTTTGCAATGTGTATGCGTGTGATTTGACTCCAATGTCAAATGCTACAGCGATTTATTTATGGTCAATGTGGGATACTAAAAGAAAGCTCTAAAATTCTTATTTGCCTCACCATCAAGGTTCAGGGTCATGTTCATTCTTGCCTGTTCTTACTACTACTCCACTAGAGTTTCAGGTGCATTGCAAACAGGTTTAAGGGATAAGCATAAGCTAAAACTGTAGTCGTAGATAGGAACTACTCACTGCAAGGTAAAGCGTCCACCAGAAAAGCCATGAGTCTTTCTTGTTCATCCGAGCCAAGGACTGACATAGACAAACGAACGACATACATGAGTATTCAAAAAGTCCAGAAAAGTAAAAAACAACACAGAAGTTCTATAAAAATGAACCTTATAGTCTACTGAATAAAGTAGAAACAAGACGTAACAAAAGAGAGAGACTAACCTCCTGGTCAAGAGACTCAAATTTCCACACACTTTCTCCCAAGTCATTGATCTCGTTCCACCACCTCAGACCAACCAGTATACGACCACTCACATTCTTAACCACCCAAAAGTCTAGGGCAGCAAGAAGAACAGTAACTACAAAGATTATGACAAAGCTGTTGAAGAAGAGAGCAGATAGAATGTAAAACGCCAACGCAGCACCCTGCCCCAAACAAACAAAACAAAACTTGTTACCATTGTCCACTAGCTAACCATTTCTTTGACACACTTATACAAACGTTTAAACATTTCTACTCTGAGACTCATACCTTGAAGAGAACATGGAAGAGACATGTCTTTGGGTTTGCATAGTTCTCAACTGGTGCCTGCATTGAAAGAATAAAATTTTCCTTAAGCCTGAATTACGAGAAAAATCACAGCTACATAAATTCTTAGGTATGAAAGAAAACGATTTAGGACTCCATGCACCAATGATTATTCTCGCTACGCATTGTCGCAAGAAGTTAAAACCATTCGAGATTAAAACATTTCTTAACCTAGCATGTGTATTTAGCTAAAACCTTCTAACTTCTAATGATTTATATTTACCTTCTCAGGAATTTCTAACAGACAGAAACGAAGAACACAGATCTAACACCATAACATTCAGATCAAACAACTATTCGAGGTTAATCAAGAATCTGATAACCAATCGAGCTCATAAATTAACAGAAATCAAAAGGAAAAGAGGTATAGAGGAAGCAGCAAAATTCACCTGGTTAGGATCCATCTTCTTCGAAGTATCCAAAAGGATCAATCCGAAGCTGATCAGCAGGAAAAAAAAAAAAAAAAAAAACAACTTTCCGATTTGGAATATACCGATCTTCCTTCCGAGGAACAGATTTTCCCGAGAAAATTTTCTGTGCCAGATCTTCAAACTTGCGCGTGTGCTATGTGATTTCTTCCCTTTTTCTAAAATCTTTTTTTTTTTAATTATAAATCAGCCCAGAGACCCGAGCGTATGTCATTATGGCCCATTAGTACCAAAAAGGCCTAAAAGGACCAAAAAGGCCCAAAAAGGCCCAAAAGGCTTTATTACGATTTCACCACAAAAACTTACGCTGCCGTCGGAATCATCCACTATCCCATCCACAAGGAGGCAAAAGATGAGTGTGTTTACGAAAGAAGAGGACGACAATGGCTGTAAATATGTGACCATGAAACGGCGAGAGGCTGAGATCATTGTCTTATCCAAAAAAAATAAAGACTTAATGATCGGAAGGAACAAGATGATGGGTCCTCCTCACAAACCATTCACAGACACTCACAAACTTCAAATCCTACCTTTTCTTCAGTTTGCTCAGAGAGTGAACCAACCATGGCGAAGATGATGATGTTGCAACAGAGCCAACCTTCTTTCTCTCTCTTTACTTCTTCTCTCTCTGACTTTAATGGTGCTAAGCTCCACTTACAAGTCCAGGTCTTTTTCTATCCTTGTTGTGACGATAATCGTGATCAATGATGTAGATTATAACTCCTCCATTCCTAATCTCTTCATCAAAATTCAAAATTTATGTGTGTGTTTTTTATGTCTCTTGGAGTGAGGATTGAAAGTACAGTTTGCATTTTGGAGATAAGATTTTGCTTACATAGTTGACTTTGTTGTTGAAACTGCAGTACAAGAGGAAGGTTCATCAGCCAAAAGGAGCACTCTATGTTTCAGCATCAAGTGAAAAGAAGATTCTGATAATGGGTGGCACTAGATTCATCGGTGTGTTCTTGTCCAGGCTTCTTGTCAAAGAGGGACATCAGGTTCTTTCCATGACCGACCAAACTTTATTTTCAGCTAAAAGATTGTGTTTCCTTCTCTCATTGGCCAATGGTTGCTTTTGCAGGTTACATTGTTCACAAGGGGTAAGTCTCCTATTGCCAAACAATTGCCTGGCGAATCTGACCAAGACTTTGCTGACTTTTCTTCCAAGGTATTACACCATTCCTTGTGAAAGAACTAGTATGTGCACTCATTTATAATATATGTTTTTTGTTGTCACGACTTAAAATGAAAGATACTAACAATGGAGTCTTTCTTGAATGAGCTGAGGAACGGGAATTAAAAGCTCCCGTTTGGTTTTATTGTATCCGATTTTTGGGAGTTATATAGAGGGGTCTAAGGGTTTGTAATTGATACATTCACATTAATACATAGACCCTCGAACAAATGGTATTTGCCTCAATATTGTTTTCTCTCTAAGTTCTTCGTAAAGTCGTTTCTTCTTCTATGGTTTACTCGGATATTTACAACAGTTTCGGATAATCCGAGGAAAAACATAGCATTTGAGCAAGAGGAGTTTGATGAATACTGGTTGATCAACTAGAATTCCAATAAAAATGAATGTTTTTTTCTTGTTATAATTCTAGATTCTTCACTTGAAAGGAGACAGAAAGGACTATGACTTTGTGAAGTCAAGTCTTTCGGCAGAAGGATTCCATGTTGTTTATGATATCAACGGTAACAAGTAGTCCATTTGCTGTTACTGTAGCTTCAAGAAGATACATTCTTTTGCCTTTGACAACTGAGATTTTTGCATTTGGTACCTTTTCGGTTTCTCCTTTTTATCAGGAAGGGAGGCCGAGGAAGTTGAGCCCATAATAGATGCACTGCCTAAACTAGAACAGTAAGTTATATACCACATTTACTTAGCTTGTGCGTGCAACTGTTAGCTCTGAAAAAAACAGCCTTTCAAAATTGTATATGTGGTTAATTTTATAGGTACATCTACTGTTCTTCAGCAGGTGTTTATCTGAAAACAGATACCCCGCCACACTGTGAGGTATGTAAACTAATCTTGTTCTTAGTCAATACTTGAGCTTGTAATCTATCTGGCCTCTAATATTGTAAGTTTGTGATCTGTTATTAGTCAATACTTGAGTCCGTTTGTAATCACCTTTCTATTTGAAACATAACTGATGCAGGTGGATGCAGTTGACCCGAAGA
The DNA here is from genome assembly GCA_030180135.1 of Orychophragmus violaceus. Classification (NCBI taxonomy): domain Eukaryota; kingdom Viridiplantae; phylum Streptophyta; class Magnoliopsida; order Brassicales; family Brassicaceae; genus Orychophragmus; species Orychophragmus violaceus. The sequence goes on from CM058230.1 coordinate 3,283,507, forward strand.
GCAGGCACAAGGGGAAGTTGGAGACTGAGAGCTTATTGCAATCAAAAGGTGTAAACTGGACTTCTATACGTCCTGTCTACATCTACGGTCCATTGAACTACAACCCTGTCGAAGAATGGTTCTTTCACCGTCTAAAAGCTGGTCGTCCAATCCCAGTTCCAAACTCTGGGATCCAAATCTCACAACTCGGTCACGTTAAGGTCACACACCAAATTTCTCTTATATTCTTGAGCTAGCTTCCATGTTCAGAGAACTCATTATGTTGCATGGGACCCTTAACTCAACCTCAGCATCTTTCATTCCTCTCTAATCACTCTTTAATAGTTATTATCTGTAATATCAGGACTTGGCAACAGCCTTTCTCGCCGTTCTTGGTAACGAGAAAGCCAGCAGAGAGATATTCAACATCTCAGGAGAGAAATACGTCACCTTTGATGGGTTAGCAAGAGCTTGCGCAAAGGTACATTCTTGTCTATCGTCTCAAAACGTTTCAAGTACATCTCAGTGTGGTCTGTTTGAGCCTTTGTGGATCATTGCTTGAGTAAGGGTTGTGAGTAATGTAAACTTGTGATGTTATCAACTCTATCAGGCTGGTGGGTTTCCAGAGCCAGAGATTGTTCACTACAACCCGAAAGAGTTCGACTTTGGGAAGAAGAAGGCGTTCCCTTTCCGTGACCAGGTAAAACCTCCAACATTCAAATTAACCATGGGACTTTTAACATTCAAATTCGGTTCGGTTAATTCTGTTCGGTTAGTTCGGCGGTTTTGAAAACTATTTTCGGTTTTCGGTTCAGTTCGGTTTGGTTCGACGAACCATGTTAACCGAAGTTTTTTTTATAAACCAAAATAAAGTGATTTTAACCAAAATGTATTAAAATATTCAATGAGACTGAACCGAATCGATCCGAAATAACCGAATATATCCAAAATTAACCGAATTCACCGCAATTATCTGAACCGATCCGAATAAACGAATATACTCAAAATTAACCGAAATTATTCGAAATTAACCGTATTTTTTTCCGAAATTTTGGTTAGTTTCGGCAAAAAATCAATAACCGAAAAAATGAAAACCAAACCAAACCGAAATAAATTTCGGTTAGTTTCGGCAAAAAAAGAAAACAAAAAAAACTGAACCGAAAAACCGTAGTCCAAACCTAATTCAAATGATTCAGGCTGCACAACTTCAAAAAATCCAATTTTTAAAAAAAGTTGTGGTGTTTATTTATGTATGATATTGCAGCATTTCTTTGCGTCGGTGGAGAAAGCAAAGCATGTCTTGGGATGGAAACCAGAGTTCGATTTGGTGGAGGGTCTCACTGACTCATACAACCTTGATTTTGGTCGTGGAACTTTCCGGAAAGAAGCCGATTTCACTACTGACGACATGATTCTAAGCAAGAAACTTGTTCTTCAATCCTAAGAACTTTTTTTTTTTTTAATATATGTTAAATTAATCAAAAAACTCAGTTTTACAGTGACTGCAACTACAATCTGAAAAACAGAGACTAAACTTTATACACTTTTAAAAAACAGAGGCTTGATAAGCAAACCACATTTGCAAAGCACCAGAGTATTTGTTTGCTCCCAAAGACGTGAGAGATGAGAGCCGATTCCGAATGTGTTTGTCGATGTTCTTTATCAACAAAGAGGGTTGTTGTGGTGAATCTCCATGTTTTCTTGCATTTCTCTCTCGCCATATTGAGTGGATTGTTGCTTGAAAAGTGTAGCGGCAGAGATACAGTTTCGTTTTCTCTTGCGATGAGTCAACTACAGTTGCAAGATTTTGAGTCCAGCACGTTGTGAACTTTTCCCCAAACAGACCCGATGCTAGCTTCCTCCATACTTCTTCTGCGAATGGACACTGAAAGAATAAATGATCTCTGGTTTCCTCTTGGTTTGCGCAAAGAACACACGACGAGTCCACGTTCTCATTCCAAGCTTTCATCCGCTCTCCTGTTGAAAGCCGATTCAGGGTAGTAAGCCATGCCATAAGAGAGAATTTTGGTGTCGCGTAAGCGAACCATATACCTTTGGCCCGAGAAATCCTAAGAACTTATCATATATAGAAACATTCTTGGCTTGTATGATTGTTTGATCATCCACTGGAGAAGATTCTTAAGTTTGTAAAATTTTACGCAAAGCTTTAATTTGTCCGCATAAAAGCAAATGCTTCCATATGTTGTACTATAAAGTAGCCGAAATAGCCATAAGAGTTCAAGAGCTACACTGATTTTACATCAAAAAGCCAGACCTCAACATAGAGGTAAACAACATCACATATATTAATAGATTTGAGATAAAATCGGTTAATTTTGGCTATATCAGTTAATTCGGTTAATTTTAGGTATATTCGGTTATTCGGTTTGGTTCAGATAGTTTTAATTATTTCGATTAATTCAGTTAATTTTGGGTATACTCTGTTATTTCGGTTCGGTTGAAAATTTTTAATGTATTTTGGTTAAAATCAGTTTATTTTGGTTTATAAAAAACTTCGGTTAACCGTTCGGTTCGTCGAACCAAACTGAACAAAAAACCAAAAATCATACGATTCAATTCGGTTCGGTAAGCTCGGTTCGGTTAAAAATCCTAAGGCTAACCATAAACAGTATATATAATGAGCCAGCCAAAAGAAGAAATCAAGAAGAGGCATTGACCCTTTCATTACCAAAGACCTCCAACCAAGTCGGATGACTTGTAGCCACAGAAGATTGGTTCAAGTCATGAGAAGTAAGACTTTGTGAAAAAAATAGAAAGTGAAATTGATTTTTATCATGCAAAAATAAAAAGTAAAAAGTAAAAATTCCAACAACTTGTGGAGGTGTAGACATCGCGAAACAAGTCAAGAATGGTGAACATTCAACAAGAAAACTCAAATTTGAACACATGCAAGAAAATAATGCACTAATGAACACCATGGAAACTAGGCTAGAGATTTAAGTCGTGCATGATAAAGACACATTAATGGAAGGTGAAAACTCAGAAACGAGACATGTAACACATAGGTGGACTAAAGAAGAACATCCCAATCTTTATTCTGGAAATGCAAGTGAAGCCATATAAAAATGTAGAAAGTAAAGACATATAAAGTTTTTTAATAAGGTTCGATTTTTTCTACTCTCTGAGACCATATCCGGATTCTAATTCACTAGAATAAGAAAATAATTATACTAATAGCAAACACGTAGATCAAAACATGAATCTTCAGGATAAATCTAATCATTAGCTAAACTCCACCCAGCCTAGACTTCAATGATCACACTATCTCATCAACACAAAGCTCTCTCTTGAGTTTTTATTCTCTTAACTTGTTCATTCATTAAGTCAAACATTTCTTTGTTATATTAGGCTAAACTTGCTTCTAAAGTTTACCTAAATAAAGATATAGCAAATATCTTTTTTATTAAAATATCTCCAAATTCTTTTGTAAATTTTCTTTTTTTTCTTATATTTTCTCTTAAAAATAAGTAAATCATTCTAAGTAGCCCTGGGCGTTCGAATACTCATTCGGGTTCGGTTCGGATCTTTCGGTTTTTCGGGTTTCCGGTTCCAGACATATAGGACCCATTCGGGTATTTGATAATTTCGGTTCGGGTTCGGTTCGGTTCCATTCGAATTCGGTTCGGATTCGGATACCCGAAAAATCATAAAAAAATAAATAAAAATTAGTTAATTTGAACAAAAAATTGTTAAATTTAGAGAAATATACCAAGAAATTTTGTATATTTCATTTATTTTGAATATTTTAATCATTTTGTCTAAAACTAACCAATATATTTAAGTTTATAATTATAATTTTAGATAATTATCTTATATTAAGTCTAAATATAATTAATATTTTGGATATATAATTGTAGTTCGGATATTTCGGGTACCCATTCGGTTCTCGGTTCGGGTCAGATTCGGTTCCGGTTCTTCGGGTATAGAAGTTTAGGACCCATTTGGGTATTTTGTCGGTTTGGATTCAGGTTCGATTCCTCTTTTTCGGTTCGGGTTCGGTTCGGTATTTCGGTTCCGGGTTTTTTGCCCAGGCCTAATTCTAAGCTTCAAATTACAATATCCTCTCTAATAATTCAGTTTAGCAAATAACTCATAAACCGAATCACTTCATAAGCATTCGTTCATATCTCAGCAATTAAACATATATACGTCTTGAATCACGTCTTGTAGTACCCTATGTTCTATGTTGTGACTGATATATCAAATACATTTTCATATTCTTCACATATATGTGGATGAGAATTCATTTTAACGACTAAGAATACCCATTTGTCTTACGTTTTCACAAAACTTCACTTTTTAATCAAACTGATTAAAAAGATGCACTTTTGCAAACTTAAGACAATACGCATGATCAGTTTTCTTGTGAGGTTTTGTTAGGTTGCAATAACTTGGATTTTCTTAAATAGTTACCAAATAATTTACTGTAAATAGTTTGTCCAACGGCGACAAAATATGTCACTATAAACACTTCATGTGATAACAGTGACCAGAAAACTCTGGATTCAACGTAAATTTATTGTTGGACCATAGCTCCCAATAGTAAGGGGTCATGGTGTTTTTTGGCAAGGAGAGGTTTTGTTCACTGCAAGTCTTAGTCTTCTATGGAACTATCTTACAAAATTATTGTGTAATTTTGATTCCAAATAATATTCTACCACAATGGAATAGTCTTTTTCTGTCATTACCTGAAGGATTAGTTAAATTAGTCTTGGTGTATGTCGGTACGTCTTTTGTCTTTTCGATTATATATGTCGGTATGTACGTCAAAATGTTCATGCATTACTTTAGAAAATTTTAATAAGTCATGTGCATCTATCTAACATATAATTATATTCTAAAGAAGCTTTAGGTGTTAAGGGGTTTTCCGGTTATACAATTACAGCTATTTGATTTGTATTATAAATCGTAAACAAAAGTTTGGCATTAATATGCACCAACTTTTTTAAAAGTAAAGTCATCAACTATATATTATCCAAATGTTTGGATGACATTGCAATCATACATCAATTTTACAAAAAAAAAAAAGACATTGCAATACTGCAAAAACAAAATTAGTCATTGCAAGAACTTCACTACTACAATTTCTCTGTGTATATAATATATATTACGAATTCATATGATAACAAATCACTCAATTTGGATTCATCTTTCTAAAACAGAAGCTGGTAAACACAAATTGAGTAAAAGAATGAAAAAACTAACGCAACATATATTACATTTTGAAGTTTCAGAAGAAAAAAACATAACATTTTGAATTTTAAATAATATATATCATAAGTAAACATGTAATATCTCTTATGTCCGTATGTATACCACATTTGTTAAATTTGAATTTATTATGAATTCAACTTAAAACTATTATTATGAATTCAGCTTAAAACTAATTAAAAATGAGTGGATTGGTTCAAGATGGTTATATACTAGTAGTATTGATCTCTTCAAATTGTCAAATGGAAATCCTAACATGTTCTCTCGATGACTATCTCCAAACAAATCTCATTTCAAAACCAATAATAATTTTTTTGGATTATTCTAATTGGGTCAACAAAAAAAAGTATCATGTTTTAAATTTATGCTTATTTATAAATTTTCAATTCAAAATTAATTGAAAGTAAATAAATTAAATCAATTCTTTTATATATTAGTGTGGTCTTTTATATCTTAACAAATAACAATAGATCGGTCATGAATGGACAACAATTACTACGAGAAGTAAATATAGCATTTGAATTATAAGAACCAATCATGCTTCTTTATGGGCTCCACTTGAAGCCATGTGGCTTTATCATAGCCTTGTATGAATTAGATGGACAAGCTTCAACCAATCACTTGCTATCGCGGTAATTGGTCTTCAGTTTCTCGCTTTAAACACACGGTGGTAGTATCTTAAGTGGACCCCACCTCACCATGTTAGGTTTTCAAGAGTTTGTGACACGCTCTTCAGATGAATACACGTGTCCAATTATATCGCCATGTCATCAGTTGAATCAAGAATGGTCCCACCATTTCAGATTAAAACGAAGCTCAGCCGTTGGATACAGCAGCGGTCAAGCGTATAGCAGTCAGATGAAAATTCTCCATTCATTTCAACATCACGATTCCTACATCTCTGGATAATTAACATCATTTAATTAATTAATTTAGCCATAATTACCCCTAAAGCCTATAAAATAGCCAAAAGCTTGGTATCTCACACTCATCAACTCAAGTTATCACAAATAAAAAGCTTCTCTCTCTCTTAAAAAACCTAGACAAGATGGCACCTGTGATCAACACCAAGTTCAGCTACGAAGGGAAGAAGAGAGCGTACGTGACGTTCCTCGCCGGGAACGGAGACTACGTGAAAGGAGTGGTTGGTCTCGCCAAAGGGCTAAGGAAAGCTAAGAGCAAGTACCCATTAGTGGTTGCTGTATTACCGGACGTACCAATGGATCACCGTAGACAGCTATTGGAGCAAGGATGTGTAGTGAAGGAGATCCAGCCGGTTTATCCGCCGGAGAACCAAACTCAGTTCGCCATGGCTTACTATGTCCTCAACTATTCCAAACTCCGTATTTGGAAGGTATATATATACAAACAAATCCAAGATAGTTCTAAGGTTTAAAGGTTACATTTGATTTTCTAAAACATCTCTAATATAAAATTCTATTTTTACTTTAAAATAAAATGACTTCAAAATAGAGTTGAATTTTACTGAAACCCTACTCTATTTGTTACTCTAAAATATAGTGCTGACTATAAATATAGAATAAACATATATTTGGAGTACTCATTTATTACTCTATTTTAGAGTGAAATATAGAATGAGGTTGGGAAAAACTTTGCTTTTTATTTTAAAATGAAATTTAGAGTGGAGTTGGAGATGGTTTAACTTCTTATGCACCCAAAATAACTAGGTTTGGATATTCATTTCAAATCTTAAGTTCTATCCCTTTGCGTTTCTTATACTATAATATAAATATTTGGATACAGTTTGTAGAGTATAGCAAGATGATATACCTAGATGGAGACATACAAGTGTTTGAGAACATAGATCACTTGTTTGATCTTCCTGATGGCAACTTCTACGCTGTTAAAGACTGTTTCTGTGAGAAGACATGGAGCCATACGCCACAGTACAAGATTGGCTACTGCCAACAGTGCCCCGACAAGGTGACGTGGCCTGAGACCGAGCTTGGTCCTAAGCCACCTTTGTACTTCAACGCAGGTATGTTCGTCTACGAGCCAAGCCTCCCAACTTATTACAACCTTTTGGAGACTCTCAAAGTTGTCCCTCCCACACCTTTTGCTGAACAGGTAAAACAAAATCTGCACATTATATGATTCTATATATGTAAGAGTGAGAGTGCTGCCTCAATATTATACTAGAGGTTGTGTATCTCTAATCTAAAATTGCCCCAAAATAAATAATCGTATTTAAGGAATGTTTATGGCCTATTAAAATTTGCGCATAATTTTCATTCGCCTTAAACCTCCTAAACATGAATCACGCGCCATGTTATCCTTAAAGCTACATACATTAAAACATTTATAAACCAATAACGTTGGGATCATAATGTTTTATTAATTTAGTGAAATATTAATTTATTGAAAGTTAATTAAATCAAAATTTTAATTTGGTATCGAAAAATCCTATTAATTTACCGAAGTATTAATTTACCGAGAATTAATTTGTAGAGATTGTATTGTATGTTTTCCATGATAAGACTAAATTGATTCGTGTGTTTTATAGGATTTATTGAACATGTACTTCAAAGATATATACAAGCCGATTCCACCGGTATATAATCTTGTCTTGGCCATGCTCTGGAGGCATCCAGAGAAGATAGAGCTTGACAAAGCCAAGGTTGTTCATTACTGCGCAGCTGGTTCTAAGCCTTGGAGGTATAAGATCTAAATTCTACTAACTATCTTCTTGTTCATTTCTATTAAAAAAAAAAGTAAAAGATCTGAATTGATTCTCTGTTTTTATTAGGTTCACAGGCCAAGAAGAGAATATGGAGAGACAAGACATCAATATGCTTGTAGAGAAGTGGTGGGACATCTACAACGACGAGTCTCTTGATTACAAGAACATTATTGTGCGTTGGGAACACGAAGAAGAAGAGGTCCAAAGGAAGCAGCAAACCACCATTCCACAGTTTTTTACAGATTTGTCTGAAGCTGGTGTGATTCACTACGCCAACGCTCCATCCGCTGCCTAGACAACTATGTGAGGGCTAAGGTTATTGTTAATACAGTTGCTTAAAGCAGCGTAATTTTTATGATATAAAATTGTGTTTTGCTGTATTTTCTACTAAATTTAAAGGAGTTTTTAATCCCCAATTAATTCCTTTTTTTTACTGTATATGTTTTGCTAAAGACTTTTATCTCTAAAATACATGGTAGTATATAGTTTGGTTTTCAGTTTCAGCCTTGTTTTTGTGGTACAAAGTTTCAGCATTGTTCATTGTACATTTATCAATACAAGTTGAAACCAGCAGTATTAGTTAAGTATCAAACCAATTTTTTTTTTTTGAACTAAATTAATACCAAACCAAATTTTGACATCATCTATATACTAAAAGAAAAAGTCATGATAATATTATAAATAAATATCCAATAACATGTTTCCAAATCACTATATTCAGTTATTTTACCATCATATATACAAAAAGAAAAAGAAAAATATTCAAATATATATATACAAAAAGATAAGCCATGAGAATAAATGTTACAAATTAATGTAGAATAACACATATGTTTCCAAATCACTATTTTCAGTTATTAATTTCCCAAAACTATAACAATTTATTTAAGAAAAGTATCATCATCATCATCATCATCATCAACAACATCATCATGTCTTTCTAAATATATATTTATATTTATATTATAATCCAAGATAAAATATGCATAATTGTCACAAATATGGACAATTGTCACAAATTATCTTTTAAATTGTATGGATAATTGTCACACACACAAAAAAAAATTGGATAACAAAAAATGGATAATTGACACAAATTAAAATAGGATCCAAGTTTCACATCAACTTCTAATTTTCTTAATCTTTTTATTTTAATGATATAAAAATATATATATATATATATATATATATATTATATGTATATTTATAGTAGAGAATCTTAGTAAATTACATCCAAACTTATAGATAATTAATATTAAAAACTAATACTACTTATATTTAATTAGTTTATAGTTTTAGATAAGTTCTTCAGTTTCTGACACAATTGTCTCAGTAATTTTGGTGCACTAATTATAATTAACAAACTAAGACAGGAACTCGTAAGCATATATACACAATTATTTATACATGTTCATTTCAGAATCTATGCAACACAATTTTCAGAATCAAAATCATGAAAATCCCGGACCGCGTTTTTCTCATGATCATTTTTGCTTTTTACGTTTTTCTATCTCACATTGAAGCAGTCAAAGTTGATGGGCCGACGCAAGAACTAATCAATAGTATTTGCATTGAGACCAAAGATTATGAACTTTGCAAAGAAATCATCTACAAACACTTGAAGACACCAACAACTAATCTCAAAGATCTCACATATATCATATTCCGCATCGCTATTGAACACGCGAGTGATACTTATATTTTCATCAGTAACATCTTGCGTGAACATCCTGCAGACGTTGAAGAAACGACTGGTCTTAATACTTGTCTAAAAGTTTACACTGAAGAAACCAATGTGTTCTTAAAAGCACGCAGTGAGTTTTGTCAAGAACAATACGAACATATGATTATAGATATTTTGTCCACAACCAAGATCTTGAAAAAATGTAGAACCGATTTTCCGATTCCTCTTAACAAGAAGAATCTTTTGATTGAGAAGAGCAGAGTGATGAAAATCTTGATCACCATGTCTGCTGTTTCGGGGTATATGGTCAAAAATGGGAATGGTTCTTTGCTTAGCTTAGTTGTTAGAGGGCTTGGGGTTTTTCAGTAATCTAGTTAAATTAAGTATAATAATAATAATATAAATTGTCTATATTTATTAGTTTTCTTCTCAAAACTATTTATCAATGCGTATAATGATTTTTATATTATAGTATGTGTCTTCTTAAATAGTAAATAATCTCCTAGTATTTTAATATTATGTTTTTCTATCGTTAATGTGTATTGATAGTTTCTTTTGGTTTGGCAACATAGAAAAATAATCTCCGATTACATTGTTTCTCAGTAGATATTTCATTTTTAAAAGGAAGAAAAATAAGTAGGAGAGAAAAAATAGTGGTTCTTATTTATGAATATTTAAGACACACTTATTTTTATGAGTGGTTTTGAAAGGTTAAAATTTAATTATGCAGTTGAATTATATTAAAAATACTAATGATATATTATTGGAAAAAATATTTTGAGATCTAAAATAAACTTGCATAAATCTTTTCAACGACGGATATTGACATACTAATGGAATTTCGGATATGAACATACTAATGGATACTTAGGCTTTGAATGGTTATTGTGGTTGAATTGACTAAATCAAATGTGGACATAAACATTCTATTTTGGACGGATTAAAATCTGCTACGGACCATTTTTTTTTTATTATAAAAATTGTCTGTAATTAATATGCAACATATTTTTCGTTTTATTAATCTTTTTTGCTCAAATGACTGATTCTTTAATAAGCCTAGTTTTCAAAGATAAAGATAGCACCGAATTCATTCTCAACCCACCACCACAGACTCGCAACTCAAAACCCAAAAAAAAAAAACCAATGAAAATGTTTCGCGTTCTATTGATATTATCGGCGATCACACTCATTATCTCCGTAGCAGAAGCTCTTCTCGATGGGAACACTCAACAAACAATCAACGAAATCTGCAAACAGACAACAGACCCCAAATTCTGCAGTGAGGTCTTTGCCAAGAACCTGATTACTTCTTCCCCAAGCAACAAAGATCTCATGAACGCGACAGTCACAGAAGCCGAAAGATTCTCGGCCAACACATATTTCTTCATCAGCACACTCCTTAGAAATGCTGGAGACGAGAGGACCAATCTGCAAACGTGCGCCGAAGCTTACGAGATTGTGAACACGGCGTTCAAGAATGCTGTGTCTTTCTTTGATCAAGAACTCTATGGTCAGATTCTTGATAGCGTTTCTACGGGTGTTGGTCTCTGTAAGACAGATTTTGTTGTGTCCGGTTATGAGATCAATCCGATGATTGAGAGAAACAGAGAGACGTTGGTCTTAATGGCCATGGTAAAGATCGTTGGTCAGATGGATATGATGTGATTGTTGAAGCAAATATTTGCAGAAATATTATAATTAATAATGGGTTCAGAATCTTTTTTAACTGCAATTCTCTATTGGGAAATATATATATGTTGACATAAGTGTTTTATCTTATTTTGCAATTTTGTTGTAAGATTTTGGGGGGTGTATTCGACTGGGAGTTTTAGAAGACTTTAGTTTTTTTAAAGAAACCCCTGTTATTCAACTGGTGATTTTAAAAAGTCTTCCCAAATCTTATGTTATTGAACATGATATTTATGTAAAGTCACTTGAAATCACTTGCAATCTACTGTTATTCAACTAACAATTTATAAAAACTAAATCAAATCCACTGTTATTCAAACCTAAATAACATTATAAATGAAAAATTTGTGAAAAGGATTTGAGGAGACTTTGTATTCATTTCTAGTTAAAAATGATCTTTATCGAATACCCACCTCTACCGGTGTTATTTGGAGAGACTTCAAGATAAAATAAAATCAAAACATCCCAAAAAAAAACTGCAGAAATATTTCAACCTGCTTTAATCTTCATTCCGCTCTCTATCTCTCTTTTCTATCTCAACCTATTTCGTGCATATGCAAATTTTTGTTTCAAGTTTTGTTTACACCAGTCAAGTATCTTCTCTTCTCTCGTAATGGGTCAGTTTAGAAGTTGAAACAGTAGAGAAATTCCACTCCTTTCTAGTCTCTTCAATGAGGAATTGAAAGCAGGATGATTAGAAAAGTACAATGATTCAAAGGTTAATGTTTGTCATCATCACGTGAAACTTTATGTGATTGGAAGCATGTGAATTATTCAATTATGTGGGGGAATGTTAGATGATTGAGTCCACTTCTGATTTGGTTTTGCAATTAACAAAATTTTCCTGCGGATATGTGATTTCTTTCTCATCTTCGGCAACAACTACAACCCTCGAAGTTCAGTCTACAGAGAATGAAGTTGTGATTACTTTGGGAATCAACATTGGAAAACGGATGGATAATCGGAAAAAAAAAATATTTGCCATTGATGAAGCATAGTGGAATTTATGTAACCAAGCACATTTATTTCACAAGAAACCGGTCATGTTCATGCGGCTGACCAACCTCAATGCTGCAGTGAGAGGTATCACCAAGCTTGCGCCTTATGAGCTGTTTAGTGCTCTCAAGACAATCAAGAGAGACCTGAGGCGTAAGGATGGTTTATGGTATGGACCAAAACCACTTGACTGTATGCAAAAATTGTTTGTTATCTTGTTTATTTTTGGTTTTAGGGAATCAAAATTGGATCAAATACATGTTGCAATCAACTATGGCTTTTAAAAAAATAAATTCCTTGGCTTACTTAAACAATTTCTCATCACTAATAGATCTCTTGCCTCATGGTATCAGTGTCGAGCAAGTCTCTCTGGTTCTCAGCAAGTTATGTGAGAGAGCACATACGAAGCTATCTATTTGGAAAAGAGATATAAAACAAGTAACTTTTGCCACTTCATTTCTTTGGTTAGCTAGTCATTTTGAATCACCCAAAGTACTTTGGAATATATTGATTTTTTTTACCAAATCACCAATAGATTTTGATATTTATTTTTGAATCCCACCAAAATCACCCAAATAACCTTAAAACCTACCTAAATCCCACCAAATCTAAAACTCCCCAAAACCTTCTAAAACCTCTAATCCAATACACCCCCCTTTATTCTTTCTTTGTTCTTTCTTTGTTGGTCAACGATCTTATCCTCTTTTTTTGTATGAGCATGATTATCCAAGTATCTTAGCTGGATATCTTAGCAAATATATACTAAAATATTGTGGGTCCCACGTGGGACCCACATGAATAGTTAACATATTCATCCCAAAAGTTTCTTAGCTAAGATACATATCTTACCTGTAGTGCCTACGTGGCGCTACAGGATTGGTCCAAATTTTTTTTTTTTTTTTCAATTTTTTTTTTCGAATTTAAAAAAAAAAATTAAAAAAAAATTAAAAAAAAAAAGTTAAGATACCCAAACCGGGTATCATGGATATTCATGCTCTTATCGCCTAAATTCACTGGTCAAGCTTTGTCTTAAATATGCTGCCAAAGTAGATTCATGTGGTCAAAGACCTTGTTTGGAGCCAAAGAGAGAAAGCCCATCCACATTGATTCAACGTTGTAACGGAAGCTATTTGCTTTTATTTTGTTTTGACTTTTGTGAATAAAGCAAATACATTTTTTTTTAATACCAGAATACTGATGTTAAAATGGGTTCAAAGCTTGCGGACTAAAAAAAGCCTGTATAAAAATTATGACCCGTTTAAATCTCGCTTTAAAAACATATAAAAATAACATAGTTTAAATAGGTCGGTAAAAACCTAACAGGTTTTAAATTAAACGGGTATAAAACTAAACGAGTTTTTAAACAGACAAAACCTAAACAAGTACGAGTCTAAATGGATATGGACCTAAACGGACAAGATCTAAACGGGCTTACACCGTCCATTTTAACACCACTACCAAAACAAATCCAAAGTTTAGATCCATAATCTCTTATAAATTCAGAAAGCATTTTTAAATATTTTGATTTAAAAATATTCCTAAAGATTTTGAATCCAGACACAAACTAACCAATTTCTTTGTCTTATCACTATGTTACCACAAGTTTGGTAATAAATACATTATTATAAAAGAAATAATTAGTGGGAACGAATGAAGATTGAGAATAATGAAAGTATAGATAGATTATAAGTGATATTTATAGTGTCCATTGGATGAACACTTTAAATAACACACAATTTGACACTCCATCATTGGCCTCAAAATGGCATACACATGGAAAATGGATATCCAATTTAGTTGCCGCAGCAAGAAATTTCAAAAGGGTCACAACTCATACTTATATAAGTAAAGAAGCATCAACGTTTTAAGTTGATATAGGTCTCGTGCCACCGTTGCCACTACCTGCTCCTCCCTCTCCTCCGGCCGGTAATCTCGATTCAATATCTTCATTAATATCTCTTCTGCATGTGGATTGTTGTTTCATCTTCTCTACTTCGTCTTCATTCTCATTCATCTCTCTATCTTTCCCCCATAAAACACCATACAGCCCAATAACCACAAGTGCTGATCCCAAAAACCTAATACAAACACATCATCTAAATCATCATGCATCGTCCGGTTTTATATAATGTTTTATATAGAGAGAGGGCATAGAAACATACGTGCCGGTGTAGAGTTTCTCTTCAAGAAGAGTCCAGCTGAAAACGGCGACGATAACAAGTAGTAAAGGGCTGAAAACAGAGACGTAGAGAGGACCTTTTATCTGTATCGCCCATGACATTAAGCAGAACGCTAACGCAGACGCCACCACTCCCTGTGTTCACGTTTTAAATTATATATCATAAATATTAGCGTAAGTTTGTTATCTGCTCATAGTATATGTATATATACATACGGCGTAAAGGGCCGAGAGGAGGCGGAGAGGATCGGCGAGAGACCAATCGGCGAGGTTGTGATTGGTGATCAAAGCGATACCTCCACATTCAATACTCCCCATAAAACACATTAGAAGTGTGCTTGTGTATGGTGCTGCAAATGTTTCACTCATTTTCGTCTGTAACCAAAAAAACTATATTAATCAACCATAATTAGTGATGTTAAAATGGACGGTCCAGACACATTTATGTCCTGTCCGTTTAGGCCTTGCCCATTTAGGCCCGTTTAATTTAATACCCATTGAAGTCCGTTTAACATAAAATCCGTTGGGTGTCAACTAATCCGTTTAAAATTTTTAGTATAACAATATATACGTTACCTGAATAAAAAAAATTTAGTATAAGATATGGACCTTAATAATATATATACGTTATACAAAAAAACAAAATATATATATATATATATATATATAGTGATCCTTACCAACTAAAAAAAAGTTGGCAATAACCAAAATTAAAAATTAGTTCGGTTTTAGGTATCTGCTATTTCGGTTGTGTTCAAATTAGGTTTTCCAGATAGAAACTGATAACAAGCTACATATGCTTATTACACAAGTTACCTGAATAATGAACCAAACGGCCCAAGAAACGGCAGCAGCCATGATTAGGAAAGGTCCTAAGAAGAAGTTAGAACCGTTAGAATCAGAACCACGGCTCGTGATGTTTTGAGCATAGGTCCAATGGATCTTAGACTCTCCAATGCCAATGGTGTGACCATGGTAGAAGGAGAGAACCATGGCTCCGGCCACACATACTACTGTCCCGATCACTTTGGCTTGTCCTGATGCCTTTCTAATCCCCACAGTTTCTTGTCTGAAAATGTTATTTAGTGTTAGAATATAACGAGTTCAGGCTGATGTAAACTTTATCAAGAGTAACCTGAAGATTGCGGCGAGGAGGAAAGTGACCGCCGGTAAGAGATTAGTTAAGGCACAAGCAATGGTCGGAGATGAGTTCTGGAGTCCTATGAAGTAGAGCACTTGATTTCCGGTTGCACTGCAAAGAAAACCAAGTTAAACCGCTTTCTAAGAAGTTTTATTTATAAAACATTTTATAAAAATTGCAATTAGTAGGTAAAGTGTATATTTATATGTAAATACCCCGTGATGGAGCAGAAGAAGATTTGGACAAGAACCCTTAGGGTGATCTTCGGTCTTGTCTTGCTGCACAAGAAACCATTTACCATCATTATTCACTAATCTTTAATCAAAAAGTTGTAAACATGAAAATGAAGACAGAGTTTTTAATCCCATAAGGCCAAAAACCACTTGGATGAACCAAATAATACTCAGAGATAGATTAATTAATTGTTTAACATGAAAATGAAAACAATTTTTAGTTCCAGAAGGCCAAAAACCAACCAATACTCAGAAAAAGAGGATTTTAACTTTTTTTTTTAAAAAACTTCAATTGAATAAAAGAGTATTTTTTTCCATTTTCATTCAAAATATATGTTTAATATAATGAAATTATTTTCTATTTCCCTTCTCAACTATAGAACCACTGATGAAAAACATGAAAACGTCGACGTATTGAGCACGTGTCCTTACAATATCACCTGAAAAACATGGACACTTAACTCTCCTGGCATCATATTTTGTTTTGTCTGTTTGTGTTTTCCGTTTAAGAAAGAAACGTGACTCATGGATAATGTGAGACTGCGTCACATTTCTCACTTTCTTTCTCTCGAAAAACGAAATTAATGATGATGACTACACGGTAGTTTGGGACGATATAATCCAGCTAGCGTCCACATCACAGCTCAGTAACACTCGAAAATTCCTCCTCAGATACACTCTACAAGCCTCGGTCCATGCCATATGGAGAGAGAGGAACTCACGCAAGCATGGCGATGCTCCCCTAGAAGCCTCAACCATTATGCGTTTCATTGATAAAGGGACCCGTAACAGATTATCCACACTTAGAGAGGAGGGAAGCAAAGACTTCAAAGATGGTTTTGAACTCTGGTTTGGAACCAGGATAACACCACCCACGACATGAAGTATTTTGGATTCTTATGATTCTTATAATTCTTTGTTTCAGTTCATAGGATTTCAAATCCTATAAAACAAACTCTTACAAAAGAAGCACTTGATGTAACACAGGTTTTTTGATGAATACAATTTTATATTCATTCAAAAAAAAAAAAAAAAAAAAAAAAAAAAAAGAAATTAATGATGATGTAATTAAGTATAATTCAACAATAACGACTATGATTGACGATACTAGATGAACTGACAGACTCTAATAACGGTTTAATACTAATTTCAATAACCAAAAAGAAAACTAAAGAAGGCTAGTAGTATCAACTTTACCTGTTTTTCTTCACAATTCCCGTAATAACTAGTCATTAAGAAAACTATAGCTTACCATATTATGCGTATTTTTATAAAGTAATCTCCGGATAAATATAACGATGACGTGCTAATCTCTTCTCCTCAATTATTATTTTACTTAATTTTAATCTTAACCCTTCAAATGGAAATTAATCAGTTGCCAAACATTTGAAGGTTGAAAATTAACTACTGAAAAATCCATTCAAACTAACAATAATAATTATTACTTTATTAACATAAAAAAAAATCTTGACCACAAACAAGCCTTAAATGTAAGCGTTGTTTTTTTGCTAACAACTTAAATATCAGCTATAGTTCTATGTTAATTAATGAAAATCCATATTTTGTAAAACTTTGGAAAGTCTATGTTAATAACTGAAAATCCATATTTTTAACTTTGGAAAGTAATTAATTAATTTAGTTGTGTCAGAAAACCATTAGTAAATGAAAAATGGTTTTCTTAATTGTTATTATATAGTTAGTTATATACACACTCTCCAATTTTACGTTTTATAATGATCATTGATGTCATCGTTCACGTACTTTCTCAGTTAGACGTAAGACGAACTTGAAAAATCACTTTCAGATATTAAGTTCAACCAAATTCTTAGCTACTGATGAAATTGACAACGAAAGTTTAGCATCTCTCGCTGATCTTTGTAAAACAAAGACTCAAGAAACATATAAGGAAACCTTAATTAATTTGAAGCATAAAAATTATTATAACGAAACATATTTTATAACAAAGTTTCATGGATGCAGTTGTGTATAATCATATAATTATGCGACCGGGAAAGTAATGTACCGTTCAAGAAAAAATGCGACCGGTAAAGTGGCGATAGTGGCAAAGATTTGACGATAAGCGACCAGGATGAGAGGCTTCATGCCGGCCTCCATAGCCATCTTCGACGTAATGTTCATACCTGCGTAGCCAATTTGCACCAACACCATCGCCAAGGACGGCAACACATCTCTCGATTTAACCATCTTTCTTTTTTATAATTTATTCTTCCAACTTTTATATGTTTACTCTCTCAAGTAAAACAAATGAGAGGTGGGTTCTTTATATTTATTAGCTTCACCCAAATCTATCTTTCTTTCCACTCGATGGACCTTATATTTATAGGCGCATGCAAAGATATATATATATATATATATAAATATATATATATATATATATATATATATATATATATATATTTATATATATATACATATATAAATATAAATAGAGAGAGATGTATTTTAAACAGAAAGATGAGAAACGGTTCGAGAAAGAAGTTTGCTTGTAACACTTGTGCTCTCTCTTAGGGCATAGCTACACGAAACAATGGGTGATATGTATCATTTGATATTTATGGCAGTTTATTTAACTTTCATTCCTATTGATTGCTAATATATATATTAGACTATATATTTATCGTGTGTAAATAATGATTGAATAATATTAAAAAATTAACTAAAAATACAAAGTCGAAATAAACCAAAAAATATAGTCTAAAATATCATAAATACAATTTTTAAAAATAT
Source organism: Orychophragmus violaceus (assembly GCA_030180135.1). Taxonomy (NCBI): domain Eukaryota; kingdom Viridiplantae; phylum Streptophyta; class Magnoliopsida; order Brassicales; family Brassicaceae; genus Orychophragmus; species Orychophragmus violaceus. Next base: position 3,302,089 of record CM058230.1, read on the forward strand.
GGAAAACTAAAACTCTAAAATTTTGAGAAAAATGGAAATTGGTGGACTAATGTATATAACCGATCTACGTTTTTTAGAAATAACTTATTAGAAAATAACGTAAAATACAAAGTGGAACAAACCAAAAGTATAATCCAATAATTTATCAGAAAATACAATTAGAAAAAAATATGGAAAGGCAAAACTCTAGAGTTATGAGGAAAACGGAAAGTGATTGACTAATATATATATTCTGGTTTGGCGTTTTTTCAAAATATAACTTATTATATTTTTGTCTTTTTGGAACTCTTTTTTTTGGTTTCCGTTTATTCATGGGTTTGGTGGAGCTTGTGAATGAATGGAAGTAGCACGCATGCATGAATGTCTTTCTCAAGCTTCAAGCAATCATTCTGCCTGTTTGCTAAAACTCGTTTCTGTAACACTGAAATCAAGGGTTTGGTTTTATCGCTTGATTAACTATATATCAAATTAGTATTATCTCATGTATTTTGTATTGATATTCATTAAATCACTCTCAGATGTTTCAAAAAATCAATTTAAGAATCCGGAACTCGTATTCTAGTGGTAAAGGGTGTGTTAGTAACTTCTCGCCACTTAAGTTTGAATCCTCTTGGCCACTAAAGATTTAACATGGTTTCTTTGGATCCCAATTAGTCGGGTGAACATTCGGATGATGCGTCGATCTTTAATGTCGGAGATCCCGGTCCTTATCAAAAATGATGTGAGGTTTCCATTAGTCGGAGGTCTATCGGGATCTAGAAACCTAAGTCATAAAAAAATCAATTTAAATATTATTTTAATATTTGTTATCCCATAAGTTGGAAAATAGGTACCGGTTATAGGGAAAAAATGAAATTGAAACAAAATCTGGCACACGTCTAGGTAAGTATTCGTAATTTTCGCATAATGTGTGCAATTATACGTATCTTTCTCAGATGTCGTAAGCGAATTCCTTATTTTTTTAATGTCATCATCATCTACATTCTACACATGGGCATACTTAATTTTGAAATAGCTCTCTATGTACAAATAATTGAATTTTATATCACTACAAATTAGTACATAGTTGGAGCGGATCCTTTGAAACTATATATTTCAGAAAAAATGCAGATTCGGTTATTTAAATTAATATAGAAAACAAATTAATTTAACTCTTTGTATTTTTCTAGAAACTAAAGCACAATTCACAATGAAACATATGCATATATACACATAATTTGGGCTATTTTGGGGGCTTAAAGGCCCTACTTGTGCTTAAATTATTTCCATGTGTTTATATTCACTTCCTTGGTTAAGATTGTAATTTTTAATTGGTAAAATGGTAAACACAAAAAGTTTGATGATAATTATGCAAAGGGATTTCAAATATAAATTGACACTTTAACATTAAATTACTGTAAAAATAATAAACTTAATGAGAAAACCTTGATTCTGAAAATCGAACAATAATCAATTCAATAAATCGACTATAAGTTTTGGGACTTGGATATGAGATTAATTTGGATTCAAAAGCAAGAACATGTTAGACCGAAAAAATTAATTTTATTATGAATACGAGCTGGAATCGATCAGTGATTGCTAGCTCTAGGGTTTTTGTGAGTACAAGTGTATGTTTCGACTTAATCTTTTTCCGCGCAGAGAAAGAATATTTATATCAAAGGACTATGGTTTTTCTCATAGATTCTCTCTGATATTCTTTACAAAATCTGAACAATTTAGATTTTATTTTCTAAAAGATTTTTAGGTTTAACATTTATCCCTTTTTGTCATGCAGGTCAGGTCGGGCGAGTAAGTCGCCGAGCTCATTTGACGTTGCCAAACTCTTTCACGTTGGGTCTCCGATATATCTTCTGGGCTGAATCTCTTCTGGATCCCTTCGTTATTAGGTCGGGTTTTAGAAGGATGGTAAACCCACCTCTAACACCATGTTATTATTTATTACTCAATAACAAAGAAAAAACTTAGAGATTTCCAAAAGTCATAAAGATGAATGTTCTTTACTTAAATAATATGGAGAAAGAACCTTTTTTTTTTTTGAACATAAGGAGAAAGAACCTTGGTTTGTAACATAGGTATACAATAAAATAAAGAACATATATAATATACGTTACTCTTTTGTTCAAATATTATCCACTATCATTGTATGTTGAAATTTGAGAAAAATTATCGGTGATTCACATGAGTTAGCTGGATTTTAGTGGTTTTATACGAAATGCTTTTCAAATTGAAGAAGAAGAATTATCATTAATGATATATATGCATGAGTCATACAAGCTAGCGATGACGTCCAAATTTGCTATTACGTAAAAAGAAATACTTTCCGTTGTTAGTTTTGGATATATATAGATACACATGCATATTTACGTAATGATTAGTATCTCAATGCAAATTCGTTTCACTCTATCATGTTCATTTCGTCGTGGCCTGGGGGTTTAAATCTTTGGCTAGTTGATTTAGATGCCGTAATTATTTAATTATTAAAATACCCGTAGATACACACTGGAATCCATACAATTTTTTTTTTTCAAGCAGTCACGGACATCTTTACATGGATCCAAAACCAATCAAAAAATACGAATCGAATCATGTTCAAATATAAAAACTTTTTTTTATCTGATGGAATATATTAACTTTAAAAAAGGTGAAATACGGAGTAATACACATAGTTGGAAAGGAACAAAATCTTTTCGAAAATAAGCCGGCGAGTTCATAAGTCGAAACTTTCGGAAACAAGACAGAAAAAGATTTAAACGAAAACTAAGCAAAAAACATACTTAAAACAAAGATAAAAAAAAAAAGAAAAAGGTAAGTTAAAGATCCAATTGTTCAAACCGAAACAAAGATTGAGTCAAACTCTAACGAGCTCCCATAAAAACATTTGATGTTGAAGAAGAGATGAAGACCATGAACCCGAGGTGAATCAAGCGAGGCGTTACAACCACCGGGCCCGACCAACTATACTTTGAGCAGATACAAGACAAAGTTCGAGAAAACCTAAACAGAAAATAGCCTCCACGCTTGAACCAGAATCGCTAAGCCAAAGCGAGGCCAAACACAAAAAGAAATCTTGAACTTCAAATGGGAGAAATCCATAAACAATGACTTCCGTATATAAAAACTTATTGAGATAATAATTGAAAACATGTGAGTATATGTTCAAGTCTGGATCTTATATGTGAATCTTTCGAATATTCATAAGTAATATACTTGTAAATAATATACTAAGTACTTGATAGAACATATTAGAATCTATTAGTAAAGTGTTAGAATATGTTAATAACATGTTAGAGATTGTTAGTAATCTATTAGAATTTTTAGGAATTTATTAGTAAGCGATTCGATAAAATCCAATAAATTGATATGACTTGTATAATTTGATAGATACTAAAAGATTTTGATAAAACACATAGTTTTCAGATATTTATAAATTTTTTTTAAAGTATTTACAAATATAAATACTCGAAAATACTCAACAATATTAAAAAATATCCAAATCAAATAGTATATGTAAAAATTTGCATGTATATTACTAGTAGATCCGACCGATCTAGATTTGAGAGGACTCGACCCGAATCCGATCCAATAAAAAATAGACAGATTTTTAAATAAATTTTATATCATATATATGTTGAACTCAAAATTGTGAAGATCCAACCAGAACCCGATCTGAAAATCCTAATGCCCAAACTTGGGTGGAAAATTAAATTGGACTCCCTCTCGCTATGCCTCATCTTAACTAGCCTGGGGCCCTGAGTTATGTGTCAGTATCAACCACCAACCTACAAAGTCTTCGGCTTTGTTTGAAAAATAAAGGATCACACTAGAGCTTTAAAAAAGATAAAGAAGGCCCACACTAAGGCTTACCATTTACTTGCAAAGTTCTCTCTACACACCACTATCGATCAGACAGTCTCTTCTTCAAATGGCTACTCTCTCTCTCCACTGTTATGCTTTCTTCCTACTTAGTCTCCTGCCGGTGATCCTCAATCTCCAACAACACTTGGCTTTGGCCGGGGGATGCCAACATCCGCCGGTGATCTTTAACTTCGGAGATTCTAACTCCGACCCGGGTGGACTCGCTGCCGGACTCGGTTATAACATTGGTCTCCCTAACGGCCGCTCATTTTTCCGGAGATCCACTGGCAGATTGTCCGACGGCCGACTCATCATCGATTTCCTCTGTAAGTAAACTTCTCTCCACTCTTTTTTTTTTGACTCACGTAAAAATTCGTCGGTTGAGCTTAGAGTTATTGGAATCATGTCATATCCACCGTCCGATGAAACGGGTGAAATCATAATCAACGGTTGAGAACCGCGCTCGAAAATCGTTGTCGGTGATGGCACCAAAACGACACAACTAGTTGACAAGGGGGTCCCATCTTACAACATGGAAGATCATGGGAAGTGGGTCCTACTCTTTAGATTCGGCGCGTGATCTCAACCCGTTAGATTGCGTGACTAAAGAGTCAAGAGCGCCGTGTGTGATGAAGATTTTCTTTGTCCGGTTCACATGTTAATTTGTTATACTATATGAGTTAATGTTTTAATAGCCTAAATAATCTAATGCGTAAATATTTTGTCTCGTATTAATCTTCTTTTAAATTCAATGATTTCGGGTTAGGTGGAGTAAGTGTTCATAAATTCGTTTTGCTTTACTGGTTTTGAATTGGGCTTTGGTTATGAAGTTAAAATGCAACTTCTGTATTTATTTCCAGCTATTCTAATATTAATATTTAATGAATGTAATGTTCCCAAAAAATGACATATTTGCAGGCCAGAGTTTGAATACAAGTCTACTAAACCCATACTTAGACTCGTTGGTTGGATCAAAGTTCCAAAACGGTGCTAACTTCGCCATCGTTGGATCTACAACACTTCCTAGATATGTTCCGTTCGTTCTCAACATTCAGCTCATGCAGTTCCTCCATTTCAAATCCCGAGCACTCGAGCTTGCTTCTACGTCAGGTATGTCTCTATATGATCCCAGTCATCTCTTTATCAAGCAATGTAGTGTCAACCCTTAGATTGTAATATGCATAGTGTGTTTATAGATCCTTTGAAAGAGATGATGATAAGTGAGAGTGGATTCAAAAACGCATTGTACATGATCGATATCGGGCAGAATGATATTGCGGATTCATTTTCCAAAGGCCTTTCTTACTCTCAGGTCGTCAAGCTGATTCCAAATGTTATTTCCGAGATCAGAAGTGCCATTAAGGTCAGATCTTACACATCTAGATCTCAGATTTAATTGTTGGTGTACAATTAACACTAGAGATGGGACGGATCCGGGTATCCGGAAATTAAATTATCCGGATCCGGATTTGAATATGTCGGATCCATGTAGCTACAATCCGGATCCAAATTTGTGCCTCCTAAATATCTGGATTTCGCAAAGCATATCCGTTCAGACATCAAGATATTCACTGAATTCGACCTGGATCCGGTAAAAATAATTTAAAATAAATCAAATATGTTAAAGAATTTAAATATAATGATAAAATAATTTTTAATGAGAATAAATCAAATGTATTATAAAACACAAAAAATTACATATATTTTAACCAAAACTAAATAGTCTCTGTTCTTTTTTTTTTTTTTGATAATCGTGGAGATCCCAAAGATTTAATGGGCCCAAAGACTAATCCCACGAGGCCTTGAATCCGGGGAAATTACTCCAAATTTAAAGTGCGGCTAGGTGGCCAGAAGGATTCAAACCTGATAGTCTTTGTTCTTGTGTTAAAGTTTCTAATGAAACTTTTGTTAAATTTTGCAGACATTGTATGGTGAAGGAGGGAGGAAATTTTGGGTTCACAACACAGGACCTCTAGGTTGTCTGCCTCAGAAACTTTCAATGGTTCATGAGAGCAAAGCTTTGGATAAGCATGGTTGTCTAGCAAGTTATAACTCAGCTGCAAAACTGTTCAACAAAGGATTGGATCATATGTGTCGGGAGCTGAGGACCGAGCTGAGAGATGCCCACATAATCTATGTCGACATTTATGCTATCAAGTATGATCTCATCGCAAACTCCAGCAAATACGGTAAGCTTTTAAAGCCTATTAGTCAATGACATTAGTTTCTTGCATCAAACGTAACCAAACATAACCAAAAATAGCATTACAACATATATAACTTTCTTTGTACATCTTCAAATACCTTCTAGACAATTGGATCTGAGCCGAAACTGAAGTGGTGCGGACAAAAATAAATAAAAAGTCTGTTGTGCATCAAATGTGGACCATTTTTATGAATAAAATACATTTAGTCAGCGACACAGTGTTGTCCATTCTAAAAATAAAATGGTTTGGTCCGCATCAAAATTAGTCTACTGCAATAGATGTTATCATTCAAATCTAAAGAATCCAAAAATTTGAAAAACCGAGAATTGAATTAGACACTCCTAAACAAGATGATATTCATTTATGGAATGATCTCTTACTTACAGATGTAAAATTCAAAATATATGTTTTGTATATATGGTTATGGTTAGCTAGAAACACAGTTGTTTTGAGCAGGCTTTGAGAAACCGTTGATGGCATGTTGCGGACATGGAGGGCCTCCTTACAACTACAACGTGAACATAACGTGTGGGCATGGTGGCTCTAACGTCTGTGACGAAGGATCTCGGTTTATAAGCTGGGACGGAATACATTACACCGAGACGGCTAACGCCATTGTAGCCATGAAAGTACTGTCCATGCAATACTCTACGCCCTCAACTCCGTTTCATTTCTTCTGCAGCGGCTGAGATTGTCTATATGTTTTCTGTATTTTTGTGTTTTCTCTTCTGTATGCTTTGTAATACAATTTATTTAAAAAATTTCTGAGATTATATACATGTTTTCTGTATTTTGTAAATAATATATCCTATTTATTATATAAAACTGAATGCAGTCAACATAAACATGAGATTATTCAATTAAAAAAAAAACATGACACCAAATAATTATAACATACGAACACGACTAGATTTTGATCTGCGATAAAGAAACGCATGTATATTTTCCCTAAAAAATGATTTTTTATAATAAATTTATTAATTATTTAACATAATTATTAGTCAATGAATATTATGATGATTACATATTTAATACGAGAATGAATTGAATAATTTTTTTTTGTTTAAAAATAATTTTATAATATAATATTTTTAATCAAATAAATCTTATAAAAATTAAGTGATTTGCTACATATATATAATATGTTCTTAATATTTAGCTTTAATTTTTTTTTATAAATTAAATTTTAATTAATAATTAGTTTTTTATTTTATAGTATTCAAAAAACTATATAATAACCCGCCAAAAACTACAATCGTATAATCATTTATTAACCAAATCAATTATATATTTGAATAATATAAATATTTACTAATTGTTGATCTTTTAGTTTTGTATCAAGTTAAAATATATATATTCATTTTTAATATTTTAGCTTAATTTTTAATATAAATTATAGTTTAGTGAATATTAGTTTGAATATTTTATAGTATCCACTTTTTAGAAATGAAATATGTTAAAAATATTATTTTTTATCTTTATGTGTATATTTAATAAAATTAGTGGGTTATAATTTTTTTTCATATTTTATAATTTATAAACATAATTAGTGTATGAATTCATTTAATTATATTTATTATTATGGATTAAATATAAATATATAATAAAAAATTTAAATTAGTTAATTAGTTAATTATTTAATAAAATGGATAAGAAGATTTTTATAGGCTTTGCTATATAAAAAAAAATATCAATTTATATTCAAAGTAAGTAAATATATTGTAAGATATTATGATTAAATTAGTTAGAATTTAGTTTTACATTATTACCCTTAATGAATTAATTAAATAGTTTATGACATGAATTATAAATAACACCTAAAGTTTATTTCTTAAAACCTTCTTGTTTTAATTGAATAGATATTGTGACCATAATTGATTAGTTAACTTTTTTAAAATGAATGTTCCATTCTTAAAAAAATCTACTTCTATATTATTGAAATAAAATATACAACTTGCCAGTTCCATAAATAATTTAACCTTGATCTCGGTATTAAAGTGAAACGGAATTGCTAAATAAAACATTTCTCTTTTTAAAATTTTACATCGTTTTTTTTGGGTAAGAGTTATATTCTCTTTCCTTGTTCATCAAATTTTGTTTGAGTATTCTGCAAGGCTACTAAAACCCTAGCAGTATGTTATAAAAGTATATTCAGACAGGCGCTGCTTTGTGTCATCTCAGAACTATTTTTTTTTTCTCATCGGTGTGTTGGATTGTGAGATTCCGACAATGAAGGTACAGTTACTCCTACGACGAACGTTTTGCTCAGGCATCACTCCCAGTGCAATCAGTCCTCTCTCCCGCATCGGCCAGATTCATGAAGACATGAAGCCTTTCTGGTCATGTGACTCTAACTCAGTCGCTTCCTGGAACTCCATGGTCGAGAGAAGCATCATCTCTTGGAACAGCTGGTTGGTGTCCAAGTATATGAGGAACGGGCAAATCGACGACGCTAGGAAATTTTTCAACGACATGACTCACAAGAACGTTGCCTCATGGACGGCTATGGTGAAAGGGTTTGTGCATAATGGTAAGTCACCAGGTTGTAGCTGGACTGAAGTCGGTGATAAGGTTCAAGCGTTCAATGGTGGAGATACTAATGGTATTCATCCGGATCAAGAATCGATGGTGAAGATCTTGGATGAACTGGATGAGTTATTGAGAGAAGCTGGGTATAATCCTGAGGGAAACAAAGTCTATAGCGAGAGACAGGCGGTAGCTTTCGGTCTCTTAAAGCTACCTGAAGGAGAACCCATCCACGTCACGAAGAGCCTTAGAATTAGTATGGATAGCCATGCAGCAATCAAAATCATCTCTAAAGTGAAAGCGAGGGAGATCATTCTAAAAGATGCAAACGGAGTCCATCACTTCAAGAACGGGGTTTGTTCATGCAAAGATCGTTTGGGTGATGGGAATATGGAGCAATTGTGATAGACTATGGAAGCTTGTTAAGCAGTCATTGATGAGAAATCTCTGTCTTATGATTATTTTTATTTACTGAACTCAACGCCCTTTTTTTATCATTTCCTTATCTATATGCTTAATAAGAAATGGAATTTTACTTTAAGCAAAATTAGAATCTAATGGCACTTTTCTTTTTATTACATAGTTACCAACATTCTTTGTTTTTTTTTTAAACCGATTATTTTTATTGATCAAAGATTACAAGTTATGGTTCACACCATTTTGAAGAGATTACATAAAATGTAAGATTGAAATACATAAGCTAGACCTAGAAAATACTTGAATCTTCCGCTTCAAGTAAGTTACATTCTTTGTTGCTTGTATGGAAGAGTAGAACACAGAACTCGGAGCTGGACAGTAAGAAGAGTGTGTGTGTGTGTTTGTTTGTTGGGTCATGTTCTTCATCTCTCTTTCTGCATAAGAAAATGCAAAGCTCTTTGAAACTTTTGCTTTTGTGGGTGTGAATTTGAAGACCATACCATTGTGTTGCATGTGTAATTGTAATAAAAACAGTCAAACTCCTGTTTAAAATGTACAAATAATATTTCAATTATGTGAGTTTTTACAAATCCAGTTCCATATGCAAACATGTATGTATCCCTCTCTATCAACTGTTCATTCAAATGCAAAACCCTTAAGAAATGAAACAAAAAGAATCCCAGAAACAAGAACAAGAAGAAACAACTTTCAAAGAACAGAGAATAAGTCACACCAGAAAAGATCTCTGTTTTCTAATGATAATCTGATTGATTATTACTCTATGATCTTGAAACAGGTGTGCTTCTATCAGTATCCGAGTTCTCCTCTTGCCCTCTACGCCCTCTCCGATCCTGTGAGTTGAATTCTTGCTTATGTTTATACAAATTCTGTTCATTGAAAAGGTTTTTAAACTACACTAACCTCTCTTGGTAAGGGATGTTCTTCAGACTCAAGCATACGCACAACTTGGCTCATCTTAGGTCTCTTTTCAGAATCAGGATCAATACATCTAAGTGCTGTAAGAAGAACACGTTTCAATGCTCTTGTCGTTGGCTTAACCGCTATGTTTGGATCAATGACTTCTTCTAGTCTCTTAGATCCTACCATCATCTTCAACCACTCAACTAGATTCACCTGCAAAACAATGTTATATGAGTCTCAAAACTATCAGATACATTCATCTCACTATAGTTTGTTTACCTCACTAGCAGGACGTGCATAATCCACAGGATCTCTTCCGGTTATTGCTTCTAAGATCAAGACACCAAAGCTATAAACATCACTCTTTTCATTCAGAAGACCGGTATTCGCATATTCTGGAGCAACATACCTGCAATATTCAAACAAAAACCATCGATGAGTGTTACGTTTTATGAACTTCCAACTTAAAACAATTGGTGATAAGTGGATTGGCCTAAGTCTCTTATATACTAGTCAATATTCTTTCTAACTTCCAATACGAGACAATTATCACACATTCTCTAGAGATTAAGACCGCATGACCCATTAATCTCTACATTATCTCAATAGCTCCCCTCGAGAAAATGGTTCTTTTGGTCATTAATCTCGACAAACCATCAATCCTAGGATCCGAAAACACATGCCACTTTTGGGCCGGGTTACGAGAGTATGTGGATTATGCTTTGATACCATGTTAAGTTCTAAAACAAAGTTGCTTAATTACCCAAATGTTCCCATCACTCGAGTGGTCACATGGGTTTTCCCATCTCCAAGCAACTTGGCAAGGCCAAAATCAGAAACCTTTGCGTTGAATCTATCATCAATCAATATGTTGCTGGACTTGATGTCTCTGTGTACTACTTTTGGCTCAATTGCCTCGTGTAGATACGCAAGACTGCAACAAGAGATCAAACCATTACTCTCAGCAGAACACATGTGCAAACTTAAAAAGAATGAACGTTATGCTTACGCCTTGGATGTGCAGATGAGAACTTTCATTCTTGCCTCCCAAGTTAGGTATCCATGCTGTATCATTGCTCCATGCAGCCATTCTTCAAGGTTCCCATTGTTCATATACTCATAAACCAATATCCTAACAACAAAAAAAATCACATAAATTTATATCTTTTTCACTCTAAAAACAAGACAGAAAGATTTAATCTTTATACCTGTGTGTGCCTTCAATGCAGTATCCAAGGAGACGAACCAAGTTCTTGTGACGCACGTTACCAATAGCATCAACCTCTACTCTAAACTCTTTCTCAGCCTGTCCCCTAAATCAGAAACAAGCCAAAGTTTCAGAGTAATCAAGAAATCAAAAGAGAGAAACTTTGTTCTTAGATCATAACTCACAAGTGGTTCAAAATCTTTTTCACTGCGACATGAGTCCCATTGGTCAACTCTCCTCTATATACAACTCCATATCCTCCTTCACCAATCACATTCTCCTTTGAGAATCTATTTGTTGCTATTTCAAGATCTCTTAAAGTAAACCAATGACCCCATCCTAGGTGTGACTCAGGTAAACCAGAAAGAGGTGATGGTGATGGTGTTGCCATCTCAAACAATGATGATGAAGACATGTTTGCAACACACATAGAAATTTCTTCCCCTGAGCCAGATCGGCTACTGCTTACACCGTTCTTTCTTTTCTTCTCCATATCCAACTGAAGCAAGAATATGTCAGATTCATTCTCATGAGGATCAAAGTTTGAGACATGCTCAATTCTGACTTCCTTGATCTCTTTTGATATCATTGGAGGGGTTTGGATGATGGGAAGACTTAAGGTTTTGGATATTCTTGATTTCTTTTTCCATATGAGACAAAATGAAAGAACAGAGAGTATAGATATGATGAACAAGGCGATGGAGATCATGGTTGCTTGCCAGATCTTCAGTCCAAACATTGTTCCTTCCTAATCTGCTTGATTAAACATGATACAATCATACCGTAGAAAAGATAAATAGTAGAAAGGAACTACATGAAAAATGCTGTGGGATTGATGAAGAAGAGACACTAAGTTGATATAGTGGTCTCATATTAAACTTTAAGGACCATTAAGGAGTTTAAAAATCCATGAAGGCAAGAATATAACAAAATGCAGCAATCATTACATATTCATTATCCAATTAGGAGATGCATAAGACAAGAAATGATGATAGAAATACAGAGAATAAAGACAGAGCAGGTACTAAGTAAGATGAGAATTTAATCACATATTACCTCGAAGAATGAAACTTGATAGGAGAAACTCTTGGAAGAAAAAAGACCAGAACTTTTAGATGGAACTGGAGAAAACAGAGTTTTTTTTTTTGTAAAGAAATATGATGAACTTTTGATGTGAAGAAGAAGAAGAACAAGAAAGATGAAAGATTTTTAAAATAGATAAAAGATAAGAAAAAGGAGAAAACATTAAAACGTGGACTGTGAAATCTGGTGGAAGAGAATAGGAGAAGGAAGAGGAGATGGAGTTATCAAGTGGTAGTTGATAATAAGAGATAAACAAAGGAGCTTGCATTGCAAACTACATTTCATTACATATGACATACAACATCATCTGCATGTACGTATAGTATACATACATACATATATATTATGCACTTCGGTGAGGAGGATGATGTTTTAACTACCCCAAAGTAACTAACTGTTTTAGTCCAAAAAAAAAGCAACTAACTGTCCGATGTTTTACATTACATGGGCGGGAAGGAAGAAAACTTTATAAAGAAAACTACATATACAGAACAAATGTTGATGATGATTTTAGTTAAAAGTTCACTAAAGTTTTGAATGATAGCGTTCAAATCGAACTAAATTATGTACGGATTAAATCACTTTATTTTTGAGCGGACAATATTTATTGCGAACCAAATTTATTTATTTACAAAAATAGTTCATGTATGTATGCAATATTTTTTTTTACATACCAATGCAAATCGTATAATACAAATGGTAAATAAAAACGTTTTTGATTGCTCGTAGATTAAACCGCTCTAAATATAAGTTAGAACTGTTCAAATACTTTTTGGTATAAATGAACTTTCTTCGGGGGACATTCGGTTTGAGGAAGGCCTCCAAGTTTGGTTTGCTTCTAGGCCAAGTAACTAAATTCATGGTTTCCTGATGTATATTGGATTTTAGTTAACCATGATTTGCTCACATCTTTGATGTAAAAAACGTTTTTTTTTTGTTCAATAAATTTAACATTGTATTAAAACAAAAAAAACTTTCTTCGGGATGCATCGAATTCATATTTTGGTGTTTCTTGTGTTAGTATTTCCAGGCTACACACATGTAATTAGTGTGTTGTGATAATCTAGTCTCAATTTATAAGTAATATATATCCGGAGATAAGTTTTAAGTCTTCTAGAATAGCTTTGTGTTGTTAAGCAATAACGAAAGAGGTTGCTTAATCTTTGTTCATCGTCGTCTCCCTGAAAGAGAAATTCCACCAAATCTTGAAAGCCTTCATTTGATCGTATTATTTATTTCCAAATGCAGATCCTCATACAATTACCATAAAACCAATTTGGTTTGGTTAAACCCCGGTTTAAAAACAAAAGTAGAAGGTCAATTTGGTTATTGCATTTTTTTGTATACATACCAAAAATTAACTGAAACTGGACTGTAATATATAACCACTATTGGGCTTTATTTAAAACAATCATGGGCCTTTAATTAAATTATGAGCCCAATTTAAAATTTTAGTCCAAATTTTTAGACCTAGGAATTTCTCCCGCCTTCCCGGTCCAGATTCTTTAATTCAAACCTCTCTCTATCTCTCCCTCTCTCTCTGCCTATCTCATCGGTGACAGTAGCCAATTAGCAAATGTGATTTGTTTTCCTCTAACCTAAAAGATGGGACAGAGAGGTGAACAGATTTGAATTCCGACGTTTAATCCGATCCCGGGTCACTTTCAAATTTTCGTTTTCTATTGTATTTCAAAGTGAGAATATGTATAACGTGTAAAGGTTGGTGTTTTGTGGCAGTTGATACTTGGTCTGAGATCATCAAATCGGAGGAAGAAGGCGGAGATACATTCAGAGATGTACCTAAGGTTGAAGTTTATCAGAGAAGGAAAAAACCTGAGAAGCCCTCCAAAGCTGCAGATTTGTAATTCTTTAGAACCTTCCTTGTTGTGTTTTCTCTGCTTCTGCTCAAATTTTAAAATTGTATGTGGTTAATTTGGTTCTGTATCTGAGAAACAGAGTCTGGTCTGCGAAAGGGGTTCGAACTAGTTTGATCAATGGACCTAAGAGAGATAGCTGGACTCGTTCCCTCTCCACCAGGTTATATTCTGAGCATTGCCCTTTTTTTTGAAGCTATGAAATTATTGCACACCACCTGTTTGTCGAAATGTCACCAAATTGTTTTTAGTAGACTGATGCAAGGGTTGATAACTGTGAACGAAGTGGCTCGTATCTAACTGTTGGTGCATGTGGCAGAGGGAGGGAGAGTATTGCGGTGGGCGCTTATGTCAACAATCAGCCTCAGAAGAAGCCAGCCAGGAGAAAAAAGCCGGCTATTCCAAAGGTAGGCCTAGTTGTTTCTATGTTGTTTCACTGGCTTATGTGATTTTGATATGAAGCAAATCATCAACTAGTTGATTTGAACAACTCTGGATACTCGTTGTCTCCTAGAAGATGGTCAAAATGTGTTTACTTCTTTCCTCAAGACTTTATCTCTCTCTTGGGAGATGGTATAAAATCATTGTTTTAAACTCTCAGGGTAAAGTTGCTAAAGCTCCAGACTTTCAGAAAGAGAAGGAATATTTTCAAGAAGTTGATGCTTTTGAGCTTGCGGAAGAGAGTCCCTCTCCCAAGACCAAGAAGTCTAGTACATGGACCATGGGTGAACAAGTTGTTCCTGAGATGCCACATCTCGCCACAAAATTAGAAAAATGGCTGATTCGGAAGAAGTTAGATCGTCCTTGTGGTCCTTCAAGCACACTCTCTAAGATACTTGAAAGCTCAAACACAACCACAAGCCTAGAGCCAATACTTGATGATGTTGCCTTTGACGCGTTGGCTCGAGAAACCCCAGAAAATTCTTCTGCTAGCAACGCTTCAATTTTCCGGCTCATCCAGAGCGCTGATGACAGCTTAGATTCTGAAGATGTGCCTGTTAGAAAAATCAAGACGGAAGAAATCGACCTTGAAGATGAGCTAAAGCGACTGTCTTTGACTTCTGATTTGATCTCCCCTCATCTAAATTTTGAGAAGCCACTGCTTGATCTATTGTTCGCTTGTGGGCAGATACAACCATCAACCTTCATGGAAACATTCTCCAGTTTCTGGTATGGACCTAAAGATGATCTTTTATGTTCAAGCACTGGGTGTTTATCTAGTGCTATGGTGTGTTATTTAAGGACTTTTCTGCATTTTGGTTGACTCTTTAGTGAACCCTGGTCTGGAAATGCAATAGATCAGAGGTTCTTATCTCATATTGTTTGACTTGAGCTGATTATAATCATGACTCAACCTTGCAGTGAACCAGAAAGCATTGTCAAGATTGGTGAAGGTACATATGGGGAGGCTTTTCGGGCTGGTTCTAGTGTCTGTAAAATAGTTCCAATAGATGGAGACTTCAGGGTTAATGGAGAACTACAAAAGGTATTTTTCTTACCTCACTGATGGTCCAAGCTACAATTTCTAGTTGGTGATATGATCATTTTCAGCATGAGAGGAAATATTTGAGAGGCCAATAAGTGCAAGTTTAGTTAATTCTATTTTGAGAATAACACATCTCTAGAGCAATGCATCGAACATAGTACTATGTATATACTTATATATGTTCATTTGTTGCAGAGAGCTGACGAACTGCTTGAGGAAGTGATACTCTCATGGACTCTTAATCAACTTAGGGAATGTGAAACTGAATCTCAGAATTTGTGCCCTACGTTCATAAAAACTCAAGAGTACGTCTTCTCTGGAACTAAAATATAAGCTGGAGATCTCTGTTGGCTTTGTGTTATGAATCTTCTGCCAAACTTTTGTGCATCATTATTCAAAAACATGTGCTTATAATGTTGCTGCAGTATAAAAGTATGCCAAGGTCCCTATGACCCTATACTGATAAAACAATGGGAAGAGTGGGATACTAAACATGGTTCTGAGAATGATCACCCGGATTTTCCAGAGAAACAAGTCAGATTCTATTCACTTCATTAGATTTCAAAAGTTATGTTTGTATATAATATGCTGTATAATCTGTAAAAATAATATTTATTTTCCGTGTGGTGTTTGCTTCCAGTGTTATGTAATGTTTGTTCTAGAACATGGTGGCAAAGACCTTGAAAGCTTTGTTCTTTTGAACTTTGATGAAGCACGAAGCTTATTGGTTCAGGTAAGTTATTGACTCGAGCAGAAACTGAGTAAACGATTTTTGCTTCTTGTTAATAGCATGTGTTTCACATATAAGGTCACCGCTGGCCTGGCTGTTGCTGAAGCTGCTTTTGAGTTCGAGCACCGAGACATGCACTGGTAAGGGTAGTATTCACTACTTAGTACTGACTAAGGTTCTCTCACCTGATTTGTTTTTGTTTTGTTTTTTCAGGGGAAACATTCTTCTGAGTCGTAATAACTCAAGTACTCTGCCTTTTATGATCGAAGGGAAACAAGTTTTCATCAAAACTTTTGGAGTACAGATATCCATAATCGACTTTACTCTTTCAAGAATCAATACAGGTGAGTTTTTGGTTCTCAATACTGTGATATTATGTAAACCATGAGGTCCTGTCTACTACTTAACTACCAATTTCCATGGAGCTAATATGATCAGGTGAAAAGATACTCTTTCTAGACCTTACTTCTGATCCATACCTTTTCAAAGGACCAAAAGGAGATAAACAAGTAAGAAGCTCCCAGTTATTTCAAGAGCTATGAAAATTATATATGTTTAAAACCTTTAATAATGTCATATTGCAGGCGGAAACTTACAGAAAGATGAAGGCGGTTACTGAAGATCACTGGGAAGGACAGTAAGTGTTACTTTTTCAAGCCTTTTTAGTTTCTGCGTCATTAGTTTAGAAACTTATACAGGTTAGAGTAGAACAATAGGCAACAGCATTATCTTTCTCTCTAAAAAAACTATACGCTATGATGATTATTGAGCAGCCAAATTGAAGTGTGCTAATTTTCATGCCATGTTTTGTTTCCTCTTCTTGTTAACAACAGCTTTGCTCGAACAAACGTTCTCTGGTTAATCTATCTCGTGGATCTCTTACTGACCAAGAAGTCATTCGTAAGTTTGCAGGACACATAGCTGACTTCTTTATCTGTCTCAACTTAGAAAAGCATATTGATACTCTTTTCATTTGTGCGTCTATGTTTTAGGAGCGGTCTTCAAAAGACGAAAGAGAATTACGGTCACTGAAGAAACGAATGGAGGAGTATAAATCAGCTAAAGAGGCTGTTTCAGACCCTTTCTTCTCGGATATGTTGATGGACCAAGTATCATGAAGAACGTAAGAAATCCTACAAGTGAGTAGCCAGAATCTCTCTTTCTTTCTCTCTTGTAAGTCTGTTCACCTAACCACTGATATCAACAGTGTATTAGCTCTTATTTTATGATCTTCCTTTTGAAGTTGTTTATCAAGAGATCTATTATCTATACCAATCTTGATTTTCATTTATGAAATGAAAACAAGAACTGATGTTAATTTTTTGTATGTGACAGTAGTTTAACTAGAGCCGTCAAATGAATTGTTATGTCTATATAGACATGTTTAATATTGTCCATTTTGATTGTGGATAAATAGTTATTGTGTACATTAACGATCATGTCCAAATAGGTTCTCTATGGTCGTTAATAGACAACTTTGATAAAAAAAAAAATATCGGAGAAGTCGAGACTTGAGTGTTTTTGGTTGTTCATCTCCAAATATATCCGGTCTATTTTGTTCATGGACAATATTTGTCATGTCCTGTCCACTTTAACCCACTTTAACCCACATAATGCATTAAACATGGATTGATCATGGAGCCCTGCCTATTTTAACAGCTCTAAGTTTAATGGTAGCTTTTGTCTATACAAATACTTTTGAACTCATGTATTCTTTTTAGAAGAAAGTATCAAGATCTACCATTCCACATGGGTTGTCTCTACTTGCATGAATAGATCTTATCTCAAGAACAAAGTTGTACAACCTTTTTATTCTCAAGAACAATATTCAAACGTGTAGAGGGTAGATGAGAAATTTGCTTTAAGATTAGGACAGTAAATTAATCCATGAAACAGCTAACAGAGCTTTACGTTCTCTGCTTTCTTCAATCACTTTCCGCTTTGAAGATTTCTTTAAATCTTTGTGGGTTTTGCTGAGCTAAGCAAAAGATTAACCATTGTATTAATTAACATCATGATCTTAATCTACAGCACCAATCTCTCCTTTTGGATAAGATAAAATATATATACACCAATTTGCAGCTTCTTTCTTGAAAACTTTGTAGAACTTTATGCATATGCTCATGTCTGAAAATGGATCTGACAAAAATGGGTTTTTTTCTTTCTTTCTTTTTTGTTAACATAAGGCAAAAAAGCTTATATCTTTACACAAAATATATAAAGAAAACAGAGGAGATTAGTCACTGGCCAAATCCAAAAGACTTCATAGCAAAGCAAACATCTTTTCTCTTTATTTTTTTCTTACTTCGTCATTTGCATGTTAATTACAGTCAGCTTCTTCCCTCTTTTTCTCCACCAATTTTCTCAAGAAAATCTCAAAACTTATAAACCCAAGAAAGAAGCAGAGCAAAAAACAAAACCAATCTCAAGTTCTGATGGCGAAACAGAGTTACTTCCTTCTGTTTCTTTCTCTTGTCTCACTCTGTTCCTCAACAACTACAAATCTTGATGTCATAAACCCACCAACGGTCTTCCCTACAAACCCTACAACTACACCACCGGCTACTACATTTCCTCCGGTGACCATAACCCCCACAAATCCAGCCACAACAGTTCCTCTCAACCCTCCGGTCATAACAGTCTCTCCTACACTCCCACCACCGGTGACCAACCCAGTGACTCAGTATCCTCCAACACAACCCTTAGGGACGGTACCGGTTCCTGTGATTCCACCACCTGTTGTCTCAAGTTCTCCACCGGTTCCTGTGATTCCACCGCCTGTTGTCTCAAACTCTCCACCGGTTCCTGTGATTCCACCGCCTGTTGTCTCAAACTCTCCATCAGTTCCAGGTCAAAGCTGGTGTGTAGCAAAGCCTGGAGCCTCTCAAACCTCGATACAACTGGCTCTTGACTATGCTTGTGGGCTCGGTGGAGCGGATTGTAGTCAGATACAGCAAGGAGGCAACTGTTATACGCCTATCAGTCTTCAGAACCATGCCTCATTTGCATTCAACAGCTACTATCAGAAGAACCCTTCTCCACAAAGCTGCGATTTTGGCGGTGCAGCCTCAGTTGTCAGCACCAACCCAAGTGAGTGCGGGAAAAAAAAACAGAGTATCTAGACTCTGTTTTTATGCTCTGTTTTTTGTTTACCTTCTTGTTTTTCAAGATTCTTGACTTAGTTTTGAATTGTCTAGGCAGTGGTTCCTGCGTTTACCAGACAGGTTCATCTACATCAACCACATCTCCTGTCGGAACAACAACGCCAACTCCATCCACACAAACAGTGAACCAGCCTCCTGTCACATCAACACCTATAATACCAACAGCAGGCGGGATAATCGGGTAACAAAAGACATTCTTTGAACTCTCTTGTTTTGTCTGAAAGCCCTCTAACTGAAAATGTACCTCTTATTTATATTCAAGGGTTGGAACTCCACCGGCAGTATTTAACCCGGCGAATCCTTCATCAAATACTCTGAACAATCCATCCTCTGGAGGTTCAGCGGTTTACGGGTTTGATGGTTCACCTAATGGAAATAATCCAACATCATCATACTCTACCTACTTACAGATTCACTTTGGTCACACTATGGTGGCAACATTGATTCTTCACACAGTACTATTTCATTAGAAACAGAATATTTAGGAGTTGAGATTAGTTTTGTGACATAGTTATGCACAAGTTCAAGCTTAGAGTATCGTACCAAGAAGCTAGGAATGTAAGACATTATAAAATTTGTTTGTCTCAATGCTCTGTTTCAGTTTTGTACAAAAAAAAACTCTTGTTGTTTCCTTCTAAACATGTCTCTTTAAGACCAAAGCGGAAACTCTGACGAGGTGTAAACTTAATCCTTCATACACTGCAGGAATCTATCTACTTAAATATGATCTAAAATGATTTCCTCAGCTAATTCAACGCCTAGAAAAGGCAACTAATATCAGCATTGACATGGAGACAACAACCTTGAAACCTGATTTATCCGAGAAGTTTTGGTTGCTAAAAGGAACAGCTTCATGCTGTTTTCTTGCAGCAAAATGTATTTGTATTTATATAATTCGAATTATAGAAAGACACATACACATTACACCGTATTGTATTTTATATCATTCGAGTTATAAAAATTAAACCATAAATAAGAAAGCATTAGAAACCGGAGCAAAATTGTCAGTTAATTTCTCACAATTCTAGAATCAGCCTTTAGATATTTTAAATTAAAAAATATTCTTTCATACCAAAAAAAAATTAAACACAGAAAACAAAAAATCAACATAGATGAGTTTTCACTATACTATCACACATACAGAACAGGATTTGAATACATTGTTATAAAACTTTTGAATAGGGCCCAGCTATAAAAGAGTCACCAAAATTTATAGAAATTTATGCAAATATATTTATTTTATATATTTATCACATAAAACATAAAAAAATATTTCAAGAAATATAAAAAAAATAAAAAAATATGTAAGTTGTTAATGTATGAAATTATATTTTAAAGTTTTTCTTTGTTGTTATTTTCTATTTTTATTTTGTTTAGATTGTTTTCTTTGTTTTGTATAATTTTTCATATATAGTTTTTATCCGTATAAAAATCAAATTATAATTTTATTTTTTAAAACAGAACCTCAAATATCTCAGCTTCAGCTCTGCAAACATAAGATAAAATCTAATTCTCTATAACCAACTGTTATACTCCATTTTCATACTCTCTAACCAATGGTTAGCTGATTTAGAGAAATTCTCCGATTCATTTTATTTTTGTGTGGACAATAACGAAGTTAGCTACTTTTTATATGAATTTAAAAAAAAACTATTCTTTATATAAACATATGATCACGAAACTATATATAAAAAAAAAACTATAACCACTTTAAATGAATTGTAGTCTCCAGAAAATTGTTCAAATAGTGTCTTTTATCTACCAAACTAAAGTAAAATTTACATTCATATAATATCTACACAGAAAAACAATAATAATATTTTTTTTTGTCAACAAAAACCATTTTTGTTTTGGGATCTTTTAGTTTAATTTGTATTTATGAATAATATTTATCTATTACCTATTAGTAAAAGTTAGTGTTGTAAAGAAGGAAAGTGGAAAAAATATAGTTCTATAAGATAATTAATTTTGTGAAAATTTTAAAATAGAAAGAAATCTTGTAAATGAGTATATTTCTCAAAATATATATTTAAAACTGCCAAAAATAAATGATTATATTGACTATTAAATTTATTATTTTTTACACAATTAATTTATTATATTAATTGTGATAGTAACAAATACATAAACAAAAAATCATTATAAACTATAAGTAAACATATTAATTACCAAATCTTTTATATATTTTGTGAATTTTAAAGCAAAAGTTGACAAAAAAAAATCTCCAGTAATTAGAGTTATGGTCTAAGGAAAAGATTATCTAAAATATGATACTTGTCAAAGTATGAGATGCCGTCTTGGAATGTTTTGACAGAAGGAGCTTAAGATAGTGATCAAAATTGTTTCTTAGTAAAATAGGATTATAATTCTATGTACACATATAGTATACATGATCACAATTAAATTCCATTATTTCACCATCATTTCTTTTTTGAGCTAGATTCCACCGTTTTAATTTAGATTTTTTTTTTTTTTTTTTAACCTGAGGGTATCCCGAGCCTATGGTGGGGCTCAGACTAATCTCCAAAGAAAAGTGCAGTCCATGGATAGACCCTCTCTCCGGGTATTCAAATGGCCCCTAAAACAAGGTCCATATCCATGTGGATGTCATCCAGAATGTGGTAGCGTCCAAAACCCGTCCCCAACCACTTGACCACAAGTGTCTAGACTTTTAATTTAGATCTTCTATAAAACTAATGTAGTTGTTGCTCAAATTCATAACTGAAGCCAACCCACCAATTATAATCACAACAGAGCTAGAGATGAACGGCGGAGGAAAGGTTGTTTGCGTCACCGGAGCTTCCGGTTACATAGCGTCTTGGGTTGTCAAACTTTTGCTCCTCCGTGGCTACACCGTTAGGGCCACAGTTCGAAACCCAAGTTTGTTTTTTATTTTCTTCTTTCTTCAATAGCCACTATCTAAATAACATTTCTCTAGTCATCTGAATCAAGAAGTACTGTATAAATGTTTTATTTTTCTCACTCTAGGTGATACAAATAAAACAAAGCATCTTCTTGCACTTGAAGGCGCAGATGAAAGACTGAAACTGTTCAAAGCAGATCTAATGGAAGAAGGTTCTTTCCAGCAAGCTATAGAAGGATGCGACGGTGTCTTCCATATTGCCTCTCCAGTTTCATTCACAGCTACAGATCATCAGGTTCATTGATTATTTCAAACTCAAAACATGCATTTTACCATATTTCAATCTAGATTGTAACAACACTTATACGTTTTGAAGGCTGAGTTGATCGATCCAGCCGTTAAAGGCACAATGAACGTTTTGAAAACGTGCGCAAAAGCTTCCTCGGTCAAGAGGGTCATCCTCACATCTTCAACAGCCGCTGTTCTTGGATGCAAGCCGCTCATAGGACCAAACGACGTGGTGGACGAAACGTTCTTTTCTGATCCAAGTTTTTGCGTGGAGATGAAGGTACTTAAATCATGCTGTGACCTAGTCATCAAGTTCATGATCTTTCTCACTTTTTTATTTTTCTTTCTACTCAGCAATTGTATGCATTGTCGAAAACTTTGGCTGAGGAAGCAGCGTGGCGGTTTTCCAAAGAAAATGGGATCGATCTGGTCGTAATGAATCCAGGGAACGTGATAGGACCAGTTTTGCATCCAACTCTTAACTTTTCAGTAGGGGTGATTGTGGATCTGATACACGGTGAAACCCCTCCGAATAGTTTCTACTACAGGTTTGCCGACGTGAGAGATGTTTCACTTGCTCATATCAAAGCTTTTGAGATCCCTTCTGCTAATGGTAGATACATAGTTGTTGATCCGAATACAACGATGAAAGACATTAAAAAGCTTTTGCATGAGTTTTATGATCAGTGAGTCATCTTTTTCCTTCTTCTTGAATCCATATACTCACATTGAATCCATATATAACCAAGATTTATTGAAATTCTATTTTAGGAATGAGGAGAGTGATGAGATGAAAGGAATGGCATACAAAGTGTGTGTGGAGAAAGTCAAGAGTTTGGGAATTGAGTTCACTCCCATAGAAGAAACCCTCAAAGACACTGTTGCTAGCCTCAAAGACAATAGTCTTCTTACATAATCCTCATCATAGCTACTTACACCGTTTCATAATAAATGTTATTCTGACATTTTTCACACATATTAAGAAACATATTAAAAATTCTATTATACCCTTAATAATTAATTTAACTTTTGGTATTCTTATTTTTTTATTGGTCAATACTAAGATTAAAGTAGGTAATTTATTTCATAAATTGCATTGAAAATCTAAAACGACACTTATTTTGAAACGAAAAAACAACTCTACAACAACACTTATTATGAAACGGAGGAAGTATGTTTTATTGTAGTTTCTAGTTCTAATAATTATGCTTTTGAAATTGTTTCAGCCTTTTTATATCAAAATAAACAATAAGTAGCCTAATTGTGTAATTCTGACCATAAACATCCTTCAACCAAAGGTATCTATATCGCCGAGGGTCCAAATTGTGACCACAAATGACTGATAAGATTTTTTTCATGAATTCTTACCCGACTTGAATCTTGTTTATTAATGAAAACAACCAAGTCCTCGGGGACGTGTGGACTCGATCCCTTCTCTCTTTGCTGATGGAGCTTGGCATGAGAGCTCACATCATGGCGGAATGGCGTGGCATATCACGGGCCCGGACATGATCTCACCGCTGCAGGGCTCTACTGCAAGACGGTTCGTGAATTCGGCTTTGACGGCAGAAGCTCTTGCTCTCAAAAATGGCCTCCTTATGGCCTCTCTTGCAGGTGTTCAACATTTGCAAGCTTGTTCGGACTCGAATGTCCTCATCAATGCCCTGTCAAATGGGTTGGAGATCTCTGAAATTGCAGGCATACTATGGGATATTAGGCACTTTGCTCTCTCGTTTTCTTCGTTATCTTTCCATGCTTTACCTCGTTTAGAAAATGTTGTTTGTGATCGTTTAGCAAAAGAGGCTTTGTCTTCTTTTAACTCCTCTATTGTAGCAGAACTATTTTAAGTTAATGAATCAAACTTTGACCAAAAAAAAAAAGACTCTAAATGCTTGGGACAACTTGAGAGAGCATCATCCTCAAGTAACTTGGCATGGTGTGGTTTGGTTTTCGGAGGAAGTGCCGCGATTCTCCTTCATTGTTTGGCTGAGCTTGCTTGCGAGATTACCCACAAGAGACCGTTTGCGCTTGTGGGGGTTGGTTGTTCCTGATTTATGTGTTTATGCTCATCCGGTATAGAATCTCATAAAGATTTGTTCTTCGAGTGCTTCTTTGCTGTGGACATTTGGTCAAGGTTTGTGGGACGCTATCTACCGACTGTCCCTACTCCCTATTGATACTCTGCGTAGTGGAATGGCTGCAACACCCGCCTTCTCTCATGGTGTCTTGGTGGTGTTGATCTCTATTGGCTTTCGATTGGATTCGTTGTGCGGTGCTAAGGGTGCGATGGATCTTTCCGGTTTGTCTTTGGTGAGTTCTGCTTTCACAATACCGGCATAGCCTGTTTTCGTGACTCTCGGCCTTATGTCTTTTATCGATCTTAATTTTGGACCTAACCATTGGAATGTCCAGATCTGTTTGATCTTCGGTACAGCTTGTCTGTAATCTTTCATGGTTTTTCTGGTTCAATTGGATTTAAATAGGTATTACAAATTCTGTTCACGTTTTGATGTGTGGAGTTTTCCTTCTCTTTCTTTTCGATCGTTATGTGGTGGTTGCAGTGGCTCGACGCAAGTAGTCGTGAAGATTTGCGGCACCCATGGTGGTTGTGCTCCGTGTGGAGTTTTATGCTTATTTCGTTTCGTTTCATTTCGTTTTATGATTCGACGTTTTCTCGGTCCCGAAGTGTTGCTTTGGTGTGTGTGTGGTTTGAGTTGTTATAAGATGTGGTGTGGGTTGATTTTTGACTCGTGTTCAGCCCTTGGTCTTCCAATTCTCACGATCTCAACTCCTTCCTCTACGGTCTCTGCTTTATGCAGCTTAAGGTTTGGGTTTCTATGGTGAGTCCAAGGCTTTGTTACGGTAGCTCCACCTCTCATATCACTCTTGATGAGGTTTCATCCGTGGAGTTTTACTCTTTTTGGGTACCTACTGGTACTGCATTGAACTAGTAATATCTACTGGTATTTTTGTTTTTGATCAAGTTTGGTCTTTGGTATTGTTTTTGTCTTTTTTTTTTTAAATTCTGTTATGCTTTATGGTTTTGTACATGACTCTATTGTTTGCTCCACCTCATTTGAGGTCTCATAAATGAATAACCCAGCGTTAAAAAAAACAACCCCTAAACCCTAAACGAATCCTAAAACACTAAATTACAAACAAAAATCTAACTAACAAAACTCTAATTCTTATAATATATCTATAACTAAAAATTAGGTGGGATACTCGCACCCTGTGCGGGCATAGCGGTATTTTGTTAGAGTAAAAAAAAATTGGAAGTTATTTTCATTATGAAATATTTTAGATTCATGATATTTAGACCCCGATCAAATGTATGGTTGATTGACTTTTTAGAGTGATTTATGCTTTTTCGTGGACCATCGTAATTCCAAAACCCCGTTCATTATATTGCGCAAGCATTATAATTAGCAATCGTCGGAGCTCTATAGCTACTTGTTTCTTGACTTTTTGGAACATTATTGTGACAATCACTAATCGGATCATCTTCTTCATCGCCATACTCAAATCCACCGTCATCTTCGTCTTCTTCTTCTTCTTTCGCTGCTTCTTTTTCTTCTTCTTTTTCCGCTGCTTTTCTTCTTCTTCCTCCTCTTCTTCCTCCTCCACATCTTCCTCTTCTTCTTCTTCTTCCTCTTCTTCTTCTTCTTCTTCCTCTTCTTCTTCCGCTTCTTCTTCCGCTATTAAGTTGTATGAGTTTCCAACCTAAAACCAATTGGTAATGAGTGGATTGGCTGTTACCACATATTTATATTAGTTAATTATTTTTCCAACTACCGATGTGGAATTTACTTTTCATTAAAATTTCATTAAGGGTAGGCTGGTAATTAACCTTCTTCCTCTGCTTCTTCTTCTTCTTCTTCTTCCGCTTCTTCTTCCTCTATTAAGTTGCATGGACTTCCAACATAAAACCACTTGGTAATGAGTGGATTGGATCTTACCCTATATATATTAGTTAATTATTTCTCCAACTACCGATGTGAGACTTATTTTTCATTAAAATTTCATTAAGGATATGCTGCTAATTAACCTCGTGAGAATGAATCTGGTGCATTCTCACTTCTCAATTATATAATTAGAATTCAATACTTACAAAATTCATAAATATAAACACTAAATATATATATATATATATATATATATATATATATATATATATAACTAATATTTAAAACTTTTTATCTCTTACAATTATAAATTCAAACTCTAAACCCCAAATAAACTCTAAAGTTATAAATTAAAAAATTTAAAGCATAATTGTTATTGTATATACTCATAAATAAAAAATTTAAGCTTAAAATAAATAAAAAGGCTCTTGTAAACCAAAATTAAAATCAAAATTAAACATTTTATTACTTTTAAATCATTTTGGTTATTATATATACTCATTTTAATTATTTTAAATTATTTTTAAAAATTTTAACACTTTTAGAAAATTTATCTCCTAAAATTTTAAATTTAACAATTTTTAGTTTTTCTTTTTAACAATTTTTACTATTTTTAATTTATTTTTGAGTACTATACATAAATTAAATCCAACTAATTTTTTCAATGGCTAATATCTTATCACAAGGATCACTAATTTCATCCGTTGGATCTATTTCTCTGCTCAATCGTGGACTGTTAGAACTACATTTTGTATCTTAAAAAAAATCCTAGATCTATGATTCTCTTCTCCTCTCCGCCGTCTTCATCATACCTTCACCTTCTTCTTTTTTTCTTTCAACTTCATCTTGTTCTTTTTTTCTTTCTATCAACAGAAGCGATATCAGACCTCTCCACCATCTTCTTCATCAGACATCTCCGCCGTCTCACCGATCTCGTCGCCGGACGAAGATAAAGCCACACGAACTCCCGGAGGAAGCGAGATCTCTCGCCGGACGAAGACAAGGCGAGATGACGATTCACAGAGACGAAGACGGAGACAACTCCTTGCCATCTCACCTCCGTCATCGTTGCATATCCCTCGTGGTCGCGGTTGAGGTTGAGGTCGGCGGTTTCGATTGATGGTGGTGGTAGTGATTTCGAAAGAGAAGTAGAGGTGGGTTGTCGGTGGTGGGTCGTCAGAGGTGGTTAAGGCGGAGGTAGGACGTGAAGATGAGTTATATGGTGGAGGTGCTGGCGGAGACGTCACCGGAGATGTCATCGGAGATGCACCGAAGCAGGGGCGGAGACGCACTAGATATACATTTTATTTTCTTTTTGTATTATCAATTTTATAATTATTTTGTATATTAATTATTTAATTTGTAATTATTTTGTTTTTAATAATTATTATATTATATTAATTTATTTTTGTAATTTTTTTAGATATCCACGGAATATTTCGTGGAAATTCCTAATAGACAAAATTTGTGGCTATTCGTGGTTATATTAGCCATGAAAGCTTTTTCTGCTATTCGTGGCAATTTGTGACTGTGGCTATCCGTGGAAGCGTAGCCATGAATTGTCACGAAAAGCCAATAGCAACGAGTCTATAACCATAGAAATTTTTGTGGCTATTCATGACTATGGCTATCCGTAACTATAGGACAATTTTCTTATATATTGTGCTAAAACTGATTTTTCAGGCTATCATCCATCATAATATGTGGCGTGAGAAGAATTGCAGGATCTTCAGGGACACTCTCCTTTGTCCCCTGCTGCCTTCTTTGCATGTGTGGATCGCAATTTGAGAAATAGATTGATCTCTTTCTTTGTTACGGGCAGAGTGAGCTAGCTTTCCCTGTGTCTTTTTCTTTCTTTTCTAAATTTCTGTTGTAATAGCCTAATAGGTTTGCTTGCAACATTTGTAAACTGAAAATCTGGTATAATTTTTTAACATCTAGATTTAAAAAGAAAAACGAAAACCTTAGAAATGGGAAAATCGATGGAATCAGGAGAAATAGAGCGAGAGAAAGATCATATTCGCTACCTTAAGACGTGGTGACACCAACGAACTAGCACATCGAACACCAGACGCATAATTTGAAGTTTATCTAACAGTAATTTTTGTAATACGTGTCCAGTATTCATTGGGCCGAATTTGTTCTGATGGGCTTTACGCCTATTTTTTCAATAGGTTCAATTTTTCCTTTTTTACAATATCCAGAAAAGCCATGAAAACCCAAAGCAGAAATCCTTAATCTGGCTCAACACATTCATGACGCGGCTCCTACGCGGCTCAGGCTCAGACTCGGCTCGGACTCGGCTCAGACGCGGCTCAGACGCGGCTCCGAGGCGGCTCAGACGCGGCTCAGACGCGGCTCAGACGCGGCTCCGAGGCGGCTCCGACGCGGCTCCGACGCGGCTCCGACGCGGCTCCGAGGCGGCTCCGACGCGGCTCAGACGCGGCTCCGACGCGGCTCCGACGCGGCTCCGACGCGGCTCCGACGCGGCTCCGACGCGGCTCCGACGCGGCTCCGACGCGGCTCCGACGCGGCTCCTACGCGGCTCCGACGCGGCTCCGACGCGGCTCCGACGCGGCTCCTACGCGGCTCCGACGCGGCTCCTACGCGGCTCCGACGCGGCTCCTACGCGGCTCAGACGCGGCTCATACGCGGCTCCTACGCGGCTCATACGCGGCTCCTACGCGGCTCATACGCGGCTCCTACGCGGCTCATACGCGGCTCATACGCGGCTCCGACGCGGCTCATACGCGGCTCCGACGCGGCTCATACGCGGCTCCGACGCGGCTCCGACGCGGCTCCTATGCGGCTCAGACGCGGCTCCTACGCGGCTCAGGCGCGGCTCCTACGCGGCTCAGGCGCGGCTCAGACGCGGCTCAGACGCGGCTCAGGCGCGGCTCAGACGCGGCTCAGACGCGGCTCCTACGCGGCTCCTACGCGGCTCCTACGCGGCTCCTACGCGGCTCGTACGCGGCTCCTACGCGGCTCCTACGCGGCTCATACGCGGCTCAGACGCGGCTCATACGCGGCTCAGACGCGGCTCAGACGCGGCTCAGACGCGGCTCAGACGCGGCTCACACGCGGCTCAGACGCGGCTCAGACGCGGCTCACACGCGGCTCGAACTATCCGAAAGCGCCTGTGTGACTCGGGGAGTGACTTTCGTTGGAGACAATTGTAGCAATCCGAAAGCAGAGCATTACCTCTCGTTTGATATCAAAATCAGTATAATTTTTCTTCTTCGCTCCCTAGAGAATTTGGTTTACACCTTGAGGGTAAGCTTACTTGGTGTTTTATCTTTGTTCCCGATCTCTTTTTCTAACTTCTTACTGAGAGCTTACCAAGCTCCCCAATCTATAAACATTGACATATGGAAAAGTCACCAGCCATTGAACCAAGCATATATAAACAACTCAGTAGAAGAGAACAAACCTCGACCAAGGATGTGCAAACCGAAGAACCCATCCAACAGAAGGGGATGTCCAAGAAGCTCAGCGAGTTCTGTCCTACAGCAGCAGATCCCAAACACAAAACAGAACCTCAGTTCAACCTGAGAAAATCCCAGTCCTGAGGAACAAGAACGTAGACAGCAATGTAGACAGGAACAAGAACGTAGACAGCAATGCGTTCTTGGACTACCGAAATCAGAAGAGGAATCATCAGAACTATCGATTTGTGAAAGAGAAACAAGCTCGAAAAGCAGGCAAGCAAGCAACATTACCTTTCCCAGCAGAGCAAGCGGGAGTGGAGTCCCTTTGGGAACAGGGCTAATGAAAGCATGAAGATCATTCACAAACTGCACCACACGAAAAGAAAGCTTATTCCAAGTGAAACTAATTTCAAACAGCAGTCAATTCCAAGTTTACAAGACAAACCCTTTGACCATTTGTACAATAACATCGCTAAGTATAAAGGGCAGAACTACAATTTCCCTAAGGTCTTAGTTACAGATATTCCTAATTTTAATAATCACACACAAATCCTATATCTGAGACATGATTCTAAGCTCCAACTTAACTAAAGATGTAACCATGCATCTAGTTAGATATATCAACCCCAAAATACAAATAAAAAATGGTCTTTCTTCTCCCAAAATGAACCACTTAAACTTGTGTGCTACCTTGAGAGACTGGTATCAGGTATGATTTGAAATTTGATAAAAATGAATAAATCCAACCTTGAAGAGACGGAAAACTTTCCTAGCCAAGCTGGTGGACTTGTCGACATTTGAGCAGTGCCAGGTTGTCCATCACTCAAGAACTTGGAACCGTACTGGATAGCTCGACAAATCTTGTCTCTTGCCTCCGCTTTGTTCAAATACACAACTAGCAGACCAAGCTCAGCTCTTGTCGTCCAAGGGTACTCATCTTCAAGCTCACCAACAACCTTTTTTAACACCAAGTTTGGATCGATCGAGATCAAAAATCATTGAAAAGCATATATATATATGCTTTTGAAATTGTTTCAACCATATATGAAATTAATAAACAATAAGTTGCCTTTTATATCAAAATAAACAATGAGTAGCCTAATTGTGTAATTGTGACCATAAACACTGTCTTTCAACCAAATTGTGACCACAAATGACTGATAAGATTTTTTCATGAATTCTTACCTGACTTGAGTCTTGTTTATTAGAAAACAAGTGAATTCTTTTTTTCTTTCATCTTGATTTATAATCATATAAACTCTAAATGCTTAATTGATCTTAACATATTCAACTGAATCATGGATTCATAAACATGAATAACATCAAAACACTCTGGACTATACAAATTTTCCCAATCAAGCAACTAGTCCATGACTTTTTATTAGAAATCAACACTTCATAGTTCCACAGACTCCTACACATTGCCAGTAAACGACCCAAAAACTTGGCAAAAAATTGAAATGAAATCCCAGCTTGAAGCTTCTTTAATAAACTCGAAACACAGCTTGAAGCTTCTTTCATCAAGAAAACGAATCATACCTGTCTGACTTTGAGATGAAAGATCACTTTTCTTGCTTAACTCTAGCCACCTGCACTGACGGGTTCTGTTTCTTGAGTTGAGCTGAACTGGTGGTAGCAGATATGTCAATCTCTTTCAAAGCGCCATTCAATTTTGTATTCTGATCTCGATTGGCGGAGAGCTCGACGGAGGCTTCTTTAAGCTTTGATATTGACGACCTTGCCTGCTCGTCGAGCTTGAGAACGTCCTCAAGAGCCTCACGTGCTCTCTTTTTCGACACCGCAGCGTCTTTTCCTTTACGGTCGGCTTCGCATTTAGCTGCGTATACAGCCTTGTTCATGGAAGAAGCGGCGATCTTAGTGGCGCATAAAAAGGCTTCCGAGAGAGATTTATCAATGCATCGAACGCTTTTGGTGTCCATAATAGGGCGGAAGAAGGAGAAGGAGTCGGGGTCCCGGCATGGAGGACAGCGATAAGGAGGGGATTTTGCGTCGCCGGCGCAATGAATGTGAGTGTAGGAGCCACAGTCAGAGCAGGAGACGCGGCGAGACTGGTGCAGCGGAGAAGCATCGTAGAATACGAAGCAAGAGGGGCAGAACGAGAGCGGATGTTTGCGTAGGAGGCAGTGCGTGCAGAAAAAGCGGAGGATGCCACGGAGACGTGTGTATGACCCATGAATCTTGGCTGCCGCAATTGTCGCATATCTCGGGGGAATTCGACGCCGAAGTTGAAGTCACTGAAGCCGGCGTCGACATTGACGACGGAAGATTCATAGTCTGTCTGCGGTTTGGGAAAATTAGGGTTTACTCAATCGCGAGGAGAAAGAGCTTGACAAAAAAAAATTAACCGATTTACCAAAGGCCTCGTAATGAGCTCGCTTTATTGGGCCGAATTGTTTACTTCTTGGGCTTATACATGTTTTAGAAAGAAAATAAATCCCAATCGTCAAGGTCTGGACATTGGGTATTCAATTCGATTCCGATAAGAACCAATTTGTTTCGAATATTTCGGTTTCATAAATTTTAGATTCAATGGATACTTTGTAATTTTTGGTTCAATTCTGGTTTAGTTTATATAAATTTTGATTCAGTTCGGTTCCATAATTTTAAAAATCGTAAAATACTCAAATTTTTTTATTTTTAAATTATTAGGGGTATTTCAAACCCAAAATAGCATTGTTTACCTAAAATCAAAAAAAAAAAAAATACTCCTAATCAACAAAACTAACTAGAATAAAAAATATTTAAAATTTTTCTTAATTCAACAAATCATTATAAAAAAACGAAAAAGTTTACGGTTCAATAAATCTAACTATATTTCCATATAATTTTTATGTTGATATCGAAATTATGGATAACCAATTTACTATGCTTTATATAAATTTGGATCTTCAGTTTATTAATTAAAAAAAAGAAATTCGTTGATGTATTAATAGATGACAAAAATATTTTTTTAATATGTATAAAAAATGCTAAAACAATGTTTTTGTAAGATGGAATGAATAATATTTAAAACAGTTTTTTTAAATAAATAAAAAAGGCTGTTTAAAACAACTTGGAGACTGAAAAGAGATAATCTAGTGGAAAGAGGAAGGCAATAAAGGGTTTTAGACTTCATAAGTTTCGATTGATATCTTTTAATGAAGATGGATTAGACAGCTCTAATTACGAAAACCAATACGCAGCCAATATGAATTAGACGCATGGAGGGAGACAAAATGAAGTAAAAGAGTTTTTGATCGAATGACCCTTAAATTGAAACTTGAAAGAGAAGGAAGTGGTGTTAATGTTGCAAAGCAAAAGAAAAGTTAAACATCATTATTGCTTTTAGCCATATCAAGATTATATATGATGTCTTTTACATCTCCTGTCTAATCAATTAGATTGGGGCCATATTAGAGAGATAATCAAGGGAATAATCAACCATATAAAGCCCTTTTCTCAAATTTTAACTAATCTTGAAATATTGCTTGCTTTCTTTCTAAGTTTGGTCTTTTTTTTCTCCACCACAAATCAACACATAAATTAAATGATAATATTAGGAAAGGCAAACGAGTATTTTAACAATTAAGTACAATACTCTTAAATAAATTAATACTTTAAAAGTGTAGCATCAATGTTCATCAAAATAATGATAAGTTTCCTTAAAAATGAGATACTAACTCAAAGTCTCAAACCGTTGTATATAACTCAACTAATACAAGCTCATTAGATCATCAATGATACTTTTTGGAAAAGTTGATGGATACCAAGCTAAATAAGGAGTAATTAACAACATAGACCTGAATTGAAGTCTTGAATGACTCATAAATTAATTGAGTTTCGAATATCTTTAAATATTGTAATGAAATCTAAGATGTAATTAGCTGGCATTTATATATAGCTTTAATATAGATAATAGATTTTTAGGAAGCATTACTTTTAAATTTTTAATTAGCTAAATGATGATTTAGAAGAAACTTCAAAGGTTACTCAAAAAAAAAAAATCAATATTCTTCTTTTAAAAATATAAAACAATTAAAAGGGTCCTTAGTCCAAGTGCATGCATGTGCTAATGTTTTATTGATGATGGGATTAATGCTAAACGGGCCAACTAATATATATATATATATATATGGTATACAATTAAGGTCACTTCTCATTGGCCCCTCCAACCCCTCTCTCAATCTATACGTGACTTCATCCTCATAATCTAAATGTACTACACTTTCTAATTAGTCTCTTTCTTCTTGTCTAACTAATAAAATTTATTACCACACAAAAAAGCCGATAAATCGTCCATCAACATCGTTGATTCGTTGTCTAACATGATAAAATATTATGCACTTTCACTAACATTTATTAGATGCATATTTTTCGTTCGTCATTACGAAATATGATTGGTGGTTGTGTCCGCTGATAGTTAATATAGATTTTGGTCTAGGTCTTTTAGTAATAGAAAACTAATGTACACTGTAAACTACAAGATACATTCATGTATCATGTATATGTAAGTTATGATGCCTTGCTTTCTGATTCTTAAGCATTAATTAGTTTCATTGTGGCTGCCAAAGGTACATCGAAACTAAATTGCCGTCAAAGCATTTATATTCTTTTGTTATAATTTGATAAAAATGGGAAACCCTAAGAACAAAACAAGGCCTAGCTAGCTACAAGCCTATAATTAAGGAGAGTTTCTGTTTATATAATTAGGCTCCGAATGGTGGCCGCGGTTTTAGTTGTAGGGAAAAAGCGGTTTTAGAGTGCGGTACGGTTCAACTGCGGTACATGCGGTTTGCGGGATAAGTGCGGTTTCTATAAAAAACGATGTGAAATATATATATTGATTGGTGAAAAAATGATTTGCGGGACAAATGCGGTTTTATATATATAAAAAAGTTAATTAGTTTTTGGTTTATTTTGAGCAAATTCGGTTACTGCATATAATTCGATTCAAAAATTTGATTTAAATTCGATTTGATTTGCTATAAATTGGCATGATTGATTTTTTTTTTTTTTTTGAAAAACCCAACTAGCAGACTGTCAAACCAATAACCGATTTATTTTAATCTACCAAATCAACTGAACTTAAAATCAAACATAAACTTTAAATAAATAAAAATTGATTTGATTCGGTTCAAAATTTTGGTTTATTTTAGAGAAATTCGATAATTTAATTAATTTTAGATAAATTTTGTTATTTCATATCAATCCGGTTTGTTAATTTTCTAATTTTGGATAGTTCGATTCAAAATTTGATATAAATTCGGCATGGTTTAGTATAAATCAGTATGATTTGGTTTGTGTTTTTGGAAAACAAGCTAGCTAACTACCATACCGATAACTGATTTTTTTGATTTACCCAAACTGAAATTATAACCAAATCTAAACTGAAATACAAAAAAATGATTTGATTCGGTTTAGTTCAACAAGTTCGGTTTGGTTCAAAAAATAAATTTTGGGTACATTCAAGTTAGTTTGATTAATTTAGGATAAATACGATTATTTCAAATCAATAAGGTTCAATTTGATAATTTATAATTTTGGTTAAATTCGGTAGCTTCGATTCAAAATTTTAATATAAAATTGTTTTGCTTTAGTATAAATCAGTATAATTAATATTTTGAGTGTATAATTATAGTTCGGATCTTTCAGATACTCATTCGGTTCTCGGTTTGAGTTGGTTCAGTTTCAGTTCTTCGTATATAGAGGTTTAGCATCCATTCGAATATTTTGTCGATTCAGGTTTGGGTGCAATTCCTTTTTTCAGTTCGGGTTTAATTTGGTACTTCGATTCTAGGTTTTTTATCAAAATAAATTATTAAACTATAAATAAAAGTATGTCATCAAAAAGTATTTTTTACATTTATATAAATATAAATATTAAACACACATATATATATATATATATATATCACTAGTATGATTTGCTCGCACCTTGTGCGAACACAACCATTAATAAATAAATAAATTATTAAAAATATAAATTCAATTTAACATCAATAATATTATAAAAATATTTTTATATATTAACTATAATTAAACATACAAATATACATTATTATATTTAATATTTTATTAAACATTTATAGTATATAAATTTTAAACTCATAGTAAAAAATAAATTTAAGTAAAATATATTATAAATAAATATATAAACATCAATACATGTAAATTTTTTATTGTAAATATTTTTTCGTTTATATTTATCCAAATTGAAAACATATAAATATATGAATTTACAACATAAATTCGTATTATCTACAACAATCAAACTTATCAATATTTATAAAATATTTTCGTATTTATCACCTTACTTTTACTTTTTATTTTTATTTTCATTTGAATTGTATTATACTATAAAATAAAATAAATATTTTAAACAATATTTTCATATTTATCATTTTATTATAGATTATTACTTTTATATGAGATTATAATTATTAGAAAAATAAAATAATTAATACAAATTTAATATATAAATTTCTATTATCCGTAATAGTCATAGTTATCAATACTAAAATCTCATAATTTAAGATATTTTATATTTATCGTCTTATCTTTTTATTTATTTTTATTTCAGATGATGTATATCTTTATAATAAAATAAAAACTAACTTTTAAAACGTATATAATAAATAATAAATTTATAAATATAAACTAAGGTTATCATTGTAATTACCCTAATTTCATTAATGGTAAATCAGTAATACATCATTTTGAGAGTGAATATAAGGCCAAAAGCACTTCTCAATTAATATAAAGATAACGTTAAGTTATGAGTTAATAGAACTGTATAACGGTCAAAAAAGATAAACATGAATAGTTTAAATTAAATGTTAATAATATATAAATAGTTAAACAGAAAACGCACCATATACCGCACCATAATTGGAGCGAGTGAAATCAAATGCGTTATTTGGCTCATATAGAACAAACAAACAAATTGTTTTTTTAAGTGCGTTATTTGGAAATAACCGCGCCACTAATTAAAAAATTCGTGATTGGTGACATTCCTTAAAACCGTCCCGCAATCTTATAATACCGCCCCCCTAAACTGCTTCCATTCACTACCTTAATAGACGTGTTAAGTGTAGAGCCTCATCTCATTCTCTTTTTTTTTGTCGACGATGATTTCATATTCAGCGTGAGTTGTGACAATGATATACGACAACGATAACGACCGTATGACGTAACACTTCTTCACTTCTTTTAAATCACCTTAGGTCAAAAACCAACGGAAATTAATGGCAGTGGGGATATTTTAAACAATGAGTGTTGATTTGCGAGAACAACTCATATACATATTTGAATTTCGTGGAAATTTAAATTCGTATACTTATAATCTCCCACAAATCTAGAATCTTTTTTTTATGTTACCACTAAGTTGTTACTACTACATATTTGGTAAACAGCTCATATATTCTTATGTATTTTTTTTTGGTTTCCATGGTATACAATAATACTTCCAATACATATCTACAATGTAAAAGTTTTATTCTAGTGCATGAAGATCAGCTATGACTATTCGATCCTTCCCCACCAAAACAAGGGTTTGTTAAACATGAAACCAGAAACTGTTCTATGTTATAGTTTATGCTTCATGTATACATTTACATCACTACTTATCATATATTGACTTCATTATGTGGCAGCATAAATATTCAATATGATATTTAAAATCACCTCTATAATGTTATAAATTATGATGGGATATAAATTAGTTACCTTGTGTAAACTCTGAGAATAAAAAGTATTAAAATTAATTTGTTCTCAAATTGCATGTATATATATGATCATAATTGAAACACGTATAAACTTTGGAAACCACTGAAATATTGCAAACAAATCAGAAATTTAGTGGTAAAAGACAGCTTCCTGTTGAGAATAAGATGGCCTGAAAACTTAGAAACAACGAATAATGATGCATACTCCTAATCAAATAAAAAAACCAACGCAAATAAAAAACCAACGCCTAAAAAATCTCAAATCAGATAATGTTTGCTTAGAGCATGTGCAGCCATAGTTTCTTACGTGGGTTTCTTATAAAAAAAATAATTAAATATTTGTGGGTCCTACTCAAACAGTCAACATACGTTCCTAAAATCTCTTATTTAGTATACCGTTCCTTAACCTGTAGCGCCTACGTGGCGCTACAGGATTGGTCACTTTGTTTTTTTTTTTACTTTTTTCGCCAGATTTAAAAAAAAAAAAAATTAAAAAAAAAACAAATTTTTAAGAAACCCACGCGGTAACACCGCTGTACATGGCCTTATAATGTAAGGGCTGCGGCGGATATATGCATGATTGTCTAATAATCATGCATGATGATGATAAAATGATGGGTCTTAATCATTCATGATCCCAATCGAATATATATGTTCCATAATATTATATATAGTGAAGTTAACATAATGTTTTTCTTTTCCATGATATACTCCAAGAACGTGTTGATTGGTGTATTAGATTTTTAGTTTATTGAGTATGATTGGCAAAGAAGCTCACAATTGCAAAGTCTTTCCATATATTATTTGCGTTTCTTGTACTTGATCATTTGTTGGTGAATTATTTAAGTCGAAGTATCTTTTGACAGCCTTTGGTTTGAGATACTCTACAATAAATCCACTAGTCTATTATTTAATGTGTTTGATTATGAGACATTCATGTCGGTTTTGCTTATTTTGTAACAATGGATATTATTTAGCGAGTATTCTTTTTGGACTCCTGCATGAACAATGGCATCGAACAATAGATTCCCTCGTTAAATGATCATAATATTGTAGATGAAACCAAAAATTTCATTAGTTGAAATCAGAAACATAAATTTAAGGTCTGAGACATACCATTTTATTCGTTTTAACATTTTTGAATATGCATTTAGATGCTGTATTTGTATACAAAATCTAGATATTTAAGATGTTAAAATGTTAAATTTTGAATGTACATTTGCTTTTACACTATAATATATTTTAATATAAAATCTAACTAAATTTACATTTATTTTTAAAATAGTATATTTGTGAAAATATTATTTTTTGTCAAATGACTTTTTACAATATTTTGAAAATAACAACAGTTATTGTAGACAAAATTATATACAGATTAAACCACACTGTTTTAAACGAATATTAGCTCGCTATGAACTAAATTTATTTATTTATAAAAAATATTTTATTTAATCTGCAATATGTTTTTTATTTTATTTTATTTTTCTTTACACTTCTGGGGACCAAATAATACGAATGTGTTACATATACTTTATCTTAATGCAACTCTACAAATACACCATGTAAGTATATCAAGAATCAACAAGATAAATAACTTTAACATCATGACGCTACAAAAAAATAAAATAAGAAATCATGTTTACGTAAAGTCTTTTTTATTTTCGTCCACAATATTTTTTAGGGTTGGGTCCCAATAAACAAATGTATAAACGGTAAGAGTCTAACGAGTGGCCGTCTCTAGATAACGTAAGAAAACTACAAAAATTCAACATGTGAATATTTGAGGGAAAGTTTAAGTGAATGGATAAAGAATATACCCTTCTCTATTATCACTGACTAGTATTAACCCCGTGCGTACGCACGGGAATAACTTATTTACAAATTAAATCAAGTTTTATTTATATGAAACTACATGTATAAAATAACTTGTATGGTTCATTTTGAGTTTTTAATTATTTTACTTGTAAATTATATTTTATGTTTTATAATAATATAATAATTTCTTCATTCTTTTATCGTGACTCTTAACTATTTTATTTATATCTATTTTGATTTTTTATCTAAACGTTATATATTTTAGATTTTTTGTGGTTTATTCGTCCTTGATATTCCTATTTAATATATCTTAAACATATATTGTCTTTGTTATTTAATTTATATTTTTGAGTTTTATATTTTATTTTTAGAGTTATTTTATTTTTATAATATATTCTTTGTATTTTTCATCAATACTATAATATTGTTCGTTTCTTTTTTAAACCCATTTGTCGAGAAACTCTTAAGTATTTTGTTTGTATCAATTTTGTTTTTCTTATATAAAATTATATTTTAAATAGTTCATTCGTACTTAATATTACTCTTAAATAACTATTATTTTTATAGTATGAGTTTGGTTTTATTTTACGAAAATAAAAATGTTGAGCCAATTTTATGCCAAAAAATGTTGCCTCACTTAGTATGTTTTTTCGTCTTCATTGTTCCATGAAATGATTTTATTTTTCCCAGTTTCACTTCTACATTTTGTCTCTCCTTATTCCATAGATTTGATAATTCTATTTTATTTACATTTTCTATTTCTTTTATTCTACAATTATATTTTTTTGTTCAATCTAATTTAAAATATCAATAATTACTTTGCGTAATGATTCTCATTATTTTTATTTTTCAGAATTGAAATATATAATTATTGTTATATATTTTTTAGTAATGAAATGAATCTCAACTTATTTAGGTAAATACTTTTATTTTTGATTTTTATATAATAGTCTTTTTTTAAATTAGTAATTTTAAATAGATATTAAATGTTAAAAATAATATTTTTTATGGTCAACTTTAAAAAAAATTATTTCCTTAATTAGAAAGTATTATGCTTATTTAGAGAAGAAGAGTGTTTCATGTCGTTTTTCTAGAGACCCATTGTC
This sequence comes from Orychophragmus violaceus, assembly GCA_030180135.1. Taxonomy (NCBI): domain Eukaryota; kingdom Viridiplantae; phylum Streptophyta; class Magnoliopsida; order Brassicales; family Brassicaceae; genus Orychophragmus; species Orychophragmus violaceus. Next base: position 3,342,688 of record CM058230.1, read on the forward strand.
TTGCGTGCATACGCGCAAAATTCATATTATACTTGTAAATTTTATATATTTTTGTAAACGTTATATATGTGTTTTTCTTACATTTATAAGTTTTATATTTTTAAAAATTGTTATATTATTTAGTGTATATTGTTTGTGTGTTTTTTTTTTAATAATACAATATTGTTTCGTTTAAATTCTTTTCCAACGATATCGTCCATAAGAAACTTTGAATTGTTTTATCTATTTCTCTTTTTTTTAATGAAAATTACGCTTTTTAGATTTTTTTTATTCATTTGTATCTGAGATTTTGATTTTTGTTATACAATACAGATATGTGTGTCTTCCTTGTAGACCAATTATGTCGGATAAACTGACATTACGTGAACAGGAACCTATATGTTAGTGTTAGATCTTTCAACTTTTATCATTGGTTTTGATCAAAGATAGTTTCACATGTTTAGAAGCAAACGTTTAGCAGAAGTGATCTTGAAGGATCTCAACTATAATTAACTCATTACTCTACAAAAAAAAAGACCATTCATTTACCATTATGATCTCTCACTACTTAATCATGATTCAGAGTCCAAAACCAACATCGAGGATCGAGCTAACCTGAAGCTTTTCTACTGGTGTTTCCCGATGATTTCAAGTAAATTGTTTTGATCCCTAAGGTTCTTTCCTTTTCTTGCCAGATCTTCTGTTAGCTCTACTGCTTCTTTCTTGTGGATCTGAAACAGGTTGTGACTTCTGCTCTAGTAAGCTGATTGGCTTTATCTCATCCATAGGATCTGATTGAGAAAGAGAAGACCGGTACCACCATTCATTTTTCAAGTACTCTGTCTTAATCATATCTTCTACTTCTACCACAATTGCTGCCTGGCCAACTGAAATAAATATTAAAAGCATACATATTAAAATCCAGATTATGTTGTATTGGATAGAGAGGAATAAGGTAAATAAGAATTGAACCTCGAAAATGCTTTGTGCTGATTTAACAAATGCACGCCAAGCTCGTCTACGGTCTGGATGTGAGGCAGTGCCACATCCATATCAAGCAAGTTGGTTTTAAGGAACCTGAAAACCGGCAAAGCTTTGCCAATGACACGTTTCAAAGAAGCCTGTGGAACCACACAACAGCCTTTCAAGCCACTATCTGAAGACTTTTTTTTCTTTCTCTGAGAAGCCAAAACCTACTCCGCTCGGTTTATTCAGCGGACCGCCAATATCATTTGGGACAAATCTATCAAATGATTCAGGCCATCAACTGTTATGTATAATACTAAAGCTTTACGTAACAGCTTTAACTTGAATCTACAACACAGGGATTTGCGTTTTCTCTGCAAATAGCGGAGGTTGCTTGAAAGTGTCTCCATGTTCCAGTATTTTGTTGGAGGACTCTGCCACGCGAGTGATCTTCTGGTAATAAAAGAACATAGCTGGTTGATAGAGAATGGTTTTCAGGAAGACTACTCAATCTTAATTCGACACTGAAGTTAACTTTTCCATCATAAACTAACCTTTTTGGCGATATTGCGTTTTCGGTCCAATACACTGCCAATTTAAGAGAAGAAGATGGAAAAGGCTAATAAAAAAAAGAGAATGCCCCAACGAAAACAATTTCTTACTTTCAACTGATCATTTGCAGCTTTGTGTGGATGTTTCTCTGGTAATACTTTAGTACCTTTTGCTTTGAGTCTTGGCTGCATCAAAAGAGATAAATCAGGAGGAAAAAACCATTTCACCATAAATGTGAAATTTGCTTACCTCTGAATATTTCGGTATTGAATAACTATGGCCAAACACCTTCTCAAGAACAGATAAGGTAGATTATTGTTTCACAGCAGATACCTTAAAATTCATTCTATTGTGGTTTGTTTTATCTCCAAGAACCGTCACCATATCATCATCGCTAATCTCCACACTTTCTGCTGAAGAGTCATCTTCTTCACTTTTATTCTCCTCATCCTCACCTTCCTGTTCTTCTTCAGTTTCAAGTTAATTCGCTCTATAACTCCCCAATTCTTGCCGGATAAATACCAAATTTCCACCACCATAGCTTATGCTTCCAATCCTGCTCGAACAAAGTCAGAACAACCATGCTATTACTTAACCAAAATAAACCCCGAATACAGTGACGTTAATCAATTACGGTACCAATAAATTAGATTGTTGGTAGCAAGAACGGATAAATCATACCGTTGAACAGTGTAGTCTCCTTGGATTTCGCCGGAATGGCTCTACAACTCCCCAATTCTCACCGGAGAAATACCAAATTTCCACCACCATAGATTCTGATACCAATCCTGCTGGAACAGTAAACAAAGAAGATTCAGTGACTTGTCCGAGAAGAGCTAGAGAGCAAAAACCGTTACCGAATGTTGATGATATCTACAAACACGGCCACAGAGGCAAGCTTAAGTCATGTTTGTTTTCATTCGTGAAACAAATCATTATCGTCATCATCAAAGCGATGATTTTAATACCTCTTTTTTTTTTTTCTTTTTTTTTTAGTAAAAAACCGAGCACCCTCTTCGTGTACAAAGCCGCTCCTTTTACAATGGTTCCTGAAATAGGAGAATGGGACTTTAGTGATCTCGGGATCAAAGAGAAAATACTGGTACGAATCGACAACAATAACGTCCGGAGGTTTACCGTCAGTAGCTTCAGCAATTAGACCGAGATCACGTTTGGAATTGCGTATACCTTTTTGTGGCGATTTCCTCACGTTTGGAATTGATGGTGGATGCTTTTAGTGAAGTTGATGCTTAATTCTGTACTATGCTTGGGTAAAGTGAAGCCATAGAAGGTTTCGCATTGTAAAAACTTTGTCGTAGTGTTATGTTCTTAGGACACTAAACATCACCAAACTTTTGTGGATAGTTAGCAAGCAGTTTCTTAAAATCGAACCTCTTCTTATTATTACTAAAGTCTCGATCACATGTTTTGTTTGAATATGAAGATCAGTAGTAAACATCACATTTAACTCTTAGCCAAATCGGAAAAGCAATCTCTCTACTACTATTTACACATGATTGATAATCCAGTTTACTGATCTAAAAACGTGTAGAAAATCTGAGATGAGTATGAAACATTGTTTCTTTGAATAAAATTTCAAGAAATCGAGAACATTACCAGCAACCTGAATCAGATGCCGAGCCCATACTTGCCGTAGACTCTCGTGAATGCTCTTTTCCCAACTTTTCCCCAACCTGTCTCTCATTATCTTCTTGCTCACGCTCCTTGGGATCAAAGAATCATCCAGATAATCGTTGTAATACCATGTTCATCGGCATCGTTTCATCGGCATCATTGCATCGTTTTGGCATCGTCCACGTTTGGAATTGATGTAAACTCCGTACTTGATTCCAACATAATAAGTAATAACCTAAAATTCCTCCTAAAAGAAACAGCGTCCTCCCACGAAACCAACAACCAAAATTGCGAATGCCATCCAGATTCGCGAAGGGATAACCATCGGTTATGAATCCTAGAACCATACAAAGCAAAACTTTGAATCTTAGAGACGTCAGCAAATCGAATCTATGAATCAAATACAATAAGGGAATTCGTCAGATCGAAAGCGGTACGTGTCCCTTGCTGCTGCACGTTGCTAATAATCGCAAGTGAACTCGCCGTCGGTGCAAACGCAAGACAGAAAGTCCCCACGGAGTCAACCGGAATCTTGTAATTCTTCGCCGGCGAAGCCAATATCTTCTCGCCAAGAAAATGGAAAGCCACCGTCGGGACCTCAAAGAGCAAAAAATGTATTTGGCCTAATATCCCCTATAACCCAAAATGGGAAACAGCAAATAAATTACTCATGCATGAAAGCACAAGGAACGAAAACAGATAAATAATAAACTGTAAACTGGGATTAAATTGAAAAAAACAGGAGTAGAAAGAGGATCCGTCAAAAACCATAGATGCCGGTGAAGAACGAAAGTTTATCAAACTTTTCCCTCTAAAATCAGATCTAAGAGAGGCTTGATTGGAAGATTTGATATGGAGAAAGCAATTGAAGATCCTAAAATGGCGAAAGTGAGGAAGAGTTGTCCAGATCCTGAACGGTTTATGGAGAGAAAGGGAGAGAGACAGTTTGAGAGAGAGAGCGACAAAAAATTTTGATGGAATAGTCATTAAAAAAATTTTTGGAGTAGTGACCAAAATACTTGACACGCTGGCATAATCCTTTGTTCTGATTGGAGGATTGCTGATTTTTTCTCTCTCATTATTTGTCTTTTATATATATTAGATTTTAAGGCCAAAAGTGGGAGTAAAATGCCAGAGAGAAGTGAGTCAATTTTATGCATAAAACAAACGAAAAAGACTTAAATTATTCTCATTCATCTGCAAAAGAAACCATGTTTTTAAAGTAAAATTTCTAAATTCCGTTATATAGCCAATTTAATTCCATTTAGTCATTTTATGGAAACATTAACCAATGATGTCAATTTCTTGCTGGTTATGAACACTTTCCCATTATTTCCTTTAATTGATGCGTTCATCTTTACAAAGATTTAGTCCTCATTTAGCATTTGCTTTTAATTCATTGCATAAGTCTTTCATGACGACAACGATCAACTCTTATAACAAGAGAGAGATCATTTATAAGTAGGATTCAATAGAAAGAGTACATATTTTTTGGCGAGTTCGCCCTAAACACAAGAGCCGCCGCCTTCGGTCCTCCCTAAGCCTCTGACGCTGCCTTTCCGGTGTTCGGCGATCCTCGCCGGCGCCGGGGAAGGCTCCTCTCTCAGTCGTCTTCTTCTTTTCTGGATCTCCCTCTCGCTTGCTAAATCTTTTTCAGCGATGGAGCTTTTCTTTTTAGGAGCGGTGTCGGTGTCTCGTGGTGTCCTCCGGTTAGTCCGAGCGGTGGCTCGTTCAAGGCTTGGTGTGCGGCGGCTTCGTCTTCTCCACGCTTTGGATCTTGGGTTTGGACTAGGGTTGCAGACTCGTTGGCTTCAACGAGGTTTGTTGACGGCGGCGCGGAAGCTGGGTTGTTTGCTCCGGTCGGCGGTGTGGCTTCGAGATCTTTGAGGACGGGATCTCGGATCCGGCGATTTGGAGCTCTGTTCCGTCTTCTGCTGAGCTCGCCTGGAGGAGTGGCTAGCTTCGTGGTGGCTGGTGCTTGCTCCGACGGCGACGACGGTTGGTCGGTGTACCTTTTCCGGTGGCCAGTTCACGGTGAGTAGTTCAAACGGCAGGTCGGTTGTCATAGTCTCTGCTCGGCCATGTGGTGCTCATCTAATCGGGAAGTTGCAAATTCTCGACTGGTTTCAATTGAGGCTGCTTTAGGCTGGTTTTATTGTTTCTGGTTAGATCTGGTGGTCCTTCTGGTTTGTGGTAACTGATGTGGCCCAACTGGTTCGTTTGCTGTTGTCCGTGTGTTCGGTTAAGTCAGCTTAGTCCTTCGGTTTTCAAGTTCTGGTTTTGTTGCGGTTTTGCTCGGCACCAAACAAGATTTGGTGGGATTGTAGATCAGTACTTGCGTCAAATAGAGGCGGCGGTTTCGGCTGCAGCTGTTTTGTTCATGTGGGAGATGGTTTCCGAAGATGCTTTGTGTGATTTTGGGAATGGTGGTCGGAGGCGGCTTCTCCGATTGCCCATAGAGGCTCCCGTGCCGCCAGGAGTGAAGTGGTCCGTTGTTCGTTTCCGGAGATCGCGTTAGTTCTCGGAGAAGCTGTAGGATTTTCCTCAATTGGGGTTTGAGGGCTGGCCTCGAAGGATGCTCGCGGCAACTACGATGAGAATTCCAGTTCTTTTGAACTGTGGCAAAAACGGGGTGGTCTGCGTTTATACGTGTGATTGCTGCTTTTTCGTGGAGTATTGATCTGTTTATCATTTTTTAGCTTGCAAACCGTAGCTTTTCTTAGTTGTTTGTGGCCGGAGGTTCTCTTGTTGATTTTAGCCGTTGTTTGTAGCTTTCGGTTGATCTGTTTTCTTTGTTGTATCTCTGTAACCGCTGTCACAATTAAAACTTGGTATAAAATTTAACATTTTACCAAAAAAAAAAAGCGATCAACTCTTATTTGTCTTCATTCTTATCTACGTACACACCACATCTAATGGGTTACTTTAATTGTTCCATTCTCACTGTAAAGGTTTTTTTTGTATAACGCTTCGACCGCTACTAGTTTCGATTTATGTGTGTTGTCTTTGTTGGCAGGGCCGCACTAATTATTTTAGGTTAAAAATGAGTTATAAAATGTGATTTTTCATATAGATACTGAGTATCAATTTCAATAAATCACACATCCTAAACACTATTAATAGTTTCCATTGGTAGTTTCCATTGGTAGTGCTTAAGATGTTAAGTGATCTAGGATGTGAATACGTCTAAGCACCAAACTTCTGGCCGAGTTCGCCCTAGAGATATCTCTCTCGGGCACTTTTCCCTAGGCGCCGCATAGCTTCCCGTTCAACCATGGAGCCCCGTCGCCAAGCCTCCTCCGCTGGCTCTCCTATCTGAGAAGCAATGCTTCTCCTTCTCGGTCCGCCACCTAGGTGGAACCGAAGACCCGTCGCACCTCGAAGTGATGAAACTTTGCAAATTCGAAGGCGGCGGCGCTCGGTCTGTTCTCCTACTCCGTCATCTCCAACCATACCGTCGCCTCCGTCTTCTCTCCCGTTCGTTCTTTGGAAGCTCAAGCAGGTGTCGGAACAAACAGAGCTGTCGACAGGGATCTCAGTTAACTCTGTCCTAACGACGAGAAGCTTTCAGTGGTCGATCCCACCGATGCCGCCGGATCCTCCTGACCCACCAGACACCTGCGACTCTCCAGCCTCTCTCCAGTTCCCAACCTTTCTCCAGATCCCATCCACGGTACCTCGATCCTTTTGCTCTCCGCCGTATCTCTCTGATCGAGATAATACCTCGATTGTTGTTACCATCTCGTCCAGCGGCAAGCTTCTCACGATTTTCCTCAGGCAACAAATCGCTAGTCTGGAGGTCGACGTACTCACCAGCCGTCGGCTTACCGTTAAATCGGACCACCTCTCGGGTCTACCCCGAATATCGCTTACACCACCTCTTGGGTTGCTTTTGTGCTACTCCCGCCTCATCTCCGCCGGACCTAATCAAACCAAATCACGACGCCTGCGTCTAAAGAAGCTCCCAGTTAGCCCCCTTACCGGCGGACCTCAGCTCAATCATGTTAACTCTGCTGAAGATTCATCCTTCACTCAACCGGTGACTTTCTCCGATGATTCATCCGGGCAGATTCTTTTTATCCCGGCCAAACACTATCTCATTCCCGGTTATCTCAGTTTTACGGGCCAATTTCTATTTTCTTCAATGGGCCTCATCCCCATATCAAGCCCAAGTTCCAGCTTTTGCAAGCACTCTATCCGAACCATCCAGAGCGCTAGACTTAATCACAAGGCGTTATCAATTTCCTCCTTCGCCTGGGAGAGATCTTTTCCACCTTCCTCCCTGTTATGGGAGAGATCTTTTCAAGCCACTTTTCATTGGAAAAGTTTGCTTTCATCTTCCTCCCATTATTGGGAGAGAATCTATCCACCATGTCTCTTATCCAATAGAGAACTATCTTTTTCGGTTGTAACACCGGATACACATTTCAACTCCTTATTCTTTTGTCTCGCCTTAATGACGAGCTTCCAAGGAAAGGATTGTCTTCAAAAGTCACAAGTTCAGTTGACTATTTTCATCGATTCCGGTTTTACCGTGTTTATCGTCTCGACGCATTTGAGTGTTATCTCATTTTCGCTGTCATACTCCTTAGAGAGTCTATCTTCTACTTTCAGTTTGATTTCTAGTTGTTATTTTCAAAGAGGATGTAATATTCCCTCTAGCTTCTGTAATCCTGTTTTTTAGAGTATGAATGAAAGTTTCGTAACAAAAAAAAGTGATCTAGGATGTGCATTTTAAGACGGTTTACTCTATTTTGGTAAATATGTCCGAAGATCCAGAAGATTAGACATATTTTTAATTATCGGAATTAGACGTGATTCAATTTATTCGATAATGTTTTGAAATTTTCAGCCTATGACATATCCCTGGCAATACTAATGTCAACTCTTTTAAAAAGAATATTCGAACTTGCGGTATGATTTTAGTCATATAAGTAGTGTTCTAAAATTCGGTTTAGGCGGCTCTAGGCGGCGTCTAGGCACTACACGGCTTAGCAACATGCCGATTTCATCATATGCTGCTTATTATGCGGTTGTATTATTTGGACGTTTGGTCGCTGTATAGGCGGGTTAGGAAGCAGATGCCTAAACATTCCGTAATTTTTTTTCCTTCAAGATTTCTTAAGAAACAATGCCATTTTAGAATAATATAAATGATATAGTTTCAGTTCAATTTAGATAAAATATCAAACGACGTAATTTCATAAAAGAAAAAGTTTTATTATAAAAAAAAAATAGAAAAAAATTGTGTTGTATTCTCTTATTTTCTTAAGTATTAAGTTTCAAGTTTTGAATACATTTTTATTATTTTTTATTAGTTTATTAGATAATATTTCTTCTTTTTGTTGCATATATAAATTATAAATGTATATATGTGTATAATATAATATATACATATATACACTATAAATCTACACTATATGTATGTACGTATGTATATATTCGAATAGGCTCCGTCTAGACATCCACGTATACAACTAGACGCTAAACGTTTGGATGCCGCCTAAAAAACGTCTAGCACATTTTAGAACACTACATATAAACTAAATAACATCGATATAGGAAGCACGACATAACAACTATTTTATCGGACAAAACTTGACTTTGTACAATTATTTTTTGGCATATCACCACTCTCAAAGAGTGTGATATCTTTGTTAGGGCATCCTCATTGAAGGTTTCTTAGGAGATGTTCTTAAAATTTAAATGAATAAAAAATAGAAAAGTAGGAGAGAGGGTAAAAAGGGGTTCTACATTAGATACTATGAGTTTTTTGTTAAGAAACCATGAGTTCTTTGTTTGTTAAGAACTTCATAAGACACTTGTCTTTCTTTTAGTGGTTTAGTTCTTTTTAATATAAATTTTAATTATATAACTAAACTCAATTAAAATACTATTATTATATTAGTTTAGAAACCCATTTGGGATTCTAAGACCATGTGCAACAGGGGTTCTTAACCCACTTTTGCACAAAATCATAGGCAAATAGTTAAGATGCTTGATCGTTAAGGTGATTCGGTAAGAGACGGGTTCGTCACTGTAGCAGTGATGTGGCGCCGTCTCATTGGTCCTTTTTTTTTCTCCATCTGCAAGAAAACAAAAAAAAAAGTTAATAATAAAAAAATATTAAGAACCCGAAAGAAGAGGTTCATTAATAAACATGCTCTAATGGATGAAAGTGCTCTTACAACGTTTAAGGAGCACACATTGCTCAAAAGTCATTGCAGACTTTGATTATAACTAAAATTTGTAACATTTTTTTTTATAATTGAATGTAAAATTAATTCAAGCTCAAAAAACGTTATTTACAACTTGTGTAACCTTTATCCTAAAGAGAAGATTGATCTATAAGCTTATGAGATGAACATAGAAATGAAAAAATCAGATGAACTCTCAAGCTCTTGAAGCAAACCACCGTTGTAATCCATCCTCGTAGCTAGGGATGTTAAAATGGGTAATTGCCCAGATGGGTACCCAAAACCCAAAGAAAAATTCAAACCCAAAACCCTACTATTATAACAAAAAAAGAAAAGGGTTTAAAATGGGTAGGTACCCATTGTTTATGGGTTCACAATGGGTTCACTTAATTGGGTTTTGGGTATCCATGGGTTTTTAAATTACATCAATGATTATAATTTTTATAATTAGTCATTTATTAAATTACATCAATGATCTTATTTTCCTTAAAAAAATTTAAAATTCTATTTTCCCGCCAAAATATAAATTTTTATTTTCACTCAAAAACGTAAAATTTTGTTTTCCCGTCAAAAACGTAAAATTCTATTTTCCCGCAAAAAACATAAAATCCCGTTTTCCCGCCAAAAACGTAAAATTTTGTTTTCCCGCCAAAAAGTAAAATTTCGTTTTCCCGCCAAAAACGTAAAATCTTGTTTTCCCGCCAAAAACGTAAAATCATGTTTTCCCGCCAAAAACGTAAAATCATCTTTTTCCGCCAAAAACGTAAAATTTTGTTTTCTCGCCAAAAACGTAAAATCCTGTTTTCTCGCCAAAAAGTAAAATCCCGTTTTCCCGCCAAAAACGTAAAATCCCGTTTTCCCGCCAAAAACGTAAAATCTCGTTTTTCCGCCAAAAACGTAAAATCACGTTTTCCCGCCAAAAACGTAAAATCACGTTTTCCCGCCAAAAACGTAAAATCCTGTTTTCCCGCCAAAAACGTAAAATCTCGTTTTCCCGCCAAAAACGTAAAATCATCTTTTTCCGCCAAAAACGTAAAATTTTGTTTTCTCGCCAAAAACGTAAAATCCCGTTTTCTCGCCAAAAAGTAAAATCTCGTTTTCCCGCCAAAAACGTAAAATCTCGTTTTCCCGCCAAAAACGTAAAATCACGTTTTCCCGCCAAAAACGTAAAATCATCTTTTTCCGCCAAAAACGTAAAATTTTGTTTTCTCGCCAAAAACGTAAAATTTTAGTATCAAAGTATGGATGGGTACCCATGGGTATACCCAAAACTCAATAAGTTATTAATGGGTATTACCCATTGACAAAAAAAGTATTTGAGTTCATTATGATTGGGTTTTTATTAGTTGGGTTTTTATGGATTGGGTTTGGGTTGGGTTATTTTACCCATTTTAACATCCCTACTCGTAGCAGCAGTCACCCGAAGCTCATTGCAGACTTTGATTATAACTAAAATTTGTAACATTGATGCCATCTTCCTAAGGAATTCACATATTTCTATCTATTGTAATCAATTTAAAATTTGTTGACTTACCATGAATATTACCACGAATGAGCATGTCTCCACTACTTAGACTCACACTTCATTATCACTTTTAACTCTAAAAGAAAATAGTTTTTGGGAATTGATTGAAACTAATGTCGATCATACTTTAATTGATGCATTTCAATGTATGAAAATGGGTCCACAGGGACATGACGAATGTATGATGATTAGAGTGATGTAAGGGCATCTCCATCAATAGAAAAGTTTGAGTTTTTAAACATTAAAATATTATTATATATAATTATATTTTATAATTAAATTTTTAATTTGAAAAACAAATCATCAAACCATCATTTGACAAGTGTCCTAATGGGTTCTAAATTAGAACTTTGGATATCTTAATTGAGAACTCTAGTTTCTTAATTAGAACATCTTAATTCTTTTTCTCTCATACTATTTCTAATTTTCTATCTTTAATTTTTTAGATATTCACTTAAAAAACTACCATTACTCTAAAGGTCAAAAAACTACTTGAACTCCATTTCTTAACCATGACTCTCTATAAATCGCTTGGGAGGTCGCTTCTCTCTCTTCTTTCTAGAGAGAGATTTTTCTCTCGCCCTCTTCTTCTCTGATCTTCATATTTTAGAAGGGAATTTTGTTTGCGACTCCTCTCTTCGTTTTGGTTTGTGTGTGTATAGTTTTGCTTTTGATCGGAATAAATTTAGAGTAGATGTCGTGGCAGGTTGTTGCTTTTCCGACATATCAAAATGCACCGGTGTTTTCGGTTTATAGCGCTTCAGTGCTCTGGATCTTGCTTCCCCTTCTCTCCTTCGCCGTCTCTCTCTGTTTTTTTCCTCCTCTATGTTCTGAGCCTCCCTTTCGTCAGGAAATAATATTGTCGTCGCGCCACCGCGTTAGAGAACACGCGTATGGTGGACTCTGTTAGACCTTCACGCCTACGGCGACGGCACCTTCTTGACCGTGGCGGTTCCCGGCAGTAATACAGTGATTGTTTTTCTTTTCTCGCAGGTGATGATGACGATGGCTTTTGGGAAGTTCGATCGACGGATGGTCTGAGGTTGATGCATCGAAGTGGTCCGGCGAGGCTCGACGTCGTTCTCCTCCGTGATTGTCCGCAGTTTTCCGGCGGCTCTTTCGTTTAGTAACGTGTGTTCGTGCATGTCCACTGCTTCCGAAGAGAACGGCTGCCTTATCTTTAAGCATTTGGGCTTGTTTCGTGTTTCTATTTATTTTCGTTGTAACTGCTTGGCCCATTTGGACTTAGACCCAGGCCTATTAGTCTATTCGGTTGACAAAAAAAAAGCCAATCCAACATGGACCAATCAAATTGTCTTTACAAAGCTAATATACTTTTTTGCCTCTCTTTTTTCTTGAAAATAACTTCTAGAGAGAGAGAGACAGAGCAAATAAAATAGGGCATAAAATTCAACAAACCCTTCTGAAGAAAGTGACTTTTCTTAGTCCTATTAATACACTCTCTCTTTCTCTGGATATCTGTGAGTTCATTCCCTCTGCTCAAAACTTTTTTCTTTCAAAGATAAAACAGAGCTTTTCTTCTCTTTCATTGTTCCTTTACACGACCATTGCAGCTTTAATCAAACTAAATGGGGAGACATTCTTGCTGTTACAAACAAAAGCTGAGAAAAGGGCTTTGGTCTCCTGAAGAAGACGAGAAGCTTCTCAATCATATCACCAATCACGGCCATGGCTGCTGGAGCTCTGTTCCTAAACTTGCCGGTAACATTTAAACATAACCTAAAAAGAAGCTAACTTTTTGCAATAACAAATCTGAATCTACTATACAGGTTTGCAGAGATGCGGAAAGAGTTGCAGACTGAGATGGATCAATTATTTGAGACCTGATTTAAAGAGAGGAGCTTTCTCTCCAGAAGAAGAGAATCTCATCGTCGAGCTTCATTCAGTCCTCGGAAACAGGTAATCAATAATAATGCTGTCAAAGAATAATCATAGAAAACAGAGGATCATGTTTATGTCTTTAAGGTTCCTCTGTTTCTGGCTCTGCTCTGTTTTAAGGTTCCTCTGTTTCTGTCTCTGCTCTGTTTTAACAGAGGATCATATCTTTGTCTTTTAATCAGATGGTCACAGATTGCGGCTAGACTTCCGGGAAGAACCGACAACGAGATCAAGAATCTATGGAACTCAAGCATAAAAAAGAAACTGAAACAAAGAGGTATTGACCCAAACACACACAAACCCATCTCTGAAGTTGACAAAGACAAACCAACAAGAAGCAGTAACGACCACAAGTCTCCTAGTTCCTCTTCTGCAACTAACCAAGACTTCTACCTCGAAAGACCATCTGATTTCTCAGACTACTTCGGTTTTCAGAAGCTTAACTTCAACTCCAACCTCGGACTCTCTGTTACACATGATTCTTCTCCTCTCTACTCCATGACTCCGACGCAGTTTAGCCCACAAAAAATAGTTGGTTCTGTATTTCAGACCACGGCTTGTGTAAAGCCTTCAATTAGTCTTCCTCAGGACAACAGTTCGAGTACTGTCTCCGGAGGAGATCATGTGAAATTAGCAGCACCTAACTGGGAATTCCAGACAAACAACACCTCGAATTTCTTCGACAATGGTGGATTCCCATGGTCAGAGTATATGAACACACCGTTCTTCAATGGGAGCTCTGTACAGAGTCAAAACACTAAGCCGATCTACATCAAATCAGAGGCAGATTACTTAGCCAATGTTTCGAACATGACAGATCCTTGGAGCCAAAGTCAGAACGAGGGCACACCTGAAGCTAGTGACGTGTTCTCCAAGGAGCTTCAGAGAATGGCCGTCTCTTTTGGTCAGTCCCTTTAGCTTTTAATTTCTTAAATTCTAACAGATGTATAGAATATACAATACATACATACAGTGGATTTAAGTGTTCTGTGTATTCAAATGAGCTGTCTAATTCTATTTTTAAGTGTGTTTCATACGTCAAATATTCTTCTTTCTTTTTGCAAACCTTTCAACATCATACTATATAGTATATATACTTTTATTTTTGTTATAAAGATTATGATGTATAGTATTATCGATGTTTCCAGAGGTCTGTCTTTGCAATGAATCTGTTGAAAGAACAATGACGAACGTCATAAATCAGTTTCTGTTTGTTTCCGTGAACGAGTTGTGATCGAGAGTCACATCCTTCACCATTTTTTTCAGACCTGTGATTAATTACAAGACAAAAAAAAACAGACAAAGGAAAACATCAAATTAAAGCAAAACATAATAAATAGACTAACGTGGGGAATTAGCTCAACTAATAAGAAGTGACATTTTTCCTATAGTAACACGTTTATATTATTATATACGACCCTATTTTAGGATTTATTGATTTATGCATTTTAATATTAAACTAGGATCCGATCCACACCGAGCGTGTGGGTTTTTTTTTCTTTTTATTCCCATTTTATAATTATTTGATTTATAAAACTTATGTTAATATCAAAGTTTTATCATTGATTTATGGTAGTTAACCAATGATTGATATGTTAAAATTCATGTGGATCAAACAATTATTTTTTCTTTAGTTTTTGAATGAGTTTGATACAACGTTTTATATATGTTAATATCGGCTTTTCAGAATTAATATATGCTAGCTAATTAATTTTTTGGTGTGTTTAAATTTTAGATGGTAAACATATTTTTGTGTTTCTTTATGAATGAGTTTTGGACAACATTATGTTTTATTTGTTTTAAATAGCGAGCTTTATATAATGTTGGACAAAATTGATATATAATGAGCATTTGTAAGTAGATTAAATTTGTCAAAGTTTGACAAAATTGAAACTGTTTTTGCTTAATACTTAGAAAGGCCTATCTAATATTTCTATTTACATTTAATACGTTCTAATGCAATTAAATTCTATAATATTACAACAATATAGATTTCATATAATACATATCCCCATAATTCAACTAAATCAAATAATAAAATGAAATATCTTTAACCAGATTATCTATTAATATATCCTGCGAAATCTAAATCAAAGCAACTATCGATAAATTTGGGATTATGTGAATATTGTAAAACTAATATTATACTCAAAATAGTTTCTATAAATTTGGGATTATGTGATATTTTTTAAGATTATAAAGATATATTCATCAAGATTACATATTTCAGTTTCCTAAATATTGGCTTCGAAAATAGATATAAATGGTAAGTCTATTGAAAAATAAATGGTAGGAATGATATAAATATTT
This sequence comes from Orychophragmus violaceus, assembly GCA_030180135.1. Taxonomy (NCBI): domain Eukaryota; kingdom Viridiplantae; phylum Streptophyta; class Magnoliopsida; order Brassicales; family Brassicaceae; genus Orychophragmus; species Orychophragmus violaceus. The sequence goes on from CM058230.1 coordinate 3,357,751, forward strand.
ATATAAAATCAAATATTTTATACAAACAAATAGTACATTATAAAAATATTTAAGACTTATAAATTTTGAAATCCATAATGAAAAATAATTAAATAATTTAATATAAAAATTTTAATTTTATAAATTATAATAAATATATGATAATATACACATATTTACATAAGTAATATTTTTTTATTGTATTTCAACTAAAAAAGAATAAAACTTGAAAAGTTACCTTGGTATATATCAAATTATAAATCAAATAATATGAAAAATTAATGTGTAACAAATTAATATTATTTTCTAGACAAAAAATAATATTATTTTTTAAATAAAATAATGTTAGTAATAATAAATAAATATTATTTTTTTGTAAAACTAAGATTGTAAAGTATATATTTATCAAGATTACATATTTAAGTTTCCTAAAATATAAGCCACGAAAATAAATATAAATGGTAAGTCTATTGAAAAAATAAATTTAAAAATAAACTAATGGTAGAAATAATATATTTAATTATATAAAATCAAATAATGTATAAAAATAAATAATATGAAGGAAATAACCGAGCTTCCCTAATTTGCTCCCATAATTATGGGCAAATGAAAAAAAAGGCAAAAAGATCTCCAAACTAAAGAAAATGGATCAAACACCCATAAACCAGTGTATCCAGCATATACCAAAGAACAAAACAAAAATCGAGAGGGAGGTTCGGACTATCGGGACTTATGAGATCAATCGGACGTAGGGGCAACAACCTTTACTCGGACATTTCAGACACATGGATTCAACCAAAAGTATTAAAGAAAATAGCAACTACCCATATTTTACCTCACATCATTCACCAAAACTCAAGATAACTCAGCTTCTTCTTTCATGGGACCAAGAAAAAAACAGAATAAAAAAACCAAAAACATAAAAATACATTTTAAATCGAAAAAGAAGAAAATAATATGAATGATAACAGATAATTTGATTAAAATTTCAGTGATATTTGATTAAAATTTCAGTGATCTCGAAGAATAATTCTATAGAAAAAAAAAAAAACAGAGAGAAAGTTTCTTGAAAATATGGAAGATGCAAAATGATTGTGTTTCTAGGCCACCCAAGCTCTCTTTATATAAGATTTCATAAACTTCTCTCGAAAGCTTGGTATATGCCATAGAATATTTTTTTCAAACTCGAATTAATAAGTTATTTAGAAAGATATTGTGCATTTTAGGAAATAAATTAATTAAATTAATTAAAATCGATATTCATTAAGCTTGTAAAGAATATTCTCCAAAATTACAGATTTCTGTTTCCTAAAATATAGGCTACGAAAATAAATATATATGGTAAGTCGGTTGACAAAATAAATTAAAAAAATAAATAAATGGTAGGATTAAGAAATCTAACTAATCCGACAGATAATATTAAATTTACGAAATCAACGATCAAGATTTAAAAACAAGATCCGCGTGTATATCCGTTTCCAAATCCGACCCGGCCAAATATCTCTGCGTGACAAAATATCCAAAAATTCCAGGTTTTACCCTTAATGAAAAAATACACTCCTAACGACTCCAAGGGCAATTTTCGGAAATACAACATTTTTGTACCAATGACGGTTTCCTGTTGTTATAGTATAGATTTATGTAAATCATGTATTATTTGATCATTGATTTTAAATTTTGTTTTTTATCAAAAATATGTATTATTGATTTTATGATTTTAAAATCTGATTAAAATCATATTTTATTGATTTTATGATTTCAAAATAGTAAATATTTATCATGGATTTGAATGAATTTTAGTAGATTTTTAAGTTAAAAATACAACATGTAAAATTTTAGTAAAAATCTACAGATTTCATAAATAAACCAACTAACACATTCTTAATTTATGGCCATTGTAAACTTTGAAAAATAGAAGTTAGTCTTTTTGTTTAATCTTCTTCTTTGTATGTGCTTTTTTGTAAGTCGTATTCAGAGAATTGGATTTGTCTCCATTGACCAAAATTTTAATGTTTTGGCCGGCGTCGGAATATTCTTTCGCTGTAGAAAATTCGGAATAGTTTGAAATATTTGGAATTTTTTTTCTGTTAATATATATAGTTCGCGGATTTGACCTTAATAAACATAAAAGAAATGGTGGGGATGGTTTAAGTCAATTGATTTACTAAGATTAGGTCTGGGCATATTTACCGTACCCGATTCCTGAACCCGAACCCGACCCGAAAAACAGGGTTCGGAACGGGTTCGGGTATATACAAATTACCCGAACGGTTATTGCTGTGCTCATTGTTCGGGTTCGGGATCGGAATCGGATTAACCCGAAAACCCGAACAACACCCGATCAAACCTGATATCTTACATGTTAATTACACAGATATACAAGCTATACACCACATACCTCTCTCGCGTTATCTCTTCCCCTTCAATTCTTCCAAGTGGCTTACTTTCAAAACTTCTGCTGCTGCGTTACGATCGAGACGGAGACCTCAAGCGACGATGTCGTTGTTGTTTTGTTTGCACAGCTCCATGAGCACCTACCCCAATTTTAAAAGATTTTAAAAATTGAATCTTTTGATGACAAGGATTGATATTGCGATCTTAATGTATCTCTCTCTCTCAATGTGGTTTATGAACTCTGTTTTTGTTGGTAATTCGATGATGAGTTTGTACGCGAAGCTTCCTAGGTCTTCAGTGATGATGTGCTTCAGTTGTTCGACGAAATTCCTTACAGAGATATTTCTTCGTGGAACATAGTGATTTCGAGTTTGGTGAGAGAAGGCATGTCTGATAAAGCTTTTGATTTGTTTTATGAGATGAATAGAGTCCATGGACTTGAAGCTGATTGATTTACGCTTTCAATGCTTTTGAGCTCTTAAACTGGTTCTGGTGACACATTGAGAGGCAGAGAACTTCATGATTGTCCAATTAGAATCGGGCTGAAGCAGGAATTGAGTGTGAATAACACTTTAATCGGGTTCTATGCTAACTGTGGGATGTTATAAAGGTAGAGAATTTATCTGACTTTGATTCTTGTTGTCTGTGGGACGTTAGGGTTTCAGGAAATGGGTGATCAGATCCATGGCTTTGCTCTTTAAAGGCTATTTCGGTTTAAAACCCGAATCCAAATCCGAAGTAACCGAATTAAACCGAAAACATCCGAACCCGAAACCCATTTCCGAACCGAACCGAACCCGGTGGAACCGAATCCGATCCCGACCCGATATAGAATAATAACCGAATGGTTAATAGATTGCCAAACCCGAAAAACCGAAACCCGAACTAACCCGAACCGAACCCCGAATGGATACCCGAACGCCCAGGCCTAACTAAGATTTTCTTAGATTCCAATCCAAAAGGACCAAAACAGCCACTTTTCACTTTTTTACAAAAAATCTAACGCATTAACTCGACCGGTATGTAAAAAGTAAGTATTAAATGTTTGTCTGACTTTAAAATTAAAAAGGAAAATTAACTGATTTATCAAACAGTTAAGTCTAGTTTCAACATTATAAAATGAAAGGAAAATATTTAGACTATGAATAGTGATCACAAAAAACGTTTTCCAAGTGCATTTTTCAAAAACCGTTTTTAAATTACTAATTACATAATTGCTACATTACACGATTTTTAGTAAAAAAACTTATTTATATTTTTAAAGCAAATGAAGAACTATATTTACTCTACAAATACGTTTTTTCCGCACACACTGTACTTGAATCGCAACGTACTTTAAAACCGTCCCGCAATTATAGAAAAAACAACTAATTTCTCAAACAAAATATATTTAATTTATATTTATTTTCAGTGGTAAATATATATTATTTACCAACCAAACGGTTTGAGAGTTTATATATATTATATATCATAACCATGCATTTGATATATAATAAAGATTAGTGGAACGCAATAGATGCGAGTGCATGTGAATCGAATAATTGGTGCTACATTGAACCAATCATTGTGTTAGTTTTGATTGACTATTGTTAATGTAAGGATGATTAAGGGTCTGAATGGCACCACGATTCGGCTCCGATGCGGTGACCTTAATCGGAGGGTTACTGGCGAATGGCAATGTGATTTGGGAGCAGTACGATTCAGGAATGTGGAGAGTGTGATTGACTTTGTTTAATTTACAAAGAGTCTGAATCGGGGTCAAATGCTGCTGTGGTGTTGCCGCAAGTTGACATAAATGTTTATTTTACACTTTTACCTTTCTAAATGATTATAACTTACGCTATATATATACTGACATCGTCGACTACAACTTTACAACGAAACATTTTTTAAGGCTTGCATCGATACATAATATATAAATAAATAAATTTATACACTAGTAGCCAAAAATAATAATATAATAAATAATTATCGTAGTAGTATGTCAAGAAAAAATAAATTGACAACATGTTTTTCGGTTTGTTTGTTTCCCATCCGATTTTTTTTATAAAAAAAAAGACAAAATCATATATATTTTTTTCAAAAACCACAAAATCATTTGTTAGTTTAAGTAACTAAAAATATAAATAGTTAAAAATAAAGTTAATTTTTATTTTTTACAAGAAAATTATAAAAACAATTTTTGACGGAAATTGCGGAAACACGTTTTTTGGCAAAAAAATACAGAATCATATTTTTGACGGAAAATATGGGATCACGTTTTTGGCAGAAAATGTGGAATCTCGTTTTTGGTAAAAAAAATATGAATTGTTTTTTTTTCTTGCGGAAAAATTAGAATAGTATAAGTGAGTAATAATAATATAAATGATAAATTACATTTTTAGTAATTTTATACAAAGTTGAATATATTTTTTGAATTTTCTAATTGCAAATTTGATATTATTAAATATAAATTAGGATATTAATTTTTTTTTTGTTTTGAAAGTCTTATTTAACTCATTTTTAGTTTCAATTGATTTTAAAAAATTTATATAATTTTAAATTATATAAAATGCATAAAACATATATACACAAAACAACAATACATCTTATGTCTATTTTGGTAATTTTGACTTCTAATCACACTCAAATCGTTTTCAAAATGCATTGCCATTCATACATATTAAGTAACTACACCACACCCAAATCGCATTTCCATTCATAATTTTGTCTAATCACATCGTTCCCAAATCATACCACTCCCACACTCAAATCGCAATCGCACCTTAAGCGGACTGCCATTCAGGGCCTAATTAACATAAACACTTGTCGCGGTTTGTTAACAATAGAGAATGTCGTGGAATCTTTGCGCTCTTTTCTTCTCTCCTATGATTCATTTACTTATACATATTTTGACGTCAAGATAACCTTTTATATTTATCTTTAAACAATGGCATTTGGATATTCGGCAAAAGTGTTGACATGCTGATAATTTGGACAAAAGTTAGCATTCTTTATTTTTCCGAGATGGAAACTTCAAAGCTTAAAAGATTTCATATCAAACACTAAATGAGGCTTTATAAACACTATCTTCAAATCCACCAGCGTCGTCTTAAATGAGGCTTTATAAACACTAAAGCCCAAACTTAAAACTATCGAAATAGACCCAACCCAATAACAAAATGAAAGTATTCAGAGCAAGAAGCCGAACCCATCATAAAAGGGGACGATAATCAAGCTTTCAGTAATAACAAATACAGATAACACATATTACCTGATAAATACTTTAGGTAATAATAATCCAATTTTCTTATTAATCTATAAAATCATTGAATACCTATACCATGTAATAGGGTTGGACGTTTGGTTCTTCGGTTCGGTTCGGTTCATTCGGTTCTAGAGATTTAGGATTCATTCGGTTATTTATAAATTTCGGTTTGGTTTCAGTTCGGTTCTAATACTGAATTTTGGAACCGATTAATACCCGAAAAACTCGGTTCTAGTTTGGTTTCGGTTCGGTTCGGTTCTTTCGGATAATTTAGGTATAAATTAGGATAATTTTGATAATTTTTTTGTTAATTTGGATAAAAATTCGGATAATTGGGATAGTTCAGATACAAAACAGATATTTTTGGGTATTTTAATTAAAAAATATATTAGTTAATTCAGTTTTTTTTGTAATATTCGGATAATTTTGGTTAATCGGTTACTTTAAGTCTAAATATAACTAATATTTTTAGGTATAAAAATCATATTTCGGTTAGTTCGAGTACTCATTCGGTTCTCGGTTCGGTTCAGTTATTTCGGTTATGAAAATTTAAGAACCATTCGGATATTTACGAAATTTAGATCGGTTTCAATTTCGATTTTTTCGGTTCGTTTCGGTTTTTCAGTTTTCGGTTTTTATGCCGAGGCCTACCATGTAATACCAAAACAAGTGTAGCCATTATTTTCAGTACTGCCTGATCCATCCGTTTAGTAAATACGTTGACCTTTGACATTTCATTTTGACAGAGGAGAGAGAGTCCGGCATGTTCCTTGTCATTTTCTCTCAACAACAAAACTCATCTCATTCTTCAATTCCTCTCTCCACTAGTCCACTCTATAAACTCTCAACTGTTACAGTCTCACCATTAACAATCAACACTCCATGGCTTCACCAACTCCATTCATCTCCATCTTCCTCGTCCTCATCGCCTTCTTCTTCTTCATTACAGTCACCGCAGATCCCGACATGCTCCAAGACCTCTGCGTCGCTGATCTCTCCTCCGGTAATAAAAACCCAGATCCCATCTTTCCATTTTCCTTAAAAAGCTTCAATCTTTTTTGTTTATTTCAAATTTTCAGGAATCAAAGTCAATGGCTTTCCTTGCAAAGACACATCCAACATCACATCACTCGATTTCTTCTCACAGATCATAGCCAACCCAGGCCTCAAACAACACATTCGGATCCTTAGTCACAGGCCTTAACGTAATGACAATCCCAGGACTCAACACACTCGGTATCTCCCTCTCTCGTATCGACTACGCACCAGGTGGCTTAAACCCACCTCACACACACCCACGCGCCACTGAAGTCGTCTTCGTCCTTGAAGGAACACTCGACGTTGGGTTTCTTACCACCGCTAATAAACTCATCTCTCAATCTTTAAAGAAAGGAGATGTCTTTGCTTTCCCTAAAGGACTTGTTCATTTTCAGAAGAACAATGGTGATGTTCCTGCTGCTGTTATTGCAGCTTTCAATAGTCAGCTTCCTGGAACTCAATCTATTGGTGGTGCTTTGTTTGGTTCTACTCCTCCTGTTCCTGATAACATCTTGGCTCAAGGTTTTCAGACATCTTCAGGAACTGTTAAACACATCAAAACCAGGTTCCAACCCAAGAAATGATTTTTTTTCCGGTTCTGTTTTCTAAAGGAATGATCTTTACTTCTTTTTGTTTATCTTGTGTTGATAAAACCAATTTGAGTGAGCATTTGAGCTTCATTGTTGGATGTATTATCTTCTGTATAATCCAAAATTATTATTTTTTGGTTTCTGGTTGACTAGAAACGGTTAAGATGATGTTGATCTACTTAGCTTGATCCTTTATATAAAGTAATCAACTAGAGAGACTGTAACATATGGGACTAATAAAACTGATTAATTAGTAGCTAAGATCAAATATTATACTTCACCCATGTGCTTCTTCTTTCAAATCTAAGTGCATTCCATATGGCCAGCTAATTAGATCTCTGTAGAATGTAGATTTATGTCTGCATCTTCATGGAGTTAAAGCTAAAACCAATTGTTTAAACTCTGTGCACCACCCAAACTCATCTGTACCAAAAATGGGCGGGATCAACGGGTTTGGATTTTGGATGATCGCCTTGTAATCACCTTCAATCCGAGTAAACTTGTCCATCACAGTCTTCTGTCCAGTAAGATCATGAGCTACAAAACACACACCAACCACGTTTTCATGGAGATCTCTACAACTAAACTTATTGGCCCAACATCAGCTCTTGATAGATGCATCTTGATCTCAAATTGGACATTCTGCTCCTCGGTTCCTGCATACAATACCAAAACAGCTTCAGATAGTTGAAATGTTCTTAGCAAAACTCAGTGTAAGTGGTTATAAGTAACTCCCGTTTATATAGGACAAGTGCAGGGTTCGAGCCGTGTTCGTAACGTTTAAAGATTTTTTTTATATATATATGACTGGCTTTAGGCGGCCAACAGTGTTGGGCCGGGCCTGCGTCTAGTGTTTCACGAATTAGGGTTTTGCAGCCGAAGAAGCTGCTAATTCACAGCTCCTCGGTGACGTTTAAGCAAATTCACAGTTTCGCCGTTGAATCCCCGTACGAAAGCTCTAATCTCGGCGGCGGGAATCGGGAATGATGGGGAGGAAATTTGGTCGCGGCGGCTTGAATCGGGAATTGAGTCAAGTTATGGAGTCATGCGGGAAGGAGTTAACGACAGCGGATGATATCGTCAATGATCTCCGATCAAGGTACGGTAAATACGCGAGGATGACTCGCCAAGTGCTTTTGCTCAACGTTAGACAAATCCTTAATGAGAGAAGCAACGGGAAGCGCGTTAAAGAGGAAGAAGATGATGAGGAAGTTGATGAGAATGAGGAGAAGTTAAGACAATCGCATTTGAGGAAGAGGAAAAAGGAACGACCGGCGTCTTGTGAAGATAGTGGTGATGGGTCGACTTCTGAAGACGCGATTTACAGTCCGAGATTTGATTTGATCAATGATAGTCTAAGAGATAACTATGCCAAGATGAATAATAAGAAACCAATCGTTGAAGTTGAGACAGTGAGCAAGAATAGTAGAAAGATGGTTACAATGGGAGGCTCTCCTTCTGTGAGTCTGAGATTTGATTTGATCAATGATAGTCTAAGAGATAACTATGCCAAGATCGTTGAAGTTGAGACAGTGAGCAAGAAAAGTAGAAAGATGGCTACAATGGGAGGCTCTCCTGAATTGAAAATGGAAGGTGAGAAAGGATCGACGAAGAAGAAGTTTAAAGATTTCGGCGGGATAAAAAAGATTTTGGATGAATTGGATAAGACTGTTCTATTCCCAATTGTGAATCCTCGACCGTTTCAGACAATGAGAGTAAAGCCACCAAGCGGGATTCTATTTCATGGACCACCTGGTTGTGGAAAAACCATGTTAGCTAATGCCATAGCTAATGAAGCTGGTGTTCCTTTTTATCCGATTAATGCTACAGACTTGGTTTCTGGTGTTTCAGGTGCGTCTGAAGAGAATATTAGAGAGCTATTCTCGAAAGCATATAGGACAGCGCCTTCGATTGTGTTTATAGATGAAATTGATGCAATTGGATCAAAGAGAGAAAACCAGCAAAGGGAGATGGAGAAGCGGATAGTAACGCAATTATTGACTTGTATGGATGGGCCTGCAAGTCGTGATGGTGGATATGTTCTGGTCATTGGAGCTACAAATAGGCCTGATGCTCTTGATCCTGCTTTGAGGAGAAGCGGACGGTTTGAACGGGAGATTGCTCTTACTGCTCCAGATGAAGATGCTAGAGCTGAGATACTTTCTGTTATGGTCCAAAATATTGGACATAGATTACAAGGTCCTTTTGACAAGAATAAAATAGCTCGTTTAACAGCGGGTTTTGTTGGAGCCGATTTGGAAGGTCTTGTTTACATGGCTGGAAGTCTAGCTATAAGTAGGGTCGCCGATTCAAGAAAAGCGGCACTGTCTGGTAATGGAGAAGATGATAGAGCTTGGCTCTGGAAGCCTTGGCTAGAGGAAGATCTCGAAAAACTCTATGTCAAAATGTCTGATTTCGAGGAAGCGGTGAGTGTGTTTCAGGGATCTTTAACCAGAGAAGGATTCTCCAAGGTCCCTGATGTGAAATGGGACGATGTTGGTGGACTTGAACTTGTACGAGATGCACTCAACAATCACATAATCAGACCTATCCAAAGCCCTGATGTTTTCAAGTCTTTTGGAGCAGACTTAGAGACTGGTTTTTTGCTTTATGGACCACCGGGTTGTGGTAAAACATTGATTGCAAAGGCGGTTGCTAATGAAGCAGGAGCTAATTTCATATACATCAAGGGTTCAGAACTTGTAAGTAAATACGTTGGAGAAAGCGAGGGTAATATTCGTGCATTGTTTCAGCGTGCCCATAAATGCTCTCCATGTGTAATCTTCTTTGATGAGGTTTGTGTGAGCCAATAAGATATGAGATTGATCAATAATATTGTTGTGTGATTCTTAATGTTTTTTTCAAGTTCAGGTGGATGCTATAACAACAAGCCGTGGTCAAGACGGTACTTGGGCTGTTGGAGTTGTAAACCAGCTTCTTTCTGAGCTAGACGGTGGAGAAAGGCGTAATGTATTTGTAATCGGAGCTACAAACAGACCAGACGTACTCGATCGCGCATTGTTGAGAGCTGGTAGATTCGGTCATCTTGCTTACGTACCACTCCCCAACGCGGATCAACGTGTTTCCATTCTAAATGCTATTATTGCAAAGAAGAAACGTATAGATCCTAGCGTCCATCTCGATAGCATCGCAAACATGTGTCAAGATTTCAGCGGAGCTGATCTCGCTAACCTGGTAAATATAATATCTTGTCACTTGTTTGTTCCTTGGTTCTTGATTCTTTGACAATGTATCTGTAATGATTTCCTGAAAGGTCGATAAGGCTATACATCTAGCAATAGACGAGATATTCAGATCTCAAGATGATGTTACAAAGACGGTCAAGATGACGCATTTCGAGCAAGCTCTGTCTTTAGTCTCCCCTTCTGTGACCAAACAGGTATTTATTAATACTCTCTTCTCCTGAAAATTTGAGTTTGAATTCTCGTTTTTTGGTTTTGGTATTGCAGCAAATTAAACACTACGAGGAACTATCGAAAAAGTTCAAGGACGCACTGTAAGAAACATCCAACAACCAGAATTCCCTATTGGTTCATCTTTTGCTTTTCAGTAAAACTTCTCTTATTAATTATATCAATGCCTTGCATTAGGATCATTTTGTTATATGAAAGACTCGTTTGATTTTCATATAGAACCAAGTTTTCTCATCATATCCCTAAAAAATTACAATTTTTTTTAAATAATCTCAGACAATTGTATGTACGAACTAGATCTCTGTAGTATGTAGAAATATGTCTGCATCTTCATTGAGTAAAGCTAAAGCCATTGTTTAAACAGAAGATTCTTGCTACATACTCAAGGAAGGATCATACATTAGTCTTGTTTGTTTAGTTGCCGCAGATGGGAGCTGCAGCAGCAGCAGCCACAATATTGCTGCAAATTATTGTTCATTTCGCGGACACTGCTGTTGCTGCCACCGCTGCTGCAGGTTATTTGATCATTTAAAAGATGTAACCGCTATTTAATTGCGGCGTTTAACCGTAAGTACATGCGGCAACCAAATGAACATAAATTATTGTCGCAACTGCTAATAACTGCAACTAAATACTAATTTTTTTCCGGCTTCCAAAATTTTTACGGCTGCAGCGTTTAACCACAACGTTTAGCCGCAAATATCTGCGACAACCAAAGCTGTTACTGTATCCGCAAATATCTGCGACAACCAAATGAATAACTTGCCGCAGCCACATGTACTTGCGACAATCAAACGCTAGCATGTTGCATTAACCCGAGAGATAGACTCCAGCTGCCGCGATTCAGTCTGGTAAGTAGATCATTTCTAAGCTATACTGAGAGAGACAAGAAGCTGTCACTACAATCTGGAAAGAAGAACAAAAAACTGAAAGGAGATTATCAGACCAGAGAGATATTAATGCGAGGAGTTTCTGTTCCTATGATCACCATCAACTGTAAATTAGCTCATGTCTCATACATCGGTTATTGAATAATACATCATGAAACCAAAACACTCGAGAGATATGCATCCATATTTACAGCTTCAGAACAGAGATAAAAAGAAGATATAAATGGATGGATATTTCATCGTTATTGAAAGCTGAAAATGAAAACAAAAGCAATAAGGAAAGTTACAAACAAAGTGAAACTGGTGACAGACATATCATATCAAGCTATAACCCCACACTACTTGTTGGCTGCAGCGAGTTCTGCAGTGATAATGAAACTTGATTTCCCAGCTTGTCTCAAGTACTGAACATCTCCATTCATCAGCTTCACTAGTTTCCGGCTAACCATCAAGCTTAATCCTTCCTCTGACACATCTTCCTCAGTCCCAAACATTTGGTTTAGCAAAAACTCTGGTAACCCAGCTCCGGTATGCGTTATCCTGTTTTCATTAACACAATATCCTCAACTCAATGCACATTCTTTTAACATCATATTGTGTATTCATTAGTATTTACCTGATCTCTAGATAAGCAAGATGCACAGATCGTCCGAGCTGATCTTTCCTCAGGGAAGCTGTAACAGTTAGCTGACCTCCGGATGGTGTAAAGTTAACAGACATGAGCATGAAATCTGCCAAGACTTGTTGAAGTCTAATACTGTCTCCATACAGAGTATCAGACATTACTTCTTCTCCGGTATCATTTGTTATCCGAACGCTCTTTCCGTTACTCTTCATCATTACTTGACTTGTGGAAGCAGTCAACACTTCGTTTAAGCTGAATTCTTTCATTTCCAGATCCAAGCACCTGCACACAGTCAAATTCAATCATAAGAAAACATATGAGACTATTAAAACAAAAGGGGTTTCCTTGTTGCATACCCTTCAATGATGCTTTCGAGATCGGAATCATCAAGGATCTTGCTGAGTTGCTTCTGACATAAAGCACTAGTTTGCAAGATCCTTCTCTGCTCCGGTCCTAACTCAGTCCCCTCCATCATTTTCCTTGTAAACATGATCCCGGATAACGGGTTCCTGATCTGTCTTTTTATGTAAGCTAGAGCCTTTAGTCTCTTCAATGCAGTTCGCTCAGCTAGACGCTGAACATGGAGGGCTTGCTGCAGCTCATGGCTAGCAAGTTGCAGGAAACAGAAGACGCCGGTCACTACACCTTCCCTGTCCAGTTTCTTACTCACACACAACAGACACTCCACATACTTTCCACCTCTTGTAAAGAAAGCAAAGGAGACTTTCTCTGCATCCTGACTGGTCACAGCATTGTTTAGCACAATCCCAAGGTTTACAAATGCTTCTTGATTCTTTAGACGACAACATGACTTCTGCGTCCCAAAGACTTCTCCTAACAGCATCTTGTCCATCACTTCCTCTCGCTTCAAACCTGTTAACTTGGACATTGCTGGATTCCACTCTGTGCACCACCCGAACTCATCTGTACCAAAAATGGGCGGGATCAGCGGGTTTGGATTTTGGATGATCGCCTTGTAATCACCTTCAATCCGAGTAAACTTGTCCATCACAGTCTTCTGTCCAGTAAGATCATGGGCTACAAAACACACCCCAACCACGTTTTCATGGAGATCTCTACTTGCACATGCATTTACAACTAAGCTTATTGGCCCAGCATCAGCTCTTGACAGATGTGTCTTGATCTCAAATTGGACATTCTGCTCCTCGGTTCCTGCATAGATATACAACCAAATTTTATACTCTTCAACACCTTTTGAAATGTTTTTAGCGTAAGTAAGAAAGTTACCTTCTAATGCATTCTCTAACATCCTCTTAACGATTTCGACTGAAGAATCTTCAACAAGTGTGAGGAGATGCTTCCCGATTGCTTCATCAACCGGAAGACCAGTCAGCTCAGCAATTTTGGTGTTCCAACCATTAACCAATCCATCAGAATCAACCGCCAATATTGGCACCGTAGCAGTCTCAATTAAACGAACCATCTCACTGGTCACAGCTTCTAATTCTTGTATACCATCTATTTTTAGATCATTTAGCTTCGAGTGAATGATCTTTGTGTTCACATCAGTAGTTTCTCCATCCTTAAAAGCATTCCTCAAAATAAGCTGCAAGGAGTGTATGGCATCCATCTCATAGTCCTTCCAAGGTAAACTCCTTGTCTTGACAACTTCAAGGAAAGCCTTGAACGATGACCTCGGGTGCATTCTCCTTGCATCATCCCTATCATCTGGATCATGCTTTGCACCTCCCCATCTCACTTCACCAGCGGTATGAGAACGGAACCAGAAAATCATGTCTTTCGATGATATCCTCACAGCAGCCATTCCACATACTGAATCCCCAAGAGCTAGAGCCCTAGGAAATCCAGCGTCATGCAAGCTATCAGTGCTCAAACCTGTTGAATCTGTGTGGTATTCACACAACCATGAAGCTATTTCCTGCAGATGGAACTCACTTGGAGTGGTTCCCAGTTTCCAAACCTTGTCTTTATACAAGAGAGCTGCTCCATCACATTTCACAAGGTCCATTATGTTGGGGCTCTGTGACACAATACCCAGCGGAGCATCACGCATCAGCATATCGCACAAGAGTGTCTGTGTGCGCAAAATGTTCTTCTCCACCATCTGATTATCCAGTTCCACCTCCTTATTGACGTGTATCGCAAACACTTGAGTTAGAAACTCACAGGCATACCTGAGAGGAAACGGAACAAACCTCGGAGTCGTGTTATGACAAACCACTAAACCCCATAGTCTCTTTCTCTTTTGAGGTGTAGTAGAATCAGGCGCATCCCCTTCTCCATCTTCCTCGTTAACTACAACTGCCATAACCAGAGATGCAATTGAATCCATGTTGGCCGTGTACTGCAAATGACAGCTGTGTGGTGCCCTAAGGGTGGAGCCACACAATGTAAGATCAGAGGAAAGCTTTTCATCTTGAAGCACCCTAACATGTTTTGCATTGCAATCAACGATCATCCGAACCTTGTTCTTCATAAACAGAAAACGGGCTGCTTGAGGGATGTCGGTGGCTGGATAATGCAGCCCGAGATAAGGCTCCAGTCCAGGTTTTGTAACCTCAGAGACAACCTCACCGTGATCATCGTCATGAAATTTATAAGCCATCACCCTGTCATACCCCGTGAGCTCAAAAACCTCCTGAACCATCGTATCGCAAAGCCTTTCCATGCTCCCGCTGGGCAAAGATTGCAACCTAGTAATTGCTTTCGCAGCGAGCTTGTATGATTGCAAAGCACCAGCAGCTGTCATGGGAACTTCATAAGGCTTCACTGGTTCGAAGTCGACAATGATGCTCCCTGTAACCCTGTGTACAATCGCATAAAAGGGCTTTGCAGAAGTCTTGCAGTGCACAAGAATGGGATTCAACAGGGATACATCTCCAAATCCAAGGGCTTTCTGCAATGCAGAGGCACTAGGAGCAGTGAAAAGACTCCTTATATCCGTCCCAATGCCAAGAACAGGGTGCTCGCCAACACTAGGAACTGCATGACTGGCCATTGTCAACAGCTCAGGAGCATTCTCGCTGTATGCTATGACTTTGAAAGTCTTCTCATCCAAGGCAAGCAAGCAACCAAAGGGCTGAATCAGCTTTCCCTTCTGTATGTGATGAAGATAAGTTGTGGTCACCTTGTCAGACCTCGGTGGCTGGTTCTCCACAACCGGGCCAGTGACACGCACTGAGGTTGAGTAATCAAAGGAACTTCCTGACTCCTCAAAATCAGCATGGAGCTTCGCATCAACAGTGGTCTGCGCAATGATCCTAGCGCTGTGTCTCGATCGCCTTGAGCCCTCAGAGGACTGACTCCTCGGCCTAGACCCTGACATGTTTTTCCTGACACCAGAGACAAGACAACAAGAATTAAGTGCAAAACTCAGATAAAGAGGGAGTAAAGCATTCATGCCGCACAAACTTACGAACACAGGAATTCATCACTTCACCTGTCACACAAGCAAATACTTAAAACACTCAAAACCAATCAAGAACTGAAACACTAAATCACATGTATAGCTTCCTTTTACAGAAAAAAAGTTTCATGGACATAATAACTCTATCTAGAAAGTCTAACTAGCTAAACCCGAAACAGGACGCAACAGATTCATGAATCATCCTACCATGTTCCACTATTCATTCAATGATTCATCATTTACAAAGCAACTGAACCACCTTCATTATGAGGTATAAACACATTAATACAAATGGAGTCAGATTCCATGAATACTACCTTTCTACGTCGTCCTACAATCCAAAATCAACAAGATCTCAAACAATTAACATGTAACACATACGGTAGTTGATAGTCAACAAGGAGAATCCAGTACATAACACAACAATGACAAGTATCTGAGCCAATTTGCCTATACAGCTAACATAAATAAGTTGACTTAATGGTAACTCTTAAGAGCCTTCATAGAATCATAGCTATACCTTCGGAAATGAGCACTAAAGTCCCACAGCAAAAGCAATCTTAAGAGTGAAGAACACTAATAGGATGCGACTGAAGGGCTGCTTCTTCAAATAAACGGTCACAGACTGCAAGACTGAGAAAAACAAACACACATCAAGCCAGATCAAAAGAGACCTCTCTGTTCTCAGAAAACAGTTGAACAACAGAGAAAAGCTTTTAGCTAATAAACTTCAAAAGTACTGACAAAGATTTTGAAAACTCAGCCAGGAAAAGAGCTTACACAGTAAGAAGAGTGCAAGTCCCAGTTACTGACAAGCACTAAGCAGAGAAAACAACCGAGTCAAGCTTCAATATTTATACATAAATCAACAAGAGAAAGAAACTTGGGGAAAAGGAAAGTAGCTACCTTTAACGAACCATGATCGGATCTTGTCTAGTCACAATCTTCAGAGACCTTTTTTTCTTTCTCTTTATAAATCTTGACCTCCTCGATCACCGCCTTCAACTTCTACTGCGTCTCTCTTCTCTATTATTAGTGTTCCCTAGCACAGACGACGACGATAAACGGGACCACCCAAATACGTATGCCCATGTATCGGAGTATGGGCAATTTGTTTATATTATAATCAGAATTATTAAAGAAAAAAGAAGCAAACTTTCGATTAAAAAAATACAATTTTTACACACAAATCGAGAACAAGGTCGGCTTCTCCGGTAACCATTTTCTCTCCAAAACAGAGAAAATTATAAAAAGGAAGAAACTTTAATTACTTAAAAACCTTGGCACCTTTCTGGGATTCCAAAAAATATCTTTTTTCAATCCATTGAACTGATATTTATTTTTTTGACCGATGTAACTATCAGTGAGCAAGTGGGAAGAACAAATCGAAGATGATCTCAATCTGATATCTCCAGAGGATAAGATCAGAAAAGTTAAATTAATAAAATAAAGAAGAGAGAGAGGGAAGATGAGGAGAGAGAAGGATGGGGGGTAGTGTTTTAATTAAAAAGGAAATAACCAGAAGTGGAAAGTGGAGTTTGGGGAAGACGACAACGCTCGTCTTATGGGCTTCACGTTTTCTCGACTTTTTGCGATTTGTTTTTGCCTCTCTGGCACATGATTAGATTTAAAAAGAAGGGAACTTTCCAGATTTGTATTCGTTTTATTGAACCTTTCATAATTTTAGATGCCAAATTAGGGGGAAGATTGTAAACAATGTTTAATGTCGCTATTAGAATATATGTTAGGTTTGAAGCAACACTTCGTCTAGGTAAAAAAAACTGGAACCGGTCAAAAAATTTGGTTTGGTTTCGATTTCGGCTAAAATATATATTGAATCTTGTATTAAGAATTCATGGGTTTTCGTTTCGCTAATATCCGGAATCAAAATGAGAAACTAAATATCCGAACATATATACATTTACACGTATAGTATTAAGATATCTTGATATTTTGAATAGTTTATTGGCTTTCAAATATTTTATTGATATTTCAGATAGTTTATTCACATTTCGAATATTAGTTTCATGTATTTTTTTGTTCTTTCAGATCATATTTAGATTACTAAATATCCAGAATTTGTTGATTTTTAGGCAGTTAACTATAATGTTAGGTATTTTGTTGTTTTCATGTAAAAAATGATATTTCAGATACAAAATATTCAAAACCGTTTAATAATCGAAAATTTCGAATATTTTATGTTTTTTAGTTATGAAACCGGATCGAATCGGAACAGACGAGAATCGAACTGGATCCGAACCAAAAAATATAACTACTGGATCTTAAACTTAGTAATCGAAACAACCGAAATGAATATCCAAATGCTCATACCAAACTTCGAAGTTTTACTAAGATTTTTTAGATGAATCGTTATATTAAACAAGGTTCATTACAAAAGAGAAAAGATTGTCAGAATAAACCGGATTCAAAACCGAAATATACCAAAAAAAAAAATATTCACAATATGTAGAATAATTTGCTGAATCGGGTGACCAAGTATTCTCATCAAAAGTAAACTTCATATTAATTTAATCGTGAGGCTTTTAGATCAATCGTAAGGACCTCCGACCAAATTGGCCCTTCCAACCAACTATTTCTTATATTATAATGGTGATTGATGGAGCGAAACTATAGCCTTTCCTCAAAGTAGATCATGTTGTAGTATTTAAATTGCTAAACCGACAAAAAGGAATTCACATGAAAAAAGCGGGATTAGGCGGATATCTAAAACTAAAAATAAGATTAGGCGGATAAGTATAGATTCTCGATTGTTTCTATTAATTTCTTATTAATCGTTGATTTTGGATTTTTTTCTAAGCAGCAGTTTCTTTTAGCTGTGGCTCTTTCTGTTATGGTTGTAGATCATTTGGTTATGGTTGTAGATCATTTGGTTGTGATTTTTGAGTTTAGTAATGTTGCGGCTACTGCTCTTTTCTGTTATTCCAGTGATTTTTTTAGTGTTTCTTGGTTTTCAAATATTTTTGAGTTTAGTAATATTTTAGTGTTTCTTGGTTTTCAAATATTTTAGTAGTTATGTTTCAGTCTCGTCAAAGATTTTAGATTAACATTTTGTTATGTATACTTTGTATAGATTTGTTTCCCCCTGTTCGAGCTTTGCCTAAGGTATTTTTCCCTCAGCTATTGTTTTTTTTTGTTAGCAATTAACATATTATATTAGGTCAAAAACTAAATTATACGTTTAAAAATTTTCAATTACTTTGGATGCAGTTTATAAAAACTTATATGACTTTTGCTTATGGATGTACTTCTTAAGTATCACTAAATGAATAATATTTATAACCGCATCTAGATCCAGAGTTGTTGGACGCACAAAAAAACAACCCCCAATTAACATATTATATTAGGTCAAAAGCTAAGTTCTACACTGATAGTTACAAATTCTAGTCTCATCAAGGGTTTTAGACTTTTTGTAATCGAAACACACTTTAATGCATCTTAATTCTATTTTCAAGGTGTCCAAAATTTAAATTATTTTAGATGCAATTTCTAAACGCATCTGATTTTTGGATATGGATACACATTTTAAATATTACTAAATGAACAATATCTCGTAACTATATCTAGTTGGTGGATGCACAAAATAACAACCCTCAATTAACATATTATATTAGGTCAAAAACTAAGGTAGTTATAGACTCTTAAAGTAGAACATAGAACACAAGAGTAGTTGTTTTAAACTGAAAAAACCCATAATGTGCTTATGACATCAAAAGCTTGAAGACCTTGGCTTCTCCTTCTCTTCCTTGAGGAGAGCCTAGCCCAAAACACGAGAGACTTTCACGACCTTGAAAGAAACATAGTCACCGGCAGTGAAGTGCAAACAACTATCCTTGTGTACAAAACCATGAATAATATTTCCATTATCCATTAGCTCTACTCTAACAAACTTAGAGATAGCACAATCAGGCTGTTTAGCCAAAATACCTATTCCCGGCTTCGCAGCCATACCGGTTTTTGGCTTCTTTGATTCATTTCCTCGTTGTAGTCCAGCAGCCTTACAGACACCAGAAGGCTTCCTCCGTTCACTTAGACGGTAAGGCTTCATGGGCATGATAATACACCACCGGCGCCCAGCTCTCATACCCCTTGTTGTCTTATTCATGTTTGTCTACGGTGGAGAAGATTATTATCGAGCAAAGTGTTATTTGCAGCAAAGCAAATATGAAGTAGCTAAAAACCCTAAACCTACTAGAGACGGCCCCTCAGCTATTGTTTCGTATCCGTCAATGTATCTTTAGTTAATATATTGAGCATGACCGGCCCAAGAAAATATGAAGGCCCTTTGGCAGAAACAAAATATGGGCATCTTCTTAAAAAATTAGAACACACACCCAAACACAAAAGCTATCTATACACCAAAATAAAGAAAATGGTTTCTTACCTCCTTATACCAAGGTCTTTTTTCACCTGAAGGATTTATATTAACCACTAACCAAAACCAAACGGAATACAAAGCCGGATAAACTAAAAGTAAAGCCCAAAAGATTATGAAAGATAAAGTTTTAAAGTTTTAAGGGAGTCAAAATCCGACAGAAATAACTCATGCAGATCTAAACGAATTTAAGCCTATAAAATACAAGGCTTAAACAAGATAGTAAACAATAACAAATCTAGAAAGTCGACTGATATTCTTGTAGAAAAAGGAAGGAATGGAAAAAGATCGAAGAGACACGACAACATAACCTACAAAATCGTTGGCGACATGACATATACCACAAGCGGGAAAGGACCAAAACTAGATGAAACCACAAAAAAAAAAAAGCAAAGAGCATAAACCACAATCGATAATCTAAACTTTCAAACACCTAATCTTCAACCTAAGTGTTCTAAATCATGAGCTTTGCGTAAACTTACCTTTACAAGAACTAAGTACGAAGACTTAAGAAAAAATTACTTATTCGACTCAGGGTCGGCCCTGAGATTTCGGGGGCCATAAACATTTTAGTGTAAATACTAATACAATTTTTTTTTTTAATAATTTGGGGGCCATAAGTTCTTTGTATATTGATTCCAAAAAAATTGGGGGCCGAGACCAATGTTTCGTCCGGCTATGCTCAGGGCCGGCCCTGATTCGACTAACCTAAAACGGTGGCGAGGACATACTTTATAGAATCACTGAGGAATATAGCGAAACTAGCTAGTCAGGAAAATCTACATCAAGGTCCTTATAGAAGAACTTTTAAAACAAAATTGTTTACTCGTACACGAGAATAATATGTGTTGTGTGTTTGTTTAAAATTAGTCTCTACGACTCTGCAAAGCATCCTCCAGGTCAACTTCTAACCCAACACGGTTCCTTAGAGACGCAGCTGAATGATAAGACAACGACGACGTCGTATTGCACATCCTCTCCAATTCCTTAAACCTCACGACATCAAACTTTTGGCTTTTCAAAAGCTTTCTCTGCCTAGAGATGAAGAGTCTCTTCATGAAATCCTGATAACTCGGATCTCTCGAAGTTATCACAAAATAAGCATAACCGACGATGATACTAGTCGATGTAGCTAAGAACGTGATTGGTTCCATTACATCCCACGAGAAGTCCCAGAACGTTAGTCTAACAAAGAGACCAATTTGAACAATCGATGTAGCTAAACCGAGCCAGAGAATCTTCCTCACTTGTCTGTGAGCTAGTACATCGATCTCTTCCTTCATGATTCTCATCTTGTTGAACTCTTCCTTGATCTGATCTTCCTCAGGGGTTTCATCCACATGCATCACTCGTGTGATCAGATCCACCACCTGCCAGATTTCAAACCGATGGTGGTAAGTAGGATTGGGAAAAATATCCAGGACCAAAATATGGAACCGAACCCGAACAAAAAAAGAAGAACCAAATCTGAATCCGAACCGATATAATAACCGGATAGGTCCTAAACTTCTTTATCCGAAAAATCTGGACCGAATCCGAACCAAAACGAGTACTCAAAATATCCGAATTACATTTATATATCAAAAATATTAATTATATTTAGACTTAATATAACAAAGTTATCCAAAATTAAAACTATAAATCCAAATAAATTGGTTAGTTTTAGTCTAAAATAAATAAAATATTCAAAATAAATGAAAGTTATTGCTATATCAAATTTTAACAAACTTTATTCAAATTTAAAAGATTTTTAATTTTGTTTTTGGGTATCCGGACTCTAACTGAACCCGAATAAAACTGAACCGGATCGAAATCTAAATTACCCGAATGAATCTTATATACATGGATCTGAAAACTTAAAAACTCAAACCGAACCCGAATGAATACCCAGACGTCCAGACTGACAAATTTTGAAACAGAGAATAAATATTAGGGCATTTGGAGAGACATATCTTGGACCTTGTCTGGATGAAGAAAGACTTTATCCCGGAAGATCAAGACGACTCCGGCATCGTCGAGGGCGCGAGCGAAGACATGAGCTTCATCGGGAGATCTAATGATACCCATTCCTTGAGAAGTTTCTAGAAGTGCACTGTATGGGACGACGTCTCTATCAGCCATACCGACAAGCTTCTTCTTCATGTCTTCAACATTCACCAGCCTCATTAGCTTCTTCGCCTCAGCCAAAGTGATCTCCTTCTTTTGCTCCTCCTCGTCCGGCGATACCTTGACGGTGAAGCTCCTTAACCCACCACCAAGCAGACGTGTCCTCAGTGAAGAAGCTTTAGTTGCAGAGGACATTACCGTACGCCTTATTAAACCCATTGATGACCACATTTCTATCTCTTTCACGACTGACTATAAGATCTGAGCTCTATATTTGCGTGAAAGCGAAGAAATGGAATTGGCCTCGCATATCAAGAATTAAAAAGCCATGAGAATAATATGTGTGAATTGATTCGGTATGCACTGACTTAACGCGGGAATCTGAAAACTCCATTATAAATTCCAATGAGTTACACGATTAAGAGAATAATAAAAAGAAGAAAGGAGAAGCACCAAGCCACATTCACTTTGTTTATTGAATTTAGAAGAAGAAAAAGATGTAATTAAAAAGATCTGATAACCATTTTTGACTAAGCATGGAGGATGGCTTTTCTAGAAATTCGAATCCACAATTTCAATGTGTTTGTTGGATTATGTACTATAAAGTACTAACTTTTTTTTTTGTCATCTATAAAGTACTAAGACCAACCACATTAGTGAACCCCTTAAAGGGGTTCTTAACCATATTTTAATAATTTTTTTGTTTTTTATGAATAGTTAAGAGTCTGTGTTTTATTAAGGCTCCATTGGTGAACCCTATCTGAGGTTCTTAAAAAAAAAAAAATTTAGACATTTTATTTTGAAATTTTTATTAATTTTAATTTTGATTTTAAACATACAATAATTATCCATCAAGAACAAAATGAATGTACCTCCTATACAGACACAATCCAGAACAAAATGAATGTACCTCCTATACAGAAATATCACAACATATCCAGCCTTGACGAAGTTCCTTTTGCAACAAAATCAAACAAATTTACACCAAGAATGATTATAAAACAGAAAACAAAAAGCTAAACTTACTCAGTAGAAGCAGCACCTCTATTTCCTGAGCTGAAGTTGTCAATATATCTTACGCATCGTTGCTCCAAGGGAACCGTAGTTCCTCAAGTCACACATACGATCCTCCTCCCTTGTGACAAAGAAGCATTCAGCTGGATGAACCCATTAAGCTTCTGGACTATCTCTTCCATGTTCTTGAGAGGTGGAGATGATTCGAAAAAGTAACTAATTTCATCTTCCCCCAACCCAAAACTCATTTCAATTCTCTACGCAAACATATATTTTACTGAATCAAATATCTTATCAACAAAAAAACTAGATTTACTCTAACAAATTAACAGTATAAATCAAACAAAACCACTGATATCTATCAAACAATCATCATATTCTATATTAACCCAATACGACACCACTCACAAAGAAAAGTTCCAATTTTTCGGTGAGAAAGAGAATAAAAACTCTAGTAGATCGAAATCAAAAACGATCCTATGATTACGGAGCACAAGCGAGAGAGAATCAGTAACTTACTTGAGAGAAAAAGAGCTTAGAGCTATGTTACAAATCACAACCACCACCACAACCAGTTCAATGATTAACGAAATTCAGCCCACACCAACAAACCCTAATTCATCCGAGAAAGAGGGAAACAATTATACAAGCCTCTAAATCGCAAAATCGATCACCAAACACTAACCCAAATTTCGATTTTAAACCATCAATCAGAAAACCTAAATCATGCGAAACATTGGAAATCAATTATACAACAATCCCCCTAAACGATTAATACACGATTCTTACTCGATTACGCAGAAAAACAAAACGCCCAAAATACTCGCACTCGAAATCGCCTCCTCCAACTTTCAGTTTCAGTCGAGCTTTCGAAATGAGGAACCAAAAAAAAAACAAAACACAAAAGACGTGTTAGAAAAAAAAAAAACAATGCTCGTTTGACACGTGGTTAGAACCCGCCCCTTAAAAGTTCACACATAAGACCATATACAACCATAAACCCCCCTTGGGGTCCTTAAAAAAAAAAATTTAATTTTTTTTTTTTCTGGAAAGTAAAAAAAAAAAGGAACGAATAGAATCATGACACGTGGCATGAACAATGTAAGAACCGATCCTTAGCTAAGGATTTTTGGAGCTGAGATTCTTAACTATTTGGTGAGGCCCACAATATTTTATAATTTTTTCTTAAGAACCCCACCTTAAGAACCGGTTCTTCGCTTTAAATCAATTTTTATTTTTTTTTAAATACGAAATGCATATGATTTCGAGCCCAAAATGCGGTAAGAACCGCTGATGGACCTGCTCTAAGAGCATGTGCAATGGGGTATGTTAAGGGGTTCTTAGCGCGGAACTCTATGCGAAATTAAGAACCCCTTCCCCCAAAGTCTCTTAGTTAAGTGATTTTTAGAATCCGGCTCTTCACTGTTCACGTGACGTGTCGAGCCGGGATTCGTCAATTCATTTTTAAAACATTTGGTGAGTATCACCATTGTGGACTTGCTCTAACTATGGGAGCTTTGATTACCAACTGCACCTTTGTAAGCTATCTTTCTTACAATAGATGGCTTTATTTATCTCCTTGGAGGCACTTTTAAATAGAAAGCATTTTAAATAGAAAGCAAGAATAGTTATGCTCTTCTTTGTTTATCCATCCTTGAAAATAGCTATATGATCGTTATACGATCTTAAGGGCCAGATTCGTTATTTAAACATTATAACTTCTTTGCAATTTAAACCAAATTCAAGAGAAAGAACATTGCGTTTTCAGGGCATTTTTAATATTATCAATTAGGTATGGGTATTCACATGTTCGGATCGGATTCAACGAATATAGAAATATAAGACCCATTTAAAAATATGTATATTTACGGGTCGGTCGGATTCATTAGTGATGTATCTACAAAAATCCGATTTTTTACAAGTATCATTCAATTTTCGGATATTTACAAGTTTTCTGGTATTTACAAGTATTTTTAGATATTTTATACCGAAATACTCAAAAACCTGTAATACCCATAAAACTTGTAAATATAGTCGAAAATCATAGATTTTATTAGATTTTGTCACCTTCTATCGGATCATAAATTATATCCAATCAGATTTTATTGGATTGGTTACTAACAAATTCCTAATAAATTTTATCATGTTATTAACAAGTTATAAGAGGTTCTAACAATTACATAGTATATTACTTACATGTTTTAACGGGTACACGAAAAATTCATAGATAAGACCCGGACCTGAATTTGTACATGCAAGTCTTTGATCATCATACCTAATAAATTCATTTTTTCTGGACCTAGACCGAATCCAATCCAAAATCTTGGAATGGTTCTGGATCGGATCTTCGGGTCCAGATAAAAATGTCCATGCATAGTATCAATGTCCAAATTACTATTATTCAATCAACAAGACAATTTTCTTTGCGATGCTATTATTTTTCTTTGAATCATAATTTCAAGAGAGTTAATATTATTGTTCTTTGAAGTTATTGTTTCCTAAAAGTTTTATGTTTACATGAGATTGGGTTTTATATGAACTTTATGTTACTCTTATGCGTAACTCATAAATTTAACAGTTTGAGGCCTCTATCTTAAATCATAAGATATAGTTAGTTGATTATCAGTATATACATTTAAGCCCAATTCTTTGACTAGTTAATAAACAAATATACCCAAATTTCAGACAAGGCCCGTTAATGAAACCCTAACTCAAAAGAGATATAAATAAGCTTCTCTCTCATTTCGTTGGTTCGGCTGCTTCTACAGTTTCACTTGTTCACGGGGAAAATGCCGGCAGGTCATGGAGTTCGAGCTAGAACGAGAGATCTGTTCGCGAGGGGATTCAGGAAGAAGGGTACAATTCCATTGTCTACATACCTCAGGACCTTCAAGGTCGGCGATTACGTCGATGTTAAAGTGAATGGTGCGATCCACAAGGGTATGCCTCACAAGTTCTACCATGGTCGTACTGGTCGTGTCTGGAACGTTACCAAACGTGCCGTTGGCGTTGAAGTCAACAAGCAGGTTTGTTGAAGCCTCATTGCTTAAACTTATTAGTTAGGGTTGGAGCTGATTCGGCTGCTATTTAGATTGTTGATTAGCTGAGTTTATGATGAAATGTACGACTGGATAATTAGTTTGTAGAGTGGATATCTCCTCAGTTGCTACAATTTATGTTTAGGTTTTGAGTTTGAACTCTAAGATTTAAGCTTTGATTCTTTGTGCTGGATGTAGTTCTCTACTAATGCAGTTGTGTGGTTCTTGATTCAGTTTCAGATTTGACAATTGATTAAGCAGGTTTGATGAAGTCTCATTGATTAAATTTTCAAATTAGGATCAGAGCTTGTTTAGATTGTTGATTTGCTTTGTTTAAAATGAAAGGTGCGACCTTTTAGGGTTTGTGTTGGAACTCAATGATTTTATCTTTCTGTAGGCCTTTGATTCTTTGTGCTGGATGTAGTTCTCTACTAATGCAGTAGTGTGGTTTTTGAATCAATTTCAGAATCGATAATTGATTTCTTAGGTTCGTTTAGTCTTCGGTTGTACGTCTCCTTTGCATCACAAACATTTCTAATGTTCTTTCATAGTGTTGGATCATGTTACATCCATCTGTTCTCCATTGATTTGAGTTATTGATCATTAAATTGCTTGGTTTCATGATTTTTTCAATGATTTAGGTTGGCTATTAATCAACCACATATACTCATCTAGTGTTTTTAAGT
This sequence comes from Orychophragmus violaceus, assembly GCA_030180135.1. Classification (NCBI taxonomy): domain Eukaryota; kingdom Viridiplantae; phylum Streptophyta; class Magnoliopsida; order Brassicales; family Brassicaceae; genus Orychophragmus; species Orychophragmus violaceus. The sequence continues at coordinate 3,384,573 of CM058230.1, forward strand.
TTCTATTGATCTTATTATGTTGTTTTCGAAAGTGTCTATCTTGGTGGGAAACATGATGATTGATGACTGACATATATGCTTGGTTTCAGATTGGTAACAGGATCTAGATTGTTGATTTTCTGAGTTTATGATGAAAGGTGCGACTGAGTAATTAGTTTGTAGAGTGAATATCTACTCTTTGTGCTGGATGTAGTTCTCTACTAATGCAATAGTGTGTATCTTGATTAAGTATCAGATTCGGTAAATGATTTCTTAGGTTTCGTTTAGTCTTCGGTCTTTACATTTGTATTGATGACGTCCGTTGCATCACAAGTATGTCTAATGTTTTTTCATAGTGTTGGCTCAAGTTACATCCATCTGTTGTCCATTGATTTGAGTTCTTGATCATTAAATTGTTTGGTTTCATGACTCACTCAATGACTTAGTTTGGCTATAAATCAACTACTTATACTCATCTAGTGTCTATAAGTTTCTATTGATCTTACTATGTTGTTTTTGAAAGTACCTATCTTGGTGGGAAACATGATGACTGGTGACTGACATATATGCTCTGTGGGGTTGTGTTTCAGATTGGTAACAGGATTTTAAAGAAGAGGCTTCATGTGCGTGTGGAGCATGTGCAGCAGTCTAGGTGTGCTGAGGAGTTCAAACTAAGGAAGAAGAAGAACGATGAGCTCAAAGCTGCAGCCAAAGCTAGAGGTGAGACAATAAGCACCAAGAGGCAGCCGAAAGGACCCAAACCAGGATTCATGGTTGAAGGTATGACCTTGGAGACTGTCACTCCGATTCCCTACGACGTTGTCAACGATCTTAAGGGAGGCTATTAGTAACAGCATGGATACTGTCTGTGTCTCTGAATCGTCGTCGTCTCCAGTCCAGTAATGGCCATCTCTGTCATTTTCTAGAGAGACAGATAGAAACCAGCTGAGATTGTTTTGTAATGTAGCTTCTAGTTATTCTGTTTGCTCTTTGAATTTCCTAAAATAGATTAAAAGAGAAAGAAAGAAACCTCATTTCATCCGTTAAATGATTCGCAATTTTAGGAATCACTCATATTTTTCTCCTCTACTGACCAAAGTCTTCCTTTGATTTCAATTTGTTTTCTTCAAAACAAAACAAAAATGGAAACCCAGAATAAATATCAACGCTTTCAATCGAAATTTGCCTAGCTCGTCTCACATTTTCCCAGTTTTGTTAGATCTACAAAATCTCATCTTTTTATTGATTCCCAATTCTTCTAGGGTTTCCTTAAACATTTGATTTTAGGATCTGCGTCTAATCCAATAAGTTCCGAGATTGGATTATGGGTATAATCATAAATCGACGTACGAATTTGGTGTAAGGATCAAACCTACATTTAATCCAAAAAGCTCGAATCTTTATCCCCTTTGGGGATTGGTGGTTTGTGGGAGGATTTGATTTTCAGTGGTAAGCATACGGAGGCTAATCAAATCATACAGTTTCCTGGTTCCGATCAGGAAACTGTGGAGGAGAATTATGGGCTGCAATTTCTCCAAACGAACACGAGCAAATGATACCACCATCGACGAGAACAACAACAACAATGTGAATGAGAGAAGAAGCAAGCCTAATAATAAACCCTCCAAGAAGAAGAAGAAGACAAAGTCTGCTTCTTCAAGCATAGCCAATGTAGGATCCGAGGTAAGATCCAGCTTTATCAATGGCAACAACAACAACGAAGCCACATTGAGGCTATTAACTCCTTTATCATCTTCTAATGAGGGTGACAAGAAGGTGAATCTCGAGAGAAAATCTTCAAGATCTGTGTTCCAGAGACAAGTAACGACATTGCAACAACCTAAGATCACTAGAATAAGCAGTGTTAGTAATGGAGAAAGAGGAGCTCAGGTTATGGCTGGTTGGCCTTCATGGTTAGCTGCAGTTGCTGGAGAAGCTATCAATGGATGGATTCCACGCAAGGCTGATTCTTTCGAAAAGTTGGAAAAGGTGAGGACTTTTGTTTATCTATAACAAAATCTTGATGAGATCATATTCGTTGACTTTGTTTGTTACTGTTAGATTGGACAAGGGACGTATAGCAGTGTGTACAAAGCTAGGGACTTAGAGACGAACCAAATAGTTGCACTCAAGAAAGTGAGGTTTGCTAATATGGATCCTGATAGTGTTAGGTTCATGGCTAGAGAAATAATCATCCTTAGAAGGCTTGACCATCCTAATGTTATGAAGCTTGAGGGTTTGATCACTTCAAGGGTATCAGGGAGTATGTATCTTATATTCGAATATATGGAACATGATCTCGCAGGCCTTGCTTCAACCCCTGGGGTTAAGTTCTCCGAGCCACAGGTACTACATTTCTCTACAACATATGCAATGTGGGTTGGTTCTCATCTAGAATATTGTGTTTTGGCAGATTAAATGCTATATGAAACAGTTGCTACATGGTCTAGAACACTGTCATAGCCGAGGTATATTACATCGTGACATCAAAGGCTCGAATCTACTGCTTGACAATAACAACAATCTCAAAATTGGAGATTTCGGTCTTGCCAACTTTTACGGATGCCACCAGAAGCAGTCTCTCACTAGCCGTGTTGTAACTTTGTGGTACCGTCCACCTGAACTCTTGCTCGGGTCAACAGACTATGGTATTACTGTAGATATGTGGAGCACAGGATGCATTCTAGCAGAACTCTTTAATGGGAAGGCTATCATGCCTGGAAGAACTGAGGTAGAACAACTACACAAGATCTTCAAACTCTGTGGCTCACCTTCTGAAGAGTATTGGAAAAGATCAAAACTTCCACACGCGACAATCTTTAAACCTCAGCATCCTTACAAACGGTGTGTAGCTGAGACGTTTAAGAGTCTTCCATCTTCAGCTTTGGCTTTAGTTGAGGTTCTTTTATCTGTTGAGCCAGATGCCCGTGGAACCACGGCTCATGCCCTTCAGAGCGAGGTAAAAGCTATGAAATTTATACTACACTGACATATCATTTAACTGATGTTTTCATCCTTCGTTTATATTTTTAGTTCTTTACAACAAAGCCTTTTGCAAGCGATCCATCAAGTTTACCAAAGTACCAACCGAGAAAGGAAGTTGATGTGAAGGTTCGAGAGGAAGAAGCAAGACGGTAAGATACAGATTTTAATAGTATCATAGTGTTAACTAGTCCTGGGTATCCGGTCGGGTTTGGGTCGGTTTTTCAGGTATCAGGTTTTTCGGTTTTGTACTATAGGACCCATTCGGTTGTTTTAGATTTTTCGGATCGGGTGGTTTGGTATTTTTCGGGTTTGGGTCGGGTGAGTATTAGACTTTAAGAACCGGTTTTTTCGGCTCGGTTCCAGTTCGGTTATTCGGGTCCGGGTAAAGTGCCCAAGGCTAGTGGTAACAGAAACAATAGATCTTCTATGCCTTAATCAACACTGACTGATCCCAATTTCTTCTTATTCATCAGAAAGAAAGGCACTAGCAATAAACAGAACGAGTCGAAACAAGTATCTAGAGAATCTAAAGCTGTGGCGGCTCCAGAAGCCAATGGAGAGCTACTAGCACCAATCCAAGTATGTATGATTGTAGCAGAATAGACATACTGTTGTTCATAGTCATGTAATCTTAACTTTTGGTTTTATGTTCTTGTTCTTAAAAGAAACGTCAAGGACAGAATAACCAAACGTTCAATCCTAATGAAGATGCAGCTGGCTTACTGAAGAGTGGAACTGTACACACACGCTATGGCATGTCCTCGGTTAATAGAAATGGAGAGAATGTTATACGAGGTTCGAGTCGGTCTCCTCCTAGAAAAGAATTGAGAGCACAACGTTCTTTTGTTCAACGTGGAGCAGCTCAATTGTCAAAGTTCTCAAACTCTGTAGCTGCTAGAGATGCATCACATTTCGCTATAGCAAATCCACGGTGGCTTGAAGATAGGTATAATAATAACAACGATGGTGATTGGTCCCAACGTGTGCTGGTTAAACGCAAAGATTTTACAAAGACAGAGAGAATGAACTCCTCAGGGGCATTGGTTTCTGGAGGTGGAAACTTAGATGAAATGTTGAAAGAACATGAGAGACAGATTCAGTTAGCTGTTCGGAAAGCTCGGGTGGATAAGAAAACGAATAACGGACAGACTCGGCCATTTCTTACTGCAAATGGTATCAAAGATAAGAAATGAGAAAAAGTTTTAAGGTTCTGTAATATAGAAAGTCAGATCTATTGGTGAGGTCTTGTGTAAAGTCGAAAGCTTAAATTGTGTGATTTATTTAATCTTCATTCTTTTAATGATTAATCTAATCAACGCCACGAGCTCAAGCTTCTCCTTGTTTGTCTTCTTGCTGCTTTCATTCTCATCTTCATCGTGAGATCAACTCTTACTTACATCTTCACAGGAACAACAGACTCGAGAAGATCAAGATCAGGGCGTGGCAGTTGGTGCCAGCAATAAGCTACCACGTTCTGTCGCGCAAGCCCTGATCTGTTACTCTACATTCAGTTATCACACCACAACAAACGCTCAAGGAAATAATGGTCAGCACTCAGCAGTAGAGTACTCATGACACAATCGTTATGTTTGTTTGCCTACTGGCAGCTAGCGTCTGGTCGTTGGCAGTAGGCTCTTGTTCGTTTATCTGCCAGTTGACGCTCAACTCGTGTCTGACACTAAAAAAGTAAGTGTCAGAAATTTGTGCTGTGGTTGGATGCTAACAGCTGCCACCAACATCACCGATTTAAAAGAACAAGAACATGCGCCGCCAACCGCCAAACACCAGATACTGCCACCAACCGCCGATGGCAAACAAACGAATAATAATCTGTCGCTGCTGCCGACGACAGGCAAAAGTAAACTGAAACAAGTGTAATTGACAAAAAGAACAGAAAGTGTTACAACAGACTACCAAAAAAACATAGGACCAAACACACAGCAAATAACTCAAAACAGTTAAATATAAAATTCGACTCGTAAAAAACACCAATAACCCTGCAAACTCCCAAGCCTTCAACCTCTCTGACTTGTAGTTGAAACATGTCCGACGCTTTTCTTTTGAACTACCTGTGATGCAGGAGGAAATTCTTAGAAAATCGTGACAGAACAGTAAGAAGTTCAGTTTAAATGACGAGAAAAAGCATCCATGCTTGTTCTAACAAGAAACAGGTATGATGGAGATTTGTGATATTTAACTAGATTTTACCTGTTAATAAAGATGGCGGTTGGACTGCCCGGAGATGGAGGATTCTGCTTCAGGAGTGAAGCATGTGGACCAGCTTTAGCAACATCATTAGGATCACTTGCAGAATAGATTTCAACCTCCTCAAGACCAAGTTGCCGCTTGATCAAGTCCATGTTACTCTGAAGAACTTCCATCTCTCCAAAAGGTAGCTTCAAATTTAGTGCCTGGCTGCCAATAGCTATTGCCTCGTCCTTCTTGAATTTAAGGAAAGGCATGCAAAGCTTCTGAATTTGTTTGAAGTTTTCTGCTTGTCCCTCCTTCTGCAATATCTCCCTTAGTTCTGCAAGTATCTCTGCATCAGGGGCAAAACTATGGGTTTGTTGGTTAAATTTGCTTTGCAGAATGTTGAGGCAGTGAGCTCTCCACCCATCAAATTGCTCATTCACATATACAAGGCCTTTCAGATTTGAGTCTGCCACTGCTGTTGTTACTTGCGCCGCACCTTTCTTAGCAGCCTTCTTGGAACCTAAGAGCTGTTTTTGTAGAAGCTTTCTCATTAAGACGATAGAATCCTGCAAATATTTGTTAGCACCCTTGAGAACCAAATCTGGCTCATTTGATGCTGGCCAGCCTGCTGTTACCACACAGCCTTCCTTCTTCAAAAGTTTCCTCCAAACATATTCTGCAAATTGAGGACAGATTGGCTCAATGAGGCGTGTTTGCACATCCATAAAGGTCAGTATCAAGTCATGGTTCATGCCGCCAGTGCCACAAGAGAGTCTATACTCATCTCGAGCAGCTTGTAAGTCGTAAAACCCATTCTTAAGTGCCTCCCTAAACAAACAATCTTTGTAGGCTTTTTCAGTCAATCTGATAGCAATGTTCATGTCATTTTCAAACACTTTATCAGCATATGTAGATGGAGGGCCCGTTCTCAAAGAGGATTCAGCAGCCAGAACTTCTTCCATCCATGTGAGCTCTTTTGTCAGCCGCAAAATTGCAGCATTTGCGGTTTCAAATACGAAATTTGCATCGTCAACGCCATCACCAGCATCAGCCAACGAAAACCTTGTAGCAGTGGCTGAGAATTCTTCAATAGCCTGTTTCAGTGTTCTGAAATTGCCAGTTGACTTCGACATTTTTTCAGAATTCAGCATAATGTGACCATTACATCTGATACCGCGAGGCCAGTTACGAGTAGCCATTAGTGCGGTGTGGTTGTAGATGAAAAATGTCAAATGATTCTGAATTAGATCCTTTCCTGAAACTCGAAGATCTAGCGGGTACCAGTAGTCAAATTCCTGCTTCATCTTACTTAAAACATCTGACGAAATGTCAGATGATTTAGGGTACTGGCCATCGCAGAAAAGATACTCCCAAACATCATCATTCATCTGCCGAGGGCTAATCAAAGACTTGCTGCCTTTATACATGTCTCCGTCGTGAAAGAAATGGGCAACTGTATAATAGGCCATATAAAGAGAGGAATCAGATAAGGATTCGACAAGGAATTGTTCATCCCAGGGAATACGAGTTCCAAGACCAAAAGACCGTGAGCAAGCCCACTGATTGAGCCAACTCAAAGTGTGCTCAAACCCATGCCTTGTTTCTTCAGAGTAAAGGTTCATGTTTGACAAGCATTCCTCAGCCATATTACGCCATTCTGATTCGCCATACGTTATGTACCACTGATCGGTAAGAGCCACAACACATTCATCACCCGATCTTGACATCACCGGCTTCTCGGGTTCACTATATAGAATTGCCTCGCCAGACTCTATGAGCTCTGTCTTGATAATGGGCTTGATTTCTTGAACTTTCCTACCAACAAACTTTCCAATAAGCATGGTTCCTTCGGTGAACCCTTTCAGGTACGTCAACCTCTTAGCCTCTGCAAGCTTGTCCTTATCGTTTTGACTTTTAATTTTCAGATCCAAGCAGACCTTTTCGGCAGCCTTATCCCCAAACTCCGGAATGTTGATAATCGGTACAATATCAGTGGGCATCCACTCATCTTTCACGCCATACTTTGCTCGAAGAGCAGGCTTTGCATTCAAGTCATGTAAAGCCATATAATCATCAGGGGCATCACTAGGGACGCTGGTGACAATGCCAGTACCTTTATTGGTCAGAATGGTCAACATGGGCAAAGCATAGATGATCTCGTTCACTGCCAGAGGAGACCTCAAAGGGAGTCCAATCAGATCATACCCGGTCAACTCAACCAAGCAGGAAGGCTTCTGAGGTATCTTTGAGAAGTTCTGGTAGGCAAGGTTGAGTGCAGCTCTCTCAGTAAGGATGAAGACATCCGTTTCACTGATTTCATAAGCTCCATATTTCCCATCAGGCAACACCCATGCGTTTGTTTGTCCATACATGGTCTCAGGCCTCAAAGTAGCTGCAACCAAAAACACTCTCTTTCCTTCCAAAGGACCCAGTTTCAAAGGAAATGGCTTCGCTACTTCCATCTTAATAAGCGTATACTCTTGAGGCTGAACACCTTCACCAGTAGCACGATCGTGATCAGCACAAGGCTGGCCATCTAAAGGTGAGAATATCGTGTACCTACGGTCTTTGACAATCTTTCCCATAGATTTCAACTTCCTCATCTGCCACCTTACAAAGGCATCAAAAAACGGATTAACATCAGTGGTCACGAATGACCTTCTCCAGTCACAACCCAATCCATATGCTCTGAGATCTTCAACAGCCAATGGGGGAAAGTAGTACAACCATTCATAAGGATCTTGAAACTTTGCTATCTCACTATCAGTAAGACCAAAGCTGCGCATAATCTCCCACTGATAAACCTGTCCACCAGATTTCGCAGCCACCTTTGACTTCTTCCCCCTGAACTGATCCGGTAAAGCTGGTGTATCACTCTCCTCCTCAACTTCTTGAACTTGTTTAGTGTTGTCTTCAGCAGTGAACACAGGAGGGTTTCCAAACTGCTGAATTTCCCGAGAAAGCTTATCCGCAGAAGCCTTAATTGGCATACCAGTGCAATGGAAACCAAATGGAAGGAGCACATTAGCACCTCTCAGTCTATGGTAAGCAGAAGCAAAATCGACCTTAGACAGTGAGAACGCATGTCCAATATGTAGATAACCATTCATATACGGGAAAGGAAAAGTTGAGAAAAACTTTTCTCCATTTTTTGGAGGATCCTTACGAGATTCAGCTCTGAATACTTCTTCATCTTCCCACCACTTACGTACCGTAACCTCAATCTCGAGAAGACGATCTCTCCTCACGGAGCTTTTCTTTTCAGATGCCATTCCGTGACAGTGCCTGCTCGAACATAATCATTCAAAATCAAACGAAAAAACACCATTTCTACAGAAATCGAATCAAAAGACGATCGAAACAACAGTAAATTGAGATGGGATCAACAAATGAGAAAATTTGAACGCAACCTTAAGGATGAATTTCCAGCTGTAGTGAATCGAATCCACCGCGAAAGCAATCCGAGATTTGATAGAGACGGAGCCACAATGGGAAAGATAGTGAAGATGATGTCGTCTAGGGTTTTTAAGCAAATGTCGATGGTTTAAGAAACCCAAACCCGACCTTCAACCTTCGGACTAGGCCGGCATAACCGGAACCGATAATCCAACCAGAACCGACCCGAAATGAACCGACCTAAAACCGATTTGGTTATGTAGCAAGATGAATAATTTATTTAGAACTGTAGGTATCGGATAATACTAAGAACCGAACCGATACCCAATCGGATACCCGAATAACCCGAAAAATATTAAATATATTAGTTATTTTTGGATATTTTAGGTATAATTTATGTATTATAGGTATTTTTAAAAATTTTATTTCCGATTTTCGATTATATTTTTGACATTTTGGATATATTTTTATTTTTTTATTTGTTTTCGGTTATTTTTGCTGGTTTGGTTTTCAGAAAAGAAAAAATTCATATTTTTGGATCTAATTTAAATATTTTTATGAATTTCGGGTAAAATTCAGTTCTAAAATTTTAGACTCGAACCGAACCGGAACTGGTTGGATCCGAATCGATACCTGACTCGAAATTGCATAGATATCTATTGGGTAAAAATTTTCTCAACCCGAAAAAATCGAAATCGAATGGATCCTAGCTGGAACCGGCCCAAATACCCGAATGTCGAGATCGGACACATCCAATTGTTTCAACGGAATCTGATTCTACTGAACCGGTCTAGGACCATAACCGGTTCCCCAACTATTTTTTATTTGGGCCAAAACATAATGGTTTCCCCAACTAATTCCTTTTTATTTGGGCCAAACACAATTTAGTGGCCCAGTTATGAATCGTCATTATAAAACAGAGAGATTTCGATTCGATCCTCCTCGAAGCAAAACGCTATGATATCCGATCTTCCAAAGGATTTGGCGGAGAGTGTGCTCTCTAGGGTTCCGGTGACATCTCTGAGAGGAGTACGATCTACATGCAAAACATGGAACACTTTATCAAAAGACCGGACTTTTACAAAGAGGCTCATCGGTGAAGCAAAAGCAGCAGCAAAGAATAAGAACAGGAAGGAATTTCAGGTGGTGATGATGCTCAATTTCAGGGTTTATTTATTCAACGTCAATCTCACCAATCTATCCATAGAGCGTATAGGTAAGCTTATTAGCCTAACCGACGATCGCATCGAGATATCTGAAATCTTTCACTGCGACGGTTTATTGTTATGCATCACCAAAGACCAATCTATTGTTGTGTGGAACCCTTGTTCTGGAGAAACGAAGTGGATCGAACCACCAAGAAATTCTTCTTACGACAGATTGGACATGTACGCTCTCGGGTATGAGAAGAAAGACTCGGTTCGTAGCCACAAAGTGTTGAGATTTGTGTTTGGTTACGACCAGCATGTGGACCGTCAAGTTAGTAAGTTTGAAATCTACAATCTAAACTCTAACTCATGGAAGGTTGTTGATGATGTCGTTAATAATCCGGACTGGGAAATACAGTCTTTCGACCATGGCTTGTCTCTTAGAGGCAACACCTACTGGTATGCACAAGGGAAGCATGATCGACCACGCACTGACTTCTTAATCTGTTTTGATTTTACAAACGAGAGATTTGGACCGCGTCTGCCTCTGCCCCCGGATTTCTCAAAAGGGATGATAACTCTTTCTAGTGTTAGAGAAAGGCAGCTCGCTGTGTTATGTCAGAATAGTAATTTCTTTGCATACACCGTCAAGATATGGATTACTAGCGACATTGAGCCTAATGCAGTGTCGTGGAGAAAGTTGTTCTTATCGGTTGATATGGAACCACTCGTCGGTTTTCAGTTTCGGTATGGCAGTTTCTTCGTTGACGAGAAGAAGAGAGTCGCTGTGGTTCTTGATAAAGACAGAAATAAATGTGGCCCCATTCGCAACAGAGCTTACATCATTGGTAAGAAGGGATATGTCAAACAAGTTGATCTTGGCCAGTCTAGAAACTTAGATTGCTGGCCACTTGTGTGCTCTTTTGTTCCGAGCTCAGTGCAAATCAAGTAACCTGGCAACCACAACACACCTTAATCTTTTGTTCTGTGTTATCTTTTCTCATCTTTAATTATTAATTTGATCTTAGACAATTGTTGGTTTCTCAACATGGTCTCTGGCCTCTGCTAGACATTTGTGTAAGCTCGTTTCAGCTCTTCCAATAAACAGTCAAAGGCATCTTTCATTGCTTGTGCTTTTTTTTTCGTTTCCTATTAATCTATTCCTATTGTAATTTAGGCATTTGGGCCTTGCGAAATGAAACGTTTCACGACAGAAAAAAACAAGAGCCAAACCAAAAATTAACAAAGCCAGAATCTAAACCAAATAGAACCAGGCTAAACCAGGAAGTGAATAATACTCTTACATACATTTTTAAAAACCCTAATTCGTTATTCCTTGGACAGACACTCTTTTATAGCTTTCTTTTCCGCCTCACTAGCTCTTCCTCTCCATTTGCTCTCACGGAATATCTCCTGGTAAGATCCATCGATCGAAACAATCATATTCTCCATTTTATGTTATTCATCGGCTTGATTTGAGTGTTCACTGCTTGATTTCTTCCTTGGAACCAGATCCAATATCAGATCAGAAGCCGAAGTTCGTATCCGTCTGAGCAATGGCTTTGGTGAGTTCTCTATGAGCTTTTTTTTGTGTGTGTTACTTTTCGTTTCCCAGCTTACTTTGTACGATCGCTTCCTGTATTGATCGTATTCTGTATTGATCTGTTGCGACGATGCTTCTGTGATCGTGAAGAAGCAAGAGTAAATTGCAGTAACCTTTCGATTTAGTAATTCTTGGATTCAGACTATCTTTTTTTGATGGATCTAGATTTTTGAAGGATTTTTTATACACCAATTTGGATGAAATTATGTTAGTTTCGACGTCTAGCTACTGTTTACTAGTGTTAAAGTTTTCATGTGGGATACATATCTTGGCGATGAGACTCGAGGATGAAATTAGCGGAGAAAATTATTGATGCTGAATATATATATCTAAGAAACTTTGATGAGTTCCGCTGATCAGTTTTTCTGTCCTTGGAATCTTACGATTGCAGGTCTTGCACACGTACAAGGGAAACAAGAGTGCTGACAAGGCACTCATTACAGCAGAGTACACTGGTGTGAAGATCGATGTGTCCTCTGACTTTGAGATGGGTGTCACCAACAAAACCCCAGAGTTCCTTAAGATGAACCCTATCGGAAAGGTATGGGAACTCTGCTGATAGCTTATTTTGTTTTGGACTGAGTCTGTTTTCATCTAAACAAAATCTCTTGTTATTGCTAGGTTCCTGTACTGGAGACTCCGGAGGGTCCTATATTTGAGAGCAATGCCATTGCCCGTTATGGTAAAAAATTAATTTGTATTCTCCATTCATTTGTCTCTCCATGTATGGTTTAATTGCTTGTTGCCATTCGTGTATAATGGATGTTTTGATTACCCATTGCAGTAAGCCGATTGAACGGTGAGAACTCCTTGAATGGATCCTCCCTGATCGAATATGTAAGTTCCAGGGCTACTCTTCTCTTATCTGTTTGCACCTGTTCTTCTTTTTGTTAATCTATTGGTTCTTATTCTTGATGTTTACCTGCCTGTTTATGTTGCAGGCACATGTTGAGCAATGGAGCGATTTCTCCTCATTGGAGATTTATGGAAACATCTTGAAGTGGTTTGGCCCAAGAATGGGCTTCATGCCATACAGTGCTCCGGTAAGCTTACTAACTTTCATTGGTTGTTTAATCCACGCTCTTTCATTTACTATATCAATACCTGTTTTGTTTCTCATCCTTGTTTTTTTTTTTGAATGAAGGCTGAGGAAGCTACTATCTCTGCTCTGAAAAGAGCACTTGATGCTCTGAACACGCATCTCACTTCCAACACTTACCTTGTTGGACACACTATTACCCTTGCTGATATCATCACTGTCTGCAACTTGAACCTGGGATTTGCTACTGTCATGACCAAGAGCTTTACCTCTGCATTCCCTCATGTTGAGAGATACTTCTGGACCGTGATTAACCAACCAAACTTCAAGAAGGTGGTGGGTGATGTCAAACAGACTGAAGCTGTCCCTCCTGTTGCTTCCAAGAAAGCTGCCCAGCCTGCAAAGCCCAAGGAGGAGCCTAAGAAAAAGGAAGCCCCAGCAGCAGAGGCACCTAAGCCTGTTGAAGAGGAAGAGGCACCAAAGCCCAAAGCAAAGAACCCTCTTGACTTGTTACCACCAAGCCCAATGGTTCTCGATGAGTGGAAGAGGCTTTACTCAAACACCAAATCTAACTTCCGTGAGGTTGCTATTAAAGGTGTGTGGTGTGATAACTTGTTTACCTTTTGAAATAAATTATCATGATGATTAATATGGTGGCTCAATGCAGGATTCTGGGACATGTACGACCCAGAGGGATACTCACTATATTTCTGCGACTACAAGTACAACGACGAGAACATGGTGTCATTTGTCACCCTCAACAAGGTAGGTGGGTTCCTTCAGAGAATGGACCTGGCACGTAAATACGCCTTTGGAAAGATGCTGATTTGCGGGACAGAGGGTCCCTTCAAGGTGAAGGGTTTGTGGTTGTTCCGTGGACCAGAGATCCCTAAGTTCATTATGGATGAGGTGTACGACATGGAGTTGTACGAGTGGACTAAGGTTGACATCTCTGATGAAGCCCAGAAGGAGCGTGTTAGCCAAATGATTGAAGATGCAGAGCCATTTGAAGGTGAAGCTCTCTTGGACGCCAAGTGCTTCAAGTGAAAAGAGAATTGGTTTTGGTTTTGATCTCCATAGTATGGGTTTTGCTCTGTGACTTATGTTTTGATATCATATGAGTCGCTTAGACTGTTTTCCTAATCGAGTGTTAAGGACAAGGTCGTGGTCTAAGTAATACTTTTTTACTTTTACATTTTTGTGTCAATGTTTGTCCTTTTGCTGTGACAGAATCACAGAACCATCATTTACTATACCAGTTTTCCGAAGCTCTGCCCACCCGGACCTGACCAGCCAGTTTTACTAAGCTGGCTAATCATGAAAATGTCGTCTTGGTTTGATTATTTTTTTCATGAAATAATTCAGTAGAGAGTGGAAAAAGCCTTATCCATTTCGTTTGTCGTCACTAACTTGAATCTTTTATGTTTAAATGAATTGCTAATTGTAGTCTCTCTCTTCTCTCACTCCAATCTTTCTCCAATCTTTCAGAGAGAGCGACTGCGATTTCCGGTTAACCGGAGATCTTTATGTTTTGCTTGTAATTATCTCCTCTCCCACTCAATCGATTAGCGATTTTGTTGGGTTTGATGTCGGTTCGAATAAATTCGGGTGTTTCTCTCCCGAGGTTAGCTCCGGTCCTTGACCGGTGGCAGATCTATTCTCTGTCGGTGCTTCTCCGTTGATGACAGTCCGATCATCTCTCTCGTTTCTTCGAAGCCTCCTCTTCCTGTTGGAGTAATATTTTTGCGTTTCCCACATCTAGCTCGCGAAGGACGAGCATCTCGGTGGGCATGGGTCACTCCTCTGTTTGCGTTTGACCGGCGTGAAGCTTCCGCAGTTTAGTTGGTGCCGTTGGCGGTGTAGAGCAGCTTGGTTTTCACTGCGGTTCTGTCTTCTAACGACTTTTTTTGCAGACAATAGATCACCAAAAAAGTTTCGGAGTCCGGTGAGCTTGGCACATGAGGTTTCGTCACCGTCTTTCCTTCCACGGCGACCGAAACTGCATGTCGGAGCTTCTCACACTCAGCCACGTGTCTTTTCTCTTTCCTTTGAGTTGTAGCCACGTGTTTTAGTGTTTATCGTCTCGTTGTATTTTTGGACTTTTCTGTCCTTTCAAATGATAAATGAAAGCACGAGTTGACAAAAAAAAAAAATGAATTGCTAATTGTAAATAGTAAATTAAACATATTTTACTGCAAAAATTACAAAATACATAAAGTTCTACACAATCAATAACTTGCAGTTGACAAAAAAAAAATCAATAACTTGCAACCTTTTTATAATGGATGTATGATGTATCAATTAGATGTTTAATTTTGTTGGGTCTCAAAACTAAATGAATTGTTATTTACCACAAGACATAAAATATCAAAAAGTCTGGGGGTTGTCTTAATTGTTCTCTACCCTTTCTATTTTCTCAACATCAATCAAAAAAGTTGATCTTACCAGACAAATTGGTTCTTTGATATTACGAAAGATCGATCCCTACTAGCGCACAAGCAAAGTCTCATTGAGGTAGAGGGAAGAGTTACAGGTGTAGAGAGAGAGAGAGAGAGAGAGAGAGAGAGAGATGAGACAGACCTCGGCTCCGAGTGGTCTTTCATGGCGGTGTCTGGTGTTCTTCGCTTCGATTGGGTTACACTTCGTCTTAGGTTCGTCTTCTTCAGATCTACCTGATTTCGTATTCCAAGGCCTTAGATTCCCAATTTTCCTTTTCAATTTGCTTTAGAATCATCGGATTTAATGTTCGGTTTGGAATATTAGCTTCTGAATTGGCTAGATTTAGCTGAACTTGATTCTTTAGAGATTTTTTATGTTTGATTTCTATTCATGAGGTTACGTCCTGGTCTTTCGAGATCAGGATTGAGACATTGGGATAGAGACACTGTTAGTAGATCTGAGTAACTAAGAACCTTCACCACACATACTACTAAACATGTTACTGAAGGAGAATATGTTACCGTTCAATTCATGAGACTGGTGTGGCTATAGTTTCGGTGGGTTGTTGATTTGAAG
The DNA here is from genome assembly GCA_030180135.1 of Orychophragmus violaceus. NCBI lineage: Eukaryota > Viridiplantae > Streptophyta > Magnoliopsida > Brassicales > Brassicaceae > Orychophragmus > Orychophragmus violaceus. Next base: position 3,399,931 of record CM058230.1, read on the forward strand.
AGGTTTTCCGCAAAATATAACTTTTCTGGGAGGGATTTACCTATTCTTGTATCTACCATCTTGGTTTTTTCTGTATAATTCATCAGCAGTTTCACGGTGTTTCTGCATGTGTGTAATGAGGCATGTATTACCAGTTTTATGATGGTAAAAGGGACTGATTCTTTTTCTTGTCTATAGTTTCAGACTTAAGTTTTGCATTAGTCATTTCTACGGTAGGCCACCATGTTCTTTGATGGAAATAAAATGTTTATCTCGCAAATTATGTTTAATCATTGTTGCAATTGTTGTCAATGTGTGGAGTCGTTGAAAATAAGCAACATGCAAACCATTTGAGGATAGACTAAAGAGTGTATAAAAACAACAAGCTTTTGTTGTTACCGACTGCTCTTGAAGTCTTAAAGCCTTGGTTACATGCTAAGATTGCATATATTAAGTCTTGTGATATGATATTTTCCAGGTCTATCCGGTGATTCTAAGAATAAAAATACAGGAGTTAAGGCAGAGTCTCACACTTCTTCCAGCAGAACAGGGACAAAAGTAATCCTCATACTGGTCGGATTTGTGGCTGTAGCTATGTTCTCTTTCTTCCTATACAAGCTATGGCAGAAGAAGAAAAGAGATGAGCAGTATGCTCGACTGTTGAAGCTGTTTGAGGAAGATGATGAACTGGAGGTTGAATTAGGCCTTCGAGATTAAACAAGAAACATTCAAATTTGTCAACAAAATGCCTGAGGTATATTTGTTTATGTTCGCTTGTTTTTTCCATGTAAGATAAACAGAGGTACATTACTACATTAAGAAGAATCAGAGCATGTCTTCGGTTAAAAGTTAAAACTTTTACTTTCGAGTGATCTTGGCCTAGATTGGTTAGTTGCGGAGTTGTGTTTAAAAATGCGATTTCGCAAAAGTCTTGCCAATCATTAAATTTGTGGATTAGGGGAAAAAAACGCGAAAACATAAAATCTGCATTTTAGGTTAGTAGATTTTTTTGTGGAATTTTTATGTTGTCATTCCGCAAAACCTATCCAATAAGGTAAAATTTATTCTTCAAAACTATAATATACTCACACAAAATAAACTATCTAAATTTAAACGCAGTTCTGCCATTCCGCATGTTACCAATTAAAAAAAAAAAAATCAATTCCGAAAATAATTCACCTTAAGTTCATGTTTTTGCTTAATGAAGTTTTTTTTGTATTTTTTAAATGAAAACACAGAGACTACATTTTCGTGTTTTTTCTTCTATTTCATAAGTTTTTATGATTGGTAAAATTCTTGCGGAATGTGTTTTAAACGCAATTCCTTACCAATCAAGGCCATAAATGCTGTAAGATGGACTGTTATGAAGTCTATAGGACTTGGGGAGCAAGAAACTTTCCTGAGCACAAAGCAATATGAATATGAACTCCACAAAGACTCGAAATGAAATTAATGTTGGCTTTCAAACTTAAATAAAGAGTTACACGATTCAGAACGAGATTACAATTCATAAACACCATTATTAGTTTATTACCCACTGGTTAATGGACATCTCTGCTAAACCAACAAAACTTTCAAAAATAAAGAATAAACTTAATGTCAAAATAAATTAATTGAAGACTCTCAAACGTTAGAACATTATCACCTCGCAATTAGATAGGTAATGCATAAAGATCCTTTGCCCTGTCCACACGACATTGTCATGGTTTTCTCTGTCCGAAGCAGAGAAGAAACTTTGATCATCTCTCAGGCAAAAATCCTTATTGTCCAGCCTTAGCAAGCAGTCTTAGCACGCTTGCTGTTGAAAGGAGACATGCTTGGACTCAGACAAGGGCTCAAGCTCAGACTCGGACTCTCTTCCCTTAGTGTACCATTCAGAAGGGCTAATTCCTTCAGCTGATCCCTCTTATAATGGTCCATTGATTCGTCCTGTGCATAGAAATACCAAAGCCATGTGAACTAACAGTTTAGAGTACAAAACCAGATAAGATTTATGTGAGGAGAATGTACCATTGGCTTTAGAAGTGATTCAAGGAAATGCACAGCACGCTCCAATCTTGAGTTTATTATGTCTTCTGGAAGCTCAGCTTCAATCAGTACATGTAGGGGCTCAGTGAGATGCTCATACCCTGGCTTACCTTTTAGGTTTTCCTCCTGAAGAGAAGTAAAAGCACTATATGGATGAAACTTGACCTCGAGGAGAAAGAACTCTAAGAAACTAATTTCAAATGTATTACTATTCACTTCTAATGATATTCAAGAAATGGTTGTAGAACCAGTTGGTGAGTAAAGACATGAAGTGAACTTCTTTGAACTGTATAAGGTCTTCTAAACTTGGAGTTGAAACAATGATAGAATGCTGCAGAGGATCAAGGAACCATACCTTGACAGTGTCCTTCACAGATCCTCGCCCTCTAATAAAGACCCTACAGTGTGTTGCCTGCTCAACTCTCTTTAACGAGTTTCCCCGTGGCCCAAGAATCCGGCCAACAAAGTTATACTGCAAGGTTCCATGGACTTAACTCGAGACCAACACAACTATAATAACTATATTTGCCTTAAACATCTAAAACTTACGGTTGGAAATTTATCAACAGGCACATCAAGTCTGATAATTTTTTTCACAATGGGTGGTGTAGGGAGTCCAGGCATCCCAACCCAACCCATTGAAGGAGGACGAAGTGGAGAAGCTCTCTGAAGATGACAATTTTCCTGAAGAAATCAAACAATAGAATTCTTAGCAACACCATCATAACTAACATGAGCCTGATATCTGACTTCAACTATTAGCATTGGCTTACCTCTGCTTGCATCATTGACCATCCGTCTAAACCAACTTTTCCATTTGTCGGAGATCTAAATGGACTGCCATGCTCATATCTCTCAAGATCAGAAAAACTGGAAACCCTCCTGATCTCTGCACGAACATGACCAACGTAAGCAATAAAGCAAATGTTAACATAAGAAAGTGCAACACTTGAACATCAAGAGCATCTTGGAATGTTAAGACATCCCACCTTGATTTAGTAATATCAAGCAATGTGGCATAACTTGTGAGAAAGGACCCAACTTTTGTCTCTCTTGCAATAACTCAGCCAAGTACCTGGATAAGGTTGAGAAAATGTGAATGTAAGTTTCAATGGGTGCTGCAGTTCAGTGTACACTAATGAGTGGTTCACATTGGAATCACATAAAAATTTCATCTTTTTGTTAAATCCTTTAGAACATTTCTGAAACATTGAAGAAATCACTCTTCTTGTTAAGTCTATCAGAATCATTTGCAACATTTATCCAATAAAAAGGAACAAAATCTACCAATGATACACACACACACACACACACAATTCGATTTGCTACTAACGCAACAAGTTCAATCGATCCACAACAATCAATCTAACTTGATCCACAAAGGGTCACACAGATTCACATTAACAAAAGGGTTCGAAAGAAGAGAGAAATTAAAAACCTTTCACGATCAGTCGGAGGACAAGGAGATCGATTAGGAGAAGCACGGAATCCAGAAAGAGGAAACTGGAAGAAACTTCCCGGAGGGATCCTCTCTTCCATCGTAGCGAAACCAGCGCCGGATTCCATCATATCTGCACTCTATATATCAATCAGAAACTAAGATTGTTAAGAACCATACAATGAAGTATACATAAAACGGAGAGAAATGCAAAAGAGTGAGAGTAGGGGATGACCGGAGATACTGAAGAGAAGATGCGGCGGAGATCTGGCGCCGATCTCAAGGTTCCGAAAACTCTTTGTTCTTCGTCAGAAGTAGGTGTGGACTGTGTAGAGTGGCTACAGCAACAGAAATGAAGAAGTAGCAGCAAGTAGGGGAAGATGAGTCAAAAGCCCTACGCACCATGAAAGAGTCTTACCGCTTTTTTATATTTACCAATTTCTTGTTTTTTTCTCTGTTAAAATTTTCTGTGGACTGTAAATCTTAAGGTCCTTACAATTTCACATATTTGGGCCTCCGGCCCCTGTTAATGGGCCTATTTTGTTACATTGGAAAAGTGAATGATCACATATTTTGGTTACTTTTGGACTGATTGAAACCATACATCCAAATAGCCCTCAAAAAATTAACTGAATCGAACCGAATTTTTCGGTTTTCGGTTCGGTTTGGTTAGCTCGTTTCAGTTACTTCAGTAAATTTGAAAATTAATTTTGATTATTGGTTTAATTTGGTTCAGTTAGCTCGTTTCGGTTACTTTAGTAAATTCGAAAACTAATTTTAGCTTTCAATTCAGTTTGCTTAGTTCGTTTCGATTAATTCAGTAAATTTAAAATTTAATTTTGGTTATTGGTATAGATTAGAGAACTTGAGAGGTTGTTGTTGTTAAGAGAAGTGGTTGGATCGTCTGAGTGAGAGATCCAAGAAGTGTATTATACACTAGTTTGTCATGTCTCTTCCAGGAAACAAACGCCGGGTTTGGAAAGACATCATATGCGTTGTAATCGTTGGATTCGGTGTGATAGTGGAGCTGTCGACATATCATGCGAGGTTGTACCATCTAGAAGGGCATGAACGTGTCTTGACCACATAAGATGATAATTGGATGCAGTTAGCTTTGTCGCATTTTTCATGTTAACAATGAGGAAGGAGTTTGGATCGGACACATCAATAATATCGTGGTTGTGAGTGTTGGCCATTGAAAGAGTAAGAGGGAAAAAGTCTTCGAAAAATGAAGGTGGAGAGAAAGACGGCAGCCAAAAAAAATGGTTTAGGGATCAGAGTGCTTTGATACCATATAGATAAGAGAACTTGATAATATAGCTGAGATAATTACATATATATATATATATATATATATAGAGCACACACATGAGAGACTAGGTTAATAAAAATTACTAATCTAGTCTTTACATAATATATTTGCAATTGGTTTGACGAACCGATCGAAAACTATTTCTATTAGTAAACCAAAATAAACTGTCTATAACCAAAATTCATTAAAATTTCTGAACCGAATTACACGAAAACTGAATTTGACCGAATTAAAAAAAAACAATAAAAATCGGTTAATTTCAGTTTTGAATTTAATAACTGAAATTTACTAATAACTGAACCGTATGAAAATTCGGTTATTTTCGGCAATTTTTTCAAAAACCGAAGTAAAGTTCCAAAGTACTTCCAAACATTAGCAACTAGACTGAAACTAGAGATTGCTTCTATTAGGTATGGGCACAAGTCGGGTACTTCACGTTTTTGTCTTACTTGCTATTCGACTTGCCTTGTGCAAGTATTAAAATTGTGGACTTGTACTTGTACTTGATTATGTCAAGTACTTGGTCTCAAAATTTCAATACTTGCAATTTACTTAGTAATACTTTCTATTTGTTTATTTAGGTTCAAAATTTTAAATATTAAATAGATTAAGGATTTAAAATTATAAAAACGCATATGAATATTTTTTAAGCGAGTATAATAACCTTATTTATGAAAAAACATTTCAAGAATTTTCAATATTATAATTGATGTAGAATAAAACTAAAAACTTATATCAAATATCACTTGGAAACCAAATAATTTTTTTTAGTGTTTTAAATAAATATTATTATCAAACAATTAAAATATCAATAATTGTTAAAATTTCGAGTGGCGAATCCAACCAACCCAAATAGATAAAAATATTCAAAGTTTGGTTGTACTTAGCAAGTTTTCAATTTTAAATACTTATTACTTGCATGTCTTGATCAAAATAAGTTAGATTTTACGGGGCAAGCGTATGACATGTAACGAACATGGACCGAGTATCAAGTATTTGTGACGAGCCCTAATTTAAAGGGATAAAACGAGTAATATATATTTTCCAATATTTGATACTTGACTTGTATTTGCAAGTAATAAAATTTGGTTACTTATTACTCCCTGCGTTTCACAAAAATGCATGTTTTAGAAGAAATGTTTCACAGAGATATATTTTTTAGCTTTTCTATGGGCACTTTATTAATTAATAATGATATTTTGAAAACTTTAAGAAGATTAATTAAATTTATTGAACTACTATTGGTTTAGAGATATTGAAAATTGTAGAGTAACAAAAATTGATTCATTTATGATTAAGTATTAATTGTTTTCTTAATATATGTGAAAACTCTAAAAAAATTTATATTTGTGAAGCAGAGAGAGTAACTTATTACTAGTCATAGTAAAATTGCTTTTTCAAGCCAATTACGAGTCAAGTAGACGAATAATTATGACCAGTCGTAGCTTCTATGCATTTCTCGAGTCTCAAACAGCTCGTTACAAAAAGCATCCAAATCTTTAGGATAAATAGGATTCAAACTTTGAGACGGTAACAAAAACATAATAGAGAAAATGATTGTTATAAACGAAACAAACTTCTGCTTCACTATTGAGTCTGGATTGCATCTTAGAAACATTGTAATCGTAGCTAAGACACATGAAGAAACTTCCAAAAAGCAAAACACTGGTAAAAGTAGAACTAATAGCCTCCCTTGAGATCGTTGACGACGTCGTAAGGGATTGGGGTGACTGTCTCCAAGGTCATACCTTCGACCATGAATCCTGGTTTGGGTCCTTTAGGCTGCCTCTTAGTGCTTATTGTCTCACCTCTAGCTTTGGCTGCAGCTTTGAGCTCATCATTCTTCTTCTTCCTTAGTTTGAACTCCTCTGCACACCTAGACTGCTGCACATGCTCCACACGCACATGAAGTCTCTTCTTTAAGATCCTGTTACCAATCTGAAACACCACCCCAACAAAGCATATATGTCAGTCATCAATCATCATGTTTCCCACCAAGATAGGCACTTGAGAAACAACATAATAAGATCAATAGAAACTTATAGACAGTAGATGAGTATATGTGATTGATTTATAGCCAAACTAAATCATTGAGAAAGTACATTAGAAATACTTGTGATGCAAAGGAAACAATCAATACAAATGTAAACACTGAAGACTAAACAAAAACCTAAGAAATCAATTATCGATTCTGAAACTGAATCAAGAACCACGCTACTGCATTAGTAGAGAACTACATTCAGCACAAAGAATCAAAGCTTAAATCTTTGAGCTCAAACTCGAAACCTAACCCTAATTGTAGCAAAAGAGGAGAAATTCACTCTACAAACTAATTACTCAGTCGCACCTTTCATCATAAACTCAGCGAATCAACAATCTAAATAGCACAATTAAGCTCCAATCCAAACTAATAAGTTTAAGCAATGAGACTTGATCAAACCTGCTTGTTGACTTCGACACCAACGGCACGTTTGGTAACGTTCCAGACACGACCAGTACGACCATGGTAGAACTTGTGAGGCATACCCTTGTGGATCGCACCATTCACTTTAACATCGACGTAATCGCCGACCTTGAAGGTCCTGAGGTACGTGGACAATGGAATTGTACCCTTCTTTCTGAACCCCCTCGCGAACAGATCCCTCGTTCTAGCACGAACTCCATGACCAGCCGGCATTTTTTCCTCTTGAGTAGATGAGACAAGTAAAAACCTAAAATCGCCGAAGATGCGAAATGTAGAAGGCAATGGTTATTTATGTCTTCTGAAAGTAGGGTTTTCTGTAAACGGGCCTGTTGGGTTAGAGAGTTGGGCTTATTTGCACATATACCCATTTGATTCAAAGAAGGTTTCTTATTTACACGAGTTTTTTTTTTTTTTGTCAACACACAAGTTTGAAGTAGACTTTTCGGCATAAAATGCGAGAACCAAATAACCGAACCATACCAAAACCGATCCGAGTTTCATAAATATCAAAATGGTTCTTAAATTTTCAGAACTGAAATAACCGAACCAAACCGAAATCAAATCAAAAACCAAATGAATATCCAAACTAACCGAAATATGATTTTTATATCTAAAAAGATAAATTATTTTTAGATTTAAAATAACTAAAGAACCAAAATTAAGTGAATATTACCATAAAAAATCGAATTATCCGAAATAACCCGGATATTGTTAACCGAAATATCCGAAAGTATCCAATTTTTATCCACTATCTAAATTATCCAAATTTTTACCGGGTATACTCGAATTTTTACCTGATTATTTGAAAATATCCTAAAGAGCCAACCATAACCGAACCGAACACAATTTTTTTCCAAGTATAGTCTATTCTCAAGTTTACTATCTTAACCAAACCGAAAACCGAAAAAACCAAACCGAAACCATCCGAATTTTGTAAATATTTGAATGGTTCCTAACTCTCTCTATCCGAAAGAACCGAAAACTGAAAAAGTCGAACCGAACCGAAAAACCGAACGTCTAGTCTGAAATATTTCTCAGGATGTCTTATAGCTATCAATTGTAAATTTCTTTTCTTATTGGGTTTCCAATCAAAACATTACTCTCTTCGTCCTGTAACACCAATTATAAATTACAAATAGGCTACATAAACAACTAACAATCACACACTCACAAAGACCTCATCTTGTGAGACAGTTATGCTTGGCTTGCTTCTGTCTCCACACTCACAACTGCTGCCTCCTTAAACCCATTCATGCACGAAGAAGGTTCCACACTCACAATATTCTCTGGCTGATCGTTTTGACAATGCTCAGTAGGTTGAGGAGGGATGATACTATCTTCAAGAACCTTAGCTACTTTGCGCTTTCCTTTCTTAGCCTTCTTCTTGAACTGAGCCCTCCTCGCTTTTGGAGTCTTGATGGTTTCTTTCACTGGGCTTGCTACCTGTAATATCTTCTTCTCACATGGAACTACAGTAAGCTCAGTGCTGTAGTTGGAAAGGTCAATTTTCGATTCTGACTCGATAGCTATAAGAGCTGTTCTTCCAGCGCTTATCTCAGCCTCTCTTTTAGTTTTTGTTGCAGCTCCTGTGTACTTTATGCCTCCGATCTCTACAGTACATGTGAAATGTTGAGCTCTCCCGAGAGTCTCGCTCTTTTGGCAATGATACAATGGAATCGCGTAGTTCATCTTTTGAGCGTACTCTTGAAGAAGATTCTTGCATAAACCCATTTCGTGCTGCATTAAGAAGTCATTCAAAAGTTAGCTGTATGCACATAACTTACAGAAAGAGCCTAAGAATCCTTTCTAGATGTTTGTTATGCATATTAATCTGAAAAGATTCAAACCGGTAGACGAAATCTTTAAGCTCTCGAGTCTAGATCATTGCCCAAATCAAGACCCTCAACAAATACAGAATGGCCCCTAACACATTCTCATAGCTCCCCTTTAAACCTTCCAACTCACAAACTAACTGTAGGGTCTATTGATGAGCTAGCAAAGCTACAACTCACAGCCAAACCCCTAGACTAGTTACTATAGTCCTGCATTCGACTTAACACAGAATCAAAACATAAGACAGATGAGGTGCTTACAACAGGTACTGAAACACATTGGCTTAGCTCACTGGATTTTGCTAATTCCTGGAGAGCAACCTCCGCAGCTGATTGTTCTGCAGCCTTACGATTGAAGAATCCAGGCAACGAATCATATCTGACACCATCAACTATTACTGTCGATTGAAATAAAGATTTGTGTGAAGGGCCTTCTTTGACAGTCTCATATATAGGCGTTGGTAGCTTGAGTTTCTGAGCATATTCCTGCAACCGGCTTTTGAACACATAGCAATTTGAAACACCTGAGCAGGAAAAAACTTCAAAATGAGGAGAAAGATCATAGTCTGGTTAGTAAAGACTAAGCACCAGTCATTCAAACGAAACCCTATCAAACAGAAACAGTGATGAAAACCATAGGATGAGTCCTCAATTGCAAATGTTAAGGCAATCATAAAGCTGAAGACTTTCACAGAGAAACTATACTAGTTCAAAAGTAATGAAGGAGTCTTCAATTGCAAATGTACAGGCAAGCATAAAGCTGAAGAATTTCTCAAAACAAAAGTTATACTTATCCACAAGGGAATAGAGTAGAGAGTTAGAGATATAAATTGCAACCCAGGTTCCTCTCACCATCATAAAAGAGTAAGCTTTACGATACATACTCATATATGACCAATTACAGCGTGAAGAATAACTAAGATGCTAGCTTTCTTTAGTTCCTTAAGGCTGAAAACAAAACCAATCTTTCCCACCCCTATGGAAAGGATGAAAATTTCGAAATCCATAGAGATCTATGCTAAAACCCACAAGGGAAGATACGTTTTTTAAGTAATAAAAACTGCAAATCTAACTTCCCAGGAAGGAATCGAGCAAGAACTAGGAGACAAAGCATGAAAATTAAAACCCATCAACAAAAACATGAAGAAGAAGAGGGGGTGGGGGGAATTCACCAGAGGAAACTTCGTTCGTGGTCATTTTTCTGGAGCAGAGTGTAGCTAAAGAGATGCAAAATGTATAGTTGGCCACGGCGAAGAGACGAGCGAGAAAGATACTTGTCGGCAACAGAGGCACCACCGAGTGATGCTGCAAAAACCCTCCTCCCTCGACTTTATTTTTCCTTTCCTCTTCCTTAGAGACTCTTCTTAATATCTAAATAATTAGTAGTTTAAACAAAATTAAGTAAATAATTTAATTGGGTGAATAAGAAATTAAATTAATACATTATGACTTTTCGTTTAAAAAAAAATTTAATTTATATTATTTTTTTTGAATTGACTAAACCATGTTTTTTTGGATGAGAATTTTTCTGTAAATTTATGACCGAAGTTTTTTTTATAAGACCATTAAACTGCATCAAATATGAGTAAAATTAATATTTGAGAACTTTGTTTTACAAAGATATTTTTTTTTATTTCCACCAAATTTGAGCCTCTCCGATTATAGTTTTGATTTGTTTCTGTAAACTTATATCTTTATATTAATTGAGAAGTGCTTTCGGTCTTATATTTATTTTTAAAATAGTTGATTATTAATTTAGCATTAATAAAATTAGGCTAATTACTTTATTAATTTTAATTTATATTGGTAATTTTATTATATTTTAAAAATTTTATTATGAAGATATATATAACTTTGGATAAATTATTTTAGAGATATACATAACTTTGAATAAAAAATAAAAAATAAAAATAAGATGCGATGACAAATTTAAAAATATTTATATTTTATTTTATTTTTTTAGAGCTATGCATAACGTTTAATAAAAATAAAATAAATCATAAGATGATAAATATAAAAATGTTTATGAATATTTTTAAATATTAATTACTTTTTAGATTTTATATATTAAATTTATATTATTCATATAAAATTTAAATTTATTATATAAATGATAAAAAAATTTAACTATGATATTTATGTATTTATTTTTATACATAAACATATATAATTATAATATTAATATTAAATAGATTTTTATAGTATTATTTTGTTGTTAAACTAATTTATAATTTTTATTTTTAAAAATTTATGTTTAATAATATTTGTGTGCGAACGAATTATACTAGTTATCGTTAATTTGTGGTAGTTTTGTATGATATATCATTACTATTGTTAATTTATGTATTTATTTATACATATGTATACTTGTATAATTTATTTTGATTTCTCATAAAAATGTCTAAATAAACAGATTGCTTATCTTGCATTGTATTCAATAAACAGATTGCTTATTGATTTATTTATTTGAATGTATGTTTTATAAAATTAATAATTAATAATCTTTTTCGTCTTAACTAATTGTCTATATAAATTAATAATTAGTGGAACTAATCCCTTCCTTTTCCTCTACCAAAAACACCTTGCCACCACACTCGTGCGTTCCACGCGCTTCAACACTCTCTGAGTCGCGACGATCCTCCTCTTCTCCGATCATCGGTTTCCTTCCACATACCCAGGATCGCTGTGGTAACGTCTCTATCGCTTCGTCTAACACCCACAATTTTTCAATCCTCCCTCTCAATAGCTCTAGGGTTTTGGTAAATTTGGTTCCTTTGTCCCCGTTCCAAGCGGGAATTTCTCTGCAGAATTGATCATCTTAACATGTGATTTTTGTACAAATTACGAAGATGGTTGATAGTAGTAGCAAGAGAATGAAGAAAACCATCACTGAAGGCGACATCGCCACGCTTTTGCAGAGGTTGATAATCTCTCTTACGTTATAAATTTGACTTCTTTTTTCGCTTTGATTTAGTCAGTGTGTAAAGGAATTGATTTTGATGCAGATATGATGTGAAGACGATAGTGACTCTGCTACAGGAGATGTCATATTATTCCGATATCAAGATGGACTGGAATGAGCTGGTGAAGAAGACCACCACCGGAATTACCAATGCTAGAGAGTACCAGTTGCTTTGGAGACATCTTTCGTATCGTGATCCTCTTCTCCCCGTGGAAGATGATTCTCAGCCTCTGGTAAAGATTCAGTTTCTCTCCAATATTGCCCATCGCTGATGCAGTTTACAGAGTTTTCCTTTTAACGAATCTTGTTTGTGCAGGATGATGATAGTGACATGGAGTGTGAATTGGAAGCTTCACCAGCAGTCAGCCATGAAGCATCAATGGAGGCTATTGCACATGTGAAAGTAAGAAGGGAATATAAGATTGTTTCAAGAGATGTCATGTTTATAGTTGCTTCATTTTAAGTTGTCGTCTCTCTTTTTATACCAGGTGATGGCTGCTTCGTATGTGCCACCAAGTGAGTCCGATATACTCGACGACTCAACATGTGAGGCTCCCTTGACAATAAACATACCTTATAGTCTCCCTGAGGGAACTCAGGAACCATCGGACTCTCCTTGGTTGTCAAGAGGGATGGATATCACCTTTCCTGTTTATCTTCATAAAGCTACTTCTACCGAGGGGATGAATGGAAATGGTTCAGCTAGTAGTAGCATGGCTTCTCGGAGGAAAAGGAAAAAATGGACTGCCGAGGAGGATGAGGAGCTGATCGCCGCTGTGAAGCGATGTGGTGAAGGAAACTGGGCACATATCGTTAAGGGAGACTTTAGAGGAGAGAGAACCGCCTCCCAACTCTCACAGGTTGTGATTTCACTTGTCTATATTCTTATGAGGATAAATGGTTGATACTACCTACCCTGTTTTAGTTGTTGGAGGTGGCTCTATACAGACTATAACAGCACTGTGGTAATCACTCTAGAAATAAATCTGTTGTCATCTATTCTGGTATGGATGTGGGGTTCCCCCATTTTTCCGGGTTCAAATCCCGGCAACAGATTCTTTGATATGATTTATAGTCGCTAGGCAATCATAGAAGGTAGCTGATAAGGCAATGTTTTATCATATTTTCATCCATCTATACATTTTTGCAGATATATTCTCCGTCAGATAATCTTTGATGGTTCTTTGGCTACTTGGAAAAGGATATGATGTTTAGCATGTTTGGTAACAAACTGACTATTTTATTTGCAGAGGTGGGCGCTCATAAGACGAAGGTGTGATATTTCAACCTCTGCTAGCCAATCTGGTCTACAACAAACTGAAGCGCAGATAGCAGTTAACCGTGCATTAGCTTTGGCTCTGGGGAATCCTCCTCCTTCCAAAAAAGTTGCAGTAGGTAAAAGAAACAGACGATCCGTCACTGCTGATTCTAGAATTTATTATATAACAAAGAAGGCTTTAGATTGGTTACCACTTGCTATGATATTGTCTAAAACAGAATGTAGGGTCCCTGTTTAACTGGGGCGAGGTTCTGTAGCTATAATATTTGCTTCATTTTGTACAGGTGTTCCGCCAGCGACTTCATCTTGTACCATCACAGAAACGCAAGGCAATGGGGGCCCTTCTTCTCAAGGTCAACAACAGGCTAAACCAGTTGTTGTTCAAACATTGTCTCGGCCAGCAACATCAGTTCCAGCTTCAAAATCTCGAGTTGGTGTTAAAAAAGCAACACCAAGCTCCACTTCCAGATCGAATTTAATGGTAACAGCTAATTCAGCAGCTGCTGCAGCAATCATGGGTAGCAAATCGACTGCTGCATCAGTACCAAAGGTCGAACCAGTGAAAAATACTTCTACAGCCTGTATGCCTCGTCCCTCAGGTAGCCTCGTTGTACCAAAGGTTGAACCAGGAAAGCGTGTTGCCGCTTCTAGTATTGCTAAAGCGGTTGGACCTGCAAATACACGGCCTCTAGCTAATGGAAACCTGAAACTTGCGACGCCTTCATCATCTTCTATCAAAGCTCCTCTTATGGCTCCTCGTTCAGGAGAATCTACAACGCTTTCTGCGTCCGCTCCCTTAGCTTCTGCATCGGAGATCGTCTCCAATCAAAGAGTTTTTGCAGCCTCTGCCCCAGCAACTGTATTACCACCAAAGCAAACTGCAAAGACCGTCACTTGCAAACCAGATGGACAACAGAAAGAGCAACCTCGGGGAGATGGAGCAAGCTCATTGGTTACAATCCAGCCAAATAAGACCTCAACAAACTCAGAGATTAGCACTAGCAGGGGAAAGCAGGCTACACAGGCTCAGTCCCCTAATCTTTTGCCTAGGAAAATCCCAGTTGCTCAGACTGCAGTTCTCGGTACCGCTAACCAAAATTTGGCGGATAAACCATCTGATAAAACTGCAGCAGCATCCATCAGTGGAGCTGGTTCGCAATCTAAATGTGAAGTAAACAACAAGGTTGGTTCGGTGATTGCAACCGTGGGAAGGACCGGACAGGGTGTTTAGTTCTTTGACAGAAACGGATGATAGTTTTATTTTGGAGCTTTTATTTATAAGTTTTATTAGGAGACTAAAAGAAAGATATTATGTAAAGTAGGCCCTCCCAGTACATGGTACTAATTACTCTTAATATAAATCTCATACACTTGCGATCTTCAGAGTCTTAAAAGGAGATCACCTCCTAAGCTTTTGTTGCTTAATTAGGGAGCTTTTCAGGTGGGACAATGTAGCTACACTGTTTCTGCAGAGCTGGAGATGGACTGACCCAAGAGAAGATTGATGAGGGTTGCTTCTGTTGTTTATACTTCTTTAACTTGACACCAAACAAGAATGACCTTAGTGGAATCCCAGGCTTTCCAGCCGATGATGACGTGCTCTTGCTCAGAGATCTCGGTGCCGTCGCATTCAAGATCCCAAGATCCTCTTCTAGTTTGCAGACAACTCTCTCCACTTCGGTTCTCAGAGCTTTTGCACGCTCAAGGCCAGCTTGAAGTTCGTTAAGGACCCTTTTGTTCTCCTGTTTCATGTTGAGTATCTCGCCA
This sequence comes from Orychophragmus violaceus, assembly GCA_030180135.1. Classification (NCBI taxonomy): domain Eukaryota; kingdom Viridiplantae; phylum Streptophyta; class Magnoliopsida; order Brassicales; family Brassicaceae; genus Orychophragmus; species Orychophragmus violaceus. The sequence continues at coordinate 3,414,992 of CM058230.1, forward strand.
TGGAACTTTGCAGCCTGGTAACCGCTTATCTCTGTATCGCTTACTTTACTACCACCTGATTGAGACGTTAGCCTTGAAACTTCATCTTTAATATTGCAAAGCGTTGCATACCTTTCCTCTAGTTCGTCTCTCAGAACTGCACTGTTCTCTAGCCATAACTGCAGCTCTGTCTGAATCTCTCTTAGGTGTCTATATATAGGTTTTGCCTCTGATGCAAGTGCAATGTTACTACGGCTTCCTGCATTATCCTGTTTCAATAGCTCTGCTTTAAGGTCCTGAACTGCTGTCTGGTACTTCTGTATCTGGTGAACAGATGTACTAAATCTTAACCAGAACTCGATATTCTCCTCTAGCACCGCATCAATATCTCCACGCACTTTTTCTTCCACAGCTGGGATCTTCTTTCTTAGGCCTTCATCAGTATATGCAAACTTCACCTTGACTGCGTCTTCCTTTGTTCTTTGAGGTGTTCTCTTCAAGTCTCCTCCTTCCTGATGTGGTGCCATGGAAATTGAAGAGTTGGAGCTAGGAGAAATACTCATACTTTCAGGCTGGCTTCTTCCCACTGGATGTGGAGAATCCTTTCCAAACATTTCAGGTTTCTTGCATAACAAATGAAGGTCCACGTCTTCGCAAGATACAGCATTCTTGAGCTCTCTCAACTGCAATGCTAGCTCAAAGAAGCCATCACGGTTCTTCTTCTCAACTTCACTCAACTTTCTCTTCACTTCTCTGTAGTCCTTTAGCACTGATGTGTATTCATCCAATAGAACCTTCTCTCTATCCTCCACTCCATCTGCAGGTAACAACTGCCTCCAGTTTCTCCTCTCATCATCTTCCGATCTCTCTTCTTGAACAGACTCTTGATCTATACTATGTTTGACTACAATTGTCTCTTTTATTTCCTCTGCACTCTTTATCTCTGTGTCTTTTGAGATTGAATCTAAATCCTCTTGTGCATCTTCACTGACATCTTCATCCATTTTCACTTCCTGTAACTTTCCAGTCAAGTCATTAGCTGTGCTATTAGCTTCACTCAAATGATTCTGAAGATTATTGTTCTGATCGTCCACTCTTTGGAACAGGTTTCTAACTTTACTCAGCTCATCTTCAAGGGCTGTTATCCTTTTCTTCATATCTATGGAATCTGAAACAAGACATGCCTTGTCTTCCTCTACACCACGGATATGTTCATGTAACTCATCAGTGTCTGATCTTAATGTCTTTGCCAATGCTGTATGAGATGGAGCTGTTGTTTCCAGAGAAACCACTTTCTCTACTAGCTTATCTATCTTCTCTGCATTAGTCAGGTTCTCATTCAAATCAACCGATTCTTTCGCAGTTTCATGGCTCGATTCTTGACCAGAAAAGGCTTTATCAGCTTGTTCTTGTTCTTCAATCTTGATCTCAAACTTGTTCTTCAGTGCTTCAAACCTCTCTGTTGCAGAATCAATCCTTTCCTTCTCAGTTTCTGCATCTTCAGCAAATCTCTTCTGCGTCTCCTCAAGCTTAGCTATCGTCTCTTTACAGGAGCTAAGAGCTGTGCTCGCCACCAGTGTCCTAGCTTCACCATCTTCTATCTCTGCACCAACCCCAAACTCATCTTGTAAACTACAAACCCTCTTCTGCATCTCTGTAACCTCAATCTCCAAACTCCAATACCTTTCATAAGCTTGCTCATAAGAACTCCTCACAAACTCCTTCTCAGTCTGTAGCATCAAGATCCCCTTATGAATTCTATCAATCTCCTCTAATGCCTCTTCTTTACTCAATCCTGAACTCACCAATGCTGAAGAAGATCCCGAACTTTTCATATCACCAGGTTCCTTTCTAGACAACACCATCAGAGATTGGCTCTTGAACTCTTTCTTGGGAATCTCAGGGACCTCTGGTATGTTAGTTCCAATGGGAATGAGATGAATATTCTTAGGTGGTTTCTCATCATCGTCATCATCATCATCATCATTATCATCAAGAGGAAACTGAACATGTTCAGGGAGAGCGGTAGCGATCATATGGTTGGCACTTTGAAGTTCTGTGGATAAATGATCATAGCGTTCTGCTAAAGCACGGTATGATCGAAAAGCTTCCTCCACGAAATTAACAATCTCAGGCCTCTTACGGTAATACATCTCCGCCCTTATTGCAAAAGTGTCTCCATCTTCATTTATGATCTTAAGTGTGTAATGTACCTTCTCCTCCATATCTAGGAAAGTTGAGAATTCAGTAAAACAACTCAATTAGCCTTTTATTCTCCATGTTTCTTTGCATTGAAATATGATATGTGAAAACATGAAGGAACATATATATACCTTGAAGATTGTGTTCGAGCCATTTGGATTGTTTTGTACGGATGTGGCTAGCCCACCACCATGAATATGCATTGCTTGCTGCTCTCTGCAACATCGTTTCCGTTTTAATGATTAATCAGAAGAAGAAGAAGGCTAGAGCATGGTAGAATCATCAGAGTTTCTTTATGATCCTCTTATGTCAATTCATTTTCTTTATAAGATTCTTATTACTTTTAACTATAAAACCTAAATTTGGAAGATGGTATATTGTTTTCTTTTGTCGTTTAAAATTGTAATGATTATTTTACCGTAAATGACAATATAAGACATGGCAGTTCAACTGGTTTATAACCGACAACAAAACATAAAACCGATTGTTACATTGCATTATAGTTACTTATCGAACACGTCAGTATCCACCAATGTCACTTGACACCAAAACACGGTTGAAACTAATTTGAGTTCATTTGTTAACGAAAAAACTAATTTGAATCTCATATTGATATAACATATGTAAACGTTACTCAATATAACATGGAAAAAAAAACCCGATGATGACATTTTTCTTTCCTTACTCTTTTTTCTTCCAAAAAACCACCTACAACGTTATAAATATTTCCTAAAAGGACGTGATTGATAATAAATCCACTAAGTCTAACCATCAAAGACCCAAGTCAAGTTACACATCACAATCACTATATCTCCATCTCCTCAACTTCGTGCAAGGAAGATAGCCTTCGACGTTTTGCAGCTCGCTTCTCATCTTCTTCCTCCATTGGCTCCTTCTCCTTCTGATCACAGTCATCCCCAAGATCTTCAATCGTCTTGTCCTCAATTTCAAGATGTTCACTAGTCTTGTCCTCAACTCCAAGATCATCACTCGTCTTGTCCCCAATTTCAAGATGTTCACTAGTCTTGTCCTCAACTCCAAGATCATCACTCGTCTTGTCCCCAATTTCAATATGTTCACTAGTCTTGTCCTCAACTCCAAGATCATCACTCGTCTTGTCCCCAATTTCAATATGTTCACTAGTCTTGTCCTCAACTCCAAGATCATCACTCGTCTTGTCCCCAATTTCAATATGTTCACTAGTCTTGTCCTCAACTCCAAGATCATCACTCGTCTTGTCCCCAATTTCAATATGTTCACTCGTCTTGTCCTCAATTCCAAGATCATTCTCCAATTGCTTCTCCTCGTTTCTATCATCTTGACTCGATGCGATCACAAGTTCGTCCTGCGTAGATGCGAGCTCTTCATTCTCAGTGTTGTGATCAGTGCTAAGACCCAGGGTTGCAGAAAATAAAGAGACCGTCTCTCTTGGTGGACTATCACCGGTTTCTCCTTGATAAACATTTTCCATTGTGCTGTCTTCTATGATATCAATATCTTCGGAATCATTGGAACTACTTTTCGAGGTTTCGGATAACGAATCAGCCTCACCTTCCTTCTGCACCGGCATCATACTTAGGTTCCATGAAGATAACGTGATAGGTGCTCTCGGAGATACAGTTCCACTGATACGTTGAAAGTTGCCCTCTCCAGATTTCAGACACATAAACTGTTCACCAGTTTCCATCTCTACTTGCTGCCCAAAACAGAGGCAAATAAAAAAATAAAAAATTGCATATCATAAATATGGAGATTTGATCATTAGCTTGCAGAATTTTGTACTACCTCTGTTGCCAATGAGTTGTTACTAAGCTGATAAAACGAAGATGGTTCCTCGAATGTTTGTTGTAGTTGTCCAAGTAATGATGATCCTGTGTTGTTGGCTCCTGAATCGAATAAATCCCTCAGAACCATACCGGAATCATTAACAGCTTGCGTGTTCCTCATGGAAGATCTTTCAAGCAACGTCATTTCAATTCCTTGATCATGCTGTGTCTGTGTCATGTTCCCGTTACAGTCTACCAAGGGGGTGCATCTCCCAGAGAAAACCTTGATGCACGTATTATTATTGACGGGCACTGGACTTTCGCAGGACTGGTTCTGTTCATTACTAACTTCCCGTGAACGGTCTTCAAGGAGTTCAAAAATTAGATTCTGAATCAGAGTACGCTTCAATGAGGCCTCGGCAGGAGGGAACCAGTTCAGATAAAGCTGAGAAAACCAGAGAAAAAGCATGATCAGCGTAGAAAGAGACTGAAGAATACAGTCCCAGCTGTTCTTAGAGTAAAGCACTTCAACTCTCAAAAAATATATGTTTCGACTCTTTCCAACCGATCCATGATATCAGGAACCAAGCAGACGATTCTACCCTGATTGGGCTGCAAATAGACAAACTTCTACACTAAACAAAAACAGATAACTCAACTGGCCAACATAACTGCAGAGTAACATATAGCAAGAAAGCTGATTATTCTGGCATGCATCTGTGACATGATTGCGGGTGAAAAGATTCAGTTTGGCAAAGCTTCTTATCCACCAGTGACAAAATGAGAAACTATACCAGAATGTATGAAGCAGAACTGATCTATTCATGCACTCAACATCATATTATAAAAAAAATTGGAACTCTTCAGGAATCGTAACATATCTCGTTCTACCCCAGCAGCAAGTATTAACCCTTCTACGAACTATAGTAATACATGAGAGTAGCAATAGGAGTATAAACTTACGAAGTTGGAGGCATTATATATCTTGAAAGGACTGAAATTCTGGGGAGCTTCAGCAAGAAATAGCTCCAAATAGTGCAGCAGAAAGAGGCCACAGTCAAATGAGTTTTCCTGCTGTGGTAACTGAAAAAGAAAGAGCAAGTCAGAAATCAGATAAACTATCATTAACAGCTGCGAAAATATCTATTTGTTTAACAGGAAAACAAGGTTTCACAAAAGAGAAAGAACGTATAAAAGGGCCACGGGGAAAAACAATTTACAGACTAGAGGCCGGACCTCAAGTGAGACAAACCGCAAATTCATGAATCTGGAAGAAATATCATCCGATGTCCCTTTATGCCTCTCCTTCCACTCCTCGGACAAGTAACTAAAATCAGCAAGATGTTGCACTACCCAGCTTAAAACTTGAGTATGAATATAGTTCCACACTTAATTCAAAAGGATCAGCGCATGGAGAAAAACATATTCTTCAACGAATACGGTAAAGAGAACATTAGGAAAGTACATTATCATCACGTAGGCAAGTGAGAAACGTAAATGAATGACGTATATGCAATGCTTTGAAAATAAGAAGTTGAGATTAGAAGACGAAACGGAAACATTACTCATACCTTTGGACTAGATTCTTAAGCCCTGCATGGCTCCCTTTTATAGAATCCATATGTAATATGCATGGTACTTTTGTGGAGTCATCCAAGTCTAGATCTGCAGAATAATGTACAACATAATCTAATAAACTGAATGATTATGACTTGGTAATAGATAAAGTAACATGTGACTTCACCTGTACAATTAGCCACTTCACCAGGATGACATATGACTATCAAACTCCAGTGAAGACTGTCATTAGAATTTAGGAGTGTCAGATTTCGAACTCATAAACATTTATAAATAGAATTTCATAAAGTTTTTCGTACTTGAAGTTCACCGGCACAATAATGTAGTCCTTCCCAAACATGTCCACCTTCCTTGTCCACTTCCGGACACGTAGAAAAGCAGCCTTTCCATCAGCTATACTCGATGGATCTTTGTCGAGATCAGCAAGTTTCCGGAAGAAAAAGCTGTTAAAGAAATGGAATCTGTGTCTTTCCTCAGCTTGAATCTGATTCTTCAAATAACTGTGAATAATAGAGTAGTACACCAAAAAAGTAGATGTGATTTGTTAATACTGTATCTAAGTTAAATAAGGTTAGCATCACAAGAAGATTTAGATATGACTGCAAGAATTGCACAAGGAAATTTGTAAATTATACTGAGACCATCAACCAAGCGAGAAATATAACTATCCAAAACCATGTGTCATAAAAATAATTATATAGCAAACCAAGAAAGTTCACTACAACGCATCCCAAAGTCTATTCTATTTGTCAGCATTCCATCAGAGAGATTAGTTTAAGAACTTACTTAATATAGAAGTCAATGATTGTGTCATTCACAAATGTCTCTGGCTGCAAGAGCTCAACATCTCTTTTACAAATCGAAACAGCATCTGGTTCTCCCTTTGGGTAGATAACATCCTCAAATGGTTTATCAAAGCTGGAAAGACAAGATAAAAATCACAATTCAAAATAAAATGCCAGCTTGAAATTCCTTGGGTAATATTTACGCAACCATAGCAAACATGACACAAATAACATTAAATACACTGCATGCCAGAACCTCAACAATCGAAATATTACAATTTTAGAAAGAAGATATCTAGTTGTTAGTCCCAAAAAACATATTCTACCGACTAAGTGCACGATTAGATGTGGCTGCATGCCGTAGATTTGGGACCATATATAGATACGGCCGTAGACGGTTCTACAGCTTTAATTATTTTTTTACATAAAAACAAAAAAAAACTATAGCTTCTAAAGCCTCAAGATAGTGGCTTTGGGGAAAAAAAAGAAGAGTGAAATGTAGAGGCTGTGTAGATACAACAGATAGCGTGCCGTAAGGTGCCAGATATAGATTAAAACGCTTGAAGGAAAAAAAATAATTTGAGAAAAAAGATCATTAAAGTTTCCACATACTACCCTAACCTGAAAAATATATCACCTTTACATACCACTCATTTTCTAAGGCATCACTATTCTGACGCTTAAATTAAGTTGTCATTCCTTCTATGCATAAACTTGCAGATAGCTAAAAACTAAATCACCGCACCTTGTACGCACAAACTTGCCTATTGCTAAAAACCTAATTCTGCCTGAGTAAATGACAGGAGAAGCAAATTTTTAGTTATCTACTTCAGAGAGCTATAGTCTATAAGTAGTGACGTACTTTGGAAATTCGTTCCTCAAAAGCAGAACGGAAGACAACATCTAATTCCAAAAGGACATAAATACAGCTCTTATAGAGCACTCTTACCGTGGAAAATAACGCTTATGTTGATGCAAGTTGTCCCCTGATACTTCTAGGTCATCACTACAATAAAGAAACATTTATGGGATGATTTGGATCTGTAAGTCACCAAAGTGCTCAAAATGTAACTAAAACAATATATAAGCTATTGCCCCTCTTCTAAATATTTGGTCCACTTTACCCTCAGTAAGCCTTGAGTATTTCCTTTTATATGCAGTTTGCTTTTGAATTAAGGTTTTGTTTACTTTAACCTTAACACACTTAAAGTCGAATTTCCTGATCAGATTTGGGTTCTCATACGGTTCTAACCAAATGACTTGTACTCATATTTAACAATTTCAGCTCAGTTATTCAGCAAATAATATTTCATGTCATCAGGGCATGCGATTAAATTTTCGAAATGAAAGTGAGCCAGAAAGAATGTGAGTTTTCAGTAAGTGTTCTGTAACAGAAGCTTACTCAAGGCCAGCATTCCATACAGCCCTGTATTTCACATGCAGCGAGTTAACTTGTTGTTGCTTCTCAGGCCAACTGTGTTCTTTAGCTGCAAACTTTAGCTCCTTAATGTCTGGAAACCACAAGAAGCAATATAATAAGTCAGAAGAGGGATCCCCTCGAGTCGGAAAGAGCCAAAGCTTAAAAAGTCATTGTTTGGTTTATGCTGACTCTTGGCCATCATTAAACAACAACCTACAGGAAGCAGCCGCTACCAGTTCGGCAGATTAAATAATTCAGTAAATTGGCTCAGTTTGAAGAACTGCATATAAGAATATCTCACTAGATCATCAGTTCACCTTATATTCTATTTACCCGTTTCTACTAAATCAAACTAATATCAAATTGAAAGCATGAAATGGTAGTATCATATTTGTAGTTATTTCCCCAAAGTTAGATTAGTTAGCCTGTCCAAAACTCTTTGCAAACAAACAGATTAGTTAGATTAATGTCTACTGGCTTGTTACGAATAAGAAAAACAGTAACTCCACCTACACCATATGCATTGAGGAATAAGAGTATTTGGACAACAAGAATCAGTGAAATGCGACAAATAGTTTTTTTAATAGCTTGACACCATATATAGAGTAAGTAAACCTTCAATGACCCCACTTTTTAAATAACATACAGTATCGGGTGCCAAAGATGACAAAGCACTAAATCACATTGGTAGGATTATAACAAGATAAATTGAAGAAAACAATAACTGAGTATACCCGTGGTTTGTTGCATATCTTCATGGCAATTTTCATCCTTTAATAGAACTCGAATTCTGAGAATGATCAGTCCCACCTATGAAAGTGACCAGCAAAACTTATAAAATTGATATAGGCTCATATATTAAAAAAAAAAAAAAAAAATGAGCCCATAAAGTATTTTTCAAACAGGAAGCATTACATAAATGAAAACTCACATTTTGGTACCAATTGTATTGAATACTAACTATGTCTTCAACTCCAAATTCACAAGAGAATGGCCCTTCTTCATTATTTTCAAGGTAACTCTTTATTTTGATGCCATTGCATGAAAAGATTACCAGAGATGCAGTACAAGGCATATCCTTAAGTACAACATACTCTGGGATCATGATAACAGCCGTATTTCTGTCGATCTGCAAAGTGGAAAGCGTCACTCGACAAATTGTAACTCTTACTTGGTATATTCAGGGAAAATTAAAAGTATCATTAGCTAATATAAAAATATAACCAGATGTTTAGACCATCGACCACTCCCATCAGAAGAAAAAAACTGCTAACAGGAATAGCCATATTCCAACTCGTATGATAAGCGTTGGCATTTTAATTGTTGAAGCTCACAAACAATAGAGTGCAAATAATTATTAATAAATTGGATCAAGAGACACGGTCACATCATTTTCATGCAACCACAATCTGAATATGAAAGAGTCATCGAACCATGCATAAAGAGATTCTTAACCAGGCTGAAGAAATACACAGTAAAACAAGTAAAATTTCAATCACAGAAAAGATCACACAAAGTACTTTCAGGGCATATAGAGGATGAACGAAGAAAAGAATCAATAGTATCCTTTTGCAACCACAGCAGATGGCCTAAAAGGCTAAAAAATTCTGGCAGTAGTTTTAAAGCGATTGGTTAAGAAACAAGAAAACTCATTACCTTTTCCATATCATCGAAGCAGTGTTCAGCCAACCAATCTTTTGGCGCATATAGCATTGAAATCAATATCTAGTTAGACATAGGAGGACATCAACGCATACATATAAGGAAGTATAATGAAATCCTGTAACATGTACCTTCATCACCTTCTGAATCAGAAGCTTCACTCATCGCGGAACGATCACTCAAGCTTTCATCAATATCCGACATCATATCACTTTGCTCCTGCTGCAAATGTGAAGAGGTAAAAATGCAAGCTAAATATTTTGAATGCTTTTTAGCATACAAAAATAACAAGCAATACAAGATAGATTTACATACACTGGATGAAGAATCTGAATGGGGTGAGTTAAGCTGGGGTTGATATGGTGAAGTTTTGGCGTAGAAACGTTTTGCGCTCGGCTGGCAAGGGACACTTTCCAGTCCATGAGCTACATCTGTCTCTTTTATGTGGTCTTCAATATTCAAACCGAACACCAATCCATGATTATCGTGATCTACTTCTGTTTCTTTTCCGTGGTCTTCGGTATTCAAACCAAACGTCAATCCATGATCTGCATCTGTTTCGAACAAATGGTCTCTGGTGGACTCCTCAGCTAATGCTACTAAAGCCGGAGCATCCTCACAATGACCATTTACTACAGCAGTAGCAGCCTCTGGACAACTTGCGCCTTCCAGTTCTCCTTTATGAACAAGTTTGTCCTGGCAAACTGACAGCCATAAGCCATTAACCACGTTCATAAGCTGCTTATAATAAGTATCACAACAGCATTTAGCATCACTATCTCTTACATACTCCAGCAACAAAGCAATGTTCATTCAGCCGTACACTAGAGTGCGAAAAAATAAAATCGATTAAATAATTCTCAGCTTAGCTTCAACTGGAAATATCTCAATGTTAAAAACTGGGGCGAGAAATTTAGTGAAGTTCAAGGAAGAAGAAGAGCATAAACTTACAGCTCTGGATGCGGTGGCGTTGCACAACCGGAGAACTGGACGGACTAGGGTTTGTGAATTTTTCCAACAACTTTCCAGAAGCGGACTCAGCAAGCTCATCCTCATCGTTGAAATCGAAGACTTCAATGTTTTCCTTCATCGCTAGGATATCTAAGGGAAGTCTCGCCGGGAGAAACAGACAATCCAAGCCGGAGATCGGCGGTCGAGGGTCGAGAGAGAGGAGGAGAGACGACAAAATGAAAAACAAGTCAACAACGAATGCCACCGCGTTTGAACTCCACGCGCGTATGTAACTTTATATCAAAGCTTCACTGCATAATAATTCAGCTTTGAAATGACTTATATACCCTTGGTTCGCCGTGAACTCGACGTGGACGCCATCGTTCTCGTCTCTCTTATTAACTTTCCAAGAGTTTGATCACAAAACTGAAACAGAGAAAGTCTATGGATATCTCAGGGAGCTTGACTTGCGTCGTCGTGGCGGTAGATGGAAGCGAGGTGAGCATGGAAGCTCTGAGATGGGCTCTGGACAACCTCAAGCTCTCATCGTCTTCTTCCGATCCATCATTCGTCGTCCTCCACGTTCAGCCTTCCCCTTCTGTCGCCGCCGGCGTTAGCCCCGGCACCATCCCTTTCGGTGGTCCCAGTTGAGTCTTGTTAATTACTACTAAGTTTTTGATCGTTTATGGTGTTTGTTGAATTGACTCGTTTGCGATGAAGGTGGTCTGGAGGTTCCTGCTTTCACCGCTGCAATCGAGCAACATCAGAAGAGGATCACCGATACCATACTCGAACACGCTCGTCAAATTTATGCTGATAGATCGGTGAGTTGAGATCCAGTAGCGATTTTCTTATAATTTGATTGATTAGAATCTGGAGCACTTACTTAGTTCTCATCTATATATAAGTTTATTGATTAATGGGAAAGTTGAGATGATATACTCTCAGGTAAATGTGAAAACCCAAGTGGTTGTTGGGGATCCCAAGTATAAGATCTGCGAGACTGTTGAGAATTTGCACGCTGATCTGCTTGTCATTGGTTCTCGGGCTTTTGGTCGCATCAAGAGGTACCAATCTTTTATTCTACGCTAGTATCTTGCTGTGTGTTGATAAACTGATGGAAGCTACAAATCAAAAGTCAAGGCGTTTGATCTTGGTTGAGTGAGTTGTCCCTTACTGACTTCAGGCCATTGATGCTCACGTTCCGTAACATCTTTGCTTGTCTGTGTATGAATGAACTAGAATCTGCGTCTACTTCAGAAATGGAAGAGATTTTTGGCCTAATAGTTAGAACAAGATTGGTCTAAGCTAGGGGTGAAAAATGTTTGATTCTTTAAGCTTCACTGACATGGTTATAACATAATCAGGCAGTTAACCTGAACTTTACAGGGGACATCTCTCTGCTTATCCAGCAAATACTGTTTTGGGGAATCTCTTTCCCGTTTATGATCCATATTAGTGTGTGTTATTTTAATGAGCTATGTCTTATTTAGTGGATCAAATGCCAGTGTTGAATCCAGTTTTTTTGCTTTCAACAGGATGTTTCTTGGAAGTGTAAGCAACTACTGCACCAACCACGCTCACTGTCCTGTTGTTATAATTAAACCCAAGGACGAATCTTCGGAATAATGAGGTAAACAAGTTTAGCTTCTTGCAGATTATGTCAGACACATTCGGAATATTCACCCATCCACACACTGTTGTTCATATCCAAACCAACCTAATAATTTTGAGGGAATACCCAAGTAGCCTATTTAACTTGGTTATCCAACCATCTCTTCATTTTTCAGGAGATATGTACATATGCAAAAGGATATCAGAACCATGTTTGTAAGTTTGTGAATGTTTGTAAAGCTATGGAAGCAAAGCAAAGAATCCACCTGCTTACTTGTTAAAGCATTTGTGAATGTAAAATTAATAAGAGCTACATAAACATTGGTTGGGCTCATTATTTGTGTTGTACTCATATTATTTATTTATTTTTATCTATGGTGAGGATTGAATTATGCGAGTTTTTGTTGCATCAATCACTATGAAGAAGAGTTACAGAGCTAACTGTTTGAACCCAACTATAGAGCTAACTTGGTTTTGTGGCATACAAAAGAGTATTGGAAAACTTTGTGTGCACCATCTCTCTCTGTCTCCGCAAATGCATGTTAAATATTATAAAATCCTATTTGCCACTCTTTTCAAGGGTTCAAGAAACAGATGCGCTTGAGCTAAGTAGTTTTTACAATTCCCTACGGAACTGACAGAAACCTAACAGGACCGTGAAGCTTGTCAAAAATAACTGCTGTGAGCATTCGAGAAACAGCTACCACGATTGGATGAGCAACTGCCACACTTCCTATTCCTGAAAGACAGTAAATGCAGGTAGTTTTTTATTTTTAGTACATAATCCAACCACGAAAATGTTTTTTTATGAATTCAAAACAGATCAATCAACCAGTCAAGCAAACCAATCGCATACTCATCCTAATATCTTCAGGAGAATTTTCCCGCACAATAAACATCAACTTAAATAGCTTGTTGTCCTATACTATTTTTCAAGTTCCCAGTTCTAAGAAATGACACATTGGTTCTCACTTAGCCTTTTCACAGTACCAGCAAAGTATTTGAGGTATATGGTCCATAAAAACAAAAGATCAAAGCAAGAAACCAAAACTGTCAGTTACACCAGTGCGGATAACTAAACAACCTGCAACCATTAATTTAATTAAACTCGAAAAGGGTCTACTTAGATCCTAATCCTAAAAAAACGTTTGACTAAGATGAAGTCATCAGGCATACCCTCATGTTTACCTACTTTAAAACCAAAAGATACAAAGAAACAAGGAGCATAAGAACCCTACCTCCATAGGTCCAGAACCGTCTTTTGTGGCTGCGTTGGAATGAACAGGATCAGGAATTATCAGGCCTGCAGGAACCAGGCCAAACTTCAAAGCCTGTTCGAGTCTGGCAATTTCTTCTATCGTCTGGGAGTTGATAATTGCAGCCTGGAACATCATGGAAACGAAAACCTGAATATTACTATCAAACACAGAGCATTAACTTCCTCAGTATAAATAAACAAACAAATCAGTGAGTAATTCTTTCTCCTATTCAGTTTCCAGTTTCCAGTTTCTCTCCTCCAGTCCTCTTTCAACACCCCCAGGAAACAATTTGTGAAGCTTTTGTGGTTTCCATCTTGGACTAGCCTTTTTAAAACATTGTAACTCCCTATGCTACTCAACTGAAAAATCTATTTGACCAGATTTAGTGATAGTCGCACCTTGATTGCTAAAATTTGCTCCTGTGTTGGGGCCACCACTTTTGGAGTCTCTGGTTCTTCTGTAGTATCTGACACTTTTCGAACCTCCTCCTGAGATACCTTCTTAACCTCCTCTTCTGCTTCCTTAGATGAAAACAAAGCTGCTGCTTCAGCTCTCTCCTGTTTAGAAACAATGATTGTCAGGTAAATGGTCTTCTTAGCATTTTCTAGTTCACAATAATTTAAAACAACAGAAGATGCCATTTTCACTGCAGTCTAAAACAAAAAGGTATAACAATTTATTATGTCCTCCTTTTTCAGGATGATATTATGGTTAGCTCTCTGTAAAACTTGAGATGCAGCAAAAACAGTAATTTCAATTGGCATCAAAAGAAAACAAAGATGAACAGTGAATAAAGCACAGAATAAGGTCCATACCTTGGCTTTGACTTTTATGAAATCCAATACTCGAAGTGATTTTAGCTTGTGAATCACATAAAGGCGATAATTTGGCTTTTTGGTGATATTGTTATCCAATAAACTAAGGTACTGCAGCTTCGGAATGGAGGCAAGGGGATCGATTTCAACCAAATTAACAAGCCTGTTATTTGTAAGAACCAAAGTGTGCAGCTTTGGTAGGAATTCTGCAAAAAGAGCAAGCAAAAAATAAACATAACACATATACCCAACAAAGCAAACAATGTATTCAAATTCACAGGTTACCTCCAATATTAGGATTTATTCGAGTGATCCGATTGTTATTGATGAGCAAAGTTCCTAAGCGATTGAGGAGTGGAAAGTTTTCTAGCTTAACTATCTCATTATCAGACAGATCAATTGTATCGAATTGGTCCTGTAAGCGAAACAACACAAGTTAATTACCAAACCCACCAAAATCAATTCAACACAAGAAATCTAATACGAGAGAGTTTCAAAACATATCAGCCTCAAACATGAAAATTATATCTTACGAGAAGGCTTTCATATAGAAGACTGACTCTAAAAGTAAAGAACCTACAATCAGAACAAGAAACTAAGACAAAGGATCAAATTACTTCAGTTCACCACTGATTTCTTTCAATGATTTTTCAAAATATCTGAGTGCAGAAACCTAATAGGCAGGCTTAAAAACATCCACAAATTCGTCGTCAACCTACAGACAATGAAGAAACGAAACCCGATACAACATGTCGCCATAAACAGAGCAAGAAGGTACCTCAGTAGCACCCAAGTTCTCGATTACAGGAATCTTGTTGCCTGAAACAAAATAACCCCCAAAAAAGATGCGTTTAGGGTTACGAAAACTCTAGAACGGTAATGGGAAAGATAATAAGATTACCTCGTAGTTCCAATTCTCGCTCCTTAATGGCATTGAAGAAGTGAGGACTCTTCCAGATCAAATCAGCCGTGAGCTTCACCATTATTCTACTGCTAGGGTTTTACTGCTTCTGGCTCTCTGCTCGTCGAATTCAGAGGAAAGACCGAAAGAGTGAGTGTGTCGAAGAACTCATACAACGCAGATGTCTTTGCTATTATAACTCGGCCCATTTAATTGCAATGTTGGGCTATATGGATAGCCCACGCGGTCCATTTAATTGCAATGTTGGGCTTTTCGGGTGGCTCATAATAATTTCGTAATTTAACCAAAACAATTTCTCGAGTTCGATTGATATTTTAGATTAGAGTTCGATTGAATCTTTTCTTCCCCCTTGTTTCCAACCCTAAATCTAGTGTCACTCTCTCGCTTCCTCGTTCTGCCGATTTGCGTCAGCATTGCCTTGAATTTGAGTGCGTCGGGACAAAAATTAGTTGATCGAAGATGAGGATCATGATTAAGGGAGGTGTGTGGAAGAACACCGAAGATGAGATCCTCAAGGCCGCCGTGATGAAGTATGGTAAGAACCAATGGGCTCGAATCTCGTCTCTTCTTGTGCGTAAGTCGGCCAAATAGTGTAAAGCTCGCTGGTACGAGTGGCTCGATCCTTCTATCAAAAAGGTTAGTGGTGTCCGCGTTTTCCTTCTCTTAAGTGTTGGTGTTAGATTTTTTTTTTCTTGTATCTGGGAAACATTGAGCAAGTGGTTTGAATTTTAGGCCTATAGGTGGTTTGTTAGCTTGTTTTTACTCAAATTTAGTTGTATATATGTATTGATTGTTTCTGGAATTTGTAGAAAGTGTAGAAATTATGGAGTTTTTAAGGCTTTCTTAAGAATTAAAAATGATTTATTGTGTATGATGTTAACGCAGACAGAATGGACCAGAGAAGAAGATGAGAAGCTTCTACATCTTGCAAAACTTCTGCCTACTCAGTGGAGAACCATTGCTCCTATTGTGGGCCGTACACCATCTCAATGCCTTGAGAGGTATGAAAAGCTTCTTGATGCAGCATGTACTAAGGACGAGAATTATGAAGCTGCGGATGATCCACGGAAATTACGTCCTGGTGAGATTGATCCCAACCCAGAATCAAAGCCTGCTCGTCCTGATCCAGTGGACATGGACGAAGACGAGAAAGAAATGCTTTCTGAAGCGAGAGCGAGATTGGCTAACACTAGGGGAAAGAAGGCTAAAAGAAAAGCTAGAGAAAAACAACTTGAGGAAGCAAGAAGGCTTGCTTCTCTGCAAAAGAGAAGAGAGTTAAAAGCAGCTGGAATTGGTGGAAGGCATAAAAAGAAGCGAAAGGGAATCAACTATAATGCAGAAATTCCTTTTGAAAAGAGGGCACCTGCGGGATTTTATGACACTGCATATGAAGATCGTCCTGCTGACCAAGTTAAATTTCCCACTACCATTGAAGAACTTGAAGGAAAAAGAAGAGCTGATGTGGAAGCACAGTTACGCAAACAAGATGTTGCAAGGAACAAAATTGCTGAGAGAAAGGATGCTCCAGCAGCTATATTGCAAGCGAACAAGCTGAATGATCCGGAAGCTGTTAGGAAGAGGTCAAAGCTAATGTTACCACCTCCCCAGATTTCAGACCACGAGCTAGAGGAAATTGCAAAGATGGGGTATGCCAGTGACCTTCTTGCAGAGAATGAGGAGCTAACAGAAGGCAGTGCTGCTACTCGTGCGCTTTTGGCAAACTACTCACAAACACCAAGGCAAGGAATGACACCCATGAGGACGCCACAAAGAACTCCTGCTGGTAAAGGTGATGCTATTATGATGGAAGCAGAAAACCTGGCTCGTTTAAGAGACTCTCAGACACCTTTGTTAGGAGGAGAAAATCCTGAGTTGCACCCTTCTGACTTCACTGGGGTCACTCCGAGGAAGAAAGAGATTCAAACGCCTAATCCAATGTTGACCCCATCGATGACGCCTGGTGGTGCTGGCCTTACTCCAAGAATTGGCTTGACGCCATCAAGGGATGGGTCTTCTTTTGCCATGACACCCAAAAGTACTCCCTTCAGGGATGAACTTCACATAAATGAAGACATGGATATGCACGAAAGTGCAAAACTTGAGCGGCAGAGACGAGAGGAAGCTAGGAGGAGCTTACGCTCGGGTCTGACTGGGCTTCCTCAGCCAAAGAACGAGTACCCAAATAGTTGCACAACCTCCTCCAGAGGAAAGTGAAGAGCCAGAAGAGAAAATTGAGGAAGATATGTCAGACAGGATAGCTAGGGAAAAGGCTGAGGAGGAGGCAAGACAGCAGGCGCTGCTTAGGAAAAGGTCCAAGGTGTTGCAGAGAGATCTTCGTAGACCTCCAGCAGCTTCTTTGGAACTAATTAGGAATTCGTTGCTTTCAGCCAACGGAGACCAAAGTTCTGTTGTTCCTCCTACTCCAGAAGAGGTTGCAGATGAAATGGTTCGAAAGGAGCTTCTACAGTTACTGGAGCATGATAATACAAAGTATCCTCTTGATGAGAAAGCTGAGAAGAAGAAAGGAGCCAAGAACCGTGCCAACAGGTCTATTTCTCTAGTTCTTGCAATTGAAGATTTTGAGGAAAATGAACTCCAAGAGGTATGTATATGAATGTATCTTCCCAGTGTCGGTTTACTTTAGTTGTTTGGTTGATTTATTCGTTGGCCTACCTCTGGAATCCTTATTGACAGATATTGATTGGTGGAGATTGTGTTCATGAGTGTAATGTGTCCTTGGTTTGAAGCAACATCTTTAATTTGGATTCTAATGAAAGTTGCCCATGATGTTTTGCTAGGCTGACAAAATGATAAAGGAAGAGGGACAATTTCTTTGCGTGTCAATGAAACACGAGAACAAGTCACTTGAAGATTTCGTAGTAGCTCACGACAATTGCGTGAAGGATCTCATGTATTTCCCCACTCGAAACGCTTAGGGGCCCTCAAGCGTTGCTGTGAAGGCAGAGAAAGTTGCAGCTTTGCAAGTAGAGATGGAGAACGCGAGAAGAAAGATGGAGGAGGATGAGAAGAAGGCAGAACACATGAAGGCTAAGTATAAAACTTATACAAAGGGTCATGAGGTATAAATATAGTCCACATTGTCTTTATCTTAATTCTAAAACTGAATGGTTGAATCACTCTTTAGTTTGGACCTTTTGTTGTCCTGACAGAGAAGGGCAGAGGCTGTGTGGAGTCAAATAGAGACGAGTTTGAAGCAGATTGAGGGTTGTGGAACAGAAGTAGAGTGCTTTAAAGCATTGAAGAGGCAAGAAGAGATGGCTGCATCTTTCAGGAAGAAGAATTTGGAGGAAGAAGTGGTCAAGCAAAAGGAGACGGGGCGGAAACTGCAAGCGTGTTATGGGAAATCTTTTGTCAGCGGTTGAAAAAGCAGAGGAGCTAATGGTCGGGTTCCGAGCAGAAGGATTGAAACTAGCCACTGGAGAGGGAGAGGACGTAGGCATAGCCATGGAAGCTTCTGCTTAAACATCTCTCGGACCTTGAGTTTTGTATTGGTTCCTAGTTTTAAGGAGACGGAGCTTGACTTTGTATGGGTTGGTTCCAAGTTTTGTGACTGTAAAGGTTGTGATACTTTGTGTATGCTTTGCAAATGGTCAAGAAATCTGAATACATCAGGGCTTTGATTGGTTCATTTTTACCGATCATAAAAACTTGTGTAATAGAAAGAAAAAAAAACTTGAAAACATACAAATATAATGGAAAATTCATTTTGAAGAAGAGTTAAATTAATATCGATTATTTGTGAAATTAATTTTTTGGTAATTTATGGAATTGTGAAATTGCTATTTAAACGCAATATTTGTGGAATCATATTTTTATAATATAATATTTGCTAAATGCAATTTTACCGAAACCAAGATCTTTGGTTTTTAATAAACACTTGCCATCTCTTTGATGAAAATTTTACTGCTCTTTTGGAAGAGAAGGAAAAAGCTTAAATATACCAATTAAACCAAAATCAAAGTGTTTGGCCAAAATCAAAAATACAAGTCTGTGTGTAAACCTTATTAAATGGAAAGCAACATAACATAATTTTAGAGTTTCAGCCCTCTCTTCAAAACTAAGAAAGGCTCTCAATTCTACTCCACAACTTCAATTAGGGTGGGCTCGTAGTCAGATGGAGCCACAAATCCATGGAGGTTCATCACTGTTGCAGCTACATTCGCAAGTCCCGGTGTCTTAAGATCCTTACGGAATCTCACTCCTTCAGACAATCCTGGACCTCCAATGGCAATTGGCACCTGCAACACATTCCAATCAGTATCCACACTGTATCATCAAATCTAGTCTTATGTTTTACATTATCTTAATAGCATAGATGACAGATAAAATAGACTTACTGGCTTGAGTGTGTGAGAGGTTAGAATCTGAAGCTTCCCTTCCTTATCCAAAGCAGGTTTCCCAGCCTTATCCCTCTTCACCATATCCTCTGCGTTTCCATGATCAGCAGTCACAACGTAAATCCCTTTCACTTGTTCGATCGCATCAAGGATCATCTGCAAAACACCAAACCAGACAACACCACTTGTGGATTGAGTCACTCATTCATATTATCAAGACTTGATCACCTAAAGAAAAAAAAAACAATACCTTTACAGCACGATCAGCAGCCTCGCATGCAACAACTGTGGCTTCAATGTCACCTGTATGACCAACCATATCTCCATTTGGCAAGTTAACTCTCACCTGGAAATCAAATTTCAAAACTTAAGATGATCTGCTTATTTCCTGAGATGTTTGATTATAAGATCATAAGACCACCTCACCTGATCAAACTTCCCACTAAGGATTGCGTCCCTTGCCTTCTCACCAATTTCCAGAGCTTTCATTAATGGCTGGACATTGAATGATATCCCACTGTCACTTGGGATTTCAACATACTCCTCCAATTTCTCGTTGAAATATCCAGATCGGTTGCCGTTCCAGAAGAAGGTCACATGTCCAAACTTGACGGTCTCACTGTTTCAGTCACACACATTGATAAATATGATCACTTCAAGAGTATAAACACTGAATTTGGTTTGAAGATCATAGCATATAATAGACCATTGATGAGCAGACAACCAATACTTAAATGGAATAGAGACAAAGACATGAGTTTTAAGAACCTGCAAGCAAAAGTACGGACGCCATTGTGAACCAAATATTCACCAGAGGTTCTATCAATCTCCGGGGGAGAAACAAGGTAACGGCTAGGCAGCTTTAGCTCTCCATCATACTGAAGCATTCCAGCGTAACGGATCTTTGGGAACCTAACACGATCAAACTTGTCAAAATCTTCATACTCAAGTGCCTTAGCATGCATAACCATACGATCAGCCCTGAAGTTAAAGGTGACAACAGCATCACCATCCACAATGGGACCAACAGCTTTCCCTGCATCATCAACAATGACAAACGGAGGCAAATACTGATCATTAGCACCAGGTTCCTTCCTCAATGTCTTGACTGCTTCAACAGCGTTTTTAAACTTGTGTGGAGCTTCACCAAGAACTTGAGCATCCCAACCACGTTTCACAACTTCCCAATCGTTCTCATATCGGTCCAATGTCACATACATACGACCTCCACCAGATGCAATCTGAGCATCCACACCATTGGCACGTAACTTAACCAGGTCAGCTTCAAGAGTATCCACAAATCCGACACTTGAACCATCCAAAACATCACGACCATCGGTAAGAATATGTACACGGATTCTCTTAGCACCACGTTCAGCAGAACCTTTAATCAACAACTGCAGCATACATACACACAACAACAACCTTAAGATCTCAACAAACACTCATCCAAAACAAATGAAGAAAATATCAATACCTGAAGCTGATCTAGCCTAGAGTGAACACCACCGTCACTAAGAAGTCCAACAAAATGCAAAGTAGACTTCTCGAAAGATTCAGAAACGTATTTAAAACCTTCACCATCAAAGATCTTCCCGGAAGCTAAAGCGATATCGCAAAGCTTAGCACCTTGAGCGTAAATACGACCAGCACCGAGAGCATTGTGACCAACCTCACTGTTTCCCATATCGTCTTCACTAGGGAGTCCAACAGCAGTCCCATGAGCTTTAATCAACGTCCAAGTATCAGGAGCTCCCTGTGTATTGAAGATTAAGATGACTAAAGTTCGATCAAATCAACAGTACGGTAAGGTAAGAATCATACGTTTTTGAGAGAATCCATGGCGGGAGTAGGAGCGTTGTGGATACAGTTGTACTGATCAGGAGCAGATTCACCCCAACCATCTAAGACGATTAAGGCGATGGTTTTGCCTTTGGGGAGCTTGGGATGGTCGTCGAGTTTCCAGGCGGAGGAGGTAGCCATAGAGATGGAGCTGAGATTTTTGAGATGCAATCGGAAAATATCAGAATAGATCTGAGAGGTCAAGTGAAGGTTTGGTGAGCAGGAGGAGGCGGGTTTTAAAAAGAGTCGAGTTTTTGGAGGTTGGGCCCACATGTGACAAATGGGCCACTTGTATTTCACGCAAATATAAATATTTAGGCTCCGAATATTCTTTTTCCGCTGATTATGGATCTTTGTTCTAGATACTATATATTATTCAGTGTTAAAAAAAAAAAGATACTATATATTATTAATCCTTACTGTTTTATTATTTTCTCGAAATGTTTTAGGAAAAAGACATATATAATATAGTTTTAAAAGGAAAATAAAAAAAAAAACTTCTGAAAACGTTTGTCCATTATTGTTTTACTTCCATTTATTTTATTTTATTTTATTTTTTCTTAAATGGAAGTAGACCAATACTTCCATTTCTTCGCTTCCATTTTTTTACATTTTGTATTATGGAAAATATTGCCTTGCTACTTACTTCAAGTATTTTTTATATAAATCATAATTTTTGTATTAAAAAAATAATAATAATTTTTGTTTATCGAGAAAATATAACATGAATATTAAACATTTGTTTTTTATTCAACTGGCCGGACCAGCGTGAATCATCCTGATCTAGTGTTAAATGATGTCTGAATATTTTAAATTTTAGACTGAAAAACAGAAGGCGAGGAAATTGCTTTTGTCATTCATTCATTTGTCAGGGAGAATTATTCATATGCAGATTTACTCATTTTTTAGTTTTTTTTTTTGGTACAAAACTATATCAATAGCTTGCATGTTACGGTATTCATTATTCTAAAATTTTACTTTCTTATCCGGTTTGGATTTTAGATGATAAAATCTTGTCGAACAACAAAATTTTACTTTCTGTAAGAGTAATTGCTATAAGATATATTCTTTTATGACATTTTTTAATATAACTTTGCAATATGTTTAGAATGAGTCTTGAACGTAGAAAACTTCTGTTAAATGATGTGTTTCTAGTGGTGCATTCATCTGAACCTTCACAATACCTGCTCTCTAATGTGTCCACTTCAATACCAAAAAAAAAAAACCAGCTCTCTTTATCAGAGGCTTTTGTTTCTAGAAATTGTTCAAAAGCAAGAAACAATGGAGGTCCAAAAGAAAACGTATTCATCAAGCAAGTAGACAAATAAGGAGAAAACAGAAAACGATTGTAACAAAACTAACAACAGCAGAGGAAGAAGATGAAGACGGCGAAGCAGAGCTGGGTAGCCTCGGATAATCATCTGGAGAAGGCATAACACATTCATCACCATTGAACAAGATTCTCCTTGGGAAAGCCCAACCTTCTCTGAAAGTGAAATTCCCCATATCTTTCTTTAGCAATAACTCTGTTTGCACATTTCCAACCTCTCCAGCTTGAAGTAGAACATCATTGTAAAACTTGACTCCCCAAAACATCCCTGTGTCATCTGAAACCACACCAAGAACAATCCATAAGATGTAATTAGGCTTGCGACTTCAGGTATTACGGGTAATTCAGTTCGGTTTTCGGATGATTTGGTTTACACAAATTTGCGCCGAATTGACCCGAACAAAATTTTTGTTCGGTTTTTAAAAATTCTACCGTACTAAACCAAATTTTTCCGGTTTTTGATCAGATTCCAATTAAATTTAGATAAAAGTTCGGATAATTTTAATTGCTTTCGGTTAGTTCGGTTTGAAATTCTGGTTATAGTTAAGTTTGGTTTATTTTTTAAGTTTAAAAAAACGAACTAACCGAGTACTGAACCAAAAACCGATTTTTTCTTCAAAGCCTACCGAGCTAGACCAAACTAATAACCAAAATCTAAACCGAAAACCAAAAAAAATTGGTTTGGTTCGGTTCAAAATCCTAGCTCTAGATGTAAATAATATGAAAAAAGCCTGAATTTTAATAAAATAATTACTTACTGATGCCGTTGTGATAAGGTGTTAAGGATTTGTAGTTAAAGCTGAAGACTTGTTGGACACTTTTCAAGTTTGGATGAAGCACAACTAAGTTCCAGTCAGTGTAATTCTTCATCGTGTTGAGATTAGTCGCTGTGATCTTAACCCTCCAATACTCTCTATAGTTCACTTTGACATGCCAGTGGATGTGGATGGGACACATATGTTTCGTACACTCCACAACAGGCGATACTTCCTCCTCTGGATCATGTTTCTGCTCCAGATATGGAGGCATCTCACCAGGCCTGAACAAGAAAAAAAAAATCATGGCTATTGTACATGACACTAAGTATGAAATATTAATGAGGCGTTAATGTTAATGATTACTTGACGCAATGGGAGCATGAGCAGCCGCAGCTACAGGTAGGGCATGGAACGATGTTTTTGTAGTAGAATGCAGAGAGTGAAACGCAGCATTTTGGTGATTGTGATGACCTAAACTGTGAGTAGAGACACACTGACTCCCATGTTGCTGCTCTCAACATCAACACACAAAACCATATTGGTAAGTGAAAGATAATATAAAATAGAATGTTATTGAACTAAATTGAATGATACAAGATTTAAGACTCATATATATATATAGTGTATCATTAATGTAATTTTTCTTAATCTTTATCACAATATAATGGGTTTGATTGGTGAACAAAAGCGGAACGGTTATATCAGCTGTTATCAGAAGTGGTAAGCGGTTGAATAACAGCTGATAACAGCTGATATAACCGTTCCGATTACTGTAGTTTTATCAGCTGATATAACCGTTTCGCTTACTGTAGTTTTATCAAACCTTCACCGCTTTTGAAAAACTACAGTAACAGCTGATATAACCGCTTTAGTTGATAGAGCCTGGTTAATGTAGTTTTTATACCGTTTTGTGATTGGTAACAACTAAAGCGGTATACCTCTAATTACAACAGTTAGAGGTTACCAATCGGACTCAATATCTAATCCTTATCAGAATATGATATATATATATATATATATATATATATATATCAGAATATTCTTTAGTTAGGTTTTATGGGTTTCATTCCATAACCGGGCTCTTGTAGTCCACATTACTTGATACATAAGATACACATCTTGGTATCTAATATATATCTAACACTAAGCTAAGAAAGAAAGAAAAAAAACATGAATGATTTAGCCGTAAGATCCAAGATGGGTTTTGGTGTACCTAGAGCTTGCGTTTTGCGACGACCCTTATCAGTACTGTACTTAGTAGGAGCCACAGAGGTAGCATTGTTGCAGCTATAACCCGGGACACCTATATCAAAATTATAAGGCATAGTGAAATCTCCAGAGTCATAATCATCAGGAAAGCTTCCGACGGTCATGTGGAAAGCAGAGAGGTGATTCTTGTAGTCCTGTGAGATGGAAGTCAAGACGCCTCCACGGCAGCAGTTGGAGAACTGTGAGTTGAAAGGAGCATTGGGAAGAAGGTCGACGATGGCTGGTCGCCTTAGACAGCAGTGAGGTAGTGTTCCGCTGGAGGCAAAGGCTGAGCAGTTGCCTTGTTCTGTCGTCTCAGCTCCTCTCATGTCCCATATCACTTCTTTGTTTGGCCATTGCCAACTAAGCTTCCATCCTGGTTTCTCGATGTGGCGGTACTCTTGCATGTTCTCTATTTTTACTTGTACCTAGCAACAAAACAATTTTTCAAAATTCAAATATTCCAAGCATTAATTTGTGAATATATAAAGATAGTTGTTATATGTTTTTATTGTCTACAATTTTACGAGTAATTATAATAGTTATATAATTTATAACCTTTTATCTCTGGTTTGAAAATCATTTATATATAATTCGACCATTGAACAAGGGCTATATATATTGATACATAATGAGACTTTACAAAACGTCAACCAATATTATTTTTGACAAAATCAATTTATTTTTGAGATAGAATTTTGGAGAAAAGGTGGTAAAAGATGAATCCAACTTTGTAGGAAACAAAACAAATATTTGAGTAACTTCTTCGTCTCAACCTAAAGATTCGGACACATTTTTAGTAATGTTTTATTTTCTAATTTGTTATATCTCTGTGTGATTAATCTCATAAACCCAGATTCTCTCAAGAAAAAACATAATCAGACATAGTTATTTATACACAAAACAAAATAAAAACAACAAAAATTATGCAAAGAGAAAAAAAAAAGTTAATTACCGTGTGATGGCCAGGTGAGGATAGAAGAAGATCCCATTTGATGGTAATTTTACCGTATGGATCCAAAGGGTCGTACCCATCTGCAATCATCAATCATCAAAAACCCTGCTGAGGAATATCAAACGTTACATTTGATGATAAGAACAAATAATAAGACTTACGTGTGGATGGTGAGATTGTGAAAAGAATTATAGTGACGACGGCAAACAAAAGCTTTATCATTGCACTCATTTTGTGTATAACAAAATGATGAACAAACGAGATTAAAAGAACAAAATTATTTTCTGAAAAAAAAGTGAACTTTGATCTAGTTTTGAGAGAGTGAGTGGGAGAGAAATCTCAAAGAGTTAAGTGTGACGCCTCGGGTTTCCATGTTTAAGAGAGATAGAGACAACTGAAGCAAAGAAGTGACTGTAATTAGTGCTTGAAGTTTTGCATCACTCTTTACTATTTTCATATGTAATTTAAAGTTTTGACCAAGGGGAAGTTAATTAAATAAAGATTTATAAGTACAATTAAATTAGAGAGAAGAATGTGTCAGCATGAGATGCGTTTTTCATGAATGTCAACGTCGAAATAAGCTCTTTTCACGCGCTCTTTGGACTTCTCGTTTTTCTGTTTATTAATCTTAATTAACATAGAGACGAAACATAGTTAACAATAGCTGTGGGCATTATCCAGACCCGAAGAACCGAACCAAAACCGATCCAAAAAACCGATTTGGTTCAGGTTAGGGTTTTATAAAATATCTGAACGGGTTTTGACTCTAAATATTTTCGGGTATCGGTGTGATAACCGAGCTTGTCACAAAGGTTTAGGAATGCGTCTTGCTCGGGAGAGTTGACGTGCTCGGATCCGAATGTCAAAGTTTCTCTAAGAGAGAACCGACTAGGTTTAATGATGAATCAGGGAAGAGAAGTGTTCGGTGTTGAGTAACGAAGAGAGAGAGTTGCTCGGTAACGAGCGTATTATATTAAGTGAGAGTCCGAGCTTGTCGAAAGACGAGCTCGGTTTTACAATTCGGGAAATGTTAATTCTAGAGAGAGAAAGTAGTAAGAAGTGCACAAATCCCCAAAAGTTACCTTAATGTACAATGACGACTCCTATTTATAGTAAAATACGGTCGTACTTTCTACAGGCTGTTGATCTCTTGTCGAGCTCGTACGGATGGACCGTACTTGGTGACGAGATAGGCCGAACCGTACATTCCTTTGTCTGTTAGTGGAGCCGAGCTAACTTGCTGTCATGGGCTGAGCCGAGCCGAGCTGACAGTAATGGGCTCGATTTTAGACGTGTGTTCAGACCTTTTAGCTTGTTGGGCCAAGTTTGCTTTTATTGGGCCGACCTTTGTACAGAGAATATGTATTGGGCCTTCTAAGTGGATGTGGTGCTAAACCCATATGACAATCGGTTCAGTTTGAGTAATATCCGAGAACCGAATGAATATCTGAAATAACCATACTTATAATTACATATAATAAATATTTTATATATATTTGGTTATTTCGGGTAGTTCGGATACATTTCAGATATATCAAATTTTTTTTTATAGGATGATTTCAGGTAAATCGGTTGTTTCAGATAAATCGATTAGAATTTGGTTATTTCGAGTACAAAATATTTGAATCGATCACATTTCAGTTAAAATTTGGTTACTTCAAATATATTATGGTTAGTTCGGTTACATTATGATTATTTGGGGCCTAAAATACTCCAAGTACACAAATATTTGATTTTTTTGGTATATATCGGTTCTTAAAATCTAATATTTATATGATCCGAATCCGAAAAATACCGAACCGAACCCAATTCAAAAATCTAAAATATTTGAATGGGTTCTATAATCCAAAAATGAAAAACCTGAAACTCGAAATACCCGATCCGAATGGGTACCCGAACTCTAATTAAAGCTTCGGCAAGAATGATTCTGATCCGGTTTGGTTCGATTTATATGGTCTGAATGGTTTAGTAGGTTCAGTAAGTTTTGTCGGTTTGGTTCGGGTTTTTGTTTTGCCCAAACTGCCGATACCATAGTTATGTCAAGTCGGTGATCGGAGAAATCATCAACAGATTCAAACGCCCAGAAGTTGAGAAAGCTTGCGAGAGAGACAGAGAGCTAGAGAAGGATGGCGCAACCAAGCAAAGAACCCTGCAAGAAAGAGGCTTGCGACATCCAAGCCTGTCTCTCAAAGAACAATTTTCTTCCTCAAAGGTGTCTGACTGATTCCTTTTTGTTTCATTTGATGTATGTTGTTTAAATTATTCATTACGATTGTCCGTAAAATCGATTTTGATGGCGAAATGATTGGGTTTTAATCTTCTGAAGATCATCTCGGATTGCGAGTGAATTAGGGGATCCATTTAATTGGAGAGTAGCATTAGTTTTAGGGGTTTAGGGTTTAAATCTTGTTAGCTAAAGATTTGAAGCATCCATGATTGGCTTTAAGAATCTCTCTTTCATAGTAACTGTGAGGTTAGTGCTTTGTATTGGATCATATCATTCTGTTTCGCGTATCAGTGAGTGCTCCTTGATGGTGTGAATTCACACGACACTATGGTGACAACTGTGTGATGCCAGGCCTTTGATTTTGATGATTTCAGCATGAATCTGTGTTTTCAATCACAAATTTATTCATTTTGGAGCTTACACCATTCTGAACTTGGGATCAATCACTACCTGATTTGAGAGAATAAAGAGATGGATGAGTAGATAATATTTACTGGAATCTTTGTGGTTTCTTATTGTCGGATGACCAAAAGCAGACTGTTTGTATATACCATCGCACTCTATATGATAATACTATTGGGGCTGTATTAATAATTTGGCTGCTTCTCTTGAGGAAAAAGTATGGAATGCATCGTTACTTTGTTTGTATGCAGTTACCTTGGTTTTCTTGACATCATTAACATTAGAAGACTATCGAGAGACAGAGGAGTCCATGTAGTAGCTTTCACTATGTTAGCTTAGTATAAATCAGAAACCTTTCAACTATAAGAAAACTAATCTGAACGGTTTATCCTTTTGATTAACATTTGGTCTAAATGACTACTGGTTTTGTCATTTTTGTGCATAGAGTTATCTTGTGGCAATCAACCAATGCATTATACAGTTTCATTAAAAGTTTGAAAAATAGGATCATGATGAACATAGTAATAGTTAAGTGATGTGATTGAAAAGGAGCCTGACTTTCTGAATGATAGTTTTCTACATATTGCTTCACTATCCTGTGAATTTGTAACAGTTTTGAGAATGCATAAGGATAGACGGAAATTCTTGTACCGTAATGTTACCAACCAAGTATTGTTTTAATGGAGATGCTAATTAGATTCTGTGTGGGTGCAGGTGCCAGAGAGTGATAGAGATGCTACAGGCTTGTTGTGAGAAATGTAATAACGAATCAACACATTGTGGTTCTGTAGCTGCCCTCTTGAAGCAAATCAAGAAGTAAACAAAACAAAGGACTAAAACCCTTGGCATCAGGAAGAGACTTCAATGCACATTACTCATATATGATTCTCTGTATAAACTTGTCACTTTTCAAATAAAACATCTTTGAGTTAACAAAAATAAATAAATTCGGGTAAAGTATCGATTGAGTTCTATGCCATTGTGATATGTGTACCCAAAAACGCTCTATACGAGTCTGTGCAGCAACTGAGAGCCGTTAGTATTGCCATCCATCTTCGCTTCAACATCCCTTTTAGTCTAACATGTGATCTATGGGATTACAAAGAATTTGATTGCGTTGCACTCTTGAAATTTATCACCCAAACCATTTGCTCATTGCCTAACATGGTGCAGATTATGCTCTCGAATCTGAGATGTTTAGTTTAGTAATATGTCATGAAATGTGATTGCAGGTGGGAGGAAGTGGGGTGCTGGTTTCATCATTTTTGATGTGGACACTCCCAGATGGAGTCAGCTTCTGAGTAATTTCGGCCTTTGATGCTGCTTTCACATTACTCAGACAATACTTTGATTTAGTCAGATGCACTCAGACAAGACGTTGGACTAAAACTTCTTTCAGATCCATTTTCGGATGATAATCAACTTATTAACACAATTTTATCAAATTAAAATTCATTTCGACTTTTGAAATACTTCCTTTAGAACATTCATTTTTAAATTCACCATACTCCGTTAAAACATACTCTCTCTGTTCCTAAATAATTGATGTTTTAAGATTTTCACACATATTAAGAAGACAAATTAAAACATGTTTATAAATGCATCGTTTTTTTGTTATATGTTATTTCGAGTAAGAGATTATGTAGATGAAATAAAGAACATAGAAATTAAGAAAATGTAAGAGATGGTTATAAATACATGGGACTCTTAACGGAAGCGGAAACATATGGAAAAAAAAATCTTCAAAATGGTTCCAATATCTATACTATAAAAACAGGAAACCGTCCTTGGTACATATAGGTTGTATTCTCGAAAATTGTTCTTGATTTCATTAGAGATTGTATTTTTGAAAAATTGGTCACGCTGGATTTTTTGGAGAATCCGAATTTGGAATACGGATATATACGCGGATCCTGTTTTTAAATCTTGATCGTTCATTTCGTAGATTTAATATTATCCGTCGGATTAGTTGAGTTTCTTAATCATACCATTTATTTACTTTTAAAATTCATTTTGCCAACCAACTTACCATATATACTTACATGTACTTGGAGTTGTGAGTAGATATATAAAGCATCCAACAACAACTCATTTCAAGGCCGCCAAGAGGATCCTTCGCTATATCAAAGGTACCGAAAACTTTGGCTTGTATTACTCTGTTTCTGATGATTACAAGCTTGTTGGATATAGTGATAGCGACTCGAGTGGAGACATAGATGACCGAAAGAGCACAAGTGGATTTGTGCTCTTCATTGGAGAAACCGCCTTCACATGGATGTCGAAGAAGCAACCGATTGTCACTCTTTCTACTTGTGAAGCGGAGTATGTAGCAGCTACCTCTTGTGTTTGTCATGCTATTTGGCTACAGAACTTGCAGAAGGAATTGAGTTTTCTACAAGAGGAGCCAACCAAGATCTTTGCGGACAACAAGTCAGCAATAGCATTGGCGAAGAATCCAGTCTTCCATGATCGGAGTAAGCACATCGACAATCGTTATCATTACATTAGAGAATGTGTTACCAAGATGGATGTGCAATTGGAGTACGTGAAGACAAATGATCAAGTAGCTGATATCTTCACCAAGCCACTCAAGCGGGAAGCCTTTATCAAGATGAGAAGTTTGCTTGGAGTAGCAAAATCAAGTTTAAGAGGGGGTGTTGAATTTTAAACTTGATTTTTGGATCAAGTTTAATATTTGGGTTATGATCCAACATAAACCCAAAACCTTGATCCAACTTCTAGAAACTCTCTAGAAAAATATCTCCACCTCTTTAAATCCTCTAGAAAATTCTTCCACTTCCTTAAGAATAAAAATCTAGATTTTTCATAGAAAAATTTAGATAATTGTTGTAAAATAATCTAGATATTATCTAAGAATTATCAGAAATTATAATTAAAAATATTAGAGATATTTTGTAATATGGAGGCTATAAATACCTCCATCCTCTCTCATTTATAACCAAGTCTTCAAGTTGTTCTCTAAGCAATAATAAAAACTTTCTTCTTCCAAAAATTCTCTTTTGTCTTCTAAGTTTTTAAACACTTTCTCCACACTTATAAATTTTTCATTCCAACAAAACCAAATATACGTATTACATGCTATGTTTTGCTGCGGAGAGCTGCTCAAATTTTGCATTGTTGAGATGAACGAGATGCTTATAAAGGAGAAACATTCGAATAAATTCTTTTGTATGCTTTTACCAAAGCTTTTATCTAAGTACCCAAAGAATCTGTACAAGAACATTTTTACCAAAAATCTGTACAAGAACATTTACTAAAACGGGATGAGCAAGAATCTGCACAAGAACATTTTAGAATCTGTACAAGAAGATCGTTTTACCAAAAAAAAAAAAACCTATACAAGAAGTTGGGTTCTGACGAATAGTTTCCCATCTACAGTGATAGCTTTAAACTTTTTGCCGCAAGTGAAGAAGATCTCAGTCATGTTGTTTCCATTAATCTGCCCTGACATTATCAGTTTATGATTATCTCTGCGTCCTTCAGTATTGGGCTTTATAAAGATTGCACCATCCGCAGCAGCCACCTGATTTACGGTGCCACAGGAGCAGTAGACTATACCAACTGAAATCTCTTCAAATTCTTCCACCTGCACACGAACATAGCCTTCTTCTTCCCGTGGCTGGGCTTCCATCATCTCTTCGTCTTCGCTAATTACGGCAAGACTGAGACGCTCGATTAATTCGGAAACACTGCTCACGATGGGATCTTCAGGTTCTTACGGCGTCGTTGCACTCCGGTTCTTTTTCCCATGGCTGATGGGTTTTAAGATTGTCGTTTGGGTTAAAGAGAACCGGCGCTTCACCAATGCGGCGTGGCTTTCCAGAACAGGAGATGACGTACTTCGGCAATCTTTCATAAAACTGTTGTGTGGATATTTTTTTCTTTTTTCTTTTGAGGTTTATGTGGCGTCTAAACGTATATATATAGAGGAAAAATATTTGGATTAACACCCCCTCTTTTTTCTTAATATTATTTTTAAATAAAATTACAAAACTAAAATTAAAAGTTAAACACATTCAAATATTTAATAAAAAATAGATAATAATATATACCAATATTTATATATTTTTAGAATTTACAAATTAGGGTTTAAGATTTAGGAATTAAGGTTTATGGTTTTAACCTTTTAAGATTTAGGTTTAGAGATTAGGTTTAAGCCCATTAGATTTAGAGTTTAGGGATTAGGGGCCTTTTGAGTTTAAACCTTTTGAATTTAGGGTTTAGGGATTATGGTTTATGGTTTAGAATTTAGGTTTAAAATCCTATGGGGTTTAAGGTTTATGGACTAGAGTTTAGGATTTAAGTCCTTTGAGGTTTAGGGTTTAGGATTTAGGATTTAGTGATTAGAGTTTAAAACTTTTAGTTTTTATTTTTTAAGGTTTACCATATTAGGGTTTAGGGATTAGAGTTTAGTTTTTATTTTAATTATTTTAGGTTTTAAAATTAGAGTTAAGGTTTTAGGGATTATAGTTTAGGGTTTAGGTTTTTATTTTTTTTAATTTACATATTGGGTTTAGGGATTAGGGTTTAGTTTTCTTTTATTTTTTAGGTTTTTAAATTAGGGTTTAGGGTTTAAGTTTCAAGAAGAATATATTTCACAAAATTGTAGATCGCATCCACACATCCTCTGCCAAATTGTAGTCCGTCTTTATGTCCATTAATCTAGTAGTAGATGATAATGGTTAATGACTCTTTGCACCTTCGTACAGTGGACGCTTCACTTCATCTAACATATCAAAATTCTCATAGTTTCTAAATTAAGTTCCTCTACCCTAGCATTTTCATATTCACCTACTTTTTGAATATTTTCTCAATGTGCATCATTAACCATCTGAACGGTACTTATATAAAATTTACTTTGGCACTATAAGGTTCGCTAGAACTACCATAAGGTTCACTACTACTAGTACTAGCATAAGATTATTTGGTATTACTTCTATAATCCGATGTTTTTTCATGAAGATACCAAATCTTATAACCGACCTAAACACCGATGAATACAAGTGATGCCATACTTCCCCTTCCTGACATCATTATGGCGCTGAGTACATGAACAATTTAACTTACCGGTTTTCTGCGTATGTGGTTTACTACATGATATCCTCATGAATTCCATAATACATAGTGTATATTCAGTGTACAATAAGTACGTCACTGGATCAACCATCGGACCATTTATCCACGATCTGTAATATTTGAAAGAAGACATTTTTATGTAATCAAAAATATTAGAGAGAGAGAGAGAGAGAGAGAGAGAGAGAGAGAGAGAGAGAGAGAGAGAGTATTGTGGATGAAAAGTATTGTGGATGAAAAGTATTGAATCTTTGAATATATAGAGTGTGTGTGTGTGTGTGTGATGTTACCGCCGATTGCGAGGCCGAGTGTCACGGCTGGGTTAAGATGTCCGCCGGAAATGTTGGCGGCTATGGACACACCGACGGAAAGGGCAAAGGCATGGGCCACAACCACAGCGACAAGACCAGCCGGGTCCAAGACCGCATTGGATGTTAGCTTGCCAAGTGTTCTGCTGTCATGTTAATAATTTTCATATAAATTAATGCCGTGCCATACCAATTATGATAAATGGTCCATTCCCTAATATTTTTTTTTGTTTGCATTTCTATTTTATTAGTCTGGGAGGTGCAAACCACAGAGAAAACCACAGAGTTTGTGATCGGAAACCGCCATCGGAAGAATCTAATCGAACACGAGATGGAGAATTGAGAAGTCTTTGATTCGATTTTCTTCACCCGTAAGCTCAAAGACCAAAGAGAGAGGAGAAGAATGTGTTTGTATTGTTGACACGTAGTTAAGATACTGTCTCTAAAAATCCTTAACTAAGGATCGCTCCTTAATATATTATTCTTTTCATTTTTTTTTAATCCAAATCACCTAAGAACCTGTGCCTAAAAACTAATAAGAATCGGCGATGGACCTGGTCTTAGGAGTTAAAGCAAATACCACCATGGAAAATTTAAGAGTTTAGAAAAGGTGCTCCGCAATGGTAGTGACATTTAATCATTTTCTTCGCCTCACTATTTAAAGTAACATGTTTTTAATTTAAGTATATGTTTTAACTTTTAATTATATTGTTCTTCTATTGTGATATGGCAATATAACAACCGGATGTAAATGCTCTTTCATAGATTGAACCGATGCTTGACAGATGTTTTTCACCCACAAACTTATGATAAAAAAAAGTTCTGAATCGAATCAAATTAACTGAAAATCAATAAAATTATTAGTATTTATGTATTTATTATCAGTTTAGAAGAAACGTTTAAATACCAAAACTGTATAGAATTAATTAAAATGAGTTAATTTTTTTAATTAAATAATTTTAGTTTAAAATCAAATAGAGCATGAACCTAAATTAAATTTTAACCGAACCAAATACAAACTTGATTCAAACCAATTTTGGTTCAAACTTGGGATTGTTTGAAGGGGTGGAACATTCCCTTTAGGTTTTCTCTGCCGAAGTTATTCATTGCGTATTGTGAGGAGAGAAGGATCGTTTTCTCACAGCTCTGTCCTGCAGCGATTTAGAATCTAGTCGGTTGCATGGTTTTGGCCTCCGAGTGCGGTGTCGACCTAGGCCTTCGATTTTTTAAAGAAATGTCATCGATATCGACAAACAGCATGACCGTAGGCGTTAACGAGATATGAACATGAGTTAAAAATATGAAAAATGAAAAATATGTATAGAGTGACATTTTTTATAATGCTATTACATAGCTAATTCATAATAATGAATAAATTCTATTGTAAATTAATTTATTGAAGACATTAAAATGCTATTGTAATTTAAACTATTACAGACAATAAAACGCTATTTTAAAAATACATTTTATAACATTTACAAAAAATGTTATCTAATATATCAAATTTTTTATTGCGGGCAATGACAGAACGTTTAGCTATACACTATTGTATCCATAGATAGCGTTTTGCTATTAATACGTGAATTTCTTATAGTGGAAGCTCTCCTCCTCCCGACCTTTACAAATGTTGGTCTCGCCACCGTTCATCTCACGCCTGATTTGCCGACCTCGAAGTGGTTTGTTTTTCTGTCTCCGGTGAGCTTCCCTCTCCTTAGCGGATCATTGATGCTCATTGTCGGGTACTTTCCACCTGAAGGTCTCTCCTCTGCAAGTGGGTGTGTAGAAAGCTATGAAGCTTACCTTTGCTCGACCTTTCCTAAGTCCACCGCTATTGTTGGCTTCCATTGGTCGGAGCCACCAACTCCGCCCTCTTCTATCGACACTCTCAACTATGTTCATCTATCGTTCCCTCATGCCTCCTTGTTTTATACATTTGTGGCATCCTTTTAGTGTCGGTGTGATACACTTCAAAAGGTAGCGTCTCTTTACGAGCCTATGCCTTATTTGAATTAACCGTTTTGGATGGAATCTGCCTCTCTTTAATTAGGCTTAATTTACATTATTAATCAGGTTTTTTTTTCATTTACTTAGGACTCTACCTACAAGTACTACGAGATTATCCTTGTGGACCCTGCACACAGTGCTGTCCGAAATGATCCCTGGATCTGCAACCCAGTGCACAAGCACAGAGAACTGAGAGGGCTCACCTCAGAAGGAAAGAAGAATCGTAGTCTTCGTGGAAAGGGTCACAACAACCACAAGAACAGACCTTCCCGCAGGGCTACCTGGAAGAAGAACAACTCCCTATCTTTACCGGTGATCAACTTTATGTTTTGTTTTTCTCGAGTGGTATATCTTGTTTGTGGATTTGTGTTTCTGAATTGGAGTCCTATTTTACCTTTAAGAATTTGTTTTCGAGTTTCTACTAAGAAAATAAGACTATTTTATCTTAACCACTTAAATTTTGGCTATCATCCATGACTATCAAGTTCGTTAACAAGATATGAACATGAGTGGGAGGTTCACTTGTGTCAATGCTTTCATAAAGACTACATGTTGGAGACATTCTGCATTATGAAAGCTGCCTCTCTCTCTCAATCTCTGTCATAAACTGTGACATTGAAACGTAAAAGTTGAGAAATATAAACTGTTGTGATTCATCAACACGCCAAACCCTTGGAAATTATCATATTGATAATGATCATCTACTCATTGCCCCTATTCTTGTGAAAGAATGACTATATGTGCTCTTTCCACTCCTTGAGATGACGAAAACAGAGAATGTCCACTGATTTTTCAAAACAATGAGTTGGATAATAAAACTCATTGTAGCGATCCATGTCAATTGAAACTTCTACTAAATGAAGCTTAAATACATATAAACAAGATTCAGTCTTGTCTTATCTTACAACAAAAAGATTCAGCCTTGCATGGCAAACATATGTAAGCAATTCTGTCATGTCCTCACCCTTCGTTACAGATGAAATCTTCATGGAAATTCATATTCGACACGAGCAAGATACAGACCAGATGCAGGAGCCATGGGTTTGGCTGCAGACAGTCTTCGCCTTCAGGACTCGTTCAACTGAAGCACATTTATAAACAGACTCAATGGACCATTTTAAACACAAACACTGTTCAACTTATATTAAACCCATAAATGTGAACTCAACAAGGGAGAGAGAGAGAGAGAGAAACTTACCGTCTGAGACGGTCAACTCTCCAGTGCCTACACATTTCAGTGCTCCTACAAGCAGTCGAACCTGCAAGACATATAGAGACTATAAATCAAATCTGTCAGACTACTGTAGGCAAATCAAATTGAACTACAATTGATAATATATGATCTACCAAGAGAGAAAGTGGATATAATCAAACCTGGTGGTACAGAAAACCGCGGGAACGCGCTGTTAAAACATAGCAGCGGTGTCGTCTTCTTACACCATTGTTTAGGTTACTCCCCACCCTTTCCGTGATAGAGGAGGGAAAATATGGAGTTGATGGTACTTCAGTGACACTGAATTCATCTAAAGCTCTCACAGGTGACTTTGCCTGCAAAAACAAACCCTTGGTCAAAACTTTATCAAGTTTTCGGAAAAACATCAATCTAAACTTGATATATAAGTTTTACCAAAACCACAAATTAGATGCATGAATCAGTATAAATGGGGGCGGAGAAAATATCCAACTATTCATTTACATTTCATATTGGTTGTTTATTAAATAACGAGATGTTTAACTAGAAACTACAAAGAAATTTGACCTGGCAACCAGCTGCCCTGAAGGAGCTAAAATCATGAGATCCAACAAGAACTCTGCATGCTTCCTGTGTAACAATGATTGACGATGGTCGTTAGAGGTCTCTTTTTTTAGAGTGGTAAGTTAAAAAAAAAAAAAGTTTGGATCACACTGCTGATATAGATTACAGTAACAGAAAAGCTGATTAAAACAGAAGGAGGTGAACCTGCATAGAGCGAACATCTAGCTCCTCAGGAACATGCCAGGCACGGTCTTTTTCAAGAATGGATAAAGGATCTGACCCGGATAGCAAGCGGTAGAAGTATCTACAGTGAGTTGAGTGTCATGGAAACATTCAGTGTTGTCAACTGCAGGGACGGACCCCCATTCAACTGAAGTCAGAGATCTTTGACTCTCAAAATACAAACTTAAAAGTTTACACAGCTTAACCTAGTGCTTTAAAACAGTATCAGCATATATATGAACATTGAAATGTCTAGAACAGTGGAATCTTAGCTTCTCTGATGAGTGATGCGCAGAGAATACCTACGTGCGCTCCCTGGCCTTATATCTGGCATGATAATTACTTGGGACACACCGAACATCAATCACCATAACATCACCGTCATTTCTCTGACTAGTTAAAACGTAAAGATTTGAATGAGATGTTCGGTAGTAGCAAGCACTTTTAGGAAAATATAGATAAGAGAAACTCTTATAGCAAAAATGTAGACTTCATGTAAACTTTGTTGACTTCACGGTCACCAATTACATGATAAATTTGAGTAACCGTGAAATGAGAAGAATAACCATTGTATCCAACTGTTAATTATGACAACAGAAGTAATATTTACCTGTAAGAAATGGTTCACAGCTCTTAGGACCACACCCGGTTCATGAGGTGGTAACTGCATTTAGAGAGAAAGGTTCAGTGAGAATGCCAATATCTCTATACTTAATAGTTTCCAAGCACATTTAAGCATATAAGATAACATGTGTTGGTGATTTAAACCATATTCATGTATCAACCAGACTACAACTGGAACATATGATATCCGGAACAACGTGGCCAGTGTGCTCCTCTCTCAATAATACCAATTGTAAGCCAAAAAGGTAATAGCAGCGAGTGCAAAAGATATACCACTTCACCAGGCTATCTTTTACTGATGCGTTCCACATCTACATGGCAAACATTTGATAGTGCATGCACTCCTGCATCCTAGAACGATAGAAGATACCATAACAATGTCAACTAAGTTATAAACCAAAATAATGAGCATATCATTAACCTACATCAGCTAGAACTAATTGATCAAAAGCTTTGTGTAGATATCAATTGACAGTGAAGCACTAGTCCCTATGAATACATAATTTTAGGTTCTCGTTTTAAAAAGACCAAAATTCTTAACTCGGTGACCAATAAACTTATAAAAAGCTCTCACCGTTCGACTTGAGCAGAAGATCTTAACAGGCTGGCCAATAAACTTATGAAAAGCCTCCTGCAGTGGATCACAAAATGTATCAGTTCACAAATTGAATCCTCCTAGGTAAACATGTCAGCTAATATGAACTCTGCTCAATGGAACAAAATTACATACGAATCAATCGAATCACAGGAAAACAGAGAATGTGAAGTATCTAAAGTTTTTATATAATCACACAAACACCTGCAATATGCCGACGACGGTGCGGTCCTTAGCCTGTTGTTGTGACCCGGAGAAACGCGTTCCGATATACTCAATGGCAATCAAGTAACGCTGCACTCTAGGGTTTACTGGGTTCATGGATAGCTCCGACTCAGAAACGACCACTCCTTGTCGTTCCTCTGCTTCCTCTTCTTCGTCACTGAATCCCTCGATTCTCGCAACCTTTGAGAGCCTCTCTAGCGAAGCTGTAGAATCCTCTAGGGGATGCTTCAGATTATCAGACATTCTAATTCCCCGACAGATTTTGTCAGTCCAGCCAATGCCTTAGTCTCTCGGTGCCAAAAGCATGGGTTTAAGAAATATGGAGGTTTTGGTATGTTCGTCTACATGACTCTAATCCTATCATTATCAATAGCCACAAAATATTGAAAATTGTTGATGTTTGGGCCAGGCCCATAAATAAACAAATTATGGTGATTTGGGTAATCCATATAAACATACTAAAAATAAAATAGATTATGGTGATAAAGTCTTCCATTATTAAAACTAAAATTTAAATATATTATGGTAATAAAGTCATCCACCATTAAAACTAAAAATTAAAAAAAAAAATTATTGTGACAAAGTCATTCATCTTAAGAATAAATATAAATAAAAAAAATAGGCCGGCAGGTTATTTCATGAACAGACAAGGACACATGCTTATTTAGCTGGGGCAACTGAGCAGCCAACAAGAGAAGTTAATTCATCAACCTCGGTTTTGATTTCTCTTCTGAGCTCTTCTCTGTACTCTTCAAACGTGCCTCGGAAGAAAGTCACTGTCCCGTCTTCCACAACCCAAATTTCACTCTTCACCTCGTCCTCACAGACACGACTTATGAGCCTCGAGTCGTGACTCACCAACACAACCCCTCCTTTGAACTCATCTAGTGCATCCGCCAATGCATCTATCGTCTGCATGTCGAGGTGATTTGTTGGCTCGTCAAGAAGCAAAATGTGTGGCTTAGACATTGAGATTGAGGTTAACACAACCCTAGCCTTTTGTCCTCCAGACAATGTCGCAATTGGAATTATATGGTTGTTACCTTTTAGCCCAAATTTTCCCAGTTTTGCACGCACCACCGCCTCTTGGTCAGGATACAGACGAACAAGATACTCAACCGGTGTCTCCCACATTGTTAACTGGTCAACAAAGTGCTGGGAGTACCTGCCGATCCTCAGCTTCTGGCTTCTTCTCACTTCACCCTCAGTCGGAACTAAATCTCCAGCAACAAGATTCAAAAGAGTGGACTTTCCAGCTCCGTTAGGCCCAACTATCGCTACTCGTGTCCCCATATCTATACCTAAATCAATATTTGAGAGCCTGAAATCTTTCCTGTTGGGATAGCAGAAGCTAACCTCGTTCAACTGCAGAAGAGGAGGAGGGAGCTCGGTTGGTTCTGGAAAATCGAGCACCACTTTATAATCTCTCCACTTCTTTGGAACTTCTGATGTTTGGCCCTCCTCATCCTTTGCCTTACGCTTGGATGCCTCTTTCACTGCAACAAACTTGGCCCAGTCCTTTACCTTGTCCTGTTGTGCCCTGTTTCCAGACCTCTTAGCTGCTTCCATCCGTTTCTGGAAAATCTCAGATTTTTTGTCCGTCTCCTTACGTCGCTGATCATATCCAGTTTCGAAAGCATCGAAATTACCACGATACAATTGGAGCTTCTCGTCGTGCAAATGTATAATATCCGTACATACAGCGTTGAGGAAGTCCACTGCATGTGAAACAACAACCAGCGTATTCTTCCACCGACACAAATACTCCTCTAACCATAAAACAGCTCTCAGGTCAAGATGGTTGGTGGGTTCATCTAACAACAAAAGAGTAGGACGCACAAAGAGAGCTCTAGCTAATGATATTCGCATCCTCCAGCCACCACTGAGCAACTTAGTTTCACCAGTTATCATATCTTCTGTGAAACCTAACCCGGCAAGAATTTTGGAAGCCTGAGCTTCAGCAGCATCTGACCCCAACATATGTAGCCTCTCATACAACTCAGCAAGCTTTTCCCCATCATCACAAGACGATTTCTCCAGAGCAGCAGCTTCTTCCCTTAACATAAACAACTCTTCGTTGGCAGAAACAACTGTTTCCAGAGCACTCTTTCCATCACCGACCACCTCTTGCTCAACAAGAAGAATGTCAATATTCTTTGGAACTGGAATCTTCCTCCATGCTAAAAGCTTTAGCAGTGTAGACTTACCCGTTCCATTTGGCCCAACCAATCCATACCTTTTGCCATGTGATATTATGAGAGAGGCATTCTTCAAAAGCTCTTTCCCTCGAACAGAGACAGAAAACGAACTCATCTTAATATCTTTAACATTTGCATCTCCCGTATATTCTCCTTCAAGCACCGATGTCTTGCTTCCCATAACAACTGTGAATGCATCATGGTCGTCCTTCAAGGCCTCCCTCTTTGATATCACTGCAGCAAGGTGAGCTGAGCTTTCTTTAGTCTTTAGCTTCATTTGTTTCTTATGAGTCACAGAGGATTCCAGTAACTTTTCTTTGCCCTTTTGATTGCTCATAGCATGCATCTGTCTCTGTTGCTCGCATTCGCCTTCGTCTTCTTGATCATAACTAGATTTAGGAGGATAATATTCGTCATCAATGTAGGATGACCTTTCTAGAGCGGTCTTGGCTCTGGACGATGAACACTTCCTGATCTTGGGTTTATCA
The DNA here is from genome assembly GCA_030180135.1 of Orychophragmus violaceus. Classification (NCBI taxonomy): domain Eukaryota; kingdom Viridiplantae; phylum Streptophyta; class Magnoliopsida; order Brassicales; family Brassicaceae; genus Orychophragmus; species Orychophragmus violaceus. The sequence goes on from CM058230.1 coordinate 3,456,579, forward strand.
TCTTTCTTATCCATGCCTGCAAGCATGGCTATGACTGAAAATTTCTCCTTCTTCGAATCTTTACAAGTATATTTCCCATTCGTGATAGCAGCACTCTCGTATGACTTCTTCTTACCCATTTAAGTAACACTGTATATATCTGACAAATAAAAATTAAGCAAAAAAAAAAAACCATGATTTATGAATTGAAAACATATAAAATTTACATATCCATCAAGGAGGATTCATAATCAAACAGATAGAAATCAGATTATCTAGCAATCCAATTCGACAATTTGAACAGAGCCCCCGAATTAGGGTTTCTACCAACTCAATCCAATTACTGGGCTTCGTTTGACTTAACGAACAGAACAGTAACAATTAGACTTATCCATCTTTACTTTGAGACTCGATACATACCTCAGAGAAGCCAACGCGGAACCGGAATCGGGATCAGATCAAAACTTTCTCGAGAGGTATCGATACACAGGTTGAAGTAGCTTTGTTTGACAGAGATAGAGAACTGAGAAGCGTCGCAAAGAAACGGCGAATCTCAATCCAAGGGGATTACTTTTCGGCCCACAGTCAGAAACGTCGAATCTTGATCCAAGTGATTAATTTTCGGCCCAAATTTGGGTTCAATAAGCCCACGTAAATTCTTCCGGGGTAAATACACAATTCACTGACCCCATTACATAAGGTATTCTTTGAAAACGCGGACGTCGGCCAATACGGTAGTTAAAAGCAGTCGGTCGACGCCGCGATTTCCCTCTAATCGGCCAACTACGCCGAATAGATTAAAAGCTTAGCTCTTTGTTTGCTTTTTTAAAAGTTTAAAATCGATTAATATATGATATATTTACAAGTTTAAAGAATAAATGTTAACTAAAATGCAAAAAAAAAAAAAAATTATGCAAGAAATTTTAATGGCCATCGCAGAAAAATGTTCTAAAAACGTGAAACCTAGTTAAAAAAAAAAAAAAAAAGTATAAATTTACTTATATACCATTTATTAAATTTTTAAGAAAAAAATGAACATATAATTTACAAATTAAATTGAATTTATTATAAAATTTTCAAAATCTTAATATTAATTTTCTTGCACTCTCCGACTATTTTTATTTCTCTGTATCTGAATCATCTTTACTCATACCACCTTTTGTATCACTACCAACCATAGCCTTTACTCTTGCTTTCACATCCATATGAGTCTTAGAGGAGAAGGTAATGACCGACTTGGAGAAGTTGATCTTCTGTCCTGACACGGATTAATACTTTTCAAGAATAGACTTCTATGTTGAAACTGAATTTGCATTAGATTTCTCGAAGAACATAGTGTCATCGGCGAAAAGGAGATGGGCTTTTTAAGAAAAAAACCGAACGGTGGGTTTTTTAAAAACAAAAAAAACCGAAAAACCGAGTAACCGAACCGAAGAACCGAAGTCCCAGGCCTAGTTAAGCCGGACAACTACGCACCACCTTTATACCCATAAGCAATCCATTCATATGAGCTCTAGCACAAAGTGTCGAGAGGACCTCGATACACAAGATGGACTAGTAAGGAGAGATATGATCACCATGTTGAATGCCACACGATGGTTTCACCAATCCCATTGGTGCTCCATTAATAAGGATATAATACAAGACTGACTCCACACAAGCCATAATCCAAGGTATCCATTGGTTTGCAAAACATATCTTAAGGAGAACAACTCTAATAAAACCTCATTCAATCCGATCAGCTGTCTTACTCATGTCGGCTTTCACCGCCATTGAGCATAATTTTTTAGCTTCAGAGGTACTGAGGAAGTGGATTGTCTCATGAGTAATAAGTACATTATAAGAAATGGCACAAACCGATACAAAGGCGGTTTGGTCCTTAGAGATCAGAATCGGCAAGAAAGGCTTAAGCCTTCAGGTCAAGATCTTAGCAATAATCATATAATGAGCGGTATCGATCCACATGTTGAAGTAGCTTTGTTTGACAGAGTTAGAGAACTGACAAGCGTCGCAAAAAAACAGGAATCTCAATCCAAGGGATTACTTTTTGGCCCAAAGTCAGAAAGGTCGAATCTCGATCCAAGTGATTAATTATCGTCCCAAATTTGGGTTTAATAAGCCCACGTAAATTCTTCCGGGGGTAAATACACAATTCACTGACTCCATTACATAAGGTATTTTTTGAAAACGCGGACATCGGCCAATACGGCAGTTAAAAGCAGTCGGTCGACGCCGCGATTTTTCTCTAACCGGCCAACTACACCGAATAGATTAAAAACTTAGCTCTTTGTTTGCTTTTTTAAAAGTTAAAAATCGATTAATATATGATATATTTACAAGTTTAAATTGTAAACGTTAACTAAAATGCAAAAGAAAAAAATTATGCAAGAAATTTTAATGGCCATCGCAGAAAAATGTTCTAAAAACGTGAAACCTAGTTTAAAAAAAAATAAACAAAGTTTAAATTTACTTATATACCATTTATTAAAATTTTTAAGAAAAAATGAACATATAATTTACAAATTAAATTGAATTTATTATAAAATTTTCAAAATCTTAATATTAATTTTCTTGTACTCTCCGATTTTTTCTGATTTCTCTAGATCTGAATCATCTTTACTCATACCACCTTTTGTAGCACTATTAAGCATAGCCTTTACTCTTGCTTTCACATTCATAGGAGTCTTAGAGGAGAAGGTAATGGCCGACTTGGAGAAGTTAATCTTCTGTCCCGACACATATTAATACTTTTCAAGAATAGACTTCTATGTTGAAACTGAACTTGCATTAGATTTCTCAAAGATCATAGTGTCATCGGCGAAAAGGAGATGGTTAAGCCGGACAACTACGCGCCACCTTTATACCCGTAAGCGATCCATTCATATGAGCTCTAGCACAAAGTGTCGAGAGGACCTCGATACACAAGATGGACTAGTAAGGAGATATATGATCACCATGTTGAATGTCACACGATGGTTTCACCAAGCCCATTGGTGCTCCATTAATAAGAAAAGAATACAAGACTGACTCCACACAAGCCATAATCCAAGGTATCCATTGGTTTGCAAAACCCATCTTAAGGAGAACAACTCTTAAAAAACCTCATTCAATCCGATCAGATGTCTTACTCATGTCGGCTTTCACCGCCATTGAGCAGAATTTTTTAGCTTCAGAGGTACTGAGGAAGTGGATTGTCTCATGAGTAATAAGGACATTATCATATATGATGCGACCTGATACAAAGGCGGTTTGGTTCTTAGAGATCAGGATCGGCAAGAGAGGCTTAAGCCTTCATGTCAAGATCTTAGCAATAATCTTATAATGAGTGGTATCGATCTACTGGTTGAAGTAGCTTTGTTTGACAGAGATAGAAAACTGAGATAAGTATTCATGTACACATTGTTGTAGAAACGTGAAACTTAGTTTTAAGAAAACAAAGTGTAAATTTATTTATATACCCTTTATTAAATTTTGAAGAAAAATGAACTCTTTTGTATAATTTACAAATTATATTAAATTTATTATAAAATTTTCAAAATCTTAATATTAATCTTCTTGTGCTCTCCGGCCTTTTCCGATTTCGCTAAATCTGAATCATCTGCATGTATGCCTATTAAAATTTTAAATAATAAGTATTCATGTACACATTGTTGTTGTTATCGTTGTTGCTGCCGACAATAAACTTCTTTCAACATGCCGTTCTTGCAGAACTTGTTTATACGAGAATTGTAAGTAATCAAGTTAGGCTGCCCACCTTGATTCACCAGCTTATCTTTCTTCCACTATACAAACCATTTATAAGCCAATTATAAGTGATTACATTATTTAAATAACTTTATATTCCCTGAGTAATTGCCATATTTCCATAACCTATCAATCAATATATTGAATATAGTCAAGTCCTAAGACATTTTATTCTCCACCATTTTTTTTTGAGGCATTCATCTCTTATTCTGAATGTAGAAAACTGTAACACACAAAAACATATGAATCCTCACTTAGAAGGAAAACATCAAACGACTGACAATAGTTGATAACTTGTCATTGCAGATAAAAGCTTGACCGTTGGATTCCAATGTTTTCGAGTAAAGTAGTTCCATCATTTCTTTCAAGTAAACACCAACAATTTCGCTATATTGGGGCATAACAGAGCTGAATAATCTACTCTTTTGAATCTTCTTTTGGGAGATATAGTTCCAACCGAAGGTGAAGTGAGAAAAATCCAAAAGCTAAGGATTGTCAGATATTCTCAGCACTTTGTTGACTTGTTAACAATGAGTGTTACACCGGTCGAATATCTTTTCCACCTTCATCTTGACCAAGATGGATGTAGCAAAGAAGAGGCAATACGGCGAAGCTAGCCAATTTTGGGGTACCAAGTGAAAATCACGTAATTCCAATTGCAAATTTGTTTAGTGGACAAAAAGCTAGAGTGTATTCACACCCAATATCAATGTCGAAGCCACAAATTTTACTTTTTGATGAGACTACGAATCACTTAGACATGGAGAGTATTGATGCATTGGCATATGTATTAGAGGAGTTCGGTGGAGGAGTTGTGCTAAATAGTCAAGACCAGAGACTCATATCACGTGTTTGTGAGGATGAGGAGAAGACTCAAATTTGGCTTGTAGAAAGCGGAACAGTGACACAAGACTTAGGAGTCACATTTGAAGAGTACAAAGAAAATCTTCTAATAGAAATCAGAGCAAATGTTGATAAGTGAGTGAAGTTTTGTTGTTGGCTTCTAATGGTAATAACTCAAACTCGTTTTATATTCATAAAAGACTTGAAAAGTCTTGGACAAATTTTATTTTAGGTGTGACATCATATTCGAGTGTGGTATTATGTTTGGGGGGGGGAGAAATTCTTGATTTAAAACTTTTAAAGAAGAGAATGGGAGAAAAATGGGTATTTGTTGGACGAAAAAGTCCTTAAAAGTACACAAATTTAATTTGTTTTGTCCAAGAAATGCACATACAATTTTAGTTGCTATATAAATATTCGAAGTATTTTTGGTTGTCTTTAAAATACCCTAACATTCAAAAATGTGTAGTTTGACACCGATTTTTAGACGTCATTAACTCACAAAACCAATGGATTAACTCGTCATTGAGTTATTTAACTCAGTTTAAATTAATTACCTCAAAATAACCATTTTACCCTTAAATCAATTTTCTCCAAATCATTTAGCCACAAATCAATTTCCTCCAACCCCAAATCTCTTATTCTCTAGGTGGAAAATTGTAACACACAAAAATAACTGATTCCTCGCATAAAAGGAAATTACAACGGCTGACAATAATTGAAAAATTGTCATTGTAGATAAAAGCTTGATCATTAGATTCCAATGTTTTCCAATTGAGCCTCAAAAGCTTTAAGCGTATAAAATAAATCCATCATCTCATTCAAGTAAACACTAACAATTTTTTTCATGTAAAGTATTTAATACTTCAATAATATGAATTGTTTTTCCCTTAAGATTTTAACCGCAAGTTTCCAACAAATTATTTATAAATATATATATTATAGTTGTTGTTGATATATATACTATATATTATAGTCGCTAAAATAATAAACAGCCTTCTTATTTTCTTAAACCATTTCGATAGACATGTTTATCTCTTTTGATTATCTACTTGTATCACATGCCATTGATAAATCAGCACAAAATGATCCTTCAAATTAAAATATAATCTCTATAAATTAATATTTGATAAATTAATTCTTCGTTAAATTAATACAATTTCCGTTTTGTTATTTAGTTATTTTATGATAAATTAATATTTCATTAGTTTAATAAAATATTATAATTTCAATGTTATTAATTTATAAAAAATATTTTAATTATGTACTATATCGCAATATCTTTTATACATAAATTAGAAGTCATAGAGAGAAAGATGAGAAGCATTTTCCATTTGACACATTAGCTTTTGCTTACGTGTCAACACCATAAGTTTTGGTCTTTACTCTTCACTTGTTTATCGAAATTGTTTCAATTTTTTTTTTTTTTTTGTCAATGGTTATAAAGAGAATGATTATGTATCTTGTAAATTTTTTTTAATTTTAATATATCTGATTTGTGGAAAAAAAAAAAGATAACTTAGTCGAGAATACTTGCTAGAGTCATTGAACTATACAATATATAATACTTATAATCAGAAATGTGTTCGTCTACGCGATCTAGGTTCACATTTTCACATATTTTCGGTGCTCAGAATAATTTTATCGTTTTAACCTAGCTTATATAGAAAAATATACTCATCTCGTGTGCATGGTTATACATTAGGTGATAGGTCTAAGGCATCTCCGTTTTTGCGGCAGCTAGTTAATCTATTTTTCTTTATTTGAATATATATATCCCATTGTTTTTGCCCATATATAATGATTATGTATGGAGAAATTCATTCGATTGCGGTAGATTTGGACCATCATTGCCAACAAGATGCATGTGTTCAACATTTTTTCCTTCATAATTTCCAATTCCTGAAAAGCATTTTTATTAGTGATTTAGATTTCCACCTAGCTAGTATGGTTTCTATATCTTCGAGTGTAATTTAACCAGGTCTGGTGAATTGAAATCAAATTTTCTTGTTAGTGGTCAGTTTCCTATTAATTGGACTATGTTTTTCTGCGAAATTACAAATATCGTTACAAATAATAAACTGTAGGTATTACAATTTGAATTAACAAGTTGCTACATCTAATAAATTGATCTTATAACAAAAAATGTTAAAAAATATTTTGAAACTTTTGCTTGATAGCTTAAGTTGGACTTTTATACTACCTAAATCAGTCATCAAAGAAATAGACTCCATGTGTGGCAAGTTTCTCTGGAAAGGTACTATAGACACAACAGCTTCGGCAAAAGTCTCCTGGAAAACATGTTGCTTAAGTAAAGAAGAAGGTGGACTTGGGTTGTGTAACCTTACCATTTGGAATGTGGCGTGTGCTCTCAAGCTGGTATGGATGTTGTTCTTCCAACAAAAGTCCATATGGGCTTCTTGGTTTATTGCTGAGAACCTGCAGGGTGATATTTATCAGATTTCAAAGGCGTTCATCTCTTATTCTCGATGTGGGAGAATTTAACAGACAAGGAAAGCATCGGACGGCTGAGAATAGTTGATAGCTTGTTATTCCAGATAAAAGCTTGACTGTTGGATTCCAATGGTCTCGAATTGGGCCTCGAAGGCTTTAAGATTATACAGTAAATCAATTCTCTTTCAAGCAAACGCTAACATTCGTCATCTAATCCCAGATATTATGACTTGTTTACTATATCCGTGCAACGCCGCAGATTTATTGTAAATATTTATTCTATAAATATATAGTTTCAAAATATTTTTTTGTTATAAATTTTTTATAGTTATTGTAGATTGATTATATTATGCAAACCATAAAATCATTTTTAGATGAGTAGAAACTCTTAAAAATAAAGATCAAAACTAATATTGTATCTATACTTTACCGAAGAATCAATATTTATGCTTTTTAAACTAATTTTGTGCATTAACAAACATTTTTTTAATTGATTGTTCGTTTATTTTTTATTTATTTTTTCTTTTTAATTGTGTTTGTTTGTAAATTAATTGACATATACAAGTTTATTATTGATTTCTATTATATGTATATTTATACAAAAGAATGTGACATCTTAATAATTAAAAATAATAATTGATGTGTCAGTATTCCATATATTATCTACCAAATTATCGTTGGTCTTGTATTTAGAATTATTTTATATCTTACTATTTCTTTTCTTTAGTTAATATAAAAACTTCCGATTATTTCACACTCATCATTTTCCCTTTTTAAAAATTAATTTTCTTCCCTTTCCATTCATATCATAGAAGTTTTCTCAATTATTTTTTCTTTTGTTCTCTTTGTAAAAAAAAACTCTCATATCTATGTCTCATATTTGGTTACCTCTGCCTTAAATTCTTGGATTTTATAAAAGACTCAAAATGTCATAAACCAAATAAGAGATGCAAATAAACCGAACAAAAATCAAATTCAAACCAAATTTTCAAAACCAGACCAAATTAAATTATAAAATAATTCAATAGTATATATATTATATAAAAAAACTAATATTGAAATGAACCAAGCTATGTTATATAAAAACCAAACAGAACTTAATAAAATTCACGCAATATTAGTATGTTAATTACATATAGAAATTATAATAAAACTCTATAATCTTTAATAAATTAATAGATCATTTTTCTTATATGTTTTGTTAAACCAGAAACCAATTATTATTTAATCCCGAATGTGAACTTATTTTTTTAGAACTCCAAAATTTTGAAATTCTAAGAACTTGAACCGAACCGATACAAACCAAACTGTAGTTCAAAATTGACTGAGATATATTTTCTAAATTCCAAAAGCCGAAAAGTCTAAACCGAATCAAATCAGATAACCAAATGTCCGCCATTAAATCTAATCACTTAAGCTTATGAGTTATACTAAAATATGATGTGTATTTTTGTTATGTTTTGATTGGCTTTTATAAATTTTCATTTATTGATATGTCAAGTGATGTGTATTTTTGTTTTGTTTTGATTGGTTGTGAAAGTTTTTTCATTAATTGAGTTGTCAAGTTCTCATGCTTTAGAAAAATTGATGTGTCAACATCTTGAGAGACACAAGCTCTATTAGTGTATTGATTGATTATCTTCACTATGTCTATAAAACCTGACTAATTTATTATTAATGTAGTGAAAATGAATTTATAGACTCTTTCAATACATCTGAAGATGAAATAAAAACAAAACACCCTAACAAAGAAAATAACCTACTGATCCTAGACTAGTTGAAGCAGATATCGAATATTGTGTCTCATGTTGAAATGCCAGTGTTATTCTTGGGAACAGAGTAGTCTCCTCTCATGGGGAGATTCTTGGTTAATTTCACAAGAGATGCTTGTGTTTTACTACTACTACTTCTGCTCCAATTATATCCTTGACACATTTCCATGTTGCCTTCCATTATGCAATAACCATAATTAGAGTTTTCGTTTTTAAATAAAGGGTGTGATTGTTTAGCCTCAATAGAGGGAAAGGAATGAGAAAATTTTTTTCTCCTCTTAATCCCATTAAGTGTTTACCAATCACAATGAAAGGGAAGGCAAATTTTCCCACCCAATCCCACCTCTTTAACATTAAATCAAACTAAAATTTTCCACTTAAAAATTCAAGAGGGAAAAATCCCTCTCCCTCCCATCTTTTTGCTTCCCTCTCTCTCTCTCATATTTCCCTTCCCTCCCTCTCCCATTTTTTAATTACCAATCAAAGCCAAAGTATGCATAGAAAAGATGAACAGTTTAGGCCTTTAGGGTCATGAGCATTTTTACATTGTAGTCTTTCTCTATGAAGAGATCCATGCGAAGAGTGGCCAGTGCATGCTCATCCTTCCGTCGAAGAGACTTCTCTCTTTCTTCATAAAAGTCCATGTCGTCTAACAAAGATGTTACCGCAGAGTAGTTCTTGAATATCCAAAGCATTTGAAGACCTTCTTTGAGTTGATCTCGTGAGTATCCCTCGTATGAGTAACTGGCTTCCCCTTGTTGTCGAGGATGATATGGCGCAGTTCATTTTCAGCAATCAATGCGGACAAGCCGGAGAAGATCTATAACCTGACCCGAAAATAAAGTAATTTTGTATAAACCCTTCTTGAGCATTCGGCAAAAGTCAAAGTTTATAAAAGACAGTTCAATCTTTAAGACTTCGTAGATAACGACCCTATATATGAAAGTTACAGTCAAAAAGAAAAGAAAAAACAGCTTTAACTAACAAAAAGAACCATTCCTACAAATTTATATTTTTGAAATATTCATTCAATGGTTTTGAAATCATCCCCGATTTAAGTTAAGATATATGATTGGATAGCCGCACACATATAGAACCATTGTTCGTAAGTTAACTACTAATGATTTTATGAAATTGCATATTATAGCATATTATTTGTCTTTTCACTATATATAAAGTGTAGGGAAACCAATATATTGTCCATCTACTAGATATAGTTTTTCAATTGGTTTTTCTTTAACCGTTATCAATCTCTTTTTGTGAATTTTTTTATTTATATAAAATTCATTATACTCTATATAATTTCTATCGGAAAATTAGGTTGAATCACTATAACAAATTAATAACAAATGAGCCGATCATTAAGAAGAATCGGCATTATTTACGTAGAAGACAAGATGCTTTCTTTTATATATGTTTACCCTAATGCATATGTGTATCTCTATTAATTCATATTTATGGATGTTTTCTTCCTCCTTTTATAGCAGTTATGTTCATGTATGTATAGGCACCCATGCATCCCATTGAAATGTTAGCCACATTTGTTTTATTATCCATTACTGGTTCGGTCAAGTTGGAGAAACTTCTTTAGGACTTAACAAACAAAGAGAAACAAGTAAAAGAAATGGTTATTGTAAAAAAAAAAAGAGTGAAGTGAAAATGGCCAAAGGAAAAAACAAAAAGCTAAAGAGTGAATAAAAAAAGAGAGGTCACATGATGGCCTCTCTTCTTCTTTTTGTTGTTGTCATGAATGATATGTGACTATGACTCTCAAAAGCCAAATGCTCCAATTCTATTTTCTTTATTAAAATCATTCCAACTTTTGAATTTTGCTGTAAGTTCACCTAAGAGAAGACCCAACTATTCTCTAAATGCCAAATTTTCTTTATAATAATTAGGTCCCTAATAATTAAAACAGATTTTATTCACCAACTGCATTTATAATAACTTATCAATATTTCAAAATCAGATTTATAGCAAACATCTTTTGATAGGTGATTAGAAAGTTTATAATCAAGTAAGACTGTTTTCTGTTGAAAATAGTTATACTCACGACTCACGAGCAGTGTCATGTTTATAGTTTTGGGGGCTTAAGGCTAATTTTAAAGTTTGTGATCTCTTTTATAAGACAAAATGAAATTTACACAAATACTATAAATAAAATTCCATAAAAGAAAGCCCAAACCAAAAATTAGAAAGAGGTATAGATATGTGAAAGCAAACTCTATATATAAATATCTCTACAAGCATTTCTAACACCCCATGAACTAATGTATTTTTTTTATAAGTGTGGCCTTAATATTTTGATGGGAAAAATGGGACCTTAGAGCATGATTAGTGGGGGTTCTTAGGGGTTCTTAGGGGGTTCTTAGGAAAATAGTAATATTTAATTAGAAAGTAGGAGAGAGAGAGAGGGAGAGGTTCTAGGGAGAGGTTCTTAGGGAAGAACCTTTGGAGGGGGGGGGGGGTTCGCCACGTGGCGCAACCCCATTGGTTCTTTTTTTTTTTCATTTTTTTTTCTCCAGCTAAAAAAAAAAAAATTAATAATAATAAAATAAGAAGTTAAGAACCCCAAATGGGGGTTCACCACTAATCATGCTCTTAGAGCAGCTCTAATGGGACTGCAAAACACCAAATATGCAAGCTCCAATGGGACTGCAAAACACCAAATATGCAGTCCCTCTTGCTCTAATGGAACTGCATCTTTAGCACCAAATTTTTTTTTTGGTGTTTTGTGAATAGTATTACACCAAATTTGGTGCGACACTATTCACAAAACACCAAAAATATATATATATATATATATATATATATATATATTTTATTCATATTTTTAATTTGAATTATATTTAAATTATTGTTTATAAATTGATATAATTGTAATAATATGATTAAATTGTTGTTTTTAAATGATAAAACATTTATTTTTGATAATATTTTTTTAATAATAATTAATATAAATATTAATTTGGAAAACTATATTAATACGTTAATTATTTAAGAACAAAACTATATAAATTTTTTTGGTCTTACTAATTATAATTTTATATTTTACTTATAACTAGTTAGTTATAAAAATAATAATTATTTACTAAAACTATTAAAAACTAAATAAAAACTTAAATTGAATAATATAATAATAAATATATTATTATTTGGTGTAGAATTTGGTGTTGTGATTATAGATGAAAAAAATTTTGAAACACCAAAACACCAAATTTGATGTTTGGGTTGGAGATGGCCTTAGGCTCTTGCCTTTATCTTAAAATGGTAAACACAGTTCTGCTTACTAGTCACAATCAATGCTATGGATGCAAATGGTAGTAGCAGTAAGAGGAATAAATAGATTATGTATTAATAGAATTATAATTAGTGGAATAATGATAAATTAGGCTATTTTTTCTCCTTAAATGAGTAGAACAATAATTTTCAGTAGAATTTTATATTATTTAATATAAAATGTGGTCTACATTATTCCATTAAAATTCTTAAAATTAATAAATGAATGACTATTAGGTTAATTCAATTTTTGAATACCCCCTGATTTATAGCAAACGTTGGAGGAAACAATTAATAATTTCATTTTTGAATGCCCTCTGTTTTACAAGTATGGATTTTCTCGAATTTTCCGTCTATTCCAAATTGCTTTCCGAGTACATTTGTATTTTGTAATATGAATTTCCTCTTATGGAGGATAAAAGATGTGGGTTTATCTGATCCACAAAAGTGTAATTATCCATAGATCTTTTGGTTCATTTGGAAGGCTATAAATAACAAGTTCTTTGGTGGGAAGGAGATCTCCCTAATGAAATCTCTGAAACAAGCTATTTTGGAAGCATAAAGCTGGAGAGATGAAAGTAAAACGGAACCGATACAAGCAGAAGACGTCAGAAACCTCCCTCGATAAAGACTCGACCTCCGAGTCATTTGTACCTCCCCTCTACACCCAACATGCCAGATCGATGCTTCTTGAGTTGATCATGACTTGACTAGTGGAATTGGATGGTTTTTAAGGATGCACTTGGGAGAAAGATTAAAAGAGCACAATGATGCAGAATGTGTCTATCTATGCTACATGCAGAGCTTGATGGTTTGTTATAGGCGATGTCATACTTCCTAGACGGGTGAATTTTGAGGTGATAATCGAGACTGACTGTTTGGATTGACTTCCTAGAAGACTGACTTCCGGATAGAACTGAACCTCTTCAAATCTTAGAGAGAAGCATTTGTATCTTTAGACTTAGTTTTGATTCTTAAGAGTCTTAATGCTTGTGCCGATTCTCTTGCAGAAGAGGCAAGATCACGCAATATCTTTTTTCCTTGTAAATCGCGATGAACCGGAACGGTTAATCCTTCGAGATGAAAATCCGATTCGGACAACTTTAATTTAATATATAGAATATATGTTGAAAAAAAAATTAATTCAACTTGATAAGTTATTCGACTAAATTTTAAGCACAACCATTTACACCTTATATATATATTAAAACAATTAGTTAATCATTTTCAATATTACTTAATTTTTTTTTTTTTTATATTACTTAATTTATGTTTTTAGTTTCTATTTTTTTTCATTTCTGATAACTTGGTCCATAATACTTGCCAGGGTCATTGAACTACAATATATTACTTATAATCAGAAATGTGTTCGGCTACTCGATTTAGGTTCACATTTTCACATATTTTCGGTTCCTCTCAGAATAATTGTATCGTTTTAACCTAGCTTATATAGAAAATATATATTCATCTCATCAGTGGCGAATTTAGAAACCATTTGCATCAGGGGCATAGTCACATATTTAAAGAAGATAAGGAGCATGAAATAGTACAACAGCAGGGGCATAGTTTAAATTCCATAAGAAATTTAAAGAACTTTGAAATATTTATAGTGGGCAACTGCCCCTCCCAAAACCTATGTGGCTTCGCCACTGCATCTCATGTGCATGGTTATATATAGGTCTGAGGTCCTCTGTTTTTGCCGCAGCTAGATAATCTATTTTTCTTTATTTGAATATATCCCATTGTTTTTTTGCCCATATATAATGATTATGTTTGGAGAAATTCATTCGATTGCGGTAGATTTGGACCATCATTGCCAACAAGATGCATGTGTTCAACATTTTTTTCTTCATAATTTCGAATTCCTGAAAAGCATTTTATTCTTGATTTAGATTTCCACCTAGCTTATATGGTTTCTATATCTTCGAGTATAATTTAACTAGGTCTGGTAAATTGACATCAAAGTTTTCTTATTAGTGGTCAGTTTCCTATTAATTGGACTATGTTTTCTGCGAAATTACAAATATCATTACAAATAATAAACAGTAAGTGTTACAATTTGGATTAACAATTTGCTACACCTAATAAATTGGCCTCATAACAAAAAATGTAAAAACATTGAAACAAACATAATCAATATTTTGAAACTTTTGCTTGATAGCTTAAGATGTTTGTTATGACGACCCTCGATGAAACGAAAAAATCCACCACACCAACCTACTTATATATCATGTCTCATCTTACACTATTCATTGAGATTCTTAACAATTGGGACCTATGTATTAAAAAAATTATTACACTAATATATGTCAGAAATAAAAAGAGGAGGGTGAGAATAGAAATTAACTAAATTATAAAAAGTAAGCATGTGCATTGTGAAGTTGTCAGTTTTAACAAAAGATAGTGAAGGTCCTGAAGGGGATGGGATCACAAGAATATATAGGATCCAGGAACCAAGATTTGTATGTCTGTTCCTACTACATAGGGTCTATTACCACCACTAATTCTCAGTTAATTACTTAATTCTTTATTTCTATACTTTATAAGACCATGTCCAATGGAGGGTCTTAACGGGTTCTTAGCGCGGATTCCTATACGGAATTAAGAACCCCACCCTCCAAAGTTTTTTAAAAATCCTTAGCTAAGAACCCGGCTCGTCACTGTTCACGTGACGTGGCGAGCCGGGATTGATCAAATTTTTTTTTTTTTTTAAGTTTCGAGAAAAAAAAAATTAAGAAACTTTGGAGGGTAACACCATTGCATATGCTCTAAGCACATAATAAATAAAATATAATTATATATAATCCCTTTTGCAACTATAAATATACACACAGCCCATTATCACACATAGACAGTGTGTTTTGTTTCCTCTTGTTTTTTTTCACTTCCTTCATACACACGCAAACAAAAAACATAGAATTAATAAACTAGACACTGTCGATGATTACTTGAAATTATCTCAACTTTTATATTCTCTAGAATTTCTGATTATCATTTGTTCTTGATCTAGAGCTCTGAATTTGCTCTGGTTTTGTTTATGTTCTTGACAAGAAACAACATAGGAAGAAGAGTTTGAAGGAGTTCAGTCTCTTGATTCTTCCTTTCCGATCCAATCGACTTCAAACCTAGAAAAACCCTCAAAGCTCGCATGCCACAAGGAGACAATGAACGAGTCGAGTTCATGGAGTATCTATAGTACCAGAAATGGAGAGAGTGAAGTGCCATGGAGATCTTCAACGTCGATGAATGCGATCTCTTTTGGTCTAGTAGCTACGGCGATACTTATCTCCATGTTCTTGATCATGGCTATCTTCGAGCATCTCTTTAGGCCTGAGAATTCTACATTGGATTCACCACATCGGATTAGACAACGACAGAACCAGAGCAGAGATGGGTCCATTCAATTCCAGAAACTTGCTAATCAAGCATCCATGGTAAAGAAAAAACAAAAAAAGTTGATAAAGCATTTCTCAAAAGAATTTTTGTCCTTTTTTATAAAGTTGAAGCGCATTAACTTGCCACTATTAGAATTAGAGCATCTTCAAGGTAAGAACCTCTATTTCGGGTTCTTATCAATTTAATATTATTATTTTTAAGTTGATTTATTTTGATAAATAAAATTTAGTTTTTTAAAAAATTGAACCAATCAAACAAAGACATGTGTGTTATGAGTATCTAATAGAGAAACTTGGGGTTCTTATTTAAGAAACTTGAGGTTCTTCACAAGAACTCTTCTCACCCTCTCTCATATTTTTTATATTTTTTTATTATTTTAAGCTAAGAAACTCACTTAGATACCCACCATTGGAAATGCTCTTTTTTTTTGTCACTGAACTTTTTCATTACTTAAATGGATAAAGAGTTTGGGGCTACAACCTGGCCCAAGACCTGTTTAGCTAAGCCATCTGAAACAGAGTTGAGAGATCGATAAATGAAACTGAAACTTATGAAATCAAAAAGATGGAAGAGAGATCGTATGTCGCAGAGAACACCATGGAGTTCCGAATACGATGAGCCTGTCGCAATGGCTTTAATCAATTGGAGAGAGTCCGATTCAAAGGTGATGGATCGGATATTGAGCTCCACCGCTTTCTCCATCGCGGCGCGCAGAGCTAAGCTTTCAGCAATGAGAGGCGATGAAACAAAAGTCAGACTGGTTGAGTGCGAGGAGATGAATTGTCTACGATAAGAGAAATTCCAGGCTAATCCAGCAGCTAGTAAATCCTTCGACCATGCCGCATCAGATCGACATATGAAGGCATCGGATGGTACGGATCTTTCTGAATTCAGGGGTTCCACTGAGCCGGCTCTCTTGGGTAATTGAGCAGAACTCCACTCTTTAGCTTCAACAATTGCCTTAGTAATGATTGAGTCTGGATCATCAAGTTTGCCAGAGAATACTAAATTGTTTCTTGATTTCCAGATATTCCAGACAATCCAGGGAGCTAGTGGTGAGTCGGGTAGGCCTGTTGGCGGAAGACATATCAGAGAATTGATCTTGCTCCAAATAGAGCAGAAAGATGATGCTTCTGGGCAAATAATTTCCTTACAACTCAGAACATTTCTCCACACCTGTTTTGCAAAGGAACAGTGAAACAAGAGGTGTGGGATGGTTTCTAACTCACCACACCGTTTACAGATGGGATCAATAGGAATTGACCGGGCAGCGAGAATAGATCCAACCGGTAGAGAATTTGACGAGGCCTTCCAAAGGAATAACTTGATTTTAGGTGCAACTCGCAGTTTCCAGATTCCGGATATCCAGTTGAAAGTGTTGGCTTCCTCTGTTTGAAGCTCATGTAGATTTTCCTCTAGGACTGAGTAGTATCATGTTTTGGCGGTATATGAGCCTGGTGGATGGGGCAACCAGATGCGCTGATCCTTAGCTTGGCTTTGACTTGGCTTGATACTCATAATAGCGCTTTCATACTGGGGGAGGATTAGCCTGATTTTCTGAACATCCCAAGTCGCAGAGTTGGGAAGGAACAGATCACACACTTTTAAATGAGCAGAGTCCTTTGGTGGAGGGCCTATTGGAGCAAGCTTACTTGAGGTAGAAAGCCAATTGTCACTCCATATGCTAACCGATTTACCATCACCAATGGCCCATCCGATATTTTCCACAAGTAAGTCTCTTCCCCTGAGAATTCCTGACCATCCATGAGAACAGTTGGTAGTGGTTTTAACCGATAAGAAATCTTCTCCTTGGCAATATTTACTTAAGAGTATTTTTGCCAGAAGTGAATTGGGGTTTTCAATCAATCTCCATCCTATTTTTGCAATCATTGCAATGTTGAAAGCTTGGATATCACGAAAACCTAAACCACCATCTGCCTTTGATTTTGTTAGTTTGTTCCAAGCAATCCAGGCAGTTTTACGTTTACCTGGAGTGGAATCCCACCAGAAGCGCGTTAATTCAGATTGAATACGTTTGATGAGGGATCCAGGGAGTAAGAAACAAGACATGGCAAATGATGGCATTGTTGAGAGAACACTTTTCAGTAGTGTCATTTTGCCGGCAGTATATAGATATTTGGAGGACCAGCTTCTTGCTTTTTGCCTGATACGATCAACTATGGAAGAGAAGAGATCCCTCTTTTTTCTTCCAAAGTGTTCAGGAAGCCCAAGGTACTTGCCAATCCCACCCTCATTACTGATTTTTAATTCCTTTTTGTCTGAGTTCTTCAGCTCCAGGGGAGTTTTCCTGGAGAACGTTATGGAGGATTTCTGATAATTGATGATATGTCCTGACGCAGCTTCATACTGATGCAAGATATCGTTTAGGGCAGAGACGCTTTGGGGAGATGTGCGGTAGAAGAACATAGTATCATCGGCGAAAAGAAGATGATTGATGCGGGGGCTGGCTTTTGACACTCTGATACCTTGAAGAGCACCACTTTCTTGAGCTCTGTGGCACAAACCTGACAATACTTCACTGCACAAAATGAAAAGGTAAGGCGATAGAGAATCTCCCTGTCTGATTCCTCTTTTAGGGAAAACTTTGCCTCTTGCTTGACCATTGATTAGAAAGGAATAGCTGACAGTAGTGATGCATTGCATTATCCACTTGATCCAAGTTTCATGGAATCCAAGCCTTTGCAGGACAGCTTGGATAAAATGCCACTCCAGCCTATCATAAGCTTTGCTCATGTCGGTTTTAACCGCCATTGAGCAACGCTTCTTTGCCTTAGATCCCTTGAGATAATGCAATACTTCATGTGTGATAAGAACATTATCTTGAATTGCTCTTTTAGGGACATATGCAGATTGGTTTTCAGAGATGATCTTGGGCAGAATTCTCTTTAATCTTCTGGTCATGACTTTTGCAATAATCTTGTAGTATACATTGCATAATGCAATGGGTCTATAGTCACTGGCCACTCTTGGATTATGAACTTTTGGAATTAATCTTACATGAGTTTCATTGATTGATGCAGGGAGCTCTCCGGATCTGAAGAATTCCTGAATTTCATCGGAAATAGCTGGGCCAATAGCTGGCCAGTTCTCTTGAAAGAAGCATGCTGAGAAGCCATCTGGTCCAGGGGCCTTATCCGGATGGATTGCAAAGGTCGCTTGTTTAATTTCCATAGGAGAAGGGATTGTTGTCAGCAGGATATTGTCTTCCTCTGAAACTACATGAGAGAGGGCTCCATTGACAGTGCTTTCTTGTAGTTGTCCCGCAGAGGTGAATAAAGTATTGAAGTACTCTACAATTACTTGAGCAATTTTATTTTCCTTAAAGACTGCAGTACCATCTTGTTTTTCAATTACAGAGAATCTGTTGAATGCTTTCTTTTCCTTCGAGATGGCGTGAAAATAGCTTGTATTCTTGTCCCCATGTTGGAGCCAGAGAAGTCTGCTCCTTTGGCGCCAGAAGAGTTCTTCAGCCTTGAATGCTTCAGCCAATCGATAGTTAATATCACAGATGAGTGAGTGATCTGGTACAAGTGATATCATTGCCTCTTCTAACTCAGATTTTAGAAGTTCTATCAGCTCATTAGCCTTTTGATTTGTATCTTTGGACCAAGCAACAATAGCATTTCTGACATGGATTATTGGAAATGCTCTTAGTTCTTCTTTTTTCTTTGCAAAACAAAATTTGTTTTGCTTTTCGGTGCAAAAACATTTAGAAATGAAAGCATTCTTCAAAATTTAAATAACCTAACTTTGGAAAGTGAAAAGCAAGATCCGAGTTGTCTATGCATTTCTGTGTATGAGTATTGTTTCTTTCGTACATATGTTTTTTTTTGTCTATGCATCAATGTGTATCCGTATCTACTATATATCTATTGTCTTGAGCAAAAGTTTTTGACTTAGAAAGAATATGACGTGGTATAGGTTCCGGTGAATATGGCGGTGGATGTATCGGTAGTGATGCCGGGAGAGAAGCTGCCGTCGCACATAGCTTTGCCGGCTCCTTTACCTTGTCGGAGAGAAGGCATTCGTTGGCCTCTACAGTCTCCACCTCTAAAATATCACTGCTAGAATTATGTTGTTTTTTCTGACTCGTTTAGTAGATTATTAGTGTTGGACCTTGGTATGTTAGTATGCATTAACGGCCACGAGATGGATCGACCAAATAATTATTTATTTATTTTTGTTCTTTATCGACATAGCTAGATGCATACGTTATCGATATATAATTCATTGTATGTCAAGTTCACTAATATTTTGTCCATATGTTTTTTTTTTGGTTGACATAATATTGCTAAATAATCAAATGAGTTAATTTTGGGATAAATCACTTACAGAAAAATTTGTCTAATTTTCAAAGACATTTTAAGAATCATAGGTAAAAAAATACAGGAAAAAGAGTTGTTGATGTAAACTAAATCTTGTTTATGCCTTCTAAAGGAAATGCGTAGCTGACAAAAAGAAGGAAATGCATAAAAATCGTTAATTGGGCCAAGAACAAGCCTATATCAATTAAATTGGTACAATACATAAGCCCATTATCATCAGTGGGTGGATTTTATTTAGAACATCGAGATCTCTCTCAAATTTCGATGAAAGTTGTTTGAAGATTCAAAATTTGAACTGCAGTGTGAGCGAGACAGAGAAAGGGGTTATGGCGCCGACGGCGAATAATTTGAAGGGTTTCTACAAGCAGACGAAAAGCAATATCACCGGAGGTATCTCCAAGTCAAAGCCTTCTTCCCGGAAAGTCACTCCCAAACACGCGGCCACGCAAGGTTCTGATGCTACGCAGCCGGAGGCGTTGATCTCGCACGGCTCCCTCGATGTCAATGGTACGGCTTTACTTCTTCCTGTTTATACTGTTTCATGAAGAAATCTAGGGTTCAACTCCAATCCTCATATCAGATTCAGGATCCGATTGAAACTTAGCCATGAAATCTTACCATTTATTCAGTTGAGTTGGTGGTTTCTTTTCCTTATTGATAACATTCTTTTGTGGTGTTTCAACAGAAGTTTATGACAAGGAGGAGGAGATGCTCATGCAATTTGACATGAACATGGCCTACGGTCCGTGCTTGGATATGACAAGACTTGATCGATGGGAACGTGCATTGTGTCTAGGGATGTATCCTCCCATTGAAATCCAGAACCTTTTGGAAACTGAGAAAGTTCAGCAAGATTGTCTGTGGCAAGGCCGTGTCTAAAGTTGTAATCTTTTTCATCTAAGCCCTTTGTATCATCCAGTGTTACTTGCAAGACTCTGTCTTTTGTGAATGTTTGATTCAGCCACTGGCTGTGTAACCCGCTTTGAGGTGTTAATCTTAAAACCTTGGTAATGGAATGCATTTTGTTGATCAAAGCTTCAAGATATATGCCCTTTGTCACGCCTTGAAACGATCTCCGTCCTGTAATTCTGTGTTATGCGCACCTGGTATTACGAGTTCTAAAGATGCTACTTGCATACCTGACCTTGACGTTTCAGACAGTTTAGCTGTGATCACTTTCTGTCAGAAATGGAATGTCGGGTTAGTGGTTGTTGGACCTGAAGTTCCCCTAGTTGCTGGTCTCGCTAACGACCTGGTTAACGCCTGTATCCTCACATTTGGCCCTTCTTCTCAAGCTGCTGCTTTGGAAGGTTCCAAGAACTTTATGAAGAATCTTTACCACAAGTACAATATCCCTACTGCTAAGGTCTGGTCTCCTGTAATCTACTTAGGACTGAATGTAGCATCTTAGAGCTGTTGTGAGTTGGTTAGAGAGCTGTTAGTGAGGGCTGGGTTCATAGGATTGTCTCAGTAGATTGTTTTGACTGTGGATTGTCTCAGTCAGATTGTTTTGGCTGAACGTTGCTTTGATCTTATCATACGGATTCCAATATGATGTGGTTAAAACACTAATATATTGAATCAAGTGCAGATTAAAACATTTACGGATGCATCTGCTGCGAAAGAATACATTCAAGAACAAGGGGTACCGATCGTGATTAAAGCAGGCGGATTAGCAGCTGGAAAAGGAGTCACAGTTGCGATGAAACTAGAGGAGGCTTTTGAAGCTGTTGATTCAATGCTGGTCAAAGGTGTGTTTGGTTCTGCAGGATGTCAGGTGATTGTGGAGGAGTTTCTGGAGGGAGAAGAAGCTTCCTTTTTCGTACTTGTGGATGGAGAGAACGCCATTCCTCTAGAATCTGCTCAGGACCAGTCCATAAGCGGGTTGGAGATGGAGATACAGGTCCAAATACAGGCAGAATGGGAGCGTATTCTCCTGCGCCTGTCTTAACCAAGGAGCTACAAGATGTGGTAATGGACTCTATAATTCATCCCACTGTTAAAGGAATGACAGAAGAAGGATGTAAGTTTATAGGTGTTCTGTTTGCTGGTCTCATGATTGAGAAGAAATCCGGTTTCCCTAAGCTGATTGTGTTCAATGTCCGGTTCGGAGATCCAGAATGTCAGGTAAGAAAACTAAACCGGTTTAGTCTCGGTTTGACTGTTGTTCTAAACAATGGAGTTTCTTGTTTTAACACAGGTACTGATGATGCGTCTAGAGTCTGACTTAGCTAAAGTTTTGCTAGCGGCTTGTAGAGGCGAGCTAAACGGTGTGTCGCTTGATTGGTCAAAAGATTCAGCCATGGTGGTTGTAATGGCAAGCAAAGGTTATCCGGGTGCTTATGAGAAAGGATCAATCATCAGAAACCTTGAAGAAGCTGAAACTGTTGCTCCAGGAGTAAAGGTTTGCCACGGGGGAACGGATCTTGATTCAGAAGCGAGTGGTGGACGTGTTCTTGGAGTCACGGCCAAGGTTAAAGACTTTTGTTATAATGGCTCGTAAACGAATAAACCAAAACACAAGGTGCCAATAATTCAAGTAGTAATGTATATTATTAAAAGAGCATATAGTAATGTATATTGTGGTTTTGAGATTTAAATTTAATTCAAGTGCAAAACACAACATGCCAATAATTTGATAGAGCAATAATATGAAATATATAGAATGGCTGTCTGGTAGCAAACTTTAATGAAAAACAGGAATAATATACTAATCCGAAACTGTCTGGTAGCAAACGAGAAAACCGTAAAACCTTAGTCATCATTTCATCTTCTTCTTATTGGTCTCGGTCCAGCGAATTCCCTTCAACCCCCCTCTTGAAGATGACGTTCAATGAAATCCCAAGTGTGATCTCTGACTTCGGCAACTTCATGCGTCTCCCAGACTTTCACCAAAACGTCATAGCCACCAGCCATGATCAGTTTTTGTTTGTACGGATAACCCAAATAGAAACCCTCATCATAGCGGTATGACTTGAGGATATGGTCTAGAGCCCATATTGCACGCAGGACCGTCTGTGCATGGGAACACTGAAGAACTCCCACCAGCCTTTTAATGCAACCTTGGTTCACAAGGGTCATTATGTGCTCGGCATTATCCTCGAAAGTTATGTTAAAAATCGCCAACGTCGCGTATATCTGAGTTTGCAGGGCACCATGTTTCAGCATTCGGATAAGTAACATCGTGATGCCAGATTCAAGTAATTTCTGCAATTCCAAAATAAAAACAGTTCAAAGCAACAATATCCATGCAATATTTGTTGATGATATGAAAAGAACATTACCGAATGAGTCTCGGTTGAGTCTGTCATGACAGAAAGAGTTTCACAAACACCCTCTTCATGGCCAGCAAAGGCATTTGGCCAATAACGACTGAGAACTCCAAGCGTTGAAACACCCTGAAATGATAAAAAAAAAAAAACACAATATTTCCATAAATCAAATAAACACTATATGTATATATTCTTTTTTTTTTAAAGCACTATATGTATATATTCTCAAACATTTCAATATATAACTGTTACCAAGTGAAATTCACGATCTCTATTGGATCTAAAAAATCGGATGAAAACTGGGACAGCACCACAGTTGATGATGGCTTCTATGTGGTCGTTATTTGTCGCATTATTTTTCGAAATCTTGCTAAGAACCCAAGCTGCTTCAAACTTTAAAAAAAAAACAAAAAAGGAAACACAAGCAAAAACAGTCAAACATAAACAAACAAACATTTGATTCTTATAAAGATCAGTTATGCACTATTACCTTAAGGTGGAGGTGGTCGTCGCTAGAAGACATTTCCACAAAACGAGGAAGTAAACCAGACTGGACAACTTCATTCAGTGGTGGATTGACCAAACGAAGCATATTATTCACGCTAATTGTGGCAGCCAGAAGCCTAGAGGGATCATTTGTTGACTTGATTTCATCCAACATCGATCCTAGCTACAATACAGAGAAAAAAAGAAGAAGAAATTAGATGTCTGTTAAAATTGTAGAATGCAAATAGCTAAAATAAATGTGTCAAAAACAATTTACATCCGCCCTTCTACGAGCTACTACTTGCGGGTCAACATCGCGGCGAGGGAGAGACATGGTCTTCGTCGGAGACTGACTGAGTGTGGGAGAACCTGAAATGCTTATTTTGTGTGCTTCTCTACAAGTAAACTTATAATTAAATAACTGTTTATATTGGGAGTTGGGACCATTTGGAGGATTTTTGGTTAGCCTCGAAACTTTGTCCCCAAGTTTACGGTTCATATTGGTCTAGCTTTTACGTGTATAAAAACCGGTTTATAGAACTCTGGACATATTAAATTCTTCAATATTTGTTGCCATTATATTATAAATAAAACCTTTTCTTTTTATTTTAAAATGATAAAATATTGACGAATATGAAAGAGAAAGAAAAAAATGAACAAACCGGCCTACATTACTATTTGCTTAAATTAATTTAATTTTGATAACTCTTCCTATATATATAACTCCTCATCTATTTATTATTCATATAGTATTTGATACGTGATTATTTTATCACCAGCTATGGTATTTGAGTTAAATGATCGTAACAAGAAATATTATTTTATATATATACAATACAATTGAGTTACCCGATCCCAAATGTACAGTACCATAACAAATATTATGTATATGTGCGTACAAATTAAGAAACATACAAAATTATTTATTTTTTTCACTCAAACATAGAAAACTTATGTTAAGTGTATAAAAATCAAAATTTTCAAAATGTTTTGTAAGAAATTATACATTTGTGAAACTTTGGAACATAATTTAAACAGTTGCATGGTAAGTATTTTAAATTATTTTCTAATTAATTGGGTTTACCATTATATATAAACTCATTATATATATAATATATATATGTAATGGAAAATTGTTAATAACTAAAACTTTGTCCCCAAGTTTACGGTTCATACAAACTGTAAAAAAAAAAGTTGTTGGTTAGAGTCTATGTATTTATAACATCTCTTAGGTTTTCTTAATTTATATGTTATTTATTTCCTCTACCTAATCTCCTACTCAGAAATGGCAAAAAATGAAATAAATAAGTGCATGTTCGATTGTGACATTTCATTTTTAACATGTATCAATTGTGTGATTTTTATAGTAAACTTATAATTTAATAACTGTTTATATTGGGACCACTTTGACGATTTTTGTTTAGCCTCGAAACTTTGTCCCCAAGTTTACGGTTCATATTGGTTTAGCTTCCAAGTGTATAAAAACCGGTTAATTTAATAACTGTTTATACTTTTGTTGAAAATCATTTCATTTGCCTAGTATATCAATTAATTCCAATCAATAACCTATTTTACATAACTGATTTGTATACATTACTATTGGACGGGAAAATATGACTCCAAACCGATTTGAACGTTATGAATTTATCAACATGTGTCTTATGGTAGGGGTTGAACATGTAATGCAACTCCCTTTGCTCCGTCTTCTCTCTAGGACCTCTGTTTCCCGATCTCGTTTCCGTCCATCAGTTAGCCAGCGGTCGGGTTACTTTTGTCTGTTTTGTTCGGCGCTTCTCTCCTCTGTGTCCCTATTGTCTCTTTTGCTGGAGAAATAGCCAATCTGTTTATATTTGTTTTGATTCTGAATAATTTTGATCGAAATCGGATATGTGTGTTTATATCGGCTCTCTTCCTCGGGAGTCTTTCGCGATCTTCCTACGTCGCTATTCACCTCTATGGCAACGTAGATTTTCTTCATCCTCCTTCGCGCTCACCTTTTCCCGGCGGATTAACATCTTCGCAGCTTCCATCTGCTCACGGAGGCGGAGCTCTATGATGGGCAAAAGTCCGAGCCAATAATTTGGTCTCGTATGGCGGCTGAGCCCCCTCGGTTCTGGGGTGGTTCGGCGGTGGTTGGAGCTGTACGCATCTTTTGACGTTCGTTCCCGGCGAGCATGATAGGTCAAGGTTTATCCCTATTCTAACTGCAAGTACACAATGATGCAGATGTAGTACTTAGGATATCGAATCCACAAGGACTCCGGTCACACGATAGATTATAAGTAATTCAGATTAAATAAAGCGAAGCAGATTTGTAAAGCAATAAACAAAATAGCAGGTAAACAAATCAAGCGAGGTGGATGTAAGCAATTAACGAAGGCGTCAGGTTTCAGGAGTTCTCAGGATATCAGGAATCAGATAAACAATCAATCAGATTCAATCTATAACGTTCTTGAACTAGAATCACGAAGGTAAAACTAACCAGCTGTCGCTGCGATAATTATCTATGTCTAACAACCTAGCAAGCCAACTTTCGTTGTGAATCCTAGAGTTCTAAACATGCATTAATTCCAAGTTCGTTCGTTCACAATTTCTCTAAACCAAATTCCTTTGCGAATAGATAAATTGCTCACCTAAATAAGATCAAGTTAAATAAACCAACTGTCGTTGTGTAAATCAACCTAAAATCAATAATCTAAATGGCCAGTTCAGATTAAGCATTAAGAACAGATTAGATAAAGAACTAGATGATGAATACTAATCAATCAGTTAATCTAACATTCCTTCAAATCCCTAATGAGAATCTAACCTAACAAGAGATCTACTCAGACATAGCAATCATGACAGAAAACATAGTCAAAATAGATGTCATAAAACAATCAAAGGAATAAGAACATGGGTTCGAAATCAAGTCTCTTTCGAGAACAAAACCAGCCCCTAAAATCTCCTAATCTCTCTGAGAGAAAAGCTTAAAGTAAAACTTCGCCTAACAAGTGGCTGTAAAACCTAATTATAATGCTAATTACGTTTTGGGGCTTCTTTGCAAATACATAAACTTTCTGGGGCAAAACTGCAATTCTCCAAAGTCTTCATAATCTGCTGTCGCAGGGCTGCAACGATCGACACCAAAAGTGCATCGATCGATGCAGAGGTCGTCCATACTTGGTGAAATTAGCTCTCTCGGCTTTTAGCTCCAAACTTGCCCATAATGCTCCATTATCTTCAATAATCCTTCAAACGTGCATGTACCTAATAAACACCTGAAAAGACTCTAAAACATAATAATAGACTCGATAAATAAGACATATACCATGGCTAAAATCCCTAAAATCCATGGTATATCAACTCCCCCACACTTAAGCCTTGCTTGCCCTCAAGCAAGTAAAGAACCTAAGCATAAGAAGAGAGGTTTGAAAACTTTCAGAAACTATTTTTTATCTTAGAAGCAACAACACTCAGATTCCCCTTAGTAATCCACATGAAAGATTTCACCTGCAGACATCAAGACCAACATATACTTCCCCCACACTTAGCAACTGTCCTAAGTAAACTCCACAATCACATTCACGCATTCAAATTCACCTTACTGACTTCTTAAATATTTAAGTGTGGTCTCACCTAAGGATTATCGATCAAAGGGTACATGGACTCTTACTCTGTCAGCTCTAGACCACCATACTATCTTTCTCTGGTTCCTTTCTTCTCTTTTCCCTTCCTTAACAACTGATTTTTCCCCACTGGGTATCATTTTATTTTTTTATCAGTGTTCTTCCCGTTTTAGGGTGTACTTTGGACACATTCCATGGATCGCACAGGAGGTAATAGTGGTAGCTACCACTCTCGTGACCACTTCGGAGCTACTAGCTCATCCTCAGTTTATTATTCTTTTTTTTTTTTACTTTAGAGAAGGGGAGAAGAGAACCAAATAGGACAAGTTTACAGGTTGTGTCAGAATCTAACAGAGGAATCCGACTCAAGGTATACCAAGCCCTTAGGTGAGAAAATTAAGTCAGTATTAGAGTGAAATCAGTAAAAGGATCCTCTGATACTTGAAGTGATGTGGGTGTTCTCAGTAGGCTGATCCGTGACTGGGTTTTCTAATAGCCATAGATTGGTCTGCAACTTCATCCCAATGGTTACTTAAGTTCTTGCCAGTGCTGTTAATCTTCTCAAAAATTTATTGTTTCTTACTTAAACTATTTTGACTCGATAAAACAAAAATTTTGAAAACAGGACTGACTCTAAGAAAACAGAAAGATAGATGTCAGTACCACCTCCCCCACACTTAAAACACACTGTTCCCAGTAGTGTCAAGCTAAGGGTCGGTAAAAAAGAAAAAAAATTAAAATGAAAAGGATGTGTATGTCTTTTCTGTCGGGTGTTACCTGTGTCGCCTTGCATCGACCGTTGCACTAGGTGCATCGATCGTCACAGGGCGATTGCGATGAGAGATCGATCGTTGCTCAGGACCGCAACGATCGCTACAATGCGATTTTTGTCGTGCATCGATCGACACACAGGACCGTGTCGATCGTTGCAACGCGTCAACTCTCGGGAAAAGTTAGCAGTTAGCAGTTAAATCCGAGAATAATTCTCAAATTTTAAACCTACAAGCTAAAAATCAAGGTAAACACGTAAAATGCTAGAACATATAGTTCAAGTGCAAATACAGCATCCAAATCATCAAACAAAACATAAGTAACAAAATAAAGAAAAAGAAAAAGTGAAAAATCAAGCAGAACCGTAGTTTGGAAAATGTGAACCAATCTCACTCTCTACTCATCATCTATGCCAGCACAGCGATCAGAACTACTCGAAGTACCGGGAGTCGGGGAACGATGTCGACGTCGACTGGCAGGAACGGGTTGATGAACCTGTGGCTGTCTCCTGCAAGTGCAGCCACGCATGAAATCCCAAATAGTCTGAAACATACCTTCCTGACGCTCTCTCCAATCACCCTCAGACATCTCACGCACATGCATAGATGGGGCTGGATAAGGACATATCTCAATTGTAGCAGGCACACCCTCGGATGCAGGAGTAGAAGCAAAACTCTGAGCAGATGGTCCTGGTGCAGAAGAAGATGAAGCTCCAAGAGGGTTAGCCATCGTAGGAACGCCGTGTCTCAGGTTCCTAGGAGGCTCAAAGCGCAAGGCCTCCAAGGAATCAAGTCTAGTAAGCTCAGCAGCAGGAAGCTTCACACACCACTCATTTGAATCTGCCTCATGATAAACCCAAAGCTTCTCGTCCTTCATCCAAGTAGTGTTCTTCAAGTGACCATAATTCATCCACACCCTCTTTTTGTTGCACTCTCTCCCAGCTGTATGGATCCTGAAATGCTGGAAAATGGGAGTAAGTAAACTCCCTACTGTCTCAGTCTTCTTCCTAGAAAATGGCTTAGTCTTCAGCTCGCACAAATGGTCTGCAAAAACTGCTCCCAAATTCAACTGGGGAGATGGATCTTGCAAAGGTGTCTCTTCAAACAAGTGACTCACTCCAGTGTATAGTAACTGCAACTCCAGCTTCCTTTGCTTGTTCACCTCAGCCTTGCAAAGGAGAGTGTATCCCAAAATGTGCCCAACATATCGCAGGATTGGATGGCGCAACTGTATCTGCTTCGTATGGTGGGAGTTATACACCTCACTTTCGATGTGGTCTCAGAAAAACTGACAACTCTCAGTGTCCCACTCTCTAACCAGAGAGCAATGAGTGGCCTGATCATCAAAGCCGTATATCCTGCAGAGATCACGAATGCTGATCCGATACCTGAATCTGTCACACATAAATGTGAATGTGCCCTCCCGAGTTGTCCTGAGAACATGATCAGTGTAGTAGACACTACAAGTGGACAACAGCTATCGCACCAAGTCATGATAGATATCATAGCTCCTCATCGGCATAGTCCCTAGCCATATCTGTCTCGT
This sequence comes from Orychophragmus violaceus, assembly GCA_030180135.1. Classification (NCBI taxonomy): domain Eukaryota; kingdom Viridiplantae; phylum Streptophyta; class Magnoliopsida; order Brassicales; family Brassicaceae; genus Orychophragmus; species Orychophragmus violaceus. Next base: position 3,486,074 of record CM058230.1, read on the forward strand.
AACCTCTAGCACCTGACTGTCAATTTTAAGCATCCGACAGGTCTGGTAGTCTGCAAATCGCGTCGGCTTGAGAGTCATGTTATGCCACGCGTTGTAGAACAGCGTGTCATAATCGTCCCAAGCCTCAGAAACTGGTCTCTCTAAGCACGCAACACTCTCAGTCTCTGTCTTAGCATCATTAGCCCACACTTTAGTCACAGGAATCTTCTCATGTTCTGCTTTAGGCCAAGGAGCACGCACTGTGCCAATCTCGCCAGTGTAAGGAGCATGCATAGGAAATGTGCGTACGAACCATTCGGCAGGTGGTTCATCATCATCAGGCGCATTTCGTTTCTTCCTAGGTGCCATCTGAAATCAAAGACACAAGAAACAACTTGCATTTAAGCCAAGGCTCTAAGATCATCAAATTCAAGCACATAAACTTATATCATCGCAATCAATCATCAGTAGCAGTCAAGCGTACATCGAGCGTACCCAAATTCGTCATACAATATGTCCTAAATCAGATATCCGAAAGTTTTGTCATTGAATCGAAATTTTTTCCAAAATCTTTCTAAATATGTCAATGCATGTACTAAGCTTGCATCAAATCGTCACTAATAAGATCAACAAAGCATCAATTCCGTTCTACGATCAACAAATCATGTTAAAGTTTGGATTTTTCTACCTTTGGCCGAAATGAAATTAGAGAGATTCGGGACACATACCTCAAAACCGGTTGAAATGGATGATAGAAATGGATAGAGGAGAGAAATCGAGTAGATTAGGCACTTGAATCGTTAAAAACGAGTGAGAAATGAGGGAGATCGAGCAAAAGGGGATTTAGGGTTCTTGGAGAGAAAACGCGAAAATGTAGAAAAAAATAGAAAGAAAGGTTCTCGGGTACTTACCTCACGCAGGCGTGCAACTATCGTTGCAACGTATGTGACGATCGTCGCATTCGGTATTTGACGATCGTTGCTTAATCGGGTTGGGTAAACCAAGCGGATTTCCGGTTAACTCTCGTACCTTTGATTTTAAATTTGAACCGGGTGTGACGATCACTGCACAGGGCAGTGACGATCGTCACACTGCGACTTTTAGCCTCTTGTGTTTTCTCCTTGTGACGATCGTTGCTCATGTCCGCAACGATTGTTGCTGAGCGCTCTGTCAGTTTCCAGACTTCGATTTCTGCAGTGAACATTCACCAAAAACAAAACCAAAATGTAAAATTCTAATAGAAACACCAAAAATAAATAAGAAAAACACTAAAACCTAATAGTGGGTTGCCTCTCACTCAGCGCTTGTTTAAAGTCATTAGCTTGACTTATTGGAAGAGGTCAGACTCATGGGGGTTTCAACAGAGACTTGGAATGTCTCTGCGAATGTCTCTTCATCCAGGGTGGTGTGTAAGCAGTATCAGCATGAGATCGTCCAAGGTACATAGGAAGAGATCCAGGGCGAAAGTGAAACTTGGGTGTTTTGCTGTGTTTTCCTGCATTCATAGTAATGCGGTCAGGAGGTTTAAAAATAGATGATTTATGCTTTACCTTCGGTGGGAATGAGATGTCTGGAGCTTTCTGCTTATGAGCAGTTGCAGGCTCAGAAGGCGTTAGAGCATGTTCAGAATGAACAGCCATGTTCTTTTCTCCAATATCAGACACTGTAGTTCCATCTAACTGAACTTCATTTTTCACATGACCATCAGTGGAAATCATCTTCTTTGTATCTCCCAACACACAAGGATGAACTCGTGAAGCTTCAGCTGGGTGAGTTTCATTCATTTCCTTATCCACCACTACCATGCACTTGACTACATTCTGCTCATGTTTAGACCTTTTAGGGACTCTTGGGAATGGTATTGGAGGTTTGTAGACCCTTTCCTCAACAACTCCACGAGAAACAAGTGAGGCTGATTCTCCACGGTATGCAACTATCGACGCACTAGGCGAAACGATCGATGCAAGTAGTTCATCTCGAGTTCCAGCTTCAGTCTCGGGTTTTTCAGCATTTCCCACTAGTTCAGCAGTCTTAAACTTAAATTCCTCTTCTTGTCTTGGTCCATTATCGATCTGAATTGTCCAAGTCAAAAGATCAATGTCAATCTCGGATGAGTTTGGTCCGTCGAAACTCTCAAACCCAGGGATTTCAATCTCGGATTCTTCTGTGTTTTCCACTATCTTCATAGCCTTAACTTCAAGATACGATCCCTGATCCAGCCTACGTTCATCCTGAATTGAGATGGCGTTGACACGAGCATTCTGAGCATTCTTCCTTTTGACAGAACTTGAAATCTGATCCACTTGTGTGTCCAGCAACCAAATATGAGTGTTCAAGGACTCAAACTTCCCATTTAAATCAGTGTACAAGGCATCAAGCTTCGAGTTGGAAGACACAGCGATCTGTTGTTGTTCCTCAAGACACTGCTCCATCATGACTTCAAATTTGCTCTTATGCGTAGGTGCAGGAGGTGCTTGGTGAGATGAATAACCGTAATCTCTCGATCACAGAGCATAGCTAGAACCTCGCCTCTGCTGATTTCCATATGTCTGTCCATGATAATCAGATCCAGCTATATAATTCACCTATGCAAACTCTTCAGCTTCTGCATCAGCTCGGATTTGTTTCTTCCAAAGTAGGATGCTGTGGATAGAGTCAATCTTTTCTCTCATATCAGCTATCTGCTCAACCAATGTGTATGGTATGATGGGGTTTCCTTCCCCATCCAGTTTCTGAACCTTCGCGTTGCATATATGACCCTCTTGGTTTCGTAAAATGCCGTTCTCGCCGCGAATCAAAATCATAGGTTCCATAGAGAGAAACTTGTTAAGTGCTCCAACTCTCGGTATCACTGGTTTCGCCTTGTGTCGATCAATGCAAGAACATCGTCGATTGATGCAGTTGCGAAAAGATGTCGATCGACACACAGGACCGTGTCGATCGTGCTGTGCGATTCCTGCAACACCAAAGAAACAAGAACGTGAGTAAACAAGAAAAATAAAAAAATGCTTAGTCTAAATCCTAGTACTGAATCTATCGGCGAACTCAAAGAATCCCCGGCAACGGCGCCAAAAACTTGATAGTCAAGGTTTATCCCTATTCTAACTGCAAGTGCACAGTGATGCAGATGTAGTACTTAGAGTATCGAATCCACAAGGACTCCGGTCACACGATAGATTATAAGTAATTCAGATTAAACAAAGCGAAGCAGATTTGTAAAGCAATAAACAAAATAGCAGGCAAACAAATCAAGCGAGGTGGATGTAAGCAATTAACGAAGGCGTCAGGTTTCAAGAGTTCTCAGGATATCAGGAATCATATAAACAATCAATCAGATTCAATCTATAGCGTTCTTGAACTAGAATCACGAAGGTAAAACTAGCCAGTTGTCGCTGCGATAATTATCTATGTCTAACAACCTAGCAAGCCAACTTTCGTTGCAAATCCTAGAGTTCTAAACATGCATTAATTCCAAGTTCGTTCGTTCACAATTTCTCTAAACCAAATTCCTTTGCGAATAGATAAATTGCTCACCTAAATCAGATCTAGTTAAATAAACCAACTGTCGTTGTGTAAATCAACCTAAAATCAATAATCTAAATGGCCAGTTCAGATTAAGCATTAAGAACATATTAGATGAAGAACTAGATGATGAATACTAATCAATCAGTTAATCTAACATTCCTTCAAATCCCTAATGAGAATCCCTAACCTAACAAGAGATCTACTCAGACATAGCAATCATGACAGAAAACATAGTCAAAATAAATGTCATAAAACAATCAAAGGAATAAGAACAGGGGTTCGAAATCAAGTCTCTTTCGAGAACAAAACCAGCCCCTAAAATCTCCTAATCTCTCTGAGAGAAAAGCTTAAAGTAAAACTTAGCCTAACAAGTGGCTGTAAAACCTAATTATAATGCTAATCACGTTTTGAGGCTTCTTTGCAAATACTGGAACTTTCTGGGGCAAAACTGCAATTCTCCAAAGTCTTCATAATCTGCTGTCGCAGGGCTGCAACGATCGACACCAAAAGTGCATCGATCGATGCAGAGGTCGTCCATACTTGGTGAAATTAGCTCTCTCGGCTTTTAGCTCCAAACTTGTCCATAATGCTCCATTATCTCCAATAATCCTTCAAATGTGCATGTACCTAATAAACACCTGAAAAGACTCTAAAACATAATAATAGACTCGATAAATAAGACATATACCATGGCTAAAATCCCTAAAATCCAAGGTATATCAAAGCATCCTTACGGTTGGTTGGTAAGATCTCCAGATGAGTTTCGAGCAAGCAGCGATTGGAGTTGTAGCCACCAGCGGCGTCTCCCTCCCTGTTTGGCGGTGGTGCATGACGGAGCTTTCCTCGGGCTAGCACGTGGTGCTTTCTGGATCTAGTTCGTGGCATTTTTTTGCCACGTTTTTTCGTCTGTGGGTTCTCTGTTTCGGTCCAAAAAAATTTCTTATGTATGTTTGGTCCATTTGGCCCTTCAAATGAATATAAGATGACAAAAAAAAAGAATATGTAATGCAACTTTTTCACATGTTCTTGTCTTTTTTTTCGGCAAACGATTTCATTAATAACAAAATAAAATTACATAGTCAATATACAGATTTTCCGAAAAACAAATTATTACATAAACAAATTTATACGCCATATATTGAGAAAAATACAACATAATAAGAAGTAAATTTAAGGATGTTTTATGAAATAAAGTCTTACTCGCAAACGGAATATTAAATCCGTTCTTTTCATCTTGTGATTTGAACATGTAATGACATTTCAAAATCGGATTATCCGACTTATATTCCGGATAAACACGCATATCATTATTTAAAATCCTCATCGTTAGTTTTTTCATTTATTCTAATCTCCACCGTTGATTAATATCCATCATTTAACCCAATTATATAATTCGGCCATAAAAATCCTCAACTTTGTAGGAATGGCCAATTGAGACACCAACTTTTTGTGTAGCCAAAAAAACACTAAACAATTCATTGACTTCCGTTAAAAACCCAAACTTTAGGTTGACTTGCCATTAAAGTACACCGTTAATTTTTTTAACGGAAAATTAAACACCATTAACCTCACCGTTTATTATTATCGTTAATGAAAAACGACGTCGTTTTTCTATTAAAAAAATTCTGCCATAAAAATCCTCAACTTTGCAGGAATGGTCAATTAAAACACCAACTTTGCAGGAATGGTCAATTAAAACACCACCTTTTTGTGTGGCCAAAAAAACACCAGACAATTCATTGACTTCTGTTAAAAACCCAAACTTTAGGTTGACTTGCCATTAAAGCACACAGTTAACTTTTTTTAACGGAAAATTAAACACCATTAACCTCACCGTTTATTATTATTAAACGTGGATCGAACTCGAGACATGAGGCAAGAGTATACAGAACTTTACCATTGTGCTATTGTTCATCGTCGGTAATATATGATACACATTTCATTATATCACCTATTAATAAGTCTTCCGGGATCAATTATAATTACTAAATCAGCCATGACATCTGCATTTTCTTCGTCTCCGATGAATCGTTTAGCTTACACTCTTGAATGGTGAGGCTCGTCTCAGTGAATCCAGCATCGACAAAGCTAGATCGAGCAGAGAATCTGATGAAGAACTCCATGAATCATCTAGCTAAAGAGTTTTACAGAATTCTCAAGTCAAATCGACGGTATCTCCATCCAGAATCCGTCTCCGTTCGTTCTCGTAACTCTGCAAGAAACGTCTCTAATTCAGACTCAGAGGGCGAATTTGAGAATCAGATGCCATGGCTGATTTAGTAATTATAATTGATCCCGGAAGACTTATTAATAGGTGATATAATGAAATGTGTATCATATATTACCGACGATGAACAATAGCACAATGGTAAAGTTCTGTATACTCTTGCCTCATGTCTCGAGTTCGATCCTCGTTTAATAATAATAAACGGTGAGGTTAATGGTGTTTAATTTTCCGTTAAAAAAAGTTAACCGTGTGCTTTAATGGCAAATCAACCTAAAGTTTGGATTTTTAACAGAAGTCAATGAATTGTCTGGTGTTTTTTTGGCCACACAAAAAGTTGGTGTTTTAATTGATCATTCCTGCAAAGTTGGTGTTTTAATTGATCATTCCTACAAAGTTGGGGATTTTTATGACAGCATTTTTTTAATAGAAAAACGACGTCGTTTTTCATTAACGATAATAATAAACGGTGAAGTTAATGGTGTTTAATTTTCCGTTAAAAAAATTAACGGTGTGCTTTAATGGCAAGTCAATCTAAAGTTTGAGTTTTTAACGGAAGTCAATGAATTGTCTAGTGTTTTTTTTGCCACACAAAAAGTTGGTGTCTCAATTGGCCATTCCTGCAAAGTTGGGGATTTTTATGGCCGAATTCCCAATTATATACACTTTAATAGACACATTCATCCAATCACCCGACTTCACTTCCGGTTAGACACGCGGATCGTGTTTTTAAAATCCTCATCGTCCGTTAAACATAAATTCTAATCGGAACCGTTGATTACAACACATTGGTTCACCCGATTTATATACATGTTTCACGCTAAACTAAATTGACCGGAATCTTGGTTAATTTATAAGCATAAGTTAATGGTCTTCTTTGATAGTCAACAGCTTTATTGGTGTATGAAATTTCGATGCTACCCATCAGTTTGTAAGATTAGAATTATATGTTTTTTTTTTTTGCAACGAAATATATGTGTTATTTAATTACAAACATAAAATATTTGCTAGTTTCTCATGCTTGAAGTGTATCACTCACAAGTTATTTGTTAGTGTGTTTATATATAGATGTTAGAGTTATGTTAACGTCCATTATCAATTTTGTGTATTTTAAATAATTATAATTTATTTAATCATAAGAACATAAGTTTGATCAAAATTTATAACAAAAGAGGAAAGACAGATAATCTCAAAATCAACCCCAATCATCACAAGAAAAATATCGAACAAGACTCACCCGAACGATATCATTCGTGGCCGATTTATGGAGCTCCGACATGAAAGACTCGTTGACCGAGGGAAGTTCTCTCGGTGGATTGTCCTTAAACATGCGGAACAAGTCCGCACAAGCTGTCTCGTCACGAACAATCGACCTTGTCCCTTCATATGTAAAAGAGAAGTTGTAATCGAGGACGATCGCCTCGAGTCGAAGCTCAACAACTTCATTTCTCCTTTGACCAGCTGAATCGCCAGTCTCTTCAGAAGACCCAATCTGAGCGTCCATATCCTCGGGACGAACAACTAACTCTTGATCATCAAGTCTCATGTTGATTCATGAGAAAAATCGTGCGTGACCCAACGCGCTTCTATTCTTTCTCTCCCAAAGTCTCACTCCGCTCAGATCGGCTCTGGCAAGCGCGTGTTGCCTCTCCGGTAACCGGAATTGGCAGGCACTGCGAGAGGGCTCCTCTCGGTCAAGTGTGCTACTATCAGTCCATGTGGTGAGATGTCTCATGGTCGTCGACGGCGGGATCTAAATACTCAGATTTGGCAGCGACCGTGATATCCCTTTGTGAATCGACCACCACTTGTGTTGCTGCTGTTGTTGCCTTTGTATCGATTCTGATTGGATGACTAATTCCATTGCTGGGATGAACTTTGATGCTGGCGGTTGTTTGTATTGTATGAATTGATCTGTGTTGCAGCTAGATTAGCAGAGACTGGCGCAACTTCAGGGACAACAGCGGCAGTGAGAAGTTTGACTTCGTGATTCAAGAGCTTCTCTTGAATCTCTGTAATGGTCGGCGGGTGTCTCTGCTCTCAATCTTATCGCCGATGGGTTTGTATTCGTCGGGTAATCCTTCCAGCACGTACTCGATTTGTTCCTCATGATCCAGCGGCTTCCCAAGTATAGCTAACTGATCAAAGCGTGTTGTTAGTCCTTGCACATAGTCATCAATGGATTTAGTACCTTTGGAGCAGTTTTTGAATTGCAGCTTCAGTTGTTTGATGTGTGATCTACTCGGTTTTGCGTAGGTTGCTGCTATCGTTGTCCAAATGGCAGAGGCAGTTCTGCACTTGGACGGAATCGGCTGGATGTTGAGAGAGATGGCTCCAAGAATTCCACTGTAGAGTAGTTTTTTTTTTGTCTTTTCTACTTGGTGTACAACGGATTTGGGAGAATCGCATCATTGGTCGTCACTGTGGCTGCTGGAGCAGGAGTGGTGCCGTCAAGGTGACCGACTAAGTCATAGCCATCGAGCAAGGCGTGGATCTGCAAGCTCCACATCATATAGTTGGTCGAGGTTATCGTAAAGTTCGACATATTGACGTTAAGGATCGAGTTGGTGTTGAGATTGATAACCTCTGTTGGGTTTTGCGCCATTGTTGGTGAGAAGAGGAGTGGGTTTGAGAAGTAGAAGAAGAAGAAAGAGTGGAGATGGGAGAGTTCGAGAGAGAGAGAAGAGAATGAGGAGGAAAATGGCGTGAGAGAAAAAAATAATAAAGTGGCTGTGATACCATCTTAAAGATGAAGCTTGAATATTATTGAGAGAAAGATACAAGCATATATACTGATACATGGAGGCTACTCTAGGTTAAAGCTGAGTTAATGAGACTTCCTTAAGCTATACAATCAGATATTGAGAAATTAAGAGTTTCCTCTTCTTGTATCCTTGATACGTCCCAACATCGGTTCCATCCCCAGGCTGGCCATATTCATTGGCATATGAATTGAAGGACATCAAAATGTAAGAACCACCCGACTCGAGCAAGTACATATTGCCTAAGATTCAACCACAAGATCCAGTTTTTTCCACCTAATCACACTAATTTACATAAGTCCGAATATTTCAGAAAGGAAACAACTTTTCAATAAATAAAAACCCAATGTGCGTTTATGGAAATTGAGAAATAGACTCCAAGTAAAGAGAGATCCATCATATGCAACTGCAGCTGTAAGTTCCCGACCACAAAAAAATATATAACCACCGTGAATTGGCACCATCCAAGCAACCAAAAAGCTCATGAGGAAGCTGTTTTGGGATAGGCAAAAGACTCTCTTGTCCTTTCCTACTGGTTTGTCCGCTTTGATTGTAACCTCAAACCTATTGTGCTCTTTGTTGGAATACTCACACAAGGAGCCTCACACAAGGAACAACTTCACCAATGATTTCTCCACTATCCATTTTTTATTTTAAAAAATCACCTTTGAGAGAAGAATCATGCACAAAATTATATAAATTGTAATTCTTCGAAAAAAGTCTCCAAATTTTATGCGTTTTATCATCAAACTAAACTCTGATTTTACAGAAATGGACAGAAGTATTTACGAACAGAGCTGGCCTCGAGCATAAGTCATGTAAGCGACGGAGGGCATACAACTAAAAAGAAAATTTATATATATATATATATATATATATATATATATATATATATATATATATATATTTTCTCTATTAATATATACTAATAAAAAAATTAGAGAGGCATTTTCAAATATATTTTTTATAATATATACTTAAAATATTTAAGTGGACATTTTTAAATATATTTTTCCGTTAAAATATATAAAATAAAGTTTGGAAGCTTAATTATATTAAATAGTATTTTAGGTTTGAATAGGACATAAAGAAATGTTGGACCGACACTGTTCACGAATCACAACAATTCAATGGAAACTAATTAACAGAAAAAGAAAAACCAACACAGAGAAAATCTGAGACCATACCTCTAAGATCAATGTCAAAAGGTTGAAAGAATCAAATTTTTGGACCTTTTATGTTCGGTTTGGGCAATGCTAATGTGTGTAAGAAACGGAGGGAAGGAGAGAACCAATGAGGGTCGTCCGTTCATTGTGTTCGAGACCTCAGGTGACCGAGTCGGAAATTAACAAAAGCTAAGATCAATACTCTACCTAGGAAAGAGGTGAGATCGATTAGAAAAACAGTCATATAAATCAAGATGAACCCTAATTTTCGAAAATGAAGAGAAGATATATCTATACATGATTCAAATTCATTAAACAAATAAACCACTACGATCGAAGAAAACAAATAAACGAAGAAAATATCTGCTGAATTTTATGTATCTCGCGATTGAAGGAAACAAATAATCAAAGAAGATAACTGTGGGACAAAAGTTTTAACGTCGCCTCACGATCTGACATGATTTGTTTTCGTATTTTTTTTTTCCGTAAATAAAAAAAAGACCAAAACTTGTCAAATGAAAAATGTCTCTCATCTTTCTCTCTATGACATCTAATTTATGTATAAAAGATATTGTGATATAGTACATAATTACAATATTTTTTTTTTATAAATTAATAACATTGAAATTATAATATTGTATTAAACTAAGAAATATTAATTTATCATAAAAATATCTAAATATCAAAACAGAGATCATATTAATTTAACGAAGAATTAATTTATCAAATATTAATTTATAGAGATTATATTTAATTTGAAGGATCATTTTGTGTTGATTTATCAATGGCATGTGATACAAGTAGATAATCAAAAGAGATAAACATGTCTATCGAAATGGTTTAAAAAAAATAAGAAGGCTATTTATTATTTTAGCGACTATAATATATATGAACAACAACTATAATATATATATATATTTTCAAAATAATTATTCAGAAACTTGTGGCTAAAATCTTAAGGGAAAAAACAATTGTTATTATTGAAGTATTAAATACTGTACATGAAAAAAATTGTTGGTGTTTACTTGAAAGAGATGATGGATTTACTTTATACGCTTAAAGATTTTGATGCCCAATTCAAAAACATTAGAATCCAACGGTTAAGCTTTTATATGTAATGAAAAGTAATCAACTATTGTCAGCCATTTGATGTTTTCGTTTTATACGAGGATTAAATTGTTTTTATGTGTTACAATTTTCCACATCGAGAATAAGAGACTTGGGGTTATACGAAATCGATTTTTGGGCTAAATAATTTGGAGAAAATCGATTTAAGGGTAAAATGGTCATTTCATGGTAGTTAACTTAAATTGAGTTAATTAACTCAGCGACGAATTAATCCATTGGTTTAGTTAGTTACCGACGTTTAAAATTTGGTATCAAACTACACATTTTTAATGTTGAGATATTTTAAAGACAACCAAAATACTTTGAATATTTCTATAACAACGAAAATATTTGTACATTTTTTGGACAAAAATATTAAAGATGTGTAGTTTTAAGGGCTTTTTCAGTCCAACAAATACTCTTTTTCTTTCATTCTCTTCTTTAAAGGTTTTAAACCAAGAATCTCCTCCCCCCTCCCCCCCCCCCAAACATAATACTACATACGAATATGATGTCACACCTAAAATAAAATTTGTCCAAAACTTTTCAAGTCTTTTATGAATATAAAACGAGTTTGAGTTATTATCATTAGAAGCCAACAACAAAACTTCAATCACTCATCAACCTTTGCTCTGATTTCTATTAGAAGATTTTCTTTGTGTCACAGTTCCGGTTTCTACAAGCCAAATTTGACTTTTCTCCTCATCCTCACAAACACGTGATATGAGTCTCGAGTCAGTGACTCACCATCACAACTCTTCTAATACATCTGCCAATTCATCTATACTCTCCATGTCTAAGTGATTCGTAGGCTCATCAGGAATCAACATTGAGATAGGGGTGAACACACCCTAGCTTTTTGTCCACTAAACAATTTTGCAATTAGATTTACGTGATTCTCACTTTGTACCCCAAACTTGTCTAGCTTCGCACTTACCGTCTCTTCTTTGCTACATCCATCTTGGTCAGTATAAAGGCGGAAAAGATATTCAACCGGTGTAACAACCATTGTTAACAAGTCAACAAAGTGCTGATAATATCTGACAATCCTCAGCTTTTGGCTTTTTCTCACTTCACCTTCGGTTGGAACTATATCTCCCGCAAGAAGATTCAAAAGAGTAGATTATCCAGCTCTGTTATGCCCAAATATAGCGAAATTGTTGGTGTTTTCTTGAATGAAATGATGAATTTACTTTATACTCTTAAAGCTTTTGAGGCCCAATTCGAAAACATTGAAATCCAACGGTCAAGCTTTTATCTGCAATGACAAGTTATCAACTATTGTCAGTCGTTTGATGTTTTCCTTTTAAGCGAGGATTCATTTGTTTTTGTGTGTTACAGTTTTCCACATTAAGAATAAGAGATGAATTCCTCAAAATAGAAATGGTGGAGAATAAAATGTCTTAGGACTTCGACTATATTCAATATATTGAGTGATAGGTTATGGAAATATGACAATTACTCAGGGAATATAAAGTTATTTAAAGAATGTAGTCACATATAAATTGCTGATAAATGGTTTGTGTAGTGGAATAAAGATAAGATGGTGAATCAAGATGGACAGCCTAACTTGATTACTTACAATTCTCTTATAAAAAAGTTCTGCAAGAACGACATGGTGAAAGAAATTTATTCTCGGCAGCAACAACGATAACAACAACAATGTGTACATGAATACTTATTATTTAAAATTTTGTTAGGCGTTATACATGCGGATGATTCAGATCTAGCGAAATCGGAAAAGGTCGGAGAGAACAAGAAAATTAATAGTAAGATTTTGAAAATTTTATAATAAAATTAATATAGTTTGTAAATTATATGTTCATTTTTTTCTTAAAAATTTAATAAATGGTATATAAGTAAATTTACACTTTGTTTTTTTTTTAAACTAGGTTTCACGTTTTTAGAACATTTTTCTGCGATGGCCATTAAAATTTCTTGCATAATATTTTTTTTTGCATTTTAGTTGTCATTTACATTTAAACTTGTAAATATATCATATATTAATTGATTTTAAAATTTTAAAAAGCAAACAAAGAGCTAAGTTTTTAATCTATTCGGTGTAGTTGGCAGATTAGAGGAAAATCAGAGCGTCGACCATCTGCTTTTAACTGCTGTATTAGCCGACGTCCGCGTTTTCGAAAAATACCTGATGTAGTAGGGTTAGTGAATTGTGCATTTACCCCGAAAGAATTTACTTGGGCTTATTGAACCCAAATTTGGGCCGAAAATTAATCACTTGGATAAAGATTCGACGTTTCTAAATTTGGGCCGAAAAGAAATCCCTTGGATTGAGATTCTTGTTTCTTTGCGACGGTTGTCAGTTCTCTATTTTTGTCAAACAAAGCTACTTCAACATGTGGATCGATACCGCTCATTATAAGATTATTGCTAAGATCTTCACCTGAAGGCTTAAGCCTTTCTTGCCGATTCTGATCTCTAAGAACCAAACCGCCTTTGTATCGGGTCGCGCCATTTCTGATAATGTCCTTATTAGTCATGAGACAATCCACTTCCGCAGTACCTCTGAAGCTAAAAAATTATGCTTAATGGCGGTGAAAGCCGACATGAGTAAGACAGCTGATCGGATTGAATGAGGTTTTATTAGAGTTGTTTTCCTTAAGATGGGTTTTGCTAACCAATGGATACCTTGGATTATGGCTTGTGTGGAGTCAGTCTTGTATTCTATCCTTATTAATGGAGCACCAATGGGATTGGTGAAACCATCGTGTGGCATTCAACAGGGTGATCATATCTCTCCTAACTAGTCCATCTTGAGTATCGAGGTCCTCTCGACACTTTGTGCTAGAGCTCATATGAATGGATCGCTTAGGGGTATAAAGGTGGCGCGTAGTTGTCCGGCTTAACCAGCTCCTTTTCGCCGATGACAGTATGTTCTTCGAGAAATCTAATGCAAGTTCAGTTTCAACATAGAAGTCTATTCTTGAAAAGTATTAATCCGTGTCAGGACAAAAGATCAACTTCTCCAAGTCGGCCATTACATTATCCTCTAAGACTCCTATGAATGTGAAAGCAAGAGTAAAAGCTATGCTTGGTAGTGCTACAAAAGGTGGTATGAGTAAAGATGATTCAGATCTAGAGAAATCAGAAAAGTTGGGGAGTACATGAAAATTAATATTAAGATTTTGAAAATTTTATAATAAATTTAATATAATTTGTAAATTATATGTTCTTTTTTTCTTAAAAATTTAATAAATGGTATATAAGTAAATTTACACTTTGTTTATTTTTTTTTTAAACTAGGTTTCACGTTTTTAGAACATTTTTCTGTGATGGCCTTTAAAATTTCTTGCATAATTTTTTTCTTTTGCATTTTAGTTAACATTTACAATTTAAACTTGTAAATATATCATATATTAATCGATTTTTAACTTTTAAAAAAGCAAACAAAGAGCTAAGTTTTTAATATATTCGGTGTAGTTGGCCGGTTAGAGAAAAATCGCTGCGTCGAACGATTGCTTTTAACTGCCGTATTGGCCGATGTCCGCGTTTTCAAAAAATACCTTATGTAATGGAGTCAGTGAATTGTGTATTTACCCCCGGAAGAATTTACGTGGGCTTATTAAACCCAAATTTGGGCCAAAATTAATCACTTGGATCGAGATTCGACCTTTCTGACTTTGGGCCAAAAAGTAATCCCTTGGATTGAGATTCTTGTTTCTTTGCGACGCTTGTCAGTTCTCTTATCTCTGTCAAACAAAGCTACTTCAACATGTGGATCGATACCGCTCATTATATGATTATTGCTAAGATCTTGACCTGAAGGCTTAAGCCTTTCTTGCTGATTCTGATCTCTAAGAACCAAACCGCCTTTTTATCAGTTTGTGCCATTTCTTATAATGTACTTATTACTCATGAGACGATCCACTTCCTCAGTACCTCTGAAGCTAAAAAATTATGCTCAATGGCTGTGAAAGCTGACATGAGTAAGACAGCTGATCAGATTGAATGAAGTTTTATTAGAGTTGTTCTCCTTAAGATATGTTTTGCAAACCAATGGATACCTTGGATTATGGCTTGTGTGGAGTCAGTCTTGTATTATATCCTTATTAACGGAGCACCAATGGGATTGGTGAAACCATCGTGTGGCATTCAACATGGTGATCATATCTCTCCTTACTAGTCCATCTTGTGTATCGAGGTCCTCTCAACACTTTGTGCTAGAGCTCATATGAATGGATTGCTTATGGGTATAAAGGTGGTGCGTAGTTGTCCGGCTTAACCATCTCCTTTTCGCCGATGACACTATGTTCTTCGAGAAATCTAATGCAAATTCAGTTTCAACATAGAAGTCTATTCTTGAAAAGTATTAATCCGTGTCAGGACAGAAGATCAACTTCTCCAAGTCGGTCATTACCTTCTCCTCTAAGACTCATATGGATGTGAAAGCAAGAGTAAAGGCTATGGTTGGTAGTGATACAAAAGGTGGTATGAGTAAAGATGATTCAGATACAGAGAAATAAAAATAGTCGGAGAGTGCAAGAAAATTAATATTAAGATTTTGAAAATTTTATAATAAATTCAATTTAATTTGTAAATTATATGTTCATTTTTTTCTTAAAAATTTAATAAATGGTATATAAGTAAATTTACACTTTTTTTTTTTTTTTTTTAACTAGGTTTCACGTTTTTAGAACATTTTTCTGCGATGGCCATTAAAATTTCTTGCATAATTTTTTTTTTTTTGCATTTTAGTTAACATTTATTCTTTAAACTTGTAAATATATCATATATTAATCGATTTTAAACTTTTAAAAAAGCAAACAAAGAGCTAAGCTTTTAATCTATTCGGCGTAGTTGGCCGATTAGAGGGAAATCGCGGCGTCGACCGACTGCTTTTAACTACCGTATTGGCCGACGTCCGCGTTTTCAAAGAATACCTTATGTAATGGGGTCAGTGAATTGTGTATTTACCCCGGAAGAATTTACGTGGGCTTATTGAACCCAAATTTGGGCCGAAAATTAATCACTTGGATCAAGATTCGACGTTTCTGACTGTGGGCCGAAAAGTAATCCCCTTGGATTGAGATTCGCCGTTTCTTTGCGACGCTTCTCAGTTCTCTATCTCTGTCAAACAAAGCTACTTCAACCTGTGTATCGATACCTCTCGAGAAAGTTTTGATCTGATCCCGATTCCGGTTCCGCGTTGGCTTCTCTGAGGTATGTATCGAGTCTCAAAGTAAAGATGGATAAGTCTAATTGTTACTGTTCTGTTCGTTAAGTCAAACGAAGCCCAGTAATTGGATTGAGTTGGTAGAAACCCTAATTCGGGGGCTCTGTTCAAATTGTCGAATTGGATTGCTAGATAATCTGATTTCTATCTGTTTGATTATGAATCCTCCTTGATGGATATGTAAATTTTATATGTTTTCAATTCATAAATCATGGTTTTTTTTTTTTGCTTAATTTTTATTTGTCAGATATATACAGTGTTACTTAAATGGGTAAGAAGAAGTCATACGAGAGTGCTGCTATCACGAATGGGAAATATACTTGTAAAGATTCGAAGAAGGAGAAATTTTCAGTCATAGCCATGCTTGCAGGCATGGATAAGAAAGATGATAAACCCAAGATCAGGAAGTGTTCATCGTCCAGAGCCAAGACCGCTCTAGAAAGGTCATCCTACATTGATGACGAATATTATCCTCCTAAATCTAGTTATGATCAAGAAGACGAAGGCGAATGCGAGCAACAGAGACAGATGCATGCTATGAGCAATCAAAAGGGCAAAGAAAAGTTACTGGAATCCTCTGTGACTCATAAGAAACAAATGAAGCTAAAGACTAAAGAAAGCTCAGCTCACCTTGCTGCAGTGATATCAAAGAGGGAGGCCTTGAAGGACGACCATGATGCATTCACAGTTGTTATGGGAAGCAAGACATCGGTGCTTGAAGGAGAATATACGGGAGATGCAAATGTTAAAGATATTAAGATGAGTTCGTTTTCTGTCTCTGTTCGAGGGAAAGAGCTTTTGAAGAATGCCTCTCTCATAATATCACATGGCAAAAGGTATGGATTGGTTGGGCCAAATGGAACGGGTAAGTCTACACTGCTAAAGCTTTTAGCATGGAGGAAGATTCCAGTTCCAAAGAATATTGACATTCTTCTTGTTGAGCAAGAGGTGGTCGGTGATGGAAAGAGTGCTCTGGAAACAGTTGTTTCTGCCAACGAAGAGTTGTTTATGTTAAGGGAAGAAGCTGCTGCTCTGGAGAAATCGTCTTGTGATGATGGGGAAAAGCTTGCTGAGTTGTATGAGAGGCTACATATGTTGGGGTCAGATGCTGCTGAAGCTCAGGCTTCCAAAATTCTTGCCGGGTTAGGTTTCACAGAAGATATGATAACTGGTGAAACTAAGTTGCTCAGTGGTGGCTGGAGGATGCGAATATCATTAGCTAGAGCTCTCTTTGTGCGTCCTACTCTTTTGTTGTTAGATGAACCCACCAACCATCTTGACCTGAGAGCTGTTTTATGGTTAGAGGAGTATTTGTGTCGGTGGAAGAATACGCTGGTTGTTGTTTCACATGCAGTGGACTTCCTCAACGCTGTATGTACGGATATTATACATTTGCACGACGAGAAGCTCCAATTGTATCGTGGTAATTTCGATGCTTTCGAAACTGGATATGATCAGCGACGTAAGGAGACGGACAAAAAATCTGAGATTTTCCAGAAACGGATGGAAGCAGCTAAGAGGTCTGGAAACAGGGCACAACAGGACAAGGTAAAGGACTGGGCCAAGTTTGTTGCAGTGAAAGAGGCATCCAAGCGTAAGGCAAAGGATGAGGAGGGCCAAACATCAGAAGTTCCAAAGAAGTGGAGAGATTATAAAGTGGTGCTCGATTTTCCAGAACCAACCGAGCTCCCTCCTCCTCTTCTGCAGTTGAACGAGGTTAGCTTCTGCTATCCCAACAGGAAAGATTTCAGGCTCTCAAATATTGATTTAGGTATAGATATGGGGACACGAGTAGCGATAGTTGGGCCTAACGGAGCTGGAAAGTCCACTCTTTTGAATCTTGTTGCTGGAGATTTAGTTCCGACTGAGGGTGAAGTGAGAAGAAGCCAGAAGCTGAGGATCGGCAGGTACTCCCAGCACTTTGTTGACCAGTTAACAATGTGGGAGACACCGGTTGAGTATCTTGTTCGTCTGTATCCTGACCAAGAGGCGGTGGTGCGTGCAAAACTGGGAAAATTTGGGCTAAAAGGTAACAACCATATAATTCCAATTGCGACATTGTCTGGAGGACAAAAGGCTAGGGTTGTGTTAACCTCAATCTCAATGTCTAAGCCACACATTTTGCTTCTTGACGAGCCAACAAATCACCTCGACATGCAGACGATAGATGCATTGGCGGATGCACTAGATGAGTTCAAAGGAGGGGTTGTGTTGGTGAGTCACGACTCGAGGCTCATAAGTCGTGTCTGTGAGGACGAGGTGAAGAGTGAAATTTGGGTTGTGGAAGACGGGACAGTGACTTTCTTCCGAGGCACGTTTGAAGAGTACAGAGAAGAGCTCAGAAGAGAAATCAAAACCGAGGTTGATGAATTAACTTCTCTTGTTGGCTGCTCAGTTGCCCCAGCTAAATAAGCATGTGTCCTTGTCTGTTCATGAAATAACCTGCCGGCCTATTTTTTTTATTTATATTTGTTTTATTACATTTTGTTTATTTCTTGCACTATTTGCTTTGCATAATGTCTGCAAATATTCCATTCAAGAGGATACTAACGCCCTCTAGTTTATGTTGTCACATTATTATTAAACGTTTTCTATTTTTAAATGATAAAATATTGAGGAATACGAAAAAAAAGGATAATGAAAAAACCGGCCTAGATTATTTAACATTTTTTTCGCAATAACCAGCCATAATATTTGAGATAGATGATCGTAACTAGGGGTGGGCAAAAAAACCAAACCGACCCGAACTAATCGAATTTAAACCGACCCAAATCAAATTATATTATGTATATAATCCAATCGGTTGATGTTTTACTCAATCCAAATAATTCGGTTTGGTTTATACTCCAATGTGCTTTTTATTTATTTATTTATTTATTTTTGTTAATAATAGTATTATAAATTTATTGATATATTCAAATCTAACTATAAAGTCATGTTTCCTTTATTAATTTTCATTTTTACAGTTTGTTAATATGATATACATGATGTATTTATATATATTATTCTCTTTGTCTAACCCTATTTCATCTTCTTCTTACTTTAATTAACTTAAACTTTGGTTTTAGTAAATTGATATTTTAGATTATATATTCCTAGACGGATTTTATGTTTTGGATATTTATTTTATTTTATAAGTTTTTTTGAACCGAAGATGAAAAACCAAAATCTTTGTAATTAAATCGAACTAAAACTAAACCGAAATAAACCAAACCGAAGTAAACTAAACCGAAATAAATTAAAACCGAAGACAAACCAAACCAAACTTAGTTAAACCGAACCAAATCCGAACCGAACCTATAACTAAACCAAAATGCTCACCTCTAATCGTAACAAGAAATCACAGCCTAAAATAGGGCTGTTAAAATAGTAAACCAACCCAAACCAATACATATTCAAATGGATTTTGTCTTTAATAGGTAATGGGTTAATCCAATTCATTATGTAATTTGATTGGATCAGTTTATAATCCATTTAAAATATTTTTTTTTATCAATAGTTAATATAACTAAACCATGAATTAAAAAATAAATATTTTGTGATTTAAAATAAATTTATTTATTTTCTAATTTATAGTAAATATTACAATATAAAATTATATTATATGACTCCACTAAAAAATTCTGCCACTGTGAATCTCCATAGATTTGTGTCTCCCTCTCAATACGAACCAACCCTCATTGAAGTACTGAAATGAATTGAGAGCCTTCTTAGTTTTGTGGAATGAAATGTTTGTAGTTATTTTCTTTGGTTTATACGTAGGCTTCATCTCTTTGTTTTTCTATAGATCTGTTATTTATGGTTTATATATATATATATATATATATATATATATATATATATATATATATTCACTTATATAATTTATTTTTCTTAAAATTTAGTTTTTTTGTAATTTTGTTGTCATTCATGTAACATAATTATTTTCATATACATTTTCTTTATATCTTTCGTCTTTGACTATGAATACTTTTTTATCTAATCTAAAAAATGATGTAGTAGTTTTCCCAAAAAAATCATATAGTTTGTTTTGCATAGTTTTTAATAATTGAATTGTATAATTATTCTTGGAATTGAATTGTATAATTATTCTATAGTTTTTAATAATTGATCAATCTTAACATTATTTGAGTATATTTTTAAATTTATGAGTTTAGGATTTTAATTTTTCAAAAAAAAGTGATGTTAAATGGGGAACAAATGTTGGCATAACACTTTTTGTAGGGTGCTTTTGAAAATTTATTATGCTAATATGGATAAAATAAATGAAGAAAAGTGGCTAGTTATATATAAGACTATCATAAACACTCGCACATTACTCTGGATTTTAATAGTAAAGAACTAATAAAAATATTAAATCATCAAAAAATAACATGATCGGTAAATATCATTATTTACATATGTGTTAGAAACTTTGTTATTCAAAACTTTAACATAAATATAAATTTATTTTAGCAATTGATATGTCAGTTATTCCATATAATATTTTAGGGTATAGATGAAAACAATACATTTTCACCACATTTTTGCATATTTTCCCCTCACTAAAAATATACTTTTATATTACAAATCTTATTTTACTAAATATACTATTCAAATTATTATTATTTTTCAGAGATGACGAGAATTCAGAGAACGAAGGACAAATATGAGATGCGATTGTCGAAGAAGATGAGAAAAAGTGTTCTTCGACAAACACATTATCAACACAATTACTTTACCACCATATTTTTATCATCTTTAATTAGTCACTATTACCGATATTCATACATTTTCATGCATTTAGACTTGTATATACTTCTTGTTTTGACTCCATTTCACCATCATTCATACCATTTTGTTGATCATTGTTGCATCTTAGAGTCTAGGAGCATCTAGGATTAGGAGTAGGCACTTTAGGCTTGCAATTGGAGTGTTTCTTGTGTTTTGCAGGTGATTGGAAGTGTCTAGAAGCATTGGTGAGCTTGGAAGTGGAGTTTGGAGCTCAAAGGACAAAGGAAGACTCAACATGAAGCATATCGGCCACCATATCGGTTGGGGTGGCCGATACGAAGTCTCGGATTAAACTCAGAACGCTCGTATCAGTGTGAGTATCGACCAGGCAGGCCGATACGTTTCTTCGACCAAAAATCCGTGAGTTGGTATCGGCTTCTATTTCGGCCAGCCTGGCCGATACGCTTCCTCGACCAAGACCATATCGGTGGGCATATCGGCCACCCTGGCCGATACAGAACCCATAATCTGTCTCTAATGTTCCGGGTTGACCCGGTTCGTCCCTTTCATACTATATAAGGCCAAAAACCTAATTTTTATGGTTCTTAAGCTTGTTTTTGTTTCTAAACCCTTTTGTAAGAACAAGTTTGAATCTTTTATCAATCTAAGTACTTCTTTTGAGATTTCTTCTTTTAATCTTTCTACTTTCTCTAATCTCCAATGATTAACACTATCTCTTTAGATTTTGTTGATCACATGATGATTAGTGAGTAGTTTCTCATAGGGTTTATGGGTTAGGTAGTATTGGCTTGATTAGGGATGTCTAATGTTTAATCTATCTTAAATCTCTTCTATCTAAGTGTGCTTAATGCCTAGTTAGCCTTGATCATGTTGATTAGGATGTTTAGATTTCTTGCCCACCATGTGTTCGATTAAATGTCAGTTTTAGCTTTGATAGGACTTTCACATTCTAGCTCATGAAAATGGATGTCTAGGGTGATTGTTGGCTATTTGGAACTTGTTTGAATGCTTGCTTAATCTTAATTCACAAATGAGAGTTTGTTCTTGGATTAGGATTAGGTAAAGAGATTAGTACTAAGAGATTAGGCTAGCCAACTTGTTGCGTTCCTTGCTAGGAGGTTAGCTTCTTTGAAATTGAAGTATGAATTAGCACCCCGAGATCATCCTGAGTTACTAATCCATTGACCTATGTTCATAAGCCTTATCTTTTGATATTGATTTCTAGTTGTTATTTGCTTGCTTAATTCTCTTTGTTTGGATTTGTTTGCTTGTCATTATCAATTACACTTAGAATCCTAGGAATTCAATCTTGAAATTGGTTAGCTTGACTAATTTGGTTCGGTGTATTCATATTGGTCTTATTCCGTCCCGAAAAGGTTCGATACCTCAAAGCTACACGATAAGCTTGAGGAATTGATACCTCTAGATTTGCAAAAATCTTGTTATCAATTACCGGAGTACGACTCTGTCATCTCATTATAATTTATTAATTTATAATAATTGTTTATGGCACTATAATGATCAGTTTAACCTTCTAAATATTTTCATTTAGATAGATGAATTTGTCACCATAATTTATTTATATTTAGTCTTAAGAATGAATGACTTTGTCACCATAAATTTTTTTAATTTTTAGTTTTAACGATAGATGATTTTGTTATCATAATCTATTTAAATTTTATAATGGAAGACTTTGTCACTAATAATCTATTTAATTTTAGTATGTTTATATGGATTACTCAAGTCACCATCATTTTATTTATTTATGTTTCATGGATAATTTGATCACCATAGGTTATTATACTATAATTTTTATAAAAAGAGGTTCGGCCACCTATATATAATTTTACATTTGATCCACTAAATTATCTTTGGTCGCATGTTAATATATTTAGATTGTTTTTTTTTTATATATTTTTACTCCCAACGGTCATAATTTTTTTTTTCTAAGGTTTATTTTTTTCATTTTTCAAACGACTATTTAGCGGCTAATGAACATTTATGCTCTATCAAATTATTGGCATGTTGTGTTTTGCACTTGAATTAAATTTAAATCTCAAAACCACATTTTACATTACTAGATGCTCTTTTAATAATATACATTACTACTTGAATTATTGGCACCTTGTGTTTTGGTTTATTCGTTTACAAGCCATTATAACAAAAGTCTTTAACCTTGGCCGTGACTCCAAGAACACGTCCACCACTCGCCTCTACAAGCCACTAGCAAAACTTTAGCTAAGTCAGACTCTAGACGCATCATCAGTACCTTTGACATGCGCAAGATACAGACCAGATGCAGGAGCCATAGGTTTGGCTGCAGACACAGTCTTCGCCTTCAGGATTTGTTCAACTGAAGCAAATTCATAGACAAACTCAATGGACCATTATAAACACTGTTCAACACTTCAACTTATATCTAACTGTGAACTCACTTACCGTCTGAGACGGTCAACTCTCCAGTGCCTACACATTTCAATGCTCCTACAAGCAGTCGTACCTGCACAGACATAAAGAGACTATAAATCAAGTGACTTAAAGAATATCTCAAATCTGCAGACTAATAGGCAAATCAAATTGATTTGCTTCTCATAACAATCAAGGAACGACAATTGATGATATATTATCTACCAAGAGAGACAGTGGATATAATCAAACCTGGTGGTACAGAAAACCGCGGGAACGCGCTGTTACAACATAGCAGCGGTGTCGTCTTCTTACACCAAAAGTCTCGCTATTTGTAGTAACACCAGTAGTCTCAGCCTTGGGTTGACTGGAACATGTGAGAGGATCTCCACTGTTTAGGTTACTCCCTGCCCTTTCCATGATAGATGGAAAATATGGAGTTGATGGTACTTCAGTGACTGAATTCATCTAAAGATCTCACAGGTGACTTTGCCTGCAAAAGTAAACCATTCGTAAAAAGTTCATCAAGTTTTCGGAAAAACATCAATCTAAACTTCATATATAAGTTTTACCAAACCACAAATTAGATGCATGGATCAGCAAATTATGAATGGGGGTGGGGTAAATATCCAACCATTCTATATATTTCATATAAGTCATGTATTAAATAACGAGATGCTCAGCTAGAAACTACAAAGAAATTTGACAGTGCAACCAGCTGCCCTGAATGAGCTAAAATCATGAGATCCAACAAGAACTCTGCATGCTTCCTGTGTAACAATGATTGACGTTGGTCGTCAGACTAGAAAGAAAAAACTTTGGATCACACTGCTGATATAGATCACAGTAACGAAAAGCTGATTAAAACAGAAGTAGGTGAACCTGCATAGAGCGAACATCTAGCTCCTCAGGAACATGCCAGGCACGGTCTTTTTCAAGAATGGATAAAGGATCTGACCCGGATAGCAAGCGGTAGAAGTATCTACAGTGAGTGTCATGAAAACATTCAGTATTGTCAACTGCAGGGACGGACACATTCAATTGAAGTCAGAGATCTTTGATTCTCAAAATACAAACTTAATAACACTTTTGCAGCATAACCAAGTGCTTTAAAACAGTATCAGCATATATATGAACATTGAAATGTCTAGAACAACGGAATCTTAGCTTCTATGATGAGTGATGCACAGAGAATACCTACGTGCGCTCCCTGGCCTTATATCTGGCATGATAATTACTTGGGACACACCGAACATCAATCACCATAACATCACGGTCATTTCTCTGATTAGTTAAAACGTAAGGATTTCAATGAGATGTTCGGTAGTAGACAGATCAAACTAGATGAAAGCAAGCACTTTTAGGAAAATACAGATAAGAGAAACTCTTATAGCAAAAATGTAGACTTCATGTAAACTTTGTTACGGTCACCAAATAATAAATTTGAGTAACGGTGAAATGAGAAGAATAACCATGGTATCCAATTGTTAATTTTGACAATGGAAGTAAATATTAACCTGTAAGAAATGGTTCACAGCTTTCTGAACCACACCAGGTTCATGAGGTGGTAACTGCATTTAGAGAAAAGGGTGTTCAGTGAGAATGCTAATACCTCCACACTTAATAGATTCCAAGCACATTAAGCATATAAGATAACATGTGTTGGTGATTTAAACCATATCAACCAGACTACAATTGGAACATATGATATCCAGAACAACGTGGCCAGTGTGCTCCTCTATCAATAATACCAATTGTAAGCCAAAATGGAAATAGCAGAGAGTGCAAAAGATATACCACTTCACCAGGCTATCTTTTACTGATGCGTTCCACATCTACATGGCAAACATTTGATAGTGCATGCACTCCTGCATCCTAGAACGACAGAAGATACCATAACAATGTCAACTAAGTTAAACCAAACTAATGAGCATATCAGTAACCTGAATCTGCTAGACCTAATTGATCAAAAGCTTTCTGTAGATATCAGTTGACTATGAAACATTAGTACCTATGAATCTGTAGTGACAACGGCAATCCAAAACTAGATGAAACATTTCTTCAAACACAAATGAGTGTATGATCATTAATATCTATAGGTTATTTGTTCCCACTTGGATAATTTTAGGTTCTAGACCAAAATTCTTAACTCGGTGGCCAATAAACTTATAAAAAACTCACCGTTCGACTTGAGCAGAAGATCTTAACAGGCTGGCCAATAAACTTATGAAAAGCCTCCTGCAATGGATTGCGAAATGTATCAGTTCACAAATTGAATCCTCGTAGATAAACATGTCAGCTAATATGAACTCTGCTCCATGGAACAACATTACATAGGCATTCAATCTAGCAACTTGTCGAATCACGTGAAAACAGAGAATGTACAATTGAGGATCAGTCAACTCGGTGGAGAATGAATCTAACGTTTTTATATAATCACACAAACACCTGCAATACGCCCACGACGGTGCGGTCCTTAGGCTGCTGTTGTGACCCCGAGAAACGCGTTCCGATATACTCAATGGCAACCAAGTAACGCTGCACTCTAGGGTTTACTGGGTTCATAGATAGCTCCGACTCAGAGATGACCAGTCCTTGTCGTTCCTCTGCTTCTGCTTCCTCTTCGTCGTCACTGAATCCGTCGATTCTCGGAACCTTTGAGAGCCTCTCTAGCGAAGCTGTAGAATCCTCTAGAGGATGCTTCAGATTATCAGACATTCTAATTCCCCGACAGATTTTGTCAGTCCAGCCAATGCCTTAGTCTCTCAGTGCCAAAAGCATGGAACTATGGAGGTTTTAGTATTTTCGTCTAATTTTATCATTATCAATAGATACAAAATATTGAACTTAATAATTGATGATCGGGCCAGGCCCGAAAACGATTAGACTTAATAATTGATGGGATGAGCCAGGCCCGTGCAGTAGTGCAACGCATTGACGACTCGTGAAAGCCCAGATAGCAAGCTATCTTAATGGGTCTTCTCCCTCAAAATATAGAGTTAATATCGTGTGGACCGATGGCCCACATATCAGATATTAAACTGATAAGAACAGATACTACACTTGATCTTAGCCAAAAGGCCGAGAAAGGTATGAATTGAAGGAGTGGTCGAGCTTCCCTTTTTATAATATCAGACTTCCAAGGAATTCGTCTCTTATTCTCGATGTGGGAAATTTAACACACAAAAAACAAACGATCCTTCGCATAAAGGAAAGCATCGGACGGCTGAGAATAGTTGTTAGCTTGACCGTTGGATTCCAATGTTCTCGAATTGGGCCTCAAAAGGCTTTAATAAAGTAAGTCCATCATCTCTCAAAGTAACACCAACAATATTATTTTCATAATAATTCATAATAAATTAATATTTCATTAGATTAATAAAATGTTAAATTTTCAATATTATTAATTTATATAAATTTTACTGTAATTCTGTACTACATCGCAGTATATTAAAAAAAAACTATATGCATGCAAGTCTTTCTTGTTTTTTTGGGGACTTCTCATGCATATTGTAGAGTTTGAAGTTTTAAAAACTTTTTTTACATACATATATAACAGAAAAAATGAATTCAGTCATAAAACAGTGTATTTTATTTATTATACTGTACTTATGACCAGAAATCATAACCTTAAACGGCATGTATGTTGCATAGCAAGCACCAAGTTTTATGTTTCTTGTGTTTAGGTTAGTAGTTTAATGTCCAACTTTCATCAAAAAAAATGAATTGGGAGCTCGTATCCTAGTGGTAAAGGGAGTGGTAGTATCCTCTCGCCACTCAGGTTCGAATCCTCCTGGCCACCGGGGCTTTCGCATGGGCTCTCCGGTCCAAAGATTAGTTGGCTAAACTGACTAATCTTTTAAAAAAAAAAAAAAAAATTACCAAACAAAAAAAGAATTGGGATCAGTTACAAAAAAAAAAGGAAAAAAAAATGTGGTTAGTTTTTATATCGTAAATGCTCGGTTAATATATAAAAGTAGTGTCTATTTTCCTTGTAACGAACCTTTTCTTCACTACATAGCTTTGCTTCCGTAGATGACGACGATATGTATGAAAGTTAAGTTACAGTCAAAAAGGAAAAATAAAACAGCTTTGATTAACAAAAGAACCATTCCTACAAATTTATACTTTTGAAATATACTTTCAAAGGGTTTGAATCATGCATCCCCGGTTTTAGTTAAGATATGATTTGATATATAACCGCATAGGGTAAGTGTCCGAAACAGCTCAACTAGGTGTGCCTTACGCGAAAGGCGATTTCTTTCTCAGATTTAAAAGCTCGGCCTCAAATCTCTCTGGCGCGTCCCGCCTCCTCACCGTCGGATCTTTGACGACGTTCGGGGAGGAGGGCTCATCCTTTACGTTTCTCGTTTGCTGTGCGGTGTTCGTGATTGGTTCGGAGTCGTCACCTGTGAGCAGGAGTTTGAAGATCGAACTGGACGTGAGGCGACTCTACTAGCTCCGGCGGCGATTGTTTTGAGTTTTGGTGGTGGCTCGGGACGCGACCTTGCCGGTTTTGTCTGGATGTGCTGTCTGAGGACGGTGGCGGTGAAAGCGGAGCTGGGTTCAAGGTTTTCTTCGCAGAGGTGTCTTGGGTACTGTCGGCTAGTTTCTCGCGGCGGATTTGCTTCTCACGGTTCAGCGGGACAACGGCGGTTCTTGGTCGACGGTGACGGCCGTACGGCTGGTGTCCGGTGACGTCCCTCCGGTTTCCTATTATCCCCAACGGCGTCGATCTCTCTTCTCGGCATTAACTTCGTACGGTTTGTGTCTCTCTCTCACCGGTTAGGTTCCATGGGTAAGGATAGCTGGTTTAAGCTGGGTTGTTACTTACGATTCCTTGGTTTAATGAAAGCTTGAACCTTTGAAATGCCTAATTGATTGATGGAGATGGTTAGAATTTGGAAGTATGGAATGTGAAGGTTGGTTTAGGTTTGATGATGTCCGGTTTGATTTGTGAGCCGGTTTTCTAGCTTAGGAGGAGGTAGTAAGGCTCGGAGTGGTGATGCTTCGGCTATTAAGCACCGATTGCTTGTATAATCCCTTGGTATAGGGCCGGATCCAGGAGTTTTCTGATACCGTTCGTAGATGTGGAGGGCAATCTGGCTCGGTTCTAAAGACTTTGATGTCGAATGGACCTATTTTTCCTCGGGTTATCAGATGAAACAGCTTCCTACAGCTTTCTAAATTGGTTCCTCAGTCTTTTGCGGACGCGGCTCTTTCCGAAGCCGACTGCGCCATTCCTGGTCTCCAAGATGTTTATCGACCTCTGGCCTCACGGCAAATCGTCGATTGAAATATTTCTCATGTTTTTTTTATCTTTTTTGGCATGTGATCTGCTATTAAATTTAGCAATTTGTTCTTTACAAGTTGTAACACTTAACAATTCATTTTCATTAATGATATTAACATACTTATCAAAAAAAAAAAATATATATATATATATAACCGCATAGTTATATCTATTGTTCGTAATAAATATAAATTGATTTCTAAAAGCATATACATCAAGGTATTTAGTGGGGTTCTTAGCGCAGATTCTTAGAAACAACGATTAAAAAAATATTATTTTTAAGAACTCCCGTAAGAACCGATCCTTAGTTAAGAATCGATCCTTAGTTAAAAATCGATCCTTAACTGTTCACGCTGACGTGGCAGCTTCTGATTGGTTCTTTTTTTTTAATTTTTGATTTTTTTTTCATCTGTAAAAAAAAAATATATTAAAAAATTATTAAGAACCCCCAAAAAGGGGTTCATTGATGTTCAGGCTCTAATGATCTTATGGAATTTCAGAATATATAACATAATATTTGTCTGTTCACTATATATATAAAGTATAGGGAAAACAATACTGTACATCTACTAAATAGTTATTGTTAAAGTTTTTCGTAATATCATGCTATTGAAGAGGTATTTGATGTGTCAGTCACGGGGTAGTACAAGTGGTAGTACAAGACGTGACTCAGGACGTGGATATGTTCGATTGATGAGATATGAACGAATCTTTATGATGTGATTCGGTTTATTAGTTGTGTGTTGAGCTGGATGAAGATCTTGGAGTGAAGATTACAGCTTGGAGTTGTTTACTTATTCTTTGAATAAGTTTCAAGAAAAAAGGAAAAGTTCCAAAAAGGTGAAATAGGAAATATCAAAACAAAAAGGATATTTGCTATAACTTTATTTAGGTAAACTTGAGGAGCAAGTTTAGCCTATATAAAGAGGAGAGGCGTGGCCTTATGGAGATGCAAGAGCTGAGAGAATAAAAACTCAAGAGGGCTTTTGTATCTTTGGGAAAAAGTCTAGGTTATAGGGGGAGCTTAGCTCAGGTGTTTGATCCTGAAGAATTCTTGTATTGGGTAGAGCGATAGATCAATAGGGTTTGTTCTATTCGTCTGTAATTGGTGGGATTACTTTCTATTCAAGTGAATTCGAAAGCTGGACGAGGTCCCGGGGAGTAGGAAAAACCGAACCCCGTTAACAAACTTTGTGTGTCTTACTTTCTGCTTTTTATACTGCCTCACCTGCACTTTCAATTGGTATCAGAGCGGGTGCTTGATAGAGATTCAGTCTTGTTTCGAGCAGATCTAAGGTGAGGATCAGAAGGTAGCTCAGGAAGTAGCACAGAGTTCGGTTCGATGGAGTCTCACAAAGAAGGAACGTCTATGACCAGACCACCACAGCTTGATTCTTCAAATTATGGACATTGGAAGGTTCGTATGCAAGCTTTCATTAGTGGTCTTGATGAGGATTGTTGGAATTCGATTGAGTTTGGTTGGAACCCCCCCCCCCCTATGATGGTTAATGATAAAGGAGTTGAAGTTATTAAGCCTAGAGATCAATGGAATGCTGAAGAGAAGAGGGCATCAAGTTGCGATTCTAAGTCCAAGACTGCGATTTATAATGCAATTGATGCAAGTTATTTCGAGTTGATTTCTCAATGTGTGTCAGCTCAAAAGGCATGGAAAACATTGGAGAACATGTTTGAAGGTACCACAAGTGTCCAGAGGACTAAGATGGATATGTTAGCATCTAAATTTGAGAATTCAAATGATGATGATGGAGGAATAAAGAGTTTTGTGGCATTCACAACCTTTGAGTCTAGTTCTGCTACGAAGTCTGCAACAGGATCCGCATCAGCGTCTGCGACGGAACCTGCATCAGCGTCTGCAACAGGGTGTGCAACTGATAGTGACAAGGATGAAAGTGATGATGATCTTGTAAGTGATGATGATGATTTTGCTGAGAATTACAAAGCCTTGTATGAGCATTGGTGTAAGATGGTTGAGGAGAATGCATCATTGACCAAGGAGAAAGTTAAGCTAGAAGCTGAAGTTGCTGAAGTACGAAAGTATGCAACAGAGAAAGAAGAAGAAGCACAACAAGCCAGAGCTCAACTTGAAGAGACTCAAAAAGGTGTGAGGATGCTGAATAATGACACAAAGAAGTTGGATCATCTTCTCACCATTGGCAAAAGTGATCGAGGTGGCCTTGGATTCAATGGAGAATCTTCAAAAGCTAATAGTGTTTTGTGTATGGTGGAAAGATGAATGTTGCATCAACAGCTGCTACAAAGACTGTCACTGTTATGAAGTCTGCAACTGGTACGTCGACTGGTACGACAGCTAGTACGAGAGCTGGTACAGGAACTGCTACAGCGACTGCAACAAGGAAAAATCCCGGAAGTGAAGAGTGCACCTAAACGAATTTGGCGTCTTGTCTGTCATCATTGTGGAGTTGTTGGGCATATTAGGCCAAGATGCTTCAAGTTATTGAAGGAGAAGAAACGAATGGAGCAAGCTCGTGGAGAGAGATTTCATGGTCCAATATGTTATCATTGTGAAGGTAAAGGACATGTTCAAAGGGCTAATTATGGAGGGACAAAGCCCATGAAGATTTGGAGGAAGAAAGTTAATCACTTCGGAGATAGTGCAGTAGGATTTCATCCTCAATATGGAGGAGGACGGTTCATGTGTTAGTTTTTGACCATGATGTGACTCAAGTAAGGGGAGATTGGTGTTGCTAGTTTTGATGATGTTGAATGTTGCTAGTGACGAAGCCTTTGATGCTAGGGTTGTTGAGATCACATACATAGTCAAAAAGGGGGAGATTGAAGAGGTATTTGATGTGTCAGTCACGGGGTAGTACAAGTGGTAGTACAAGACGTGACTCAAGACGTGGATATGTTCGATTGATGAGATATGAATGAATCTTTATGATGTGATTCGGTTTATTAGTTGTGTGCTGAGCTGGATGAAGATCTTGGAGTGAAGATTACAGCTTGAAGTTGTTTACTTATTCTTTGAATAAGTTTCAAGAAAAAAGGAAAAGTTCCAAAAAGGTGAAATAGGAAATATCAAAACAAAAAGGATATTTGCTATAACTTTATTTAGGTAAACTTGAGGAGCAAGTTTAGCCTATATAAAGAGGAGAGGCGTGGCCTTATGGAGATGCAAGAGCTGAGAGAATAAAAACTCAAGAGTGCTTTTGTATCTTTGGGAAAAAGTCTAGGTTCTAGGGGGAGCTTAGCTCAGGTGTTTAATCCTGAAGAATTCTTGTATTGGGTAGAGCGATAGATCAATATGGTTTGTTCTATTCGTCTGTAATTGGTGGGATTACTTTCTATTCAAGTGAATTCGAAAGCTGGACGAGGTCCCGGGGAGTAGGAAAAACCGAACCCCGTTAACAAACTTTGTGTATCTTACTTTCTGCTTTTTATACTGCCTCACCTGCACTTTCAGCTATTCTTTTAGATTTTTAAAATTTTAATTTTATGGTTATTTAAGTAGTCTCTCTTTATTTCATTTTATTGTGTTAAAATAATTTTAAAATCTCAAATAACTAATCTACACCCACGTATCGATTCAAAAATTGAGCCGATCGATATTAGCTTCGACTTCAGACCTCGTAAATTGAGTCGATCATTAAGACGAATCGGCATTATTTTTTATTAATATTTTATTAGTTGATCACTTGATCTGGTCAATTCTGGTATAGAAACGCACAGATGTGCTACAAATTAAAGTGGGCTATCACATTGCTTATCTCAAGTTTGGAATGCTTTCAGAAAACTGTTTGTACCAAACTAAGCTTAAATCCAAACTTTCCACACAAATGTGGTTTTGTTTCTAAGGAAATTCGAACCCAAAAGAAGAACTGTAATTCATTCTCAAATCTTGTCAACCACTGAACCACAAAGTAAAAGTGCAGACATAATCGGCATTATTTACGTAGAAGAATGTGATTTTGTTTCTAGAGAAATTCGAACCCAAAAGAAGAACTGTAATTCATTCCCAAATCTTGCCAACCACTAAACCACAAAAATAAAAGTGCAGACAGAATCGGCATTATTTACGTAGAAGAAGAGAGACGCATGTCAGGCTTTCTTTTAATTATGTTTACCCTAATGCATATATGTATCTCCATTAATATTATGGGTTTTTCTTCTTCATTTTATAACAGTTATGTTCATTTTTAGCCACATTTTGTTTTATAATCCATTACTGATTCGGTCAGGTTGGAGAAACTTCTTTAGGACTTCACAAACAAAAAAAAAAAAGAGAAAGAAGTAAAAGAAATGGTTCAAATGAAAACGGCAAAGGAGAAAACAAAGGCTTAAAGAGTGAATGATAAAGAGAGGTCACATGATGGCCTTCTTCTTCTTTTTGTTGTTGTCAAGAATGATATGTGACTATGACTCACAAAAGCCAGAAGCTCAGTTCTATTTTCTATATTAAAATCATTCCAACTTTTGAATTTTGCTGTAAACTCACCTAAGATATATCCCACTCTTCTCTAAATGCCAAATTTTCTTTATAATAATTAGGTCCCTAATAATTAAAACAGATTTTATTCACCAACTCCAGTTATAACAACATCCGTATTTCAAAATCAAGTTTATAGCAAATATCCTTTGATAGGGGATTAGAAAGTTTCTAATTAAGTAAGACTGTTTTTATTGAAAATAATTATACTCACGAGCAGTGTCATGATTATAGTTTAATTGGGGGCTTAAGGCTAATTTTAAAGTTTGTGATCTCTTTATTATAAAAAAAAATGAAATTTGTATAGTATTTGTGTAAATTTCATTTTTTTCTTATAAAGAGAGGTGTAGATGTGTGAAAGCAAACTCTATATATAAATATCTCTACAAACACTTTTAACACTCCATTAACTAATGTAATTTTTGTACGTAATAATTTTTATAAGTGTGGCCTTAATATTTTGATGAAAAAATGGGGGCCTAAGTCTCTTGCCTTTTGATGAAAAATGTAATTTTTAAAATGGGGCATTAATATTTTAATGTAATTTTTATACGTAATAATTCTTAATATTTTGATGAAAAAATGCAGAGCTGTCCATCATATGTGTGTGGTACATATGAAGCCGTTCGTCATAGATCTGAGTGTTACTTGGGAGAGCTGAACCATCGAGTTATTCATCCTAATCGTAAGTGTTGCAGGTAGTTGATTTCGTTTGATCGAAATATTCTTAATGTTAGAATTAGATCAAATATAAATCATCATTGTAATAGTTTTCCCGACCATAAAAAAGTCTCTTACCTTTTTCTTACAATGATAAGCACGGTTCTGCTTACGAGCCACGATCAACACTATGGATAGAAATGGTAGTGAAAAAAATAAATAGAACAAATATTAGTAGAATAATGATAAGTTAAGCTAGATTTTTCCTATACAAATGAGTGGAAATATAAAATCCAGCATCATTTATAATTTTCACATAAAATTTGGATCTCGCCTTATTCCACAAAAATTCTTAAAAATTAACAAATATATGACTTTTAGAGTAATTCAACTAAGTTATTCCAATAAATTTTAGTCTTCTAAAATACAACAACTTGTACCTTATGTATATATTTAAACAATTAGTTAATCATTTTCAAATGATTAAATTCGTGTTTTTAGTTTATATTTTTTTTTTTCCTTTCTGATAACTTTACCAGAATACTTGCTAGGTAATTGAACTACAGATGGTCGACAAAAAAAAAAAAAGGGGTAATTGAACTACAATATATTACTTATAATCAGAAATGTGTTCGTCTACTCGATCTAGGGTTCACATTTTCACATATTTTCGGTGCCTCAGAATAATTGTGTTGTGAGGTGCAGCCCATTGATAGACTCTCTCTCCGGATATTCAAATGAGCCCCTAAAGCAAGGCCCATATCCATGTGGGTGTCCTTAAACAAATGTGACTTAGTTTCGCATGGAAGGAGGATCGAACCCGGAACATGTTAGCGTCCAAGACCCGTCCCCAACCACTTGACCACAAGAAGATCTGATGTCTATCCGTTCTTGCCGCAGCTAGTTAATCTATTTTTCTTTATTTTCATATATCCCATTGTTTTTTTGCCCATATATAATGATTATGTTTGGAGAAATTCATTCGATTGCGGTAGATTTGGACCATCATTGCCAACAAGATGTCAAGATGCATGTGTTCAACATTTTTTCTTCATAATTTCGAATTCCTGAAAAGCATTTTTATTACTGATTTAGATTTCCACCTAGCTTATATGGTTTATATATCTTGGAGTATAGTTTAACTAGGTCTGGTAAACTGACATCAAAGTTTTCTTATTAGTGGTCAGTTTCCTATTAATTGGACTATGTTTGTCGGGAAGAATCTATTATGATCAGTGTTCTAAAACGCGCTAGGCGGCTAAACGATGGACGAACGCCTAGCGCCTAGCCGTATACGCGGACATCTAAACCGGATCTATACAGATAATATATATATATATATATATTTATATATATATAAAAATTTAATAGTGAATAAATCTTTTATATATTATGGTTTTGGAAAAGAAAAAAACATAGGCTCAAATAACAAATTGAATAAATTTTGATAGAAGAAAGTAAAAATGTAGTTTTAAAATATATAAATGATCTCCAACGACAATAAAAAATTATAATCTTTATAAAAATAATTAAATGTGGATATATAGTTTTTAAACTTACTCTCAAAATAAATTAAATTTTATGGTCTAAAAACTTAAAATAAATATTATTCAAATTAAATAGTTTTAACATAAACAATAAGATAATTATACAATTTAAAAAAAATAAAAAAGACGCCTAGAATCCGTCTAGGCACCCACCTAGGTCGCGTAATTGCCCGCCTACATGTTATTAGGCGTCCGATTTTCTTTAAACCGTCTAACCCACCGAATAAGGTAAAATCGGGACGCCTGACCACTGCCTAGCGCACAGGTGCCGCCTAAACGGCCGCCTAGACCACGTTTTAGAACACTGATTATGATATAATTTCCACATCGGAAAGTGAGAATATAACTCAACCAATATATAATAGAGCCTTAATGAACCCAAAAAAATCCACCAACTTATATTTCATGTCTCATCTTACACTACTTATTGAGACTCCTTATAAACGGGACCTATGTATTAACAAAATTATTACACTAAGATATGTCAGAAATAATAAAAAGAAAAGGGTGAGAGTAGAAATGAACTAAATTAGAAATAGTAAGTAAGCAGTGTGAAGTTGTCATAAGAATATAATAGGTTCCAGGAACCAAGTTTTGCATGTCTGTTCCTACCACTTAGACCATCTCCAATGTAAAACACTATATTTCACACTAAAATAGTGTGACACTAAAATAGAGTTGGATTTCTCTCCAATGTACAACTCTATTTTCCACACTAAAAATGGAATATTCTAAGTATATTCTATTTTTTATTTACTATTAATACTTTTTATTTATAAAGTTTACAATTTAACCCCACTTATTTCTTTCTTGCAAATTTTTTTTTAGAATTATAATATTATAACTTATACATTATAAAATTATTTAAAATAAACATTTATTAAATATAAAATAACATTACATAATATAAAATAATAAAATATAATAGATTTTAGTTTAAATATCACATTTACTATATTTTCTCCACAAATGATCGATTAACGCATTTCGAAGTGAAAAATGAGCTTCTCTATCTTTGATTTCTCTAAATCGACCAAGAAACTCTTGGAACCGGATATTATCATCCGTGCACATATTCAATCCGAGCAAACACGGATTTTACAAAAGGGGAATGATCAAGGACGAAATCAACAGGGAGATCCTTCATCTACTTCGTCCGGGCAGTACTTTAGCGATCTTGGAGGAATCGAAAGCGACTTACCGGATTATTAAGTTATAATTTTGTGTGTTGTATATATTTATGTTGTTTATCTTAAATTTGAATATTTTTCATGTTGTTTATTTTAAGTTTTGGTATTTTTATATTTCAGTATTTTTAATAATTTAATAAGAATTTTATAATTAATAATGATTAAACTTATTATTTATTATAGATATAAATAAAAGATTTAAAAGTTAAAGGACCATTTTATAAATAAAAAAGTTTAACACTAAAATAGAGTAAGAAATAGGTTTACGCTAAAAATAGTGTAAGAAATAGGTTTACACTATTTTAGTGTGGGATATAGTGTGGGGTTGGAGAAGAATTTAGTGTAAAATAGCGTTTAGTGTGAAAAATAATGTGGGGTTGGAGATGCTCTTAGGGATCATTATCACCACTAACTCTCTGTTTATTTTCTATTCTTAAACTTTATAGGAACGTAATAAATAATATATATATATATATATATATATATATATACATATATAATCCCTTTTGCAACTATAAATATACATACAGCCCATTATCACACATAGACAGTGTGTGTTGTTTCCTCTTGTTTGTTTTTCACTTCCTTCATACACACACAAACTAAAGAAAACAATGGAATAATAAACTAGACACTGTCGACAACTACTTGAAATTATCTCAACTTTTATATTCTATAGAATATCTGAATATCGTTTGTTCTTGATGACTTGATCTAGAGCTCTGAGTTTGCTCTGGTTTTGTTTATGTTCTTGACAAGAAACAACATAGGAAGAAGATTTTGAAGGAGTTCAGTCTCCTGATTCTTCCTTTCCAATCAGATCTTTTATCTAAATTCTCCACACCGATAGAATCCAATCGACTTCAAAACCAGAAAAGAAGCTCAAAGCTCGCATGCCACAAGGAGAAAATGAACGAGTCGAGTTCATGGAGTATCTATAGTACCAGAAATGGAGAGAGTGAAGGGCCATGGAGATCATCGACGTCGATGAATGCTATCTCTTTCGGGTTGGTAGCTACAGCGATACTTATCTCCATGTTCTTGATCATGGCCATCTTCGAGCATCTCTTCAGGCCAGAGAATTCTACATTTGATTCACCACATCGGATCAGACAACGACAGAACCAGAACAGAGATGGGTCTACTCAATTCCGGAAACTTGCTAATCAAGCATCCATGGTAAACAAAAAAAACAAAAAGTTGATAAACCATTTCTCAAAAGAATTTTTGTCCTTTTTTATAAAGCCGAAGCGCATTAACTTGCCACTATTAGAATTAGTTCTTCTTTTTATATCCAAAATATTTTACTCCATGTCTTTTTATATAAAGTGTTTTAGAATTTTCATTTATTTTTTTATATAAGAGGTTTTGTAATTTTTATGTAGATTTAATATAATATTTTTAGTGATTGGTTGAATTATTTTAAATGCAATCATTAATATTATTTATTTTTTAGTGATTGGTTAAATTTTATTTAGATAAATTAAAAATAATAGTTTTAAAAAATAATAAATAAATTTTAAACTTTGTGCTTTAAAACAAAACCCCTTACATAAAAAATAAAGGGAGTATTTCTTTGCTTTTCGGTGCAAAAACATCTTCAAAATAAAATAGAAAATAACCCTACTTTGTAAAGTGTAAAGCAAGATCCGAGTTGTCTATGCATCTTTGTGTATGAATATTGTTTCTTTTGTATATATGTTTTTTTGTGTCTATGCATGTATGTGTATGAGTATCTACTATCTATTGTTTAAAGCAAAAGTTTTTGACTTGGAAAGAATATGACGTGGTATATAGGTTCCGGTGAATATGGCGGTGGATGTATCGGTAGTTATGCCGGGGGAGAAGCTGCCGTCGCACATAGCTTTGCCGGCTCCTTTACCTTGTCGAAGAGAAGGCATTCGTTGGCCTCTACAGTCAGCCTCTAAAATATCACTGCTAGTATAACTCATGGTTTTTTTTTTTTTTTTCTGACTCGTTTAGTATATTAGTTAATTAGTGTTGGACCTCTTGGTATGTTAGTTTGCATTAACGACCACGATATTGATCGACCAAATTATTTATTTGTTTTTGTTCTTTATCGACCTATCTAGATGCATACATTGTATGTCAAGTTCTCTAATATTTTGTCTATATGTTTTTTTTGGGTCATTATATTGCTAAATAAATAAATTAAACAATTTTGGGACAAATCACTTTTCGACCAGAAAGAATTGTCTAATCACGATTAGATCCAATTTTCAAAGACATTTTAAGAATCGAAGGTAAAAAAACACAGGAAAAAGAGTTGATGTAAATTAAATCTTGGTTTATGCCTTTTGAAGTAAGGCATAAAATCGTCAATTGGGCTAAGAACAAGCCCATATCAATTAAATTGGGACAAGACATAAGCCCATTTCATAGGTGGGTGGATTTTATTTAGAACACCGAGATATCCTCTCTCAATTCTCAATCGTCTCGTAGAAGCCTGGGACTTCGGTTCTTCGGTTCGGTTACGGTTCGGTTACTCGGTTTTTCGGTTTTTTTTGTTTTTAAAAAACTTACCGTTCGGTTTTTTTCTTCGGTTCGGTTCGGTTTCGGTTCATAAAACTTCGGTTCGGTTCGGTTCGATAATTTCGGTTCAATTTTATATTTCAAGGCTATATGTATATTTATATATCAAACACATAAATACAAACTGACAGAAGTATATATATATGGGAAGATTGAAACTTTTATGAAAATCAAAACTGATCGACAACTACAAGTCTACAATAATGAATAATAGGTCAGGGATTTCGGTTCTTCGGTTCGGTTTTTTCGGTTTTTCGGTTTTTTCTATTTTTAAAAAAACTACCAATCGGTTTTTTTCTTCGGTTCGGTTCGGTTTCGGTTCATTAAAATTCGGTTCGGTTTCGGTTCGATAATTTCGGTTCGGTTTTATATCCCAGGCCTAGTCTCGTAGAAGCAAAAGGAAAGGTGTTTCAAAGATTCAAAATTTGAACTGCACTGACACAGAGAGAGAGAGAAAGGGGTTATGGCGACGACGACAAAGAATTTGAAGGGTTTCTACAAGCAGACGAAAAGCAATATCACCGGAGGTATCTCCAAGTCAAAGCCTTCTTCCCGGAAAGTCCCTCCCAAACACGTGGCCACGCAAGATTCTGATGCTACACAGCCGGCGGCGTTGATCTTGCACGACTCCCTCTGATGCGGTCATCAGAACCAAACCAAACCAGGCGCTCACTGACTCAATCACTGACTCAACCACTACGTCAAGTAGAGCAAGGAGACCAAGAGAATTCAAGGCCACAATGAGTTATGATCCAACAAAAGGCACATGATTGATTATACATCCAACAATCAATCCTAAGAAGGCATATGACCCAGGAGGAATCATAACACATGGAGAAGAGATTATGGAGCCGAGAAGATCCAACAAGGCGTATGAGCTTATCTTAGCTCAAGTGGAGACCAAGGTCAAGACATCTAGCTCAGCTCATCATCAGCATGCCACTAAGAAGAGTCATCCCCAAAAGATGACACAAGAAGAAGATACCGAAAAGGAGCTAACCATATGTAGCATCACAGCTAGCTCAGGAAGTAGCATCGGCACTAGCTCAGCAGACTTGCCATATATGGAAGCATTCACATTTGGAAGGTCAATTCAGCACCAAATGTTTACCTATCAAAACTACAGTGTTTTGAGGTCCTTTCCATCAAGACCAGACGTCCTCAGCTGCACAAGACTACACAAGATTCTCCATAACTTCAACAAGTCATACTTACCATTTTTGGAGAAGAAGGAGATCAAACACCAACAGCTTCTTTCCAAGAATGAAAGCCACGAATTGTTTGTCAATCAAGCTGTCCCAAGGATCCTCACTTATCCCTTGAAACCATCCAGATACAAAGAAAGCAACAAGATCAAGGATCCTCACCAAAATCAGCTCCAACGGCTAGTTTCCTTTAAGTTTGCGATTTCTTGTTCAAGGTCAATATGACCGTTAGTCTTAAGTCCTATAAAGTCTCATTGTATTGTTCATTTGTAAATCACCTTTCAACCTTCAATCAAAGTATTATTCAGTTTCTTCAAAGAGTGTTCTTTGTTAAGATCTTTTGTCTTAGGATTCTTTTGAGTGATTCAATTGTCTCCGAAGATTATTGGATTAGGTTTGCTTGTGTGACTCAAGCAGAACTAGTTCACCACCGATTGAGAGAGTCAATCAAACCCACCGGTTGAGAGAGTCAATCATTTCATTCATCCATTCCATCCATCTCGGTCAAGTAAGAGAGCTTTAAAGCCAGTGCTTGTCCTCCATCAATCCATCGCTCAAGCTTCCGCCTTGGGGCTACATCATCTGGTATCAGGGCCGAAAGGTTCCTAATCAGGTGTTATCTATCCTTTACCTTTCGGTTATTACATCTAGTTTTTGTTTCATTTCATTTTATTTTAAAATAAAAACCCATAAAAATTGTTTTCATTTTTCATCTATTTCTCTGATTTTGTTTGCATTCGTATTTTTGTTTGAAAAACTTCAAAACCAAAAAGAAAAAGAGTTCAAGTTTATGTTTCTTTGATTTCTATTTAAGTGTTCTTAGCTTGTTTCAAAAGTTCAAAAAAAAAAAAGTTTGTTTTGTGTTTCTTTCTATTTCTTTGTTTTTAGTTGTTTCCAAAAAGTTAAAAAAAAAAGTTTTCATTGTTAGATTTGAATTCTTTTAAAACAAAAAAAAAAGAGTGTTATTTCCATATTATTTGTCTCAATTCGAAATTAAAAAAAAAAAAAAGTTTTCCATTGTTTGATTTGAATTCTTTTAAACCAAAAAAAAAGTGTTATTCCCATATTTGTTTTTGTGTGATTTCGAAAATTTTCTTAAAAAAAGAAAGAAAGAAGTTTTACATTTAAGTTTTGTGCCATAGAAATTTAGTTTCCATTTTTTACTCTTGCATCCAATTCAAAATCAAAAAAAAAAAAGGAAGGTTTTCACTTTTTGTTCAAACCACTTCGATCCCATTGATACTCTTTTAATTTGAATTGTTTCAGGAACTAGCTTAGACATGGGAGAAGGAGCAGCTGCTGATCAGATCACCATGAATCAGCTTCTTGAAGTCTTGAGAGGCATGAGTGAGCATCTGACCCAGCTAGAGAAGTCCCATCCTACACAACAACAAGAAGAGAATGGACTTGGGAATGCACCAGGAACTACTTATGTGGAGCCTAAACCACCAGACCAACCTTGGAGAACAAGAACGACAAAGTCACATCCACCAAGGGCTTCCCAACGAAAATCAGGGAGTGACTCAAGCCGTGCAACATTCCAAGCCACCTACAAGTCAAAAGTCAGGTTAATTTGGGATGATGGATATTATTATTATGGACCTGAATTCTTTGTATATCCAGGAGGTAAAGCAAGCTATATAGATTGGGAAAGCAACATGGAAGAGTACTTTAGCTACTATTGTGTTCCTGATGAAGAGCGACTTTACATAGCACTTGG
The DNA here is from genome assembly GCA_030180135.1 of Orychophragmus violaceus. Lineage (NCBI taxonomy): Eukaryota > Viridiplantae > Streptophyta > Magnoliopsida > Brassicales > Brassicaceae > Orychophragmus > Orychophragmus violaceus. Next base: position 3,527,807 of record CM058230.1, read on the forward strand.
ACAACTCACCAAAGAGGCTCTAAAATGGTGGAACAAAGAAGAGTATGAGAGATGGTACTACAAGGAGCCAAAGATCAGAACATGAGATTACTTAAAGTTGAGCATGTGGGAGAAGTATTGTTCACAGAACAAAACTACTTATCCACCGAAGAGATCATCAACTCCTAAACTTGTGCAAGATGCCAATAGCTCTCAAACAAAGTATCAGGGTAAGTTCTCTGTCTCTAAGAATACATTAGAACTAATGTGTTGTAAGTGTAAGAGCAGGGATCATGTTGCTAAGGACTGTCCAAGAAAGAGGACTACAACATCAAATGGTGAAAAGCTAGTACCACAAGAGGCCAAAGGAGGAGAAAAGCAACCAGCAGCCTCTAAAACATTTAATGAGTTTCCCACCTTCAGATTTGCACCAGTAGAACACACTCACGAAATCCTGAAGGAGAAGCAAGAGAAGAAGCAGAGCCACAAAGCCTCACCCAATTCAACCGGATCCAGCTTTGATGCCTCACTCAAGCTCCTAGACATGCCAACACAAGGTAAGTGTTCTAACCTTGTACATTCCAAAGAGTCAACCTGTTATAAGTGCCATAAAAGAGGGCATTTTGCTGCAAATTGTCCGTCTAAGAAGTTGTTCAAAGATATAACATCAGAGTTGAAATTGGAAGTAACTAACACAAATGATAGTTTTGTGCAATCTGATATTTTAATTTCCAATTCAAGACTCATGCACTTGTCTTTGCCAAAGAGTTTTGATGCAGGAATAAGACGAGAATGGCATATAAGCAAAGGTGAAGAAAATCAATTCTTACACCTTACTTGTTCAAAGGAGACCGCGAAAGAGGAAACCAAGCAAGACAACAACAGAAGAGTACAAGCAAACAAGGTTCATGAAAGTTTAGGTGCCAAAGAAGAAGTGGAGCAACATCAATGTCATGATCCACAAGCAAGTAAAGGACAAGAGTACATTCAAGGTACCATCATGACTGTTGTACCAAGACATGAGCGAGACAAGGTAAATCAATATCTTACTCAAAATGTTCATACTGATTCCAAGGACATGATAATGCATTTGTCTTGTCCAAAAGAACTTGAGAAAGGTATAGGTCATGGAGTCAAGTTTCGGGCAGGAACATCAATACAAAGGAATCAAGGTGAAGAAGCTCATGGAGCTTCAACTAATGATGAACTAGAGCATAAAACCTCTAGTAGTACATGCACTAGGAGAGATGCGACTTTGAACCAGCTTGTCACATCCATAATGGTAAGCTCCAACCTTGTGCAACCTGTTTTTAAAGTCTCAAACTCAGATATAATTCACTTGCTCTTTCCCATAAGAGTTGACTTAGGTACAGGTCTGATAAAGATCAAGAAGCCAAGGGCAGAAGGAGTCTTGAGAGAGAGACCAAAACCGAGCCATGTTTCCACACATGAGCCACAAGCAAATCCAAGGCTTGAAGTATATTATGCTTCAACCAAACATGAGGTTATCTCTGAACTTAAAGTGCCTAACACTGATTGTCAAGCCACTGGTATGATGCACTTGTTTCTTGAGTCAAGTGTTGAGACATGGATTAGATCTAAAGATAAGGCTAAATGGGAGATCAAGGAAGAGCCACCAGACCAAACCGAGGACACTACATCAAATAACATTGTGAGTCTTTCTTTGATCCATTTCATTTCTCATGACTCAACAGCTGTGTTAAAAGATTTGTTAAACTTACAAGAGGATGAGATATCAGTAGCACATGAAGATGACTCTAAGGAAAATGATTTAAACCGATATTTATTTGATAAGATGCCCATAATGCACTTGTCTCTTTGCCAAAGTGTTGAGAATATTTCAGGTCTTAAAGAGAGCAGAAGCAAGATAAGAAAAGGAGGCGTCACACCAGCTCAAAGACGAGGAGCATTGTTGTCCTATCTACTCAAAGAAGAACCACCGGATGCTCCACAACCCAATCGGAATCAAAATGATTCCCAAGGTAATCTTCTAAACCCTCATTCACTTCACTGGACTAACTTGACTTATCTATGTGCAGGTTATCAAGTTTTGAGGTCAAAACTTCTTGAAGAGGGAGGGTATGATGCGGTCATCAGAACCAAACCAAACCAGGCGCTCACTGACTCAATCACTGACTCAACCACTACGTCAAGTAGAGCAAGGAGACCAAGAGAATTCAAGGCCACAATGAGTTCTGATCCAACAAAAGGCACAAGATTGATTATACATCCAACAATCAATCCTAAGAAGGCATATGACCCATGAGGAATCATAACACATGGAGAAGAGATTATGGAGCCGAGAAGATCCAACAAGGCGTATGAGCTTATCTTAGCTCAAGTGGAGACCAAGGTCAAGACATCTAGCTCAGCTCATCATCAGCATGCCACTAAGAAGAGTCATCCCCAAAAGATGACACAAGAAGAAGATACCGAAAAGGAGCTAACCATATGTAGCATCACAGCTAGCTCAGGAAGTAGCATCGGCACTAGCTCAGCAGACTTGCCATATATGGAAGCATTCACATTTGGAAGGTCAATTCAGCACCAAACGTTTACCTATCAAAACTACAGTGTTTTGAGGTCCTTTCCATCAAGACCAGACGTCCTCAGCTGCACAAGACCACACAAGATTCTCCATAACTTCAACAAGTCATACTTACCATTTTTGGAGAAGAAGGAGATCAAACACCAACGGTTTCTTTCCAAGAATGAAAGCCACGAATTGTTTGTCAATCAAGCTGTCCCAAGGATCCTCACTTATCCCTTGAAACCATCCAAATACAAAGAAAGCAACAAGATCAAGGATCCTCACCAAAATCAGCTCCAACGGCTAGTTTCCTTTAAGTTTGCGATTTCTTGTTCAAGGTCAATATGACCATTAGTCTTAAGTCCTATAAAGTCTCATTGTATTGTTCATTTGTAAATCACCTTTCAACCTTCAATCAAAGTATTATTCAGTTTCTTCAAAAAGTGTTCTTTGTTAAGATCTTTTGTCTTAGGATTCTTTTGAGTGATTCAATTGTCTCCGAAGATTATTGGATTAGGTTTGCTTGTGTGACTCAAGCAGAACTAGTTCACCACCGATTGAGAGAGTCAATCAAACCCACCGGTTGAGAGAGTCAATCATTTCATTCATCCATTCCATCCATCTCGGTCAAGTAAGAGAGCTTTTAAGCCAGTGCTTGTCTTCCATCAATCCATCGCTCAAGCTTCCGCCTTGGGGCTACATCACCCTCGATGTCATTGGTACGGATTTACTTCTTCCTGTTTATACTGTTTCATGAAATCCATCGATTTCAATAGGAAGAAATCTAGGGTTTATCTCCAATCCTCATATAAGATTTAGGATCCGATCGAAACTTAGCCATGAAATCTTACTATTTATTCAGTTGAGTTGGTGGTTTTCTTTTCCTTATTGACAACATTTCTGCTTTCCTTTGTGGCGTTTTCAACAGACGATTATGACAAGGAGGAGGAGATGCTTAGGCAATTTGACATGAACATGGCTTACGGTCCGTGCTTGGGTATGACAAGACTCGATCGATGGGAACGTGCATTGTGTCTAGGGATGTATCCTCCCATTGAAATCAGGAAGCTTTTGAAAACTGAGAAAGTTCAGCAGGATTGTCTGTGGCAAGGTCGTGTCTAAAGTTGTAATCTTTTTCATCTATGCCCTTTGTATCATCTAGTGTCACTTGCAAAACTCTGTCTTTTGTGAATGTTTGATTCAGCCACTGGCTGTGTAACTTGTTTTGAGGTGTTAATCTTAAAACCTTTGTAATGGAATGCAATTTGTTGATCAAAGCTTCAAGTTATATGTTTAATCTCAGACAAATGTCTCACTGTGTAAGAAGACATCCTCTTAGTCACTTTGTCAAGCAGAAGTCTTGTGGTCTTAGCTTCTGACGGAGAAGTGGTGGTTTGGGATTTCGGTTCAATTTTTCGGTTTTCGATTTTTTTTTTTTTTTTTTTTTTTTTGAAAAAGTTACCAGAAATTAACTGATTTTTTACGGTTCGTTATTGATTAATTTCGGTTATTAAATTCAAAACTGAAGTTAACTGATTTTTCTCTTTAAAATCTGTTAAATTCGGTTAAATTTGGTTATATTCAGTTTTTCGGTTAATTTCGGTTTAATTTTTAAACCCTTGGAGCGACGCTGGTCTGAGACTACTCTCAACCCTGCAGGCTGCAACTCTGACCGTCTCTGTCTCTCTTCTTCTCTTTTGCAAACTTTCCGACATGTCGTTGTGTACATCCAATTTCAATCCTTCATCTTCTTCCCTCGATCTCTTCTGCAACAACAACAACTCATCTAAACTGTCTCTCAACTCTCTCAGATTCGCCACGTCTACTTCTTCTTCCTTTGTTGCTCCCCTCAAATTCTCTACCACCAATCACGCCCTTAGCTCTCGTATCTCTTCAAACCGACTCCAAAGACACCAGATTTGGCTCCAGTGCATCTCAACGGAATCCGAGCCGTCTATCTCTGTTGTTCTCGACAGTAACGGCGGCGCTGGTAAATTCCGGCGATACCCTTTTGCTCGCAATAATGTTCACTTGATTTCCATCTCTTACTATTGGTTTGATATCAAATCATACTATGTTATGTGAAATTAACCACTAGGTATTATAAAGTCAGTGGCTTTTGTTCTAATTTCGTTTCATTTTCTGCAGAAGAGAGAGTGAAAGTTCTTGTAATCGGTGGAGGAGGGAGAGAACACGCTCTTTGTCACGCCTTGAAACGATCTCCTTCCTGTGATTCTGTGTTATGCGCACCTGGAAACCCCGGTATCACGAGTTCCAAAGATGCTACTTGCATACCTGACCTTGATGTTTCAGACAGTTCAGCTGTGATCACTTTCTGTCATAAATGGAATGTCGGGTTAGTGGTTGTTGGACCTGAAGTTCCCCTAGTTGCGGGTCTCGCTAATGACCTGGTTAACGCCGGTATCCTCACGTTTGGCCCTTCTTCTCAAGCTGCTGCTTTGGAAGGTTCCAAGAACTTTATGAAGAACCTTTGCCACAAGTACAATATCCCTACTGCTAAGGTTTGGTCTACTGTAATCTACCTAGGACTGAATGTAGCATCTTAGAGCTGTTGTGAGTTGGTTAGAGAGATATTAGTGAGGGCTGGGTTCATAGGATTGTTCTCAGTCAGATTGTTTTGGCTGAATGTTGCTTTGATCTTATCATACAGATTCCAGTTGATTGTGGTTATAACACTAATATATTCAATCCAATGCAGTATAAAACATTTACCGATGCATCTGCTGCGAAAGAATACATTCAAGAACAAGGGGTACCAATCGTGATTAAAGCAGACGGATTAGCAGCTGGAAAAGGAGTCACTGTTGCAATGAAACTAGATGAGGCTTTTGAAGCTGTTGATTCTATGCTGGTCAAAGGTGTGTTTGGTTCTGCAGGATGTCAGGTGATTGTGGAGGAGTTTCTGGAAGGAGAAGAAGCTTCCTTTTTTGCACTTGTGGATGGAGAGAACTCCATTCCTCTAGAGTCTGCTCAGGACCATAAGAGGGTTGGAGATGGAGATACAGGTCCTAACACAGGCGGAATGGGAGCGTATTCTCCTGCACCTGTCTTGACCAAGGAGCTGCAGGATGTGGTAATGGACTCTATAATTCATCCCACTGTTAAAGGAATGGCAGAAGAAGGATGTAAGTTTATTGGTGTTCTGTTTGCTGGTCTCATGATCGAGAAGAAATCCAGTTTACCTAAGCTGATTGAGTTCAATGTCCGGTTTGGAGATCCAGAATGTCAGGTAAGAAAACCCTCTTCTCTCCAAAACAAACCGGTTTAGTCTCGGTTTGACTGCTGTTCTAAACTAGGCCAGGGTGTTTTAACCGAAAACCGAAGAACCAAACCGAACTGAAAGCCGAAAGAACCGAACCAAAACCGAATTGAATTTTTTAAATACTCGAATGGATCCTTAAGCTTTAGAACCTCTAAAACCGATAACAGAAAAAATCGAACCGAACCGAACCTAAGAACCAAACGCTAATGCTTATTCTTAACAATGGAGTTTCTTGTTTTAACACAGGTACTGATGATGCGTCTAGAGTCTGACTTAGCTAAAGTTTTGCTAGCGGCTTGTAGAGGTGAGCTAAACGGCGTGTCGCTTGATTGGTCAAAAGATTCAGCCATGGTGGTTGTAATGGCAAGCAAAGGTTATCCTGGTGTTTATGAGAAAGGATCTATCATCAGAAACCTTGAAGAAGCTGAAACGGTTGCTCCAGGAGTAAAGGTTTTCCATGCGGGAACGGATCTTGATTCAGAAGGGAATGTTGTAGCAAGTGGGGGACGTGTTCTTGGGGTCACGGCCAAGGGTAAAGACTTGGAAGAGGCCCGCGAAAGAGCGTATTTGGCGGTCGAAAAGATCAGTTGGCCTGAAGGTTTCTTTAGAGGTGATATTGGTTGGAGAGCGCTTCGACAGAAACAAGTAGTTACAGAAGAGTGAAGTGAAAGGCTTTTGTTGTAATGGATTGAAAACGAATAAACCAAAATATTATTATTGGTACTATCTATGAATGGAAGTTTAGCACATGAGTATTGTTTATTTAGGAAAAACATGGAAGGACATTTTGTATAAACTTTTTATTATTAAGATATATTTAAACAAAGTCTAGATGCATAATTTTGGTTAAAGAAATTATAGGGTTTTTTAATAATGTTTATGAGCTTTCTTATTTGATCAACTTTTTATTAAGTATATTAATAAAAGTTTGTTAATCGAAGTTGAATATATCATATATTAGATTTCTATAAGGAACAAGATTATCTCCAACTCATTTCTATTTTTACTTCTAAACTCTATTTTAGAATAAAAATTTCTCTAACTTTTATACAATAAGTGTACTAATACTAAAATAAAGTTAGAATCTTAAAAAAAAATTTGCCTACCATGTCAAATGAATGATTCAATGAGATTTTTTTTGTTATCAATTAATAGATATATAGGTAAAAACCCAACTAAGTAAGTTTAATGAACGGTTTTGTTGATAAAAATGTCGAGAGAACCATATTTCAACAACATAATTTTTTTTTCTTTAAAACCATTTATAGTTTTGGATTGTTTTTTGAAGTTCTGATCTTATTTTTACTATTATTTGTGATTTGGACAAAATTTAGAAATGACATATTTTTCTAGATTTGTATAAGGCATTCGAAAACATTCGACCGATACTGCATGTCAATCACCACTTGACCATGATACCAGGATAACCTCTTCAAAATAACACTTATTGTACGAATAACTTGTTTATGAATCCTTGTATTCTCATGACTAAAATGACAGAATGAAAACAGAGATTACAAAGGTAAGCTCTTAAAACACTAAGAATCTATACTATTAAAGCAGAAGTACATTTTAGAGAATGCCTTTAATTTTCAATTTAATTACAATGAGTGCCACTGAATTTCTTTAATAAATTGCAAAACTCAATATATTTAAAATATTTTCGTAACCAATATAATATCTTTAAACCGAAATCTTTGTTTTTGGAAATTGAATTTAGTTCGGTCACAACATTTTAGGAAACAAGTCATTGCCATTAAAACAGAATCTTGGATTTTGTTTATAGAATATCTCTAATTGTGGTAAACATTTATAACATATTTAATGTATTTCCTAATTTCCGTTACTGTTACCCAAAAATTAATCAACTAATGTAAATAAATCTTTATCTTCAGAAGCAGAAATACAAAAGTTTTAAAATTTCTCAGCATCCTATATTTTTCTAAACCCCCACGAGAATATTTCTCCAACCTTACGTAAACAATATATATCTAAATATCTAAATAGTGCACACAATTATGATTCATTAATTTTATTATTTAAATAGTAAACACACATTTATTATTAAATATTTATTAATTTTTAAATAGATGGAAGTATGGATTTAATGAGAATGAAAATGTATAGAGAATTATACAAAAATATGTATATATATTGCATTAAATTTTATAAACATACATAAACGAATTTAAACAGACATGTGTAGAAATCAAATATAAAGTTTAAAAATGTATAAAAAATATACAAAGTTAAGATTTAAAATGAGTATTAAATATAAATGGGCCTAAACATGTCGGTTTTTCCGTTTTAGTTTCTCTGTATAAACCCAAATGAAAATTAAAAAAGAAAAATCCAAAAATAAATATTTTTATCGTAATATGCTCAGTAATATACATTTGTATAAATCATATATAATTTCAACCCATAAACTGATAATTTAGAAACTAAAATTATTTGTAAAAATAGAAGTTATTATTTCCAAGTAAATTAAAATTCTTTTTTACAATAAAGTATAAAACTAATAAAGATAAATTTTATAAGGTTTTATATAAAAAATTCAAGTCTAAAAAAAATTACAAACATAAAATAAAAATATACATAAAAATTACTTATTTGTATTAATTGTATATATTCACACTATTGCATCAAAATAAAAATGTTCAAATCTTTAACAAACAACAATAGAATATGTATTTTTAAAATAAGATAGATTACTTTTACAAATATAAATGTACATGCTATAAACAAAATTGTATGTCTTTAGCGTGGATTATATATATTTAATATATCTCAAATATATCTCAAATATCTAAATTTAATATTAATAATATGTTATAAAATCATATTATCATTTAAAAATATAACATTTATACACACATAAAAATATCAATAAACATCAAAACAAAATTATACCCGCCGATTGGCGGGTCAAAATCTAGTATTTGCTTAAACTTACTGAATCAGTTCAACTGTTAGAGGAATAACCCCTATGTCTACATGGCTTTGTATCTCTTCATCTTACTTGCCTCTCTCAAAGATATTTTCAAGAAGAACGGAGGAAAACAAGAGAACATTTGAGTCGTCTGAATGCATAAGCAGCTTAAGTACCCGTAAAATTGGATTTATCTGCTCAAACAAGTTATGAAAACACTTCAAATCGATGTTTTATATAGGTTAATTAGATCATCACTAAAATAAAACATTACATGATCAAATGGAGGGAGTGGACATTTGAACATGAAGCATATCGTTTTCTCAACAGTTCTCATCAAGTCGGGGTTTGAATTAAACGTAATCAATTCCAGCAAAGGCATCAAGTCTTCTAGTGACTCGGAAGCAATGTTTCGCAATGCCAGAATAGCCTGTAATTAAGAAGAAACAAATAACTCAACCTTAATCTAACATATATTTTGTGAAAACACTAAACACATGATAATTGATACTAGAGATCGGTCTTTTCTGTGTTAGAATAGAGAAGTTGGACGAATAACGAGATTGTGCCACTATCATTTAGGACATGTGTGTCATCAATTTTCGTCATATTTGCGGGCATATAAGTTGCTTCATACTAAATAATGCATAGAAGCAAAAAAAAAGGACATCAAAAGCAAATCAGCATATATTTCAAAACATGAGAGTAAACATGAGAGTAAACATCAATATGTTCTCTTAATTTCTATGTTCTTTATTACATCTACCTAGTCTCTTACTCAAAATGACAAAAATAATACATATTTATCACATGTGTACTATAACATATAACAAAATAAGTTTATAATTTATTTATATAATTTTGCTAAATCTACCAAGATAACAAAGTTGCTTACTTAACGATACACTTTTTAATTATAAGATAATTTAGTTAACACGGTAATGTGTATATACTTACATGGTAAAAATGTCAAAAAAAAAAACTTACATGATAACCTGAATTACATTTAACAAAATATTTTTTTAGTTAATTTAATTGTATAGTAAACAAAAATAACATAATTTAGTTAACAAAATAACATTGTTAATACGATATCTATATAGCTTGTAGATAAATAGAATTCATCCGAATATTAATTATGCCATTTGTAAATAATTTGAAAAGATAGAGATTTTTTGGTTCAATTTTTTTTTCTATTTTTTCTTTACCTAATTTTTAAAGTTTCATTATCTCCTAGTTAATTCCTATAGGTTTTTTTCCCTGTAACCTCTATCACCCAACAAGAGAAATGGTTTATAACCAACAACCTCAAGTACTGTTTGTTGTATTCATGCATCCTCATTTTCCGATAACCAAAAAAACGAGAAAACAACTCACTAAAAACAAAAGCCAAGAGGGGACTAAAATGCCTTATGGCTGCTCCAATTACCGATATCAAGAGAGCTTATAAAGAAGCAAAATAAAAAGTAAGCGGTTAGGCATCCAAAGCCATGAAGTTCTGCTTACGGGCATGCTCTGGGATAAGCCGGTTCAAGATTTCAGAAGGGATGCCAGATAGCTCTGCAGAGCAAAAACAAAATGTGGTTTTGAGATTTAAATTTAATTCAAATGCAAAACACAACATGCCAATAACTTGATTGAGCATAAATGTTAGGTCTCATGAGAGGTTCAACTAGTAGTATGATTTACTAGCCTACAAGAAGCTGTTCTTCATGGAAAGGTCTAACAAGAAAGACAAGGGAACTGTACCTTGAGGTTTGAAGTTGAAAAGCGGAGGAAGTGGTCGGCCATTGGGAAGACGAGTGTTTGGGTCCCTTAGCTCATCAAATAACGGATGAATACAAGCTTCCAACTACAAAAACACCACATTTGTTTTAAATGTGCTTATAACGTTAGATCCTGAATCAATAGGAAAGCATATTACACAACGAACGGCACAAAACCATGGATCACTTACAGCTGTGCATCTCATATTAGGGGAATACTGAAAGAACCTACATAGAAGATCAACTGCTTCTGGTGGTAAACGTTTTTGGAAAACCTGATGATAAAGCACAAAAAGATCATTCATGGAGTAATAACGATGCTAGATAGCAAAAAATCTTAGCGAGGCAATGATCACTAAACCCAAATTACTTTTCTTTAAAAAAAAAAACAAAATGCCAGATAGTTTAGTTCAAACTACAAATTTGTGGAATGTCGAGTACAAAATCCTGAAGACCATCTTCTCAACCAGATAAAACATACTCAACAAGAAGTAAAGCCACAATCATTTATGCATTTAGCCATAAAAAATTAAGCTCTGTGACACAGGCAATGCATTCTTCGACAGTATTAGGAAATGAAACTTCGGTATTTTCATAACAATCATGTCACTGCTTACAACCATTCCACCCATAAACTGTTTGACAAGGTCAAGGCTCTCAAAAGCTACCACGGATTGAATTGTTGCAAAAGCCACAGGAAATGACAACATAAACTTCTGATGCGTACTATTAAATGATTCATACTCCAAAAACGAGATCAATATACATTTACCAACAAAACAACTGATTAAAAAATATCCTGGTAGGTGATCATGAACACTAGAAGGAATACCTTGTGCCATGGGTGAGGTTTTATTTGGGGGAATTTAAATTCTGTATAGTTTGGATTCATGCACTTGATTTCCTCCCTTGTTGGTGTACCTAAAACCTGCATGTAAAATATAAAAGCACACGAAATAGGAAAATGAGGTTTCCTAGAAAAGGTTGAGGTGCATTCTCTACTCAAACCGAGCAGTCAATTAATTGCTTTCAACAATAGCCGTAACAGACCGTGACTCATAAGCCTGTATTCATTCAAATATAAAGTTGAGAATCTACAAACAAGCTAATGCGTAGTCTGATATAGTGATATGTAACAATAGAAGAACAACTTCTAAGCACTTATCAGTCTCTGCAAACCCAAGAAAGTGATTTGTTCTAAATTTTGAAACAAACTTTTGAAGAACAAATAGAAGGCTACCTTGATGATTTCAACAAGCTGATCGACTCCACTTTCACCAGGGAATAGAGGCTGTTCGACAAGTTAGTAAGGACACAAAGACGTAAGTGAGGGAAGAAACAGAAAGAATAGCACAAAGACGTTATAGCTAAAACAAATTTTTTGCTGTAACCTGTCCAAGAAGCAATTCAGCCATCACACAACCAGTGGACCATATATCGATTGCAGTTGTGTATTGGCTGGCGCCAAAAATGAGTTCTGGAGCACGGTAGTATCTAGAACAGATGTAAGAAATATTGGGTTCTCCTTTCACCTAAGGAGAATAAGTTTTGTTATATTCCACAAATGGATTCTTTAAAAACTGCGTCAATAAACCTTACCAACACTTTCGCACTCCCGAAATCACAGATTTTTAGCTGATGAGTATGTGGGTTCACCTGCAGAGAAGATCTAAGGTCAAATTTATATGCAGTTAATTTAAAACAAGGCAGCGTTTTGAGTAAGAATTCTAAATAGGGGCAGATAGTTGACCGCATACATGTTACTTTAAACCAAAACTTGCTCAATCAGACAACTATTTTCCAAAAAGTTAGTTTTCAGAATCCTGTTTCAACTAATAGCATTTATCAATAACAGAAACTCTAAAAGAGAAGCCAAGTACCATTGTAGAGATTGGAAATGACATTATCAGTATTCACAGCCTCATTGTAGAGCTCGAGGCATGTTATAATAGTCTATTTATCATGTCAGAATCTTAACCTAGTATGACCTTATCAAATGTAAAGAGTATACAACACCGTATGCATATTACTTCCTACTTGCAGAGGCAAAGAACTCAGAAACTAGAAAACAGTTTAACAGAATTAGGCCACAACAAAGAAACTGCCATCTGTTACAAATTTCTTGTGAAACAGGGAGATACACATGAACTTACTAGCAGGTTTTGAGGCTTAATATCACGGTGACAAAGACCAAAGCAATTATGGATGTAAGCAAGAGCCCTGCAAATCTGTCACCATTAAAAGAAATCTTTGGAGAATCAACTCGAAAATTATCAGTCTGGCATGCAATGAAAGTTCATTACACTTTTCGAAGCATTACAACATTAACACATAGATACACAAACACATCTAGCATAAGTTTTTGAAGAAAAAGAAATGGTCTCATGCTGTTAACTCATACAAAGTGTAGAAGCATTGTCTCGAAACATGGAAACAAAGATGGTAGGACTAAATGAGACTACTTCCTTTGCACAGAGCGGACATTCAAAATTCATGGTGAAAATTAACTTTTCGACTTCCAAGGGATAATTTACAGAAAATCACTTATCAACCGATCAACCAAGAATCAGGTGACATCCACCTAGCAAATCAAGGAAAAATTTCCACCCACCTATTCCGGGAAGAGCCTCAAGAATCAGTTTGACATACGTAGAATGAAATATTTATTGAGATTAATATCCTCAGTGAAACGAGCCTCAAATTCAAGTGAGTGCTTATGACGCTCTTGAAACAAAAATGAAAGGAAAGTGTTCAAATCCAGGAAATAGTTACCTGATAGGTGTAGAGTTTAACGTATATCAATGGCATCAACTGGTTCATCCTACTGTAACTTCTGGCAGCACGATTGACCGTCTCAGGCACAAACTCAAGGACAAGATTCAAATAAACCTCTTCATTATCTGCTCTCGAGAAGAAGCTATGCTTTAAAGCAACGATATTGGGGTGGTCTAGCATCTGCATAGTTTGTAGCTCCCTGTTCTTGTAACGCTTGTCTTGCAGAACCTTCTTGATTGCAACAATCTCCCCAGTTTCCCTACATTTGGCCTACCAGAAGGAAACATAAATGGGTGGGGAATTGACCCAAATCAATAGTAAGGTATCAGGGATGTTAATTTAACTTACTTGGAAAACCATTCCAAAGGAACCAGTACCGACTACATGTTCTGATATATAACTGACTGTCTGTCAATTAAAATAAACATACATATTAGAAAGAGTTAGATAACAACGTTACCAATTTACGCACACAAATTAACAATCCAACCTGTCTTGATTGACCATTTCGTCCACGGACTGTGGTTCTAATCACATGGCCAGGTTCAGTACCAGCCCCATCAATAATATCTGGTTCACTATCCTGCAACGTAATAAAAACCTCACACAATGTAAACTAATCCACAATATAGATAATCATGATAAGGTAGTCAAACTAAAAACAGTATAAGCAATGCAAGACTTACCATCTCATCATCGGTCCCTATCTTGTCCCTTATCCTCATCTCAACCAAATCTCTCGTCAACCAATCAACTGACGTAGACGAGGTCTTTCCACCTTTGGCAGATCTCGAACTGCCTACTCCGTTTCCCAGTCCAGAAGAAGCCATGATATTTACTCTGAAGATAGCACGTGCTAGTATTTGATAGGATCATAACCCTTACTGATTTGGTGTCCCATCCCATCAAAGAACCGATTTACCTAGTAGAATTTCAAGGTGTATTATAAGGATCTTGATCATTGGTAATAATGAAGTAATGAACTGATATCACTGGTCCTGAGCTTTTAGAAGAACACTTTGTCCAAAAAATAGAAATAGCCAATTTAACAGGAAAGTTGAAATGTTATGCAAGCAATGATGAACTTTGAACTAGTGGAGATACACTGTTACAGCCTAGGAATAGAGACCGATCAGATCTACTGCCGGCTAATATTGATTAGTAATCGACGAAGTTTGTCTTAAAAATTCAGTTTCAACAACGAGTAGCTCGGAAAATCAGCAAAACAGTTGCTACCCAGAAGAACCCTAATTCAACCCCAAAAAAGAAGAATAAAGCACATTTAGAGAATAAAGAGCAAAACCATTCAAAGAGATTTGCAGCGAATGATGATCACCTCGAGCTTTCTGATGAAGAACGGGAACCAAAGCTAAGCATTTGAAGATTGTCTTCTCCGATTGAAGAGCTTCTTCACATGAAATTTGATGATCAGATAGAAAAAGTTTAGATTTTTCTGAGTTAATTTTGTTTTCCACTCTTCTTCTACCTTTTTGTTTGTCAATTTGCCTCTCGTTTTTAGAAGACCAGAAATAAAACCGTTTTAAACCGGAAGTGAACCAAATCAATTACAAAATCTTGGAAACCAAAAGACTAAACCATAAAACGTGAAGAATGGACACGTGCCTTAAGAAGGCTAACCTTTGTGCGTCATCATTCCGTTTGATCCGAAGCAGTAGAAAAACACAGTAGTAGCGTGTCATAAACAAGACATAAACTTTGACCCAAAATGCTTCTTCCTGAAGGAAATTAGAAACCGCTAGAGATCGCGATGAAGACCGTTTGGATCATACTGGTCTGTTTATTTTTTATTGCACAAGCAGATCAAGGTTTCGATGTTCGTCATCACTTATCCACCGTCACCAGGTTCTTTCACTTTCCCTCTTATTACACTCAGATATTCTCAATCGAAATTGAATCAAGAACAACACTTTACATCTGGGTCTGAATTTGTTTAACATAGTTTGTCGGATTACACCATTTTGTCAGAAATTTGTGTAAGCAAAGTTCTAATTTTTTGGAGTGGGGGATTTGGATTTGGTATGCAGATACTCTGTTTCGAAAGAAGTTTCCCAAAACTTGATTGAAGGGTCAAATGTCCCCAGTGAGTGTACACCTATCCACCTTAACCTTGTGGTAAGCATACCTTATCTATCTTTAGGAAACTATGATGGAACATTCAAATACTGACATGGTGGGACATGTTAGGCTAGGCATGGAACTCGTTCTCCTACCAAGAAACGGTTGCGGGAATTAGAGAATTTGGCTGGTAGGTTAAAGGAACTTGTAAGAGATGCAGAAGCTAGGAAATTGCCTTCAGACAAAATTCCTGGATGGTTAGGGAAATGGATATCTCCTTGGAAGGGAAAAGTTAAAGGAGGGGAGCTGATCAGGCAAGGCGAGGACGAGTTGTACCAACTTGGTATCCGGGTTAGGGAACGGTTTCCTACTTTGTTTGAAGAGGATTATCACCCTGATGTCTATACCATAAGAGCTACACAGGTTGGTGGTTGCTTTTGAGTTTTTTTAAAGGATTTGTTTTTATGAATTGATTGATATATTGGTAGATTCCCCGGGCATCTGCAAGTGCTGTGGCATTTGGAATGGGGTTATTCAGTGAGAAAGGAGATCTTGGACCGGGTCGTAATAGAGCATTCGCTGTCACAAGTGAAAACCGTGCTAGTGATACAAAGCTTAGATTTTTTGAATGTTGTCAAAACTACAAGGTATACCTGTGATTGATTCAATCTGTTATTTTTATTGTATGATTATTTGCTGGTGAGTTTTATGTTTCTTTACATGGTCTATGATTGCAGAGCTATAGGAAAGCTAAACAGCCTGCTGTAGATAAGCTCAAGGAACCTGTTCTGGATAAGATTACAGCTTCGGTTGCAAAGAGATATGATTTACAGTTCACGAAACAAGACGTTTCTTCTCTCTGGTTTCTGTGCAAGCAGGTGCTTTCCTGTCGGCTATCACACGTACTTGTCTGTGATGAATAGATTGAAATGCTAAACGTTATTTTGAAAATTTTCAGGAAGCATCATTGCTTAATGTAACTAATCAAAGCTGTGAACTTTTCACGCCATCTGAGGTACAAATTGAAACTTGTTTCTTTACGTGTTTGAATAATCTTTAGGATATGGATTTAGTGCTGGTTATGTGTAACACATAATCAACTGTAGGTTGCTTTGCTGGAATGGGCAGATGACTTGGAAGTGTTTATCCTCAAAGGTTATGGAAATTCATTGAACTACAAAATGGGAGTTCCATTGCTAGAAGATGTTTTGCATTCCATGGAAGAAGCTATCAAGGCCCGAGAAGGTAATCTCAACTTCAAAACCAGGAAACAAAATTGAACTATTTGCTTATCATCTTGATAACCATGCAGAAAATCTCCCACCTGGAAGTTATGAAAAAGCAAGACTTAGGTTTGCACATGCTGAAACAATAGTTCCATTTTCTTGTCTTCTTGGACTTTTCCTTGATGGATCTGGTTAGTCCATCAATATTCACTTCTCTCATGTGAAACAGATAAACCCCCTTAATGCTTGTTCTTAAAGAAGGTTTAAATTTTTTTCAGAGTATGAGAAAATACAGAAGGAGAAACCATTGGAACTCCCTCCCCAGCCTCCTAAAACCAGGGACTTTAAGGGCAGCACCATGGCTCCTTTTGGTGGGAACAACATGCTTGTCCTCTACAGTTGTCCTGCAGCTTCCTCACCCAAGTACTTTGTGCAGGTTCTGCACAACGAGCATCCTATCGCGCTTCCAGTAAGTTTCATCTGATTAATAAACGCAAACCCAACTTGAGCTCTATTGTAGTGGCAATGCAGAATTAGAGATCAATCTTCCCTGAGAAACGAATTGACTCATTTTTTTCCCTAACTCTCTTCTTATACTTCATAACATCTTCTTACAAGTTTATCCATTTATGCCAACAGGGTTGTGATGGAAAAGATTTCTGTCCTCTTGAAGATTTCAAGGTATTATGCATCTTCCGTCTGAATGTTGTCCTTACATTTTCGTCGTTAAGACTACACACGCATGACTCTCTTTTGTCGTTCTTACAGGCCAAAGTGGTGACCCCTCATCTGAAGCATGCTTTTGACAACCTCTGCAATGCTAATCAAGATGACCCTAAACAGAAGCATCCATCAAGTAAGTTATCTTTCTGGAGTTGGCTATTGGGGTCGAGCCAAAATACCGAGCTCTAATTACTTCACAACTGTTTCCTTACATTCTTGCTGAGAGTACGTTTCCAAACCTGAAATCACATAGAGCAATGTTGTCTGTTTTATTTGTTTGCCCCCTTGCCACAGTTCTTTATAGCTAGTTCAATCCACTAATCTGAAATGGTTCAAGAAGCATCTCCAAGCTTGATTTTGATCTCTGAATCTCTTTGCATGCTGGGTAGAAACTAAAAACTTAAAAAGTACCAGTTGAGAAAAGAATGTGTATATTTTTCTCTGAATTGATAGCAATCAGCTTATAGTATAGAGACTGAAAACAAGTCTATGATCTAGTGATAATGATTAACAGAATCAGGACGTTCTAAACGAATATAATCGTACATGAGTCCTTGGAAAGGGCCACTGGCAATCGGTTGAGTTAGATATATGAAGTTATTTCCCTGGTGAAGAGAAGTAGCTGGCACATTCACACTGTGTAACCTATAGAGTCCATGAATTACCATGTCTTGCAATTGTATTATCTTTTCCTATTTGCCCTGTTGTAAACAATGGAGGAGCCGCAGACAAATTGTTCACCCAAACCTGCCAGAAGGATATATAGACCAAAGATCAAATGAATGTTTTCATCACTTCTACAAAAGAAAGAAGAGTCATTTGACAAGTTTAAACCGCGCCTGCAATTCAGCTACAAATCAATGATTTGAACACAGTAGATACTCTTCCTTTTAAGAAATGAACATTTATAGAGACATTTCCTAAAAATAGTTAAAAATATGACAAAATATAGTTGTTCAAAGACATTTTATATTGTTACCATCCTAAGAAATATTTATCTGGTATATCAAAAATTTAGTCTTCTAATTTAAATAGTATATCAATTTATTTTACATATTTGAGTTTTCTCCTTATTTTGTTCTACTTCTATTAGATTTACAAGATTAAATTACAAAATAGTCAAAGATACTTACTAATCAATTAATAAATAAAAGTAATGTAATGATTTTGAACCATTTTGACAAAAAAGAGAGGATTTTGTACCACTTTTGACAAAGTAATTTCAAAAGCATATCGTAAACAAAGAATCAAACAATCAACAAACATTTTGAATCAAATTGCTTAAACTTTCTGAAGAATCATGCAAGAAAATTTGATTAGCTGGGAGGAGCTTCAAATCGAATATAATCATACATAATCCCTTGGAAAGGACTAGTGGACCTTGGCTGCGTGAGAAACAATGTATTCTCGCCTTCTACAAGCTTAGAGCCAGCCACTTCCACATTGAACAACCAGTACAATCCATGTATTCCATGCCTTGCTATCGAGTTGTCTCTCCCGATCAATCCACTCGTGAACAACGGGCTTGTGTTCACATCATTTACACGTATCTTCATCCCCCATTTTTGAAATCAAGATTCATTCAGTTACGTTAGATTGTCTTTCTTGATAATTAATGTGCAAAAGAATGTAAACTAGTAGAAATTATTGGTATAGCCACGTAAAAAATTTATATAGCCACGGAAAAGTCACGGAAAAGTTGATATAGCTACGTAAAAAATTCATATAGCCATGGAAAAAAATTAACCACGATGCTATATCCACGGAAAAAACGTCGTGGCTATTCCGTGACTATAGCATCATGGCTATTTTTTTCGTGACTATATAAGCATTTTCGTGGTTATTTTATGGCTAACCACGGAAAATCGGTGGCCAATCCGTGGCTATATGAATAATTTCTACATGACATGTCATGCATAGATAGATAGATAGAACGTACTTGGAGTTCGGCAAAAGTAGCGGATGCGATGGCTACTCGTAAAGTATAGATGTGATTCTTATTAATGTTTTTGAGTTCGAATTTGATTTGCCATGTGGTTCCTTGATATGTTTTGCTATCCTTTTTTCTACGCAAAAGAAAATGTAACAATGTGCTTAGAAAAGAGCTTATAATATTCAAGAAATAAATGATGACGATGGAGATGATCAGTGATGAGGAACACCTAGTGACTTGAGCATAGAACCAGTCTTTTGTATAGTCGCTAGAGCCAACTACATATACCAAGTCTTTATCGGGGTACAATTCTGCATATCTTTCCCATAATCCATATTGTCGGAACCTGAGAGTTTTATGTATCATTGTATTTTAGGGATGCTTAATATTATATTATATACTCTATAAAATGTAATAATATTTGTATGTGTAAATAGAACCTGTCAGGGTGATTTTGATAAAGCTTGTTGATATATTTTGGATTAGGATCAGGAGCATAAAACTTCGAGGCTGATCGATCTGGAAAGCCAATCTCCCACAAGGTTGCTCCATTTCTTGGAGGCTGATATACAAGATCTTCCATATACATGTAACAACCTACACATAATGAGTTATAATATTATTGTGGGTTTAATTGTGAGGAACAAATGTTTTGGGGGAGTTAATATAAATCAAGAAAGTTAATGAGGACCTGCGGTGATGGTGATAATATCATCGTATTTATAGTCGCCAATAAAACCAGGAATCCATGCATAGAGATTGTATTGGCCTGGTCGTATTCCATTTATGTAAAAGAATCCTTCTTCGTCTGTTCTTGTCCAAAATTGATACTCCTGCAAGAATTAAACTAGATGTTCATAGATATTTTTTTTTAATCATTAGTGTCTTCTTCAGTCACTAAATAAAAGCTTCAGGGTAACACTTGAAATAATCGTGGAACGGTGGAAAATATAAAATTGCGGAAATAATATATATAATTATCGAATAAAGTTGTGGAATAAATTTTGTGTGATCGAATAAGTTCTGCTAATGGCAAAACATAAAACAAATTCCACGATTAATCTATATAAACTTCATTTTTCAGTGTAATAAGTTTTCATTTGTATTTTTAAGTGAAAACGCAGATTTTACATTTTTATATTTTTTTATTCTACAAATTTTTATCATTAGAAAAATTCTTACAGAATTGTGCTTTTATAGGAAATTTCGTCATTCCGGTTTTAATGTATGGGGACAATTAAGTAAAATACTAAATTTTAAAATTCACCTTGCATTCTCTTTGCCATGAACCAGCAGCTCCAGGCGGGGCCAAACCAACATAACCTCTATTAGCTGCAATGAAATCTTCATCTACGTACCTTAAAAACATAAATTTAATTTTTATATAATTAGATTATTGGATATATGCAATCGTCATGTGAAGTAAACCTAACTTGGACAAGAAGTAAAAAAGTAGCACTCTCTCTCAGTATAGTTTGTTTTACCTATCTTGAACGAGAAGTCTGCCAACAACATTACCACGTTGATCTGCTTTCACATAATCATCCGAAGCTATAAAACTGTAAGGCCAGCTTTCTACTTCCACATTCATCTGACAAAATACACCTTATCAATATGTGAAATGAAAGATAATGTTGTATATGTTCTTCTAGGTCTACATATAAAACAATATATGAAGAAGAACCTGAGATTTAGCATCTTGCCAGAGCCAAAGAGGGTCATTATCATCATCAGTAGACGAGTTCAAATAGATGAATACCGGTCCAAACACTTTCTTCCATGCCTCTCCCTCACTAAACTTTGGTACTAGATCTTCCCCTGTATAGTGTGCACTCATAAATACCTGAAGAACCCACCCGCGTTACGTATTGTTCACACATTCATAAAGATTCTAGAGATAAATGTTAGAGCAGAGAGAGATGTGTATTCTTACAGCAAGAGAAGTGGGTCCAACATGAGACGTCAAGTTCTGTTTTTGAGGTCCACCGGTCCGGTACTCATAGCTAGGAGTTATGAGCCAGAAACCGACTGATGGTTGATCAGTACATATCCATCCATGGACAGCAATGTCTTTGTTTTCGCATGAATATTGGTACTTATCGTCAACCTAAAACCCGAAGATCAAGAACCGGTCAAACCCAAGTTAACAACTTTCTACAAGAACTCAACTTCTCTCTAGTAGTGTCTGGTTTACATTAATGATAATATAGTGGCCGACAACTTTGCTAAAAAGACTAGGACACAAGATCGAGAATATTTTTGCTTATAAGTCATAATCTGTCGGATTTCAGAATTCCATAAACAAACCGAAATATCCAGCCTATTTTAACCTAGTTTTAGAAGTTTAGGTAACCAAAAAAAAAACGAATAACTTTACCTCTCCTTTAAATTGAGGCTCAACAGGATTAACAAGTAGAACAGCTTCAGGATAAGCCAGAGCTTGGCCTCTGTCTTGTAACCGGTCATCAGGCAATGGCATGAACCTCTGCCTATCGTCGGTTATTGCCATGTAATGAAACCTACAATCTCAATTAATATTAATGAAAATTTGGTCATCAAAGATATTTAGAAAGTAAAGGAGTGGTTTTTTTGCTGTTTACTTCTCTTTTCTCAGCTTGAAGGCAATTCGGGTTTCGGCAATGGAGAAAGCAGGCCATTCTTTCAAGTGCTCGTAGATGGCGTAAGTGTAGAATCCTGACGACCCACGAAGCATAACAAATCTGTTTCCACAATGTTTTCACGTCATAATCTGATAAAAATGGTTTATCAAGTTCATGCACCTTAATAAAGTAAGGACCTTTTGTCAATGCTTAAAGGGACAGCTTTGCCTTCTTGCGATGGATCCCATTTTCTTGTGAAAGAAAGCTCAATCTGTTCTTCGTTTTCCATTATTACCTCAAATTTTGTTCCTTTAATTCTGTTACCAAAATACAATAGTAATCAAGGAAGAGTTTCTTTGAACTTCATAAGGTACATTTCTATCTCGAAAAATGGTATATTTTTCTGTTATGTTATTATAAGTGGCTTAAATCCCATGAGGTACTGATAATGAGTCTTTATCTTGAGCTCGCAAGCCTGTTACAGGCCGAAATATGGGGATATACTAAGACAGTTTAGGATTTTTTTTTATCGAGAGAATTGAAAACATCTTGTTAAGTTTTCTATTTCCTTACTATATCAGATTTAAAACTTATATAAAAAGGTATATGGTTTGTATATATTAATAATCGCATTAATATAGAAACCCTAGAGTAAACGGTATTTCTCTCAATATCGTTTTCTCTCTAAATTTTCCACAAGTTCGTTTCATTTTTCTAGGGTTTACTCCAATTCATACAACATGTTATATGGGATCAACCTACAATTTTGAGAGTAATCTTATGTTGGCGTTAAGCTCATAGAGAAGACTTACACATCAAATGCACCAGCTACTCCTGATCCACCCCAAACGAGGTCCCAATACCTGAAGAATTTATAACCTTTTAATTATAAGTTTATATCAAAATGAGAAAACAGAGAGATGTATGCAATATTCAGACAATGTTTTTGGTTTGTGTAGGCTCTTAAAGAGTCCTTAGACTCCAAGTAAATGGTTTAATGGAAGACATCTACTCACAGGAAAGCTCAGATGTAGTTAAGAAGACAACTCAAATTTGAAAAACTAACTTACAAACAAACAAGGATCATATATATGTCACATTACCCTCTGTTGGATTCTTCGTTAAGAACCTCGAGCAAGTTATCGATGCCATTATACTCGATACCTGTAACAATTCCATCAGGCTTTGATAATGTAACCCTTGCAATGCCATTATCCATCACCACCTGAGCCATTAACACACACCACCAATATAGAAACTTTCATCAAAATGTTTCAGTCTTGTTTATTATCTGCAGCTAAATGAACATAGAGAAGATCACGAGAAGAGTGTAAGTAAACCAACATGATTGCCCTTATCTTGCAACTGCAGCTTGACAGACGACATGGATGAAATGTCTTATGGGGTTTTGGTCTTTAGAAGTACATGTACATGTTTTTTATTATACGTATATGTGTATGTTCATATATATGGATCAGATTTGTAGAACTTAAGTTGCCTTAGACGGGAGATAAAGCAAGGGGGTGTTGTAGTGGAGATAATCTCTTGACTTTGTCGTCAAAACAGTTTGGTTAGTGTTGGACGAAATGCTTAAAAGAGCCGCAATGATCAAGATGGTGACGTTCGTGTGTGTATCAAAGCTTTCACTTACGTCTCTTCTAAACATTACATATTGTGTAATTCTTTGTCAAAAAAATTGTGTAATTCTTTGTCAAAAGAAAAATTGTGTAATTCAGACATTCAAAAATGTGTTGTTAGGTTAGGTAATTTTTCTCGTTATATTCCTTACTGGACCATTTTATCCTTTAAGGTCAACCTGCACTAACCCTAGGCACTTTAACGGATATAAAGAACCGAACCGTAACCGATCCGAAAAATCGGTTCGATTCGGATCTGATTCCTAGAAAACACTCGAATGAGTCTCTATTCTAAGTACTTTAGGGTATCGATTTAATTCGGGCAATACCCAAAACTGAACAAATATCCGAAATAATCATACTTATATTTATATATAATAAATATTTTATGCAAGTGGTTATTTCGGGTAAATCATATATAAATCGGATTTTTATAGGATTAATTTTGGGTAAATCAGTAATTTCAAGTAAACCATATTATTTTCGGATAAATCAGATCAGATTCAAAATTTGGTTAAAATTCGGTTATTTCAGATATAATATATCTGAATCGATTAGATATTTTGGTTAGAGTTTGATTATTTCAGATCCAAAATATCCGAACTAATTGGTTATTTTGGTTAGAATGAATACTCGGTTTTTTTAATATATCTTGATTCTTCAAATTTAATATTCACCCAATTCGAACCCGAAAAATAAAACTAAAATATTCGAATAGTTTTTATAGTCCAAAACTAAAAAGAACCGAAACAACAGACCGGACCCGAATAGGGCTGGTCCTGCACTAACCAACCAGACATTGACTAATTTCTTCTAACGTAAGAGTTAAAAAGCCCAAGCCCATATTTTTAGCAAACTCCTAAAATATTTGAGGCTTAAATTCACAAAAGTCCAAGAAAGCAAAACATTGCCATATCCTTTCAGTTTCACTCGCTGCTTCAACCCGCCTCCTATGTTCTTCTTCCTCATTCTCTATCTCTCTTTCTAACTCCGTATCTTCAGAGAGGACTGAAGTTGGTTTCTTTACCTGTCTATGTTCCGAACTCTGTTCTCGTCTTGTAGGAAAGGTTTATTGTTATCTCTATGGATTTGATGGTATCAACAAGCAGTACACAAGAAGGTTTTTGCTTGATTCAACAATTTCATCGCGAGTGTAAGCAAAGTAATAAGCTTGATATCCTAGGTCGTACGAATCGTAATGTTAGGTCTAGAATCTCTCTTGGGTCACGAAAAAGGAACCGACTTGTTCTAGCTTTCGTAGCCTCCAAGGTGGAGAGCTCCGGTCTTAATGGTAGAGCTCACAAGTTCGAAACTTCAGTTTCTGGGATTAGCAATAGTAACGGGAATGGTCATTACAGCTCTGAGAATTCGTCTTTCGTGTTGGAAGATGTTGAGAGTAATAATCATTTGCGGCAGCTGGTTAGAGCTGGAGAGTTGGAGGAAGGGTTTAAGTTTCTGGAGAACATGGTTTACCACGGTAACGTTCCTGATATCATTCCTTGCACGACGTTGATCCGTGGATTCTGTAGGATGGGGAAGACGAAGAAAGCTGCAAAGATCTTGGAGATTCTTGAAGGTTCTGGTGCTGTTCCTGATGTTATAACTTACAATGTTATGATTAGTGGCTACTGTAAAGCCGGGGAGATCAATAACGCTTTATCAGTTCTTGATAGAATGAGTGTCTCTCCGGATGTTGTCACTTACAATACGATCTTGCGTTCACTTTGTGATAGTGGGAAGCTAAAGCAAGCCATGGAGGTTCTTGATAGGCAGCTCCAGAGAGACTGTTATCCGGATGTGATTACTTACACTATATTGATTGAAGCTACTTGCAAAGAGAGCGGTGTTGAGGAGGCGATGAAGCTTCTGGATGAAATGAGGGATAGAGGGTGTACACCTGATGTTGTGACTTATAACGTTCTTGTCAATGGTATTTGTAAAGAGGGAAGATTGGATGAAGCTATTAAGTTCTTGAATGACATGCCGTCTTATGGATGTGAGCCTAATGTGATTACACATAACATAATACTGAGGAGTATGTGTAGTACAGGGAGATGGATGGATGCGGAGAAGCTTCTTGCTGATATGCTACGTAAAGGCTTTTCACCGAGTGTTGTCACTTTCAACATCTTGATTAACTTCTTGTGCAGGAAAGGTTTGCTTGGCCGAGCCATTGACATTTTGGAGAAGATGCCTAAACATGGATGCCAGCCGAATTCTTTGAGTTATAACCCTTTGCTTCACGGGTTTTGCAAGGAGAAGAAGATGGATAGAGCTATAGAGTATTTGGAGAGAATGGTCTCTCGTGGCTGTTACCCGGACATTGTGACATACAACACTATGTTAACAGCTTTGTGCAAGGACGGTAAAGTTGATGATGCGGTTGAGATACTTGATCAGCTTAGTAGCAAGGGATGTTCACCTGTCCTAATCACTTATAATACCGTCATTGATGGACTTGCGAAAGCAGGGAAGACAGGGAAAGCGATAGAACTGCTAGACGAGATGCGTGCAAAAGATCTAAAGCCTGACACTATCACATACTCCTCTCTTGTTGGAGGTTTGAGCAGGGAAGGTAAAGTAGATGAAGCTATTAAGTTTTTCCATGAGTTTGAGCGGATGGGTGTTAGGCCAAACGCAGTCACCTTCAACTCTATAATGTTGGGTCTCTGTAAGAGTCGGCAAACAGACCGGGCCATTGATTTCTTGGTTTATATGATTAACCGAGGGTGTAAACCGACTGAAACATCGTACACGATTCTGATAGAAGGCATAGCTTATGAAGGTATGGCAAAGGAAGCTCTGGAGCTGCTCAATCAGCTTTGTAACAAAGGACTCATGAAAAGAAGCTCAGCAGAGCAAGTTGCTGGAAAATGTAGCAGTAAGTAGTTCACTCACTAGTCAATCCCTTAATGTCAGAATTTTGGTTTTGGAGTTTGCGTATCAATATGATTCAGTTGTTACCACTATCTTTTGGTTTAAACTTTATAAACTCAAAAGCATTTCATATACATATGTACTATCATGATTAAGGAGTGCCTTCAAGACGAATGTAGTCATACATAATACCTTGAAACGGACCATTGCATCTTGGCTGTTTCAAGAATATTGTGTTATCACCTTGCACAAACCGGTTTCCCGGTATGTTCACCGTGTACAGCATGTAAACCCCGTGGATTCCGTGCCTTGCAATTGAGTTGTCTCTCCCGATAAGCCCGGTTGTGAACAGAGGACGTGTTGCTTCTGCATCATTGACTCTAACCTGCAAATAGAAAGTGCCAACAAAAATTTATAGTCTGGACTCTTAACTAACAACATCTTCATCTCTGCAGACATGAATTTTACTTCTTACCTGCAACTCTGCTAGCGTTGCAGACGCTATGGCAACTCTCAGTTTGTAACTCGCCTGTTGATCAGTGTTTTCGAGTTTAAACCTAATCTGCCACGTTGTTCCTTCATACACATCTCCTTTCTTCCTAGGAACATGAGCAAAGAACCAGTCTCTGCGATAATCACTTACACCGATAGTGTAAACAAGGTCATCGTTTGGATACAAATCTGTGTATCTCTTCCACAACCCATATTGCCTGAACCTGCAAATATTAAGCAAAGTGGTGTTTAGTTTGGTTAATCACCACTCGAGCAGTAAGGTTTCACAACAAATGTAGCTCATAAACCTGTCTTGTTGAAGGACTAAAGCTCTGTTTACAAGTGTAGGATCAGGATCAGGGATAAAGAACTCGGAAGCTTTTCGGTCAGGGATACCGATTTCCCATAAGGTAGGTCCATCTCTAGGAGGTTCGTGGACAATATCACCCATTTCAATCTTGCACCCTGTGTTGTTATGTCCATCAAGAAGTGGCTGATAGATAGAAAGTTATAATATTTGATAGAAATACTTTACCTGAAGTCACAGAAACAATAGTGTCATTATGATAATCTCCAATGAAACCAGGGACCCATGCATAGAGATTATAATCACCAGGACGCACATTTTCTATTGAGAAGTAGCCAGCCTCATCCGCTATCGCCCAAAATTGGTATCCCTGGTAAGACATTAACAGTTGAAGAATCCAAAAGGTATGATCTTATCTTTATGCTTGTTGAAAATAATCAAGAATGGAGATGGAAGAAAATCACCTTGCATTCTATTTGCCAAGAACCAGCATCACCAGGTGGAGCCAAACCCACATAAGCACCTTCTGCTGAAATCAAATCATTGCTTGAGAACCTATACACATATTAACATTAGTTCTTGGGTGTTAAGTGGAATGTTAACCTGATAAGAAAGCAGTTACAGAAGCAATGCAAAATAAACTATTACCTGTCGCGGATAAGTAATCTACCACGGGCTGTGCCACGCTCTTCAGACTTTGGATAGTCCTCAGATGCCACAAAGCTATAAGGCCAGCTTTCAACCTCAGCCATCATCTGCAGATTAACTCATTCAAGTGAACCCTTTACAAATAATGAATCTATTTTTGTATTCAACAACGCTTGAAAGTGCATCCCTCGTACCTTTATCTTCGCATCATCCCACAAGTAGAGTGAATCATTTCTATCAGCTGTGGAGTTTAGGTAAATGAAAACAGGGCCATAGACTTTCTTCCAAGGCTCACCACATTCAAAGCGAGGCATCATGGTTTTTCCAGCATAATGTGTACTGTGAAACACCTGATATATTCACAATAACAATGAAGACCAAGATCAAGATTGTGTTAATTCTGACTACAACATTGAAACAACAAGCACATTGGTCACAGGGATACTTACTGCAAGTGTGGTTGGGCCAACATGTGACGTGAGGTTTTGTTTGAGTGGTCCGCCTGACCGGAACTCATTACTGGGAGTAATTTGCCAGAATCCTACAGGTGGATCAAAAGATATCCATCCATGTACTCTCAGATCCTTATTCTCACACGAGTATTGGTATTTGTCATCTACCTGTAAAAGAAAAGAAAAAGTGATGTGGTTATCCGTGAGACAGTATTACCAGATTCATAATCTTGTCTTAAATACGTCACAAAACAAGCCTAAGTTCATAGTATCCGGATTCGAAAGGAGACTAAACAGTTCAAACAGCTCATGTGATAGTACAAAAATGTGGACTCATACTTCGCCTTGTAGGTGTGGATCACAAGGAGCAGTGAGCAGTGAAGCTTCTGTTACGAGCAGTAATTCCAGAGGTTAAAAGGTTAATAAGGATTTACTTAATTTGCCAAGTAACCATAGTTATTGTGGTTACTCTCAAAGTAACCATAGTTTAATTAGGTTATCTTTATCTATATATGAGCTGAGAGGGAGGAGAGAGATCTTTATCACGTTAGAGAGTGGTCTTCATGTTCATGGGGAGAAGGGAGACTCCATCAATATCTCTCAACTTGTAACTCATAATCTATCAATATAATCCTTTTATTTCATCTATTCTCTTGTTTGATCGGAACCGATACGTTAAACGTATCAAATGGTATCAGAGCGAGCAAAGATTTCTGGGAACAAAATGCTTCCTAAGAAAGACGTTGAGGTGATTGTGGAAGCGACGGCGGTGAAGGTCGCAGCTATGGAGAAATACGTTGATGGTATGAAGAGTCAACTAGAGAAGAATATCAACACTCTAGATCGTCTAGAGCAACTATGGAAGCGGCGATGGATTGAAAGAGCGAAGGCTAAGGGGATCCAGATCGATGAAACCCAATCTGCCGAAGTGATCGCGAGTCTGGTGATGGAAGGATCCGGGAAGTCTTCCGATCCGAGTGTGGAGCTGATCCAGCCAACGATCATGCCGGAGAAGTACGGTCTGCCAACTAGGGAGATCGTGAGTCCTATACTAGCACCAGATCATTTTAAGAAGTTGGGAGGATCGACGAAGGGATCTGATCCGAGTCCGGAGCCGACTCAGCTAACAGAGAAGACCGATCGGTGGAGTCGGAGCCCTCAGATGATTACGCAGGTGAAGTACGAATCCCACAAAGAAATAACTGACATCTCAAACCCACTTTTCAAAGGAGAAGACACAAGGAACAAGGATGGCAGAGTGGGTCAGTATTTCGAGAGGGGTAAAGTCACAGGAGGAGAGTTGTATGGGTTTGAAAGCACCAAGAGAAAGGAAGAGCACAAACGAGGAGAAGAGAAATTGTCAGAATCCAAAATCATGAGATATGCCTACCAAGTGTTTGGTCAAATGACTGTTAGAGGAAGAGGGGCTGTTAAGAAGAGAAAGAGGAAGAGATGGAAAAGCATTGCAAAGAGGAACTATAAACCTTACGGAGGGTTAGAAAGATGCATAAAAATTGGAGGAGTTATGATGAAAAGCATGACACGAAAGTTGTATTCCCATGTGTTGATGGATGCTGCTGGGAGAAAGGGAAACAAGCAGGAGCAGGGGATTGTAAATTTGCTATGGAGACATAAGAGAGTACTTAAGAAGCTGGCCAAGTGGAAGAAACATAGATTTAAACAGAAGCACTTCAAGAAGGGGGAAAATACTAGGGCAATGGTGGTGAGCAACCAGATTGGAATGCTTTGGAATCTTAAGAGTGAGCCTGAACTTATTAGGAAGAACCTCAGCAAATACGATAAGAAAAAGCAGTGCTACGAGAGTGCCTACGTAAGGTATGATAATTTGCTGCTTCTGAAGGGTTTCATGATGCTGAAAACGAAGAAGTTAGCAGCCAAGAGGGGTAGCAGAACAGAATCTGAATATCAGCCGGTGGATTATGGGAAGCTTCTGTCATTTGTTCCACTGGAATGGACAAAGTTCTTGATGAAGTGGAAGAAGTACAAGGTCAGATACAAGTACATAAATGATAGGCTTTCAGGTAAACATGCTGGCTTTATAGGAAATCTCTTACTGAAGCTCAAAAATACTAAGAAGCAACTCCGGAATTGGCTTAAGAAGAAACAGTACCTGACAAGCACGAAGAAGGCCAAGTTTCGAAAACACATAAAGAGGAAAATGAAGCTCTGTGTGTTCAAGAAAGAGAAGTGTGCCGGACTGTTCCCTGAATTGATGGTGTCAAGAGTTGGAACGAAAAAGAACACAGGGAGGGGGAGGAAGCTAAAATGTCACTTGATAAATCTAAGAGGTCACTTGAAAAAGGTCAAGAATGAAGGTAGCGAGCTTATGTACTGTTATTGGGGTGATTTTGGTTCAAAAGTAGCTACAGTAGCTATGAAGAAGAAGAGATGGTTTCAAGGAACTGAAATCTGGATTGGATGGCAGAAGAATACACAGGAGGGAAAGACCAAATTGTTCAAAACATTCCACTTGTTTGAGAAATTAGGTCGGCCAAGAGTGACACAGTCCAAGAAGATGGAACACAACAGCATGACACTACAGCCCTCTGAATTCTATTTCTATGCAGGTCATGTCTACGTAAAGAGAGGAATATTCATATTGTGGACTTACCTTCAAGAAGAGGCTGATGTGTTGAACATTTCTGGGTATAAGAAAAAAGGGGAGCAAGTCACCAAGAAGCTGAACACGACTAGGAAGAAGATGATGACTGAGTTTGGTCATCTTTTTAGGGTCGTCAAAAAGAAAGGTAGACAGAAAGGAACGGTTGTGGTCTTGGGAAAGTTTCAAGATGTCTGCAGGAGAGACTGTGGGATAGAGAGGATGATGGGATACAAAAACAGAAACAAAGGGAGTCTTGTGAAGAAGCGTCGAGCACCACCTAAAATTGCTGAAGTGAAAATTAAAGGAGATTATGCTTGTTCCCTCATGGATGCTGCAGGATCTTCACATGGCATTGATGACATTGTTGGTAATTGGTTGAGCTTTGTAAGAGCAGTATCTGGCAAGTTGGGTATGTGCTATCAAAAACCATGGTCCATATGGGTTGTTGAGCATGCATATCACACAAGACTCTTCTTTGAAGCTAATACAATGCATCCAAGGCAGGTTGATGATCTTCACCTTGAGGACAAGGTGAATTTGAAAGGAGGGAGTATTGTTACGAGCAGTAATTCCAGAGGTTAAAAGGTTAATAAGGATTTACTTAATTTGCCAAGTAACCATAGTTATTGTGGTTACTCTCAAAGTAACCATAGTTTAATTAGGTTATCTTTATCTATATATGAGCTGAGAGGGAGGAGAGAGATCTTTATCACGTTAGAGAGTGGTCTTCATGTTCATGGGGAGAAGGGAGACTCCATCAATATCTCTCAACTTGTAACTCATAATCTATCAATATAATCCTTTTATTTCATCTATTCTCTTGTTTGATCGGAACCGATACGTTAAACGTATCAGCTTCCTGGTAATCTAGAGTTTGGCATCTTCCTTTACATAGATCATCTGGAAAAGGCATTATCCTCTTTCTGCCATCTGCCACCGCCATGTAATGGAATCTGTGTAAGAAAATCACCAAGGAAGATATATGTGAGACCATCAAACAGCTATTAAACTCAATAACTAGATATCTAACAAATGACTCTCAGTGCACAAACATGGATCTTAACATAAGAAAATGGGGACCATATTACTTGTCTTTTCTGAGCTTGAACGCGATCCTTGTTTCTCCAAGTTCGAACGCAGGCCACTCTTTAAGGTGTTCATAGATGCCGTATGAGTAAACTCCAGAAGAGCCACGGAGCATTATAAACCTGAAAGCAAGAGCATCATGTCAATGTATCTTCTCTACTTTTGTTTCTCGTCGTCAAAGAGAAATGCATAATGCAAGATAGACCTTTTATCGATATTCAGGGGAATATACTTGCCCTCAAGTGATGGATCCCATGTTCTAAGAAATGAGATCTCAACCTGTTCTTCAGTCTGGACTATGACCTTGAAAGTCACTCCACTGATGCTGCATAAATGCAATCAAACGATCCACCAAACACATTAGATACCATTCTTTTGCGATCAACAACACGATGAAGACGAATCCTGAGCTTCTAATGCTAAGGAGTGTTAAGGTAAATGCATAGAGGACATACACATCAAATATTCCCTTGCCTCCAGGTTCATTCCAGTGCAGGTCCCAGTACCTATACATTCACAAAAACTTGACTTCTCATACAAATTGAAGAAGATATTACAAATGTTTCTCCATCAAAGACACCAGTAAAATCAGCATAATCTCTCAAACATGAGTCATACCCTCTATTAGTCTCCTTGTTACGAACTTCAAGCACACTGTCAATACCGTTATACTTGATGCCTGTGATGATACCACCTGGATTTGAAAGTGTAACTTGGAGGATTCCATTGTCCATCACAACCTGAAACATTTCTGTCTTCAGTTTAAACACATTTAATGAAAGACACATAAAAAGACAAACTGAGAAAGTTGCATTACATAACGGTCATTGATATGCAGCCGGACACCTTGAGGAGGCATCCTGCAATCCATTCTATGTCGAGGATCACTTGTACCTTGATCTGTCCCTACTGAGCCTGATATTAATGCAAGAATCAAAACCTTAATATGAGCATTCCTCTTTATGAAGCAGAAGGCAAAAACACGAGATAATCAAAGTGTTTGTCTAAAATAAGAATTTCACTGTCATAGATATAGGATCTTCGGAACTGGTCTTTATAACAAGCTGCAATGGCGTTTATCTCCGATAATTAAGCAAAATGGTATACTATATATCCTTATCATTAAACTGTAACTCTCTGATCGTTTAAAGTCCCAGCCTTTCTGGATTCATATGTAGACCCACTAGGCCACTAAAGGGGACATCTTTCTACAAAGAAACGAACCCAATCTGATGAAGAAAAACTGTTTAGAGTGTCATAAGAAACAAAGTAAAGGAACAAAATAAACTTGTTTCTTCATCTGGGCTAAAAATGCAAACTTTCTGTCGCAATTTCGTTGAACAAAGTTGAAACCTTTCTTTTGTGAGCAAGGTTAAAACAGAGAGTAAAGAAACCACTTGAAGAGAAGGGAAGAGGGAGCAATACAGTGGTGATCACCGATGCAAGAGCCGATCAGCCAGTTTCTTCATCAGTACTTGAGGCAAACGATGACCACCGACGCCTGCCGCTCACACGTGTACGTGTACCGATCAAGAGAGAGAGACTGCGTTATTTGATCAAAGCGCATGTGTGTCTTCTATCGTGTCCATTTCGATTTTGTCGGTATCTCAACAACAAAAATCGATTCAATTAAAGTTTCGGTTCAATTTCTGCAGACCGGACATGGACCGAATTTTATAGAAACCAAACCAACCAACCGCTTATCTTTTTGACAAGAAACCAACCCATTCCTTTTGTTCAGACCTACTTCCTCTTCAGTTTTGATTGGTAACATTCACGGTTTAGATTGGTTACACTTGAAAAATGGCTAAATGACGAAACGTATTTCAAAACGTTAATCCACAAATATTGCATTTAAACGTAATTTTGCTATTCCGCCAATTATCAGTCAAACTAATTAATTCAACAAATAATATATTAGTAAATTTTTTTATGGAATGATGTTTTTAAATGTGCTTCCATCATTCAACACCTTACCAATCGAAGCTCATTTGCAACCAAAAATAAATCTGAAATCTCTTTTATTGGAACCAAATATAAAAGAAAGTCTCTCATGGTGATCAACTTAAACAATCTTTTGGGGTATAAATCTCAGTCTCTGTGAGCATCATAATGTATCCAAACCCTTCCTTACAATCTGTCCGAACGATTTCAAGCAAATTTACACAATTACACACAAACTATGTCTCTACTTATCCCCCTTCAGGCTTCTTCTGAAAGAACAACGACCCTAGTAAGACAGTTATTCCCGTTATTGCTACCGTGAAGAAAAGCCTTTTCTTAGAAACACCATTCCCACCTCTTCGCTTCCTACCATTTCCATCACCTTCGGCTGCTCCCGAGATCCTTCTACACATTACAATCCATAAGCTTAGTTAGACTTAAGTTTCAAAAAGAAAAACAATGCAGATCAGAAATCGTACCTGGATGATTCAACATTGTTGAGTACAGTACCAGGACATATGGTTTCATGGTTATATGTTTCTCTCAATCTAACATAGTTGTTGCATTGATAACAAAGTTTTGTGCGGTTCCCACATACTTCCTGATGCTCAGCAAGATCAACTACAGACAATGGAAACTCACAGAACTCACACGTTACAATCCTCTTGGGGAAAACTTCTCCTTTATAACTGTCAAAAGCATCACGTGTTATGGTCTCTTTGCACATCGAGCATGGTACCTTCTCAATGCAGTTCAAGAGGAATGTCATAAGAAAATACCAATGCTTTAACCACCATATGAAACTATTGAATCAACATATCTCAACATCAAACTAGACATAGTAAAGATATTTTCAAATCAAAGATGATAGTTGTGAAAATAAAATCAACTAGATAACAGTTTAAAAATTGATGAGAAATGAAAAAACCAGCGTACCGGAGCATGTGTGTTCAAGAAGTGTTCCTCATCTTGCTTTTTCGGAACCATATCACCACAAATCTTCAATCCGACACAGATGTTCTCATTTGCAATCACCCTGAAATTCCAATTTTCATGACTTCCGAATCCACACAGAAATTAAAAGAATTGTTTAAGGAAACATACCATTGGTTGTAAATGATGAAGATTTCTCCGGTCTCACTGGCGATTGACAACTGGAAAACAACAGATTACTTTCACAAACAGAAGATTTAAGAGATCAGATCCTTAAACAAGCGAAATTTCTGATTCACGAGGATCTTTAAAACTCATTTTCTCATATTTTTGAGAGAGAGAGAGAGGGGATGCTCAAAATAGGGGAAAATGCCAAAAAAATCATGAACGACTAAAAGAAAATAAAACCTTCCATTCAATCGAGTTCGAACCTGATACTCGTGAGCATATGAGACATGTAACCATTGTGCGATTGGTAATAAGTTGTTATTAGTTACAAACATATACTACTAATAACGTATGTATGTATCTTCCATTATTATTCTCCACATCTCAATTTCCCAAATCAAAATATCTTTTACTTTCGGTTTAACTAATTAGTTCTGTAGATAACCAAGATGATTAGCTACTGATCATAATAAAAAAACTAGGTGAAACTCAAACCAAAAAAAATAAAATAAAATTAAACCGGATAAATAAAACGATTCGGAATAAATTTAGGTGTTTTGGGATATCGACTTTTAGTTTGAGTTTGTTTTGGCAAGTTCTTTAGTTGAGGTATTTTTGACCAGATCTGAATAGTTCATGATTTTTTTGATATTTTTTCCAATAAAAATATGGTTGAACTAAACTTTGTATTAATAATTTAATTAATGACTATTTGGTTCAATCCAAATTGTTAACCACAATAATCGAGCTTCTTTAATAAGAAAATCTCATTCACATGTATCCTTACCATATCTCAATAAATACTAATAATTATAAATATATTAAAATCTTTGTATATGAAATCATATGAAATTGAAAAAGGATTTTTATGAAAAAATTATTAAATCAAAATCTAAGGTATATTGTAGGTATGGACATTCAGGTACCGTTCGGATTCCAGTCGGTTTTTAGGTTTTCGGGTTTTCGAATTTAGGACTAGAGAACATGTTCAAATATTTCTATATATCCAGTCGGGTTCAGTTTGGGACTTATCAAATTCAGGTCAGATTCGGTTCGAAACTTATCGAGTTTGAATCGGGTTCGGGTACCCAATTACCAGTAAATTTCTGAAAATCCCGTAAAAGAAAAAGTATTCGAAACTATATATATATATATATATATATATATATATATATATATATATATATTACCCAAAATATAAAACAAAAGCTAATCAAACTACCCAAAAATACTTAAAATATTAGAACTAATCGAAATTAGATAAAAATTTAGATTTTTTGGCCCGTTCGAGTCTTATTAGGGTTTGGGTATTACCCGACACCCAAAATACCTTAACTTAAACCCCATTCGGATGTTTTTTAAACCGGATCGGGATCGGAATTTTCGGGTCGAAATTGGGTTCGGATTCGGCTTTTGGATAAAATACTTAGCCCTAGTATATTGCAAAGATTTTAGAATACACACAAATTCATAAAAACAAAAATAATATCAATTTTCAAATCTTCTAAATTTTAAAATCTATAAATAGGACTTTAAAATCAATGATTGGATAGAAAAAGCAGCAATCTAAGAAACAAAATAACTAAATAAGAGTTAAACAAAAAAAAACAAAAAAAAAAATCCTACTTAAAAAAAAAAAACAGGAAACCTTTCAACTTTAAAATACCATTTCATGAACTCTTAACTTTTCCTCCACTGTCCATTCGCAAGAAGAGTATGGGAGAATGTACCTTTCAAAGTTCCCTTCAACCCACAGAGTTTCAACTCCATAGCTGCAGTTCTAGAACACTCTCAAGCCGTCGTCTGCCTTCCGCCAACAGGATGTACAGGCGACCTCATCCCGTGGATCCTGTGGAACATCTGGACCTCACGCAACACATACCTATTTGAAAATAGAGTCATCAGTGAAACTATCACAATCCATAGAGCGCTGGTTGGCGCAGTTGAATGGCAAAAGGCCCAGCTACAAATTGAACATCAAGCTCCACCTACCTACAAAGCGAGACAAATTCGAGCAAAACTAAACTCATTATAAGCCTAATTGTAGGTGGCGTGAATTAATGTTGTTCAAAGATAAATGGTTAAATATATTATTTTTGTCAAAAAAAAAAATTATGTTATTTGAATTAGACATGGTTATTTTTACCCGGATGTTGAAACAACAAACATTGATATTGAAGCCTACTTCTCTGACAATGAAGAAAGCATCGAGTCTTCTCAAGAGTCTTCTCAAGTTTCTGACAAAGCAGACGAGGTCGTAAATCTTCTCATACAAATGGAGTATTGCCCCAAAACTGTCCGTAAGTACTTGGATGGACGTGGAGCTTTGGAGGAAGAGTTTGCACACCGCATATTCCATCAGATAATAGACGCTTTAGCCCACATCCATGCTCGCGGAATCATTCATCGGGATCTAAACCCGAACAACATTTTCCTCGATTCCGAGGATATGTCAAAATAGGTGATTTTGGTTTATGTATGTCTTTTACCTTTCATGTTTTTGCTAGATTTATATGTTTATTATAATCTAACCATTGTGATCGCATCGCAGCCAAGTTCATGGAACCAGCTGAGGCATTAGGCGTGGCTAGTGCTGGAGTTGAAATTACCACTTCAGGTGGTACCTACTTTTATCTAGCTCCAGAGGTTGAAGCAAACGTCAAGATTAATGACAAGGTATGTCTGTGTTTGACATTAGTTTTTGTTGAATTACAATTGACACTTTGTGTTTTTTTTTAATTCACAGGTGGATATGTTCAGTGTAGGAGTCATTTTGTTTGAGCTATGGCATCCCTTTGATAGCCACATGGAGAGAGCCAAGACTTTAGAAGAGTTGAAGAAGAACAATGTACCTGAGGAATGGGTAAATGAACATGAGGTTACGGCTGGTCTTGTGAAGCGTTTGATCTCTCCAGATCCGTCTGACCGTCCCTCTGCGGCAGAATTACTACAAGCCCTCTGATCGCCACTTTCTCCATTAGTTTCGTAATTGGTTGTAACGTTTTAGGCTCTTTGTATGTCATAGAGACCTTTTTCGACCTCGGTTTTGGATTTTGTACATCTAATGCTATTTTAAAAATAAATCAAATTCATATTTAAACTTTGGTCATATAGAAAATTCACCATAAGAACAAAATACATTCCCTAAAATACAATATATTTTGTAAGTATTTCCTTATTAATTACTAGGACAAACATATAATACTTAGAAGTAAAAAAAATCTTCTACCATGTAAACCAAGATTCAAATTTTTTAAAAGTTATCACATTGAATTTAAAAAGTTAAAAGCCTTTGATAGAAAATAATATGTTTTGTAAGACATTACAATATATGACATGTGAAAATATACTCTAAATGTTTAAATAAGCTGATTTTGATCAAATTTTAAGGAAATATTGTGCAATTTTTTTAATTAAAAATATGATTTATAGTAACATATGATTATATATCTTTACACACATATACAAAAAATTTGTCGAAAATCAAAAGTTATGTGATCATGTAGGTGAACTAACAAGTGGTTTAGAACTATTACAAAGTAAGTTAATATACACCTATGATTAAAAGTTTTATCCAAAAGAATTGAAAGTAGAATTCTTAAAATTTACCAAGCCTTAGATAACACATTTACCACATGACTAATATGATCATATGAACAAAAATTGTACCATGAATACTAGTCATGTGCTTATGTGGTAAATCGGTTACCACAAACATAAGTCATATTAGATTTTGATATATTTAATTTTGATTTTTCATGTTCTGAAAAACTGCAAGAGTCATGGTGTAAGTCTTTTAAATAATCTCAATTATCAATTTTCAATGACTAAAATAAGTGACTTTTATTGTCACAAGATAAGTGACTAGTGTAAATCTTTTACATAATCTCAATTATGAATTCTCAATTCTCGATATTGGTATCACTATGTAAAGAATTTTTTTATATATTCTCATTTCAAAACAAATTTTGTTAATGGTAGTATTGTTTTCTTAAACATCTACATATACTCTCTCAAATAATCTTAAATGTAGCTTTCAAGTCATATTCAAACTACATCAAATTTTTTTTGGAAATTTATTCAAACAAAACATGGTGTGTATCATTTAACACATTTGATTGTTGTGCAAAAAAATTGGATGAGTGCCAATATATGGTCGAGATTATTTGAGTGAAGGAAAAAAGGAGATGTCAAAAAGATATATGGTTAGTTTTTTTTTTTTTTTTGGTCAACTAGCTTTTATATTAGCCATTACTCTCCAAACACAGAGTAAAAGTTCGAGAAACATAATACAATCGCCAAACCGGCATAATCAACCGCTGCAACAAATGCAAAGCGGAAAGTATAAACATAAATGATAACCACATACAAACCATTAAGACAACTTGAAATGATGACATCCACGGTGCTTAATGAGATGAAGTCTTGAGAGAATGAGAGCACACTTGGTGATACATTGCCCGAGCATACTTCAGCAACTAGTGCAAAGGAAGCAGCAAGAAATTTGGCTACTGAGACGACAAAGCATCTACTTGAAGAGCCTGATAACTGTGAGAAAGGCATCACTCGTGAGGAGGTATGAACAAGCAACACCTTCCAATGGCGACAAATCAAATCTGATACTAGAGATCGAAGATTGGTGGTCGTGAAAACGTCTCCAAAATTCCGGAGATGTAATCCTGCATCATAAGGTAATACAACCAAAAGAGCAAAAGATTGCACAAACACGGAACAAAGAATATGGGTAACATCCTCATACTGAGGTAAATGAGCCTCATAAAGAGGTAATGAATCCTCATACCGAGGTAAAGAGTCCTCATAAAGAGGTAACGAATCCTCATACTGAGATAATGTTTGCCTAGAACCAAAGTCTAAAATCCAGTGAACAAGATACTTATCATTCCGTATCCACTCCAAAGCCTCAAACCGAGGTAAATTGACCAATTGTAATCTTGAGATAATGATAACAATCCCTACGCTAAGGGCAAATTCAATAGGATCATAGGTATGTAGTGAGATCACAGGGACCAAACCTTGCACAGCAGGGAATAGAGGATTGAGTTTCTGTCCGAAAGGGAATCGGCAAAATCTCCATGTCAGAGATAGGGACAAGCAGCAGAGAAGAACTTGCAACCACGGCTGACTAGGCGGAGGGCAGAAACGGCGGCATGTCTCATCAGCAAGCCATTTGCAACTAAGGAAATGATTGTAGGATGATAATCTGGGAATAGTCCAAAAGAACACGACGCCGGTCATGGAGAATGAAGCTGCAGTCATGGAGAATAGCAGAAGATGAGCATCTGGTGGGTCAGGCGGTATCGACGGCGATGGAGGACGACCAGATAACAAGGAGATCTCCGTAGATGACGGCAATGGGCTCGAGGTAGAGATCGAGAAGCTCCCTAGAACATGGTACAGATCTGTCAAGGACATAAACTCAACAGAGCACAGGAACTTGACAGTCAGAGATGGTGGAACCGCTGAAGTCGGGAAGAGAGGAGAAAAAACAGGCGGCCTGAAGCAGCGACGAAGGTGAAGCCAACGGAGATGGCGGAGCTTGAGGGGCGGAGACGCGAGCAACGGAGGAGGAGATCTGGACAGTGGAGCCGCGAGCAGAGGAGAAGAGGTCGTCAGCAGTAGAGGAGGACCGGCGAGCGACGGCGGAGTACAAGCGTGGACGCGCAGCAGAGGAAGACACTCCGGAGTTTCAGGAGGCTCCGGAGCCGACGGGTCAGCAGACGACATGGTGAAGCATGGAGGAGCGAGGTAGCTAACCGTCGAAAGCAAAATAACGACGGAAAAGGGCCATCGGAGAGGTGGTCTGTGGTGACGGCGGCTGTCTCGGGGAGCGCATCTGGGAGCGAAGCTAGATATATGGTTAGTTACTCACTAAAATTGGTCCATGGTTTGCTTTCTTCTTTCATAATTGTTGTATCATTAAGAAGCTTACTTAGGGTTCGATGATTAGAAAGTGTAAAATTTTCTAAAAAATTTATGTGTTCATAACCGATCAACATGATTTTTCTTTATTTGTTGATTCTTTGTTTACATGCGCCTTGTTAGTTGTTGATTGAATCTTTGGCATTATCGCTTATTTTATGTATGCATAGAGATATCGACACTTTCTGTTTCTAACGTAAGCATGTTATACCATATAAGTTAAATCTCTGATTTTTTTTCTTTGGCGCTAGGCCCAGTTTCACCGCCCGACTAACGCCTAACGCGTTTCGAACAAGGGTCCCAGGTAAGAAATATAGCTTCTGAATCCTGTTTCCAGTTATATTCATCTAGATCTACATGTGTTTTTGATTTGAATCTAAATCGGTTAGTTTGTTCATAACCCTAATCCCTTTTTCGATTGTTTCAGTTTTCAATCCGATGAACATAGACCTAAGATAGTTCGTCTATAATTTCCCATCTCTATTTCCTTCCAATCACAAAAACTTAAATTTTCTAAATTTTCTCATTTTCAACTTCCAATATCTCAAGATATAATCTTCGTCTTCGATTCTCTTATTCCCTATGAAAAGAGGTATTTCTCCGGTAGTGATGAAGCAATCAATAAACGAAGTCGAAGTCGATCGTTTCTACGTCGGTGAATTCGCGAACGGCGACCACAATAAAGACTGGGATAGAGACCGGGACTCAAAGCTGAGAAACGGTAGGTGGCATCAAAGCAGAAAAAGAAGCATGGGAATGGACTGCAGCCAAGTTTCATCTTTATCTCCCTCCTCAAAACTACCACACTTGCAAGTAACGTAGCTACACATGGTTAGAGTTAGAGTTGATCCCTAAAATGTGGTGTTTTACTACAAAATGAACATATAATGTTCAACTTCTTCTATTCATGTTTTCTTGCTAAGCTTCGTATTTGAAGGCATTGTCGACTATTGATGTCTTACCATGTTCTAGGTACCAGGATGCACTCGAAGGTGGATGGGTGGTGATGATGCTTCTTATATTCTACGTCTTGACTCAAGTGTTTCGAGTTTCAATCTCTTTTTTAAACTCATTTTCTATCGTGTATTTCATATTTAATTGCTGATATCATGTGTGGAAATTTATATTTTCCAAACAACATAATTAAAATTTGGAGACCATAATTATTTCCTATACAAAAATGCATTAAACTAACATCAATTAAAAAGCCGACTTTAATTTATAATATGTATATATATATATATATATATATATTATATGTTTAGAAAGAGCATAAAATTTTTAATACGTTTTTATGTAATTTTGTGTTCACTTTATGTAACTTTTTATCTTGATTCCGAGTATGTTGAATCTTTCATCGGTTGGAGAAGGGATGACAATAAGATAATTTTGTGTTCACTCATCATTTGTTGGAGAAGGGATGAGCTAAAACTGGTTGATCGAATGTAGTCTTTCATTGATGTGTTTCATCATATTTTAGCCCAAAAATATAACTATATAACACATTATTAATGTAAACTAGATAATCTAATATTCCTTGAGATTATTATCTTGGTTAGTCATACTATGAAATGTTATTTAAAATAAATGGATTAAAATGCAATAAATACTAATACCATATAAGTTAAATGTCATTTATGCTTTTCATTATGATTTTCATCATGATATTTGTATTTTTTTTTTTTTGAAATCTGTTTTATTTTTCAAGGCATGGTTCAAATCAAAGTTTTTTTCTTTCAGTTGAAAGATTGTAAATTGGAAATTGTATTTTTCTTTAATAAAATGTCCAATTCTTTATAGTTACCAGAAATCCCAAAAAAAAATCTTGAATCAACCTTGTATGAAAAAAATATTGTTATGGCTTTTGTACATCTAATGCTATTTTAAAAATAAATCAAATTCATTTCTAAACTTTGGTCATATAGAAAATTCACCACAAGAACAATATACATTCCCTAAAATACAATATCTTTTGTAAGTATTTCCTTATTAATTACTAGGTCAAGATTTAAGTTTTCAAAAAATGAAATTTTTTAATTACACATTCTTTTATATTTTTCTCTTTTCCTAACTGTCACTAATCACATTAGTAATGGTGCACAAAGACTTAAGATAAAACCCGACTGTTGCAAGTTACAGCCTTAAATTTCAATACTAACGGTAATATTCTCAAAATAATTTTACATATAAAGACATTAAACTTTCACCAAAACTTTTTTCTCATTTCTCTTTCTCTCTTCTAATTAAGCCACCACAACAACCAAACCTCGAAACACCTCTAAAAACTCAATCGCCACCTCAACAGCTCCTGGAACCCAATTCTCCTCCTCGGGTATCCACCAACGAGCCAAGGAAGAAAATCGGTACACTAGATCAGCTTAGAATCCCTATTGCTCTCAAATATCCACATAGGTAAATTTAAACTATGTGAAATAACTAGTTTGCATCAGTTTAAGATTGGTACAAAAACATAACTTTGTATTGAATTTCTCAGGTATAGAAGTCCAA
This sequence comes from Orychophragmus violaceus, assembly GCA_030180135.1. Lineage (NCBI taxonomy): Eukaryota > Viridiplantae > Streptophyta > Magnoliopsida > Brassicales > Brassicaceae > Orychophragmus > Orychophragmus violaceus. The sequence goes on from CM058230.1 coordinate 3,571,266, forward strand.
CATATTCAATGATGTCTCCAATTAATAAAGGTCTTCTCGCAAGGAACCGAAAGAGTTCCGGTTCTCTTATACCACCTAGCTTTAACCAAACCAAAGTCTATAAACATCAAATACCGAAATAAAACCTGTTTTGTATAAAAATAATCGATGTTTATCTATATATTAGTCAAGATCCATATTTGATTTATTAAAACATCAAATATTGTATTTCAGTTTGATTTCTTGCTCCTTATAGAAACGTTGGCATTACCAAAACATCCTTCGAAAATTAGAAGAAACATTTCTCACAAGCGAAGGCCATAGGCCCGTAGTATCAACAGCCACAACCATCGATGCAACCGCAACTTGATCCATCAGAATCTAGCTCGACAACACAACCGCAACGAAAGGCATCAAAACAATTAGTGTCTGATCAAACGCAATCGTCAAAAAATTTGAGAAGTTGGTTCTCTTACTCCAGTTGTTATAAAATACGGTTTCTTCAAGTAGATGAAAGCATTTGGCGTTGCGTTTGAAAAGTAGTTGTAATGATCCAAACCGAGATCCGGCTTTTAGGATTTGGTTACGATTAAGTTCGGTTGAGCCAAAATGTTGTAAATGGTTTGATGGATGATATAACTCGTATGTCATGGTGATGCATACAAACTTAAGGACCACATTTGATTATTACTTTATTTAGACATATGTGCATTATTAAATACTAGTAGTAGTTAAAAGGACAGATATAATTCACTTCCAAAAAACTTTTATTCAAATTATTCAAGTAAAAAGGTTTTAATGCACCCTTTTATCCCCATAAATGTGGCTAATGCGTTGGATTGGATACATGACAATTAAGAGAAAACATATTTTTTGCTTCTTTTTTTTTGGCATCAAAAATTCCTTTTTATTAAGAAATCGGTATTCGATTCTTCTCGAGAGAGAGCCAATCGGGAACCGAAGAGCTTACATGGGAGAATAAAAGGCCATGTGCTCTTGCTTTTTTGGCTAGACAATCCGCACGGGTGTTTAACTTTCTACTAACATAGTTAATACAAAAGCTAAGAAAAAAGACTTAAGAGCTTGAAAATCTTCTAATTCCGAAGAGAATGACGGTCAATCCACGGGGTCCTTGAGCATACTAATGAGTTCCAAGCAATCCGAGAAGAAGCAAGCACTAGTCAGATGTAGAGTTTGAAGACACATCATGGCCCAAAGGAGGGAGTCGAGCTCGGCGTGAAGGGGAGATAGGCTTCTTCTGGAACCCTTAAGAACCAGTTGCACAATCTCATTTTCTTGTTGGACAACCCAACCTTGCCCACTTATCGAGTCTGTTCCATCCCAAGAACCGTCAATGTAGCACGAGAGACTAGTTTGCTGTACTGGGACTATTGGGGCGCTCTCTAGAGAGGTAGTTACGGCGACATCATCATCTCCTTCATTTGCTTTTCTCCAAGCTTCTTCCTCGAGCCGAGCTTTCTCTAGAGTCACTCTCGGGTCTTCATTAAAATTATCAAAAATCTTTCTATCGCGTGCCTTCCAAATAAACCACATAAGCCATGGAAAGAATCCAATGGAAACTTCTGAATCCATCCATTCTTTTGCTCTCCAAAAGAGGAAATCTACATTAGTAAACACCGATGAGGAGGGAAATAGGTGCGGGCCGATGGAATAGGTGAGAGTGTCCACGCTTGACGAGCCGGAGGGCACTCAAAGAGAGCATAATTGATAGTTTCTCTTTCCACTCCACATCTAGGACAAGTAGGATCTCTGCCGATATGGCGTTAAACGAAAACATCACAAGTGGATAAAAGAACCGACAAACATTACCACACGAAATGTTAATTTTTCCTTGAAAAGAGGTGATTCTGTCCCTTTTTCACTTTACATTTCTTCTCTCAATATTTTTGGTTATTAAAAGAAACACATCTTTGTCACATGCATTTATGTATATTTTAAATTATTAAGTGGCTTAAAAAAATCGTAGGTGATAGACTGATAGATTAGGACTTCTCTTTTACAAGTAAAAGTAGCAATGAAATGCAACAGATTTTTTATGAGAAAAATGTTTTGTTTTTCCAAATTTTATCCAAAAATATAACTTTAATTCTGCTTTGAATTTTATAATATACACATATCAAACTGAATAAGGAGATATGTATTAGATGACTGAGTTTTAATCAAAATTGCCAAAATAACAGTTTATGAAAAAGTATGTTTTCATATCTCTTGTTAATCGAGTTGATAACACACAATATTTTTAATAGGCTAATTTTAACACGACATGTTAATACTTTAAATATGAGTAATTCATACATTATCTCTGCTATTTGTTATAATCACCCACAAAAGTTATTGGATTTTTATTACAATTTCACCCTAATTTTTTACAATTGTTTAGCTAAATTTTTGCTATCTACTAGTTAACTTTTGACAACTTTTGAATTTTCACATAACTGTTTTATACATGTGTAATAAATGTTAGCTTCAAGATCTTAGCATAACATTGGTCGATGAGAGATTGATTCGTCTTGGAGTTGAAATAGTGGTACATTTATTGTGACTCGACATATTTTATTCTAGCTTGTGAATAAACATTTTTTTTTTACTTTAATAAACAATGTTCCTGAAATTTAGTGATTATGATAATCAAGCAATCAACCTACTAATATCAATCATTCACCTCTAGCGATTTGATGCGGTTGAGACTACAAATATTAGAACCTTTGTTTAAACAAAAAAATGTTTAGCTTTTTTTACAACATGATTTATTTTGTAAATTTTAAATTAGAATGGGTTCATTAAATATCTACTTTAATTACGAATAAAAAGATTGGTTTAATTATGTGGTTGTATAGCTGATTAATCGGCTGACGACGGCTAATTATGCTAAAGTCATTTACCACGATTATGACATAATTGTTTTCAAACTTTGGTGGGTTATTTACTTCATATGACGTGATTACTTAATTTGGACCGACTAATCCATTTAGTCCGATTTTTGTGGAAAATTGTAATGTATGAGACATAAAATACGTTTATGTGCGTTTTATGCCAAAGTTAGAATTATATCGGATTAAAGTATGAAATTTCAAAATTAATCTCCAATCAGTTTATGTTTAACTTTTGATTGATATATCCACTTCAAATGTACCATTAGCACTGAACAAAATTCTAACAACGAAACAGCAAATTGCTCGAAAAACAAATAAGTTTACAACTAATTTACCAAATAGACGATTATAAATTTTTAAACATCATTTTATATGTTGACAAAAAAAAAACATCATTTTATATATACACGTATAAAAGTTTGTATACAAATTAATATACTTTTAGTATAAACAAACTCTTAAAGTTAAAACTAAGAAAGGATTGTCAGCCAATAGGAAATAAGTAAAGTGGGGCCTACTCTATGTTTTTTGCATAAATTAAACAAAAAAAACATTTAAAAGATATTTATTACCAAAAAAATAGAGAGAAGGAAAAAAACGCGTCTTTCTCAGTGACAGTGTTGAATTCTCATAACTCTCTCTTTCTCTCTCCTCTCTCCTCTCTCCTCTCTCCTGGTTCATCTGTTTCTCTCACTAAAAAGTTCTTCTTCATCATCATCCCTCCTAAATTAGGGTTAAAGAGCTCGAGCTTGCTCCAGGATTGTTTCCTCACAGTTAATTGGAACGATCTTCTCTACTCCCTCAATTGCAGGAAGTTGGGTTATTTTAGGGTTTTGGTGTGAGCAAAACAATTTGGGGATAAGCTACGAAAGATGAATTCTTTACCTTCTTCAGTGATCATATACCGTTTTTTCCGCCGACAGATTGTATTCTCTCTCTGTTTACTCTGTATCCTCTCCGGGAAAATCACCGGTTTAGCTGATTCAGACAAATCGGTGCTTCTCCGGTTTAAGAAATCAGTATCAGACCCGGGTTCGATTCTCGCTAGCTGGGTCGAAGACAGCGATGATTACTGTTCTTGGTTTGGTGTATCCTGCGATGCTACGACCTCAAGAGTGACGTCTCTTAACATCACCGGCTCAGGAAGTTCGAAACATCGTTTCACTTGCGGCGATATTGGAAAATTTCCTCTTTACGGGTTTGGTATACGGAGAGATTGCTCCGGAAATGGTGGAGGAGCTTCTCTAACCGGGAATTTACCTTCTGTAATCGCTAATCTCACAGAACTTAGGGTTTTGTCTCTACCTTTCAATTCCTTCGACGGAGAGGTTCCTATGGAAATCTGGAGGATGAAGAAGCTAGAAGTTCTTGATCTCGAAGGGAATTTGTTAACCGGGTCATTATCACCCGCCGGGTTAACGAATCTACGAGTGATGAATCTAGGGTTTAACGAAATCTCAGGTGAAATCCCTAATTCTCTGATGAATCTAACGAAGCTTGAGGTATTGAATTTAGGTGGTAATAGATTGAACGGTACTGTTCCTGGATTCATCGGAAGGTTTAGGATTGTGCATTTGTTACTAAACTGGCTTCAAGGCTCTTTACCTAAAGACATCGGAGAGTATTGTGGTAACAACAAGCTTGAGCATTTGGATTTATCCGGTAACTTCTTAACCGGAAGGATACCGGAATCTCTCGGGAAATGCCTTGGTTTGAGATCGTTGCTCTTGTATATGAATACATTGGAAGAAACTATCCCTACAGAGTTTGGTAATCTGCGAAAGATTGAGGTTTTAGATGTTTCGAGGAACACACTTAGTGGTCCGTTACCAGTCGAGCTTGGAAACTGCTCTTCATTGTCTGTTCTAGTGTTGTCGAATCTATACAATGTGTATGGAGAAGATTTTAACAGTGTTAGAGATATACCTCCGGGAGCTGATTTAACTCCGATGAGTGAAGATTTCAACTTTTTTCAAGGAGGGATACCCGAAACTATCACTAAGCTTCCGAAGCTGAAGATTCTCTGGGTGCCGAGAGCTACATTAGAAGGGAGGTTTCCTGGAGATTGGGGTTTATGTGAAAGCTTGGAGATGGTTAACCTGGGGCAGAACTTCTTTAAAGGCGAGATTCCGATGGGTTTAAGTAAATGCAAGAATCTTCGTCTTCTTGATATAAGCTCCAATATGCTTACCGGTGAGCTACTTGACGACCTTTCTGTCCCGTGTATGAGTGTTTTCGATGCTGGTGGGAACAGTTTATCCGGTTCAATCCCTGAGTTTGGTGGCTTAAAGAATGATACATGTCCTCCTGTTGTTTACTTTGATGGATTTTCAATCGAAGCTTATCACAATGATCCTTCTTCTGTTTATCTCGATTTCTTCATTGAGAAATCACAAGTTGGAAGTTCTTTAACTGATCTTGGAGGCGATGGAGGTCCGGCCGTGTTTCATAATTTTGCAGACAATAACTTCACAGGAACTCTTAAGTCAATGCCACTGGCGCAGGAGCGGTTAGGGAAACGAGTCTCTTACATATTTTCAGCTGGAGGGAACCGGTTATACGGTCAATTCCCGGGGAGATTATTCGATAACTGTGATGAACTCAAAGCTGTTTATGTCAACGTGAGCTTCAACAAGCTCTCTGGTAAGATTCCTGAAGGGATAAACAACTTGTGCAGTTCTCTTAAGATTCTTGATGCTTCGTTGAACCAAATCTTCGGGCTAATTCCCCCAAGTCTTGGTGATCTAGCTTCACTAGTTGCTCTTAACCTAAGCTGGAATCAGTTGCAAGGTCAGATACCTGAAAGCTTGGGGAAGAAGATGAAAGCTTTGATGTATCTTTCGATTGCAAATAATAACCTCACTGGACAGATTCCATCTAGTTTCGGTGAGTTACATTCCCTCGACGTTCTTGATCTCTCTTCAAATCATCTCTCCGGTGGGATTCCTCACCAGCTCGTGAAATTGAACAATCTCTCAGTCTTGCTTCTCAATAACAACAATCTCTCCGGTGAGATTCCGTCTGGTTTCAAAACCTTCGCGGTTTTCAACGTCTCCTTCAACAATATCTCTGGTACAGTTCCGGTAACCAACGGACTAACAACAAAATGCATCGGAAATCCATATCTCCGACCTTGTCATGCGTTTTCTTTAACAACGCCGTCATCGGATAATTCATCCGCCGGAGATTCCGAAACACAAGATTACGCTTCTTCACCTGTAGAAAACTCTCCATCCCCACCAGGAGGTGGAAAGGACGGTTTTAACTCACTAGAGATCGCTTCGATTGCGTCAGCTTCAGCAATCGTATCGGTTCTAATCGCGTTAGTGATTCTCTTCTTCTACACAAGGAAATGGCATCCGAAATCGAAGATCATGGCGACGACTAAACGAGAAGTCACTATGTTTCTCGACATCGGAGTACCGATAACTTTTGACAACGTAGTCAGAGCCACCGGTAACTTCAACGCAAGCAACTTAATCGGAAACGGAGGATTCGGAGCCACTTACAAAGCCGAGATCTCACACGCCGTAGTAGTCGCAATCAAACGGTTATCCATCGGACGTTTCCAAGGCGTACAACAGTTCCACGCAGAGATCAAAACACTCGGCCGTCTCCGACATCCAAATCTCGTCACCTTAATCGGTTACCACGCAAGCGAAACCGAAATGTTCTTGGTTTACAACTATCTCCCCGGAGGCAACCTCGAGAAATTCATCCAAGAACGGTCGACTCGAGCAGTAGACTGGCGTGTACTACACAAAATCGCGTTAGATATCGCTCGAGCTCTGGCCTATCTCCACGACCAATGTGTCCCTCGTGTACTCCACCGTGATGTCAAACCGAGTAATATCTTGCTTGATGATGATCACAACGCGTATTTGTCTGATTTCGGGTTAGCGAGATTGCTAGGGACGTCGGAGACGCATGCGACGACTGGTGTAGCGGGGACGTTTGGTTACGTAGCGCCGGAATACGCGATGACTTGTCGTGTATCGGATAAAGCTGATGTTTACAGCTATGGCGTCGTGCTTCTTGAGCTGCTTTCGGATAAGAAGGCGTTAGATCCGTCGTTTGTTAGTTATGGTAATGGTTTCAACATTGTGCAATGGGCTGGTATGTTGCTTAGACAAGGAAGAGCTAAAGAGTTTTTCACTCTTGGTTTGTGGGATGCTGGTCCACATGATGATCTTGTTGAGGTTTTGCATTTAGCGGTTATTTGTACGTTGGATTCGCTTTCGACGAGACCGACGATGAAACAAGTTGTACGGCGGTTGAAGCAGCTTCAGCCTCCGTCGTGTACGAAGGATGAATTTCACTGAAAGAGCAATATCATTTGGTTGGGAAATACGGTATGGTATTGCTCTTGGTGCAGCGAGAGACCGGTGAGTCACCATCAAGTAACATATTACTAGATGAGTCCTTCAAGCCTAGGATTGCAGATTTCGGTCTTGCCATAATTCTTCAGGCCAACATACGGTTACATAGCTCGAGGTAAAGAGACTTAAATTCTTATTGATCAGCTTGTTATGGTCTTACACATTGATGTTACATTTTTAAACATCAAATTCCTTTGGAAATTCTTGTTGCAGAGTGAGAAACCGATAGAGGCAGAGTTGGGGACAGCAAAGACATAGTGAATTGGTTTAGTAACAATCTGAAGAGCAAAGAGTGTGTTATGGAAATTGTGGACAAGAATATAGGAGAAATGTAGAATTTGATTTAGTCCTGGTTATGAAATCTTAGGTTAATGTAATGATCTCAGATGTAATTATGTAAATTAATTCTTTTTGGTTTCAAGGTTTTCGACTTAGTTGATGAAGGTCAACAGTGTAGATGCACTATATACTTGGCTAAAAGAAATGCATATTCGATTGATAGAATAATGACTACCATATTTACAATCAGTTTGTTATGACTTCTCAACGAAACCAAATCCTAATTGAGATGATAAAATTGAAAATTATATTCACATGCTTGTGAAAAAAGCTCATTGAGTTGGCTAACATTAGTTCTTATCTGGCAACTGCTGTGGGAACAGGGAGCAGCCATAAAGTCAACGGCAAGCCTAACATTGACCTGACCAAAATAAGCCAAGAAAAGTAGCATTTAAGTAACTTACAATAGCCGTCAAAAAAAAAAAAACTTACTATAAATGACATGGCCACCACATCATAAGCTACGTAGGATTTTGGAAGCAAAATATTGTTGACTTTTATTGACTTTTTGTCGATTGTGATAAACCAAAACATTACATGACATCACTTAATCACGACAACCAAATGCCCAATCTTTTTTTTTTAACAAAAAAAAAAAAAGATGAAGAATTAGTGACTCCATGGTTGGTTCAAGAAGCAGAGCAAACTCCGCGACTGCTCATTCTTGGTCACTCTCCAAACTCACTAACTCCCTCAAGCGAAGATGAAGCTCTCCGATTGCCCTCAATACCTTAATCGTCTGCGACGGAGTTAAAATCTCCACCACTTTCCCCACCGTCAAACACCTTAACTGATCCGCGTTGTTCATCGCTGCAGCCATACCCTTTTTAAGCACCTCCATCGCTTCTTCCAAATCCGATTCTTCTCCATCCACCATTCCCCTCACCCCGACTCGCCTCGCCGCTATCATCACCGGCGGATCCGCCACGCTCTGCTGCACGAGCGCTAAATCTCGCATCACGTCTCTCTCTTTCCTCCTGGTCTCCGACAAGAGACTCGAGATCATGTCTTGCTGGTGGCGCGTGAGGTCGTTGACGGATGAGTCTGTGAGTTTGAACACCAGTGAAGGCTTGAAATCTCCGACCCAGAGAATGAGTTTAGCGTATGAGCTGCACCAAGGTGGGGAGAAGAAAGTGAAAACGTTGTCTCCTGCGAGGGAGACAGCGGAGGATTTTTCTTGGTAGTATTGAAGACAGTGAGAGAGAAACTGGGTTACAAGAGATTGTTGCTCGTGGAGAGTGATAAGGTTAGTTTCATCCATGGAAGAAGCGCAGGTAAGCTGTTCGACGAAATGCCTGTGACGGATAAGCCAGCCATTAACGAAGCTGGTGAAGCTTTGAGAGGTGCTGGTGATTGGCATGTTTTGGAGTAGTCACTAAGTATTGGGTGAATGTGTATACTTGGAACGTTGTGTACAAAGATTTATTTATATACACTCTTTTGGACTTGACGCAATCAGTTAATAATATGTCGGTCCTCCGAAGGAAATTATATTGCTTTTATGTCGGCGGGCCAATTGGAGTTTTGTGACTTTTTTGTCCTTTGGGTGAAGTTTGAAATTCGATTCTAAAAAAAAAAAATATTAATAGAATTAATTTATAAGAAATTTCTAGTATGGTCAAGTAAGTAAGAACCGTTTATTATGGTATCATGTAGGCCTGGGATTTCGGATAGTTCGGATCGGATCGGTTCAGATATTCGGATAGTCGGATAGTTCGGAAATCATGAAAGTTACCGAAATTAACCGAAACATATTTCGGTTCGGTTCGGATTAAATATCGGGTAATTCGGATAACGTTATGTATAACCGAATTGAACCGAATTCTTTAAAAAAATCGGATACATATATGAAATTCGGATATATCGGATAATTCGGTTTAATTGAGTCGGATAATTTCGGTTCGGTTCGGATATAACGGATATAACGGATATAACGGATAAACCGGTTTAAATTGATTAAACCATGAAATAACCAATCATTTCATCTCTATATGTATATCCTGCTTAACATGAATCAAACGATGTGAAAAACCAAACAAAACAATACACTTATCTTGTTCTTCATTACCACAAAAAGTAGCAAAACACCAAAACAAACACTTAACAAAACATCATCTCTTTATCAATTAAAGTAGCAAAAGTGCAAAAAACCATAATGGTTACATCCTTGTTCTTCAACACAAATCACAAACTTGTCTTGTTTTATCTTTAGGATATCTAGAGATAAAACATGAGAAGTTTGATACAAAAAAGAGAGAAGACAAGAAAATCAAAAAACAGTGATAAAAGAGTGATAAAACCAGAAGCCCTAACAACTTCAAACCGAGAAAGAGAATCCACCCACGACACATGACCCACCTTTTCATGTTGCAGCTCATTAAGTCTCTTGTGATTGTTGTGGAGAACCTATACAAGGAAAAATACAATAAAAGAGTCAACATATCATATTTAGAACTTACACAAGAAAAGGACTTGATTTGATTACCTAATGACTCATGGAAATCGAGTTCTTCAAACATTTGCACCAAGTTTGCAAGCTTCTCAGCATGAAATGTATTCCTCAGCCATTGTTGTAAGCAAACCAAAGCCTCAATCATATATGGGGTCAAACAACTGCGGAAAGGATCCAATATTCTACCACTAGTACTAAATGCTGACTCCGAAGCAACAGAAGACACTTGAATGGCGAGCACATCACTAGCTAGCTCTGATAAGATTGGAAACTTTGCACTGTTACGCTTCCACCATGATAATACATCATAGTCCAATCCCAACCCATTAGTAGTTCTCTTAACTGGTTTCTCCATAAGGTACATGTCTAGCTCACTGCTTCCTTCTTCATTTGCAGTTTCAGTGATCATTTCAGAATACAGAGACTCCATTCTCTCATATCCATCATCATCCGATAAATCAAATAAATCACTTACATGTTCTGATTCTCCATGTTCACTCCTCGATCCTCCACTATCACCTTGAGAGGTGCTCAGCTTTGACACATACTCTTCATATAGTTGTTTCATCACTGCCCTAATTGAAACTCTAAGATGAGTACTCTCCACACTCTCCTTTCCATAGAGCTTGTCAAAGCAAATAGATGCAAATTGCATCTTGTTCCGAGGATCAAATACAGATGCAATGATCACTAGTGGATTCATATTGAGAAGTCCATCCCAATATTTCTCAAACTTATCTCTCATAGCTCTTGCTTCTACCTTCAGTAGCTTATCACTATTGTTGCTTAGAGAGATCAAATTTCTTTCAATGATCACAATCTCATTGTAGCAAAGTGAAGATGTCACGGTTTTGGATGCTGAGAAGGCCAAAGTGCAATTGAAAAAGATCTTCAGAAACTTCACCAACCTCTGTACTTCATCCCAGCTATCAACAGTTGGTGGACCAATTCGCTTCTGTCCATTCTCCTCCGATTCCTTGAAGTATTCACTATATAGCAGGTCTTCATTCAACAATTTCTGAAATGCAACCCTAAACTTAAGAGCAGCCGTGAGCATTAGGTAAGTAGAGTTCCACCTAGTTACACAGTCTAAAGACAAGCTTCCTCTAGATACATGACCTGTCTCAACCCTTAGCTGAAACGATTTCAATCTTGTACCTGATGACCTTACGTACTTCACAGCATTCCGAATAGAGACTATACTATCATTTGCTGTTGCTAGACCATCCTTCACAATTAAGTTTAGGATATGAGCACAGCAACGCATATGCAGTAGGTCGCCACCTTTAACTAATGCATTAGGTCCCTTCAAGCGAAATTCATCTGTGAATAACCGCAAAGCCTTGTCATTAGCCTTAGCATTATCAACTGTGACTGTGAAGACCTTTTCGATTCCCCATTCCTCTAAACATTGAAGAAGGTGTTCAGCAATAGTCTCACCTTTATGATCGGTTATAGGCTTGAAGCTGATAATCCGTTTCTGTAGATTCCAATTCCCATCAATCCAATGAGCTGTGACAACCATGTAGCTATATGAAGTTGTAGGAGCCACCCAAAGGTCAGTAGTCAGAGACACTCGCTTCTTTTCACATACAAAGAGCTTCTTCAAATTCTCTTTCTCACACAAAAACATGGAAAAGATATCTTGAGTTGCTGTCTTTCTGCAGTGGACCGTGTACATAGGAAGAACATTGTGACAGAATCTCCTAAACCCTTCTGATTCAACAAACGAAAATGGCAGCTCATTAATCACTATCATCTCATTCACTGACCTCCTAAACAAAGCTTTATCATACGTAACTGCTGTCACTACACCACTACTATCACCAGCCAACACTTGTTGGGTACCACGAGCTTCAAATGCCAAAAACAGCTTACATCTCAGAAGATGATTTTTCATTGGACTTGTCCCTGCTTTCTTGGTGTCACAACCGATCTCTTGACCACAATAACGGCAACTACAAACCGCAAGATCATCTTCCTTCTGAATAAAATGCTGCCATACCTCTGCCCTATGAGCTGGCCTTTTCCTTGGTTTAGGTGGAAGATCAGAAGTCGATCTCTGAGTTGTAGTTCTTTTCTTTCCAACCTCAGGAGGTGCTTCAACTTCTTCCTCAAGAAAATCATCATTGTTATCATGAGCGGAATATGCAGACATCTTAAGTACCTTGAATGAGAGACAATACACATATGTTAATCTATCATAGCCAACAAACGAACACAAACATAAGTACATAAGAATCATAACAATAAACCAAACACAAACATAAGTAATGACCCAAACAAGAGAACACAAACATAAGCCAACACAAACGACAAACTACAAAGTACACAAGTCACAAGGACACAAACACCTAAGACAAACCAAACACAAACATAAATAATGACCCAATGATTCACTGTTCTATAATCTAAAGTCAAAACTCAAGTCGAATGAAGAGCTCTCGGATGATATTTGCAGAGATTTTTTAGTGCAGATTCATTACCTCGAAGAGGAAAATAGATGATGAATGAAGAGCTCTCGGAGGTTTATTTGCAGAGATTAAACAAGGAAGATGGAAGAGAGATGAAAATCATGTGAAGCAAAGAGAAGAGTTGAGGTCTTGAGGAGTTACGGCTGCAAAGTGAGAAGAAGATAATCGCTAAATGAAAAATTAGGGTTGGGTTAGGATTAAATTAGATAAATGAAATTGGTCGGTTAACCAATCGGTTATAGCAAAACCGAACCGAACCGATGCCATATCCGATTAAAATTGTTCCTCATGCCGTTCGGTTTTCAGTAAATAACCGAACCCGAACCGATTGACCAAAACCTCGGTTCGGATCGGTTCGGACCAATCGGTTCGGGGCAAAATCTCAGGCCTAGTATCATGCATGCAAATTTTGGTTGTCATAAATTCTTATTAAATTGGTATAATTGTTTGTTAAATATTTGTTTGTTAAGCCTTTTAAAAAAAGAAATATTTGTAATAAAATAATATATTAAAGGGTTGAAAATCAATTAATTTTTACAAGATAGTAGTAACTAATAGTGTAATTTTCAAATCTAACAATATGTTGTAAAATAAGTAAAAAAAAAACAATATGTTGTAAAATTATTATTTTATTAAAATAATGTTTCTTAAAAAACTGTTTTTTAACAAAAGTTTCTTTAAAAACTGTTAATAGTTTTAGTTGGAACTATATCTGAAAGTGGCGGAGATTCTTACTCCGTCGCAGGCGATTAGGGTGAACCGACACATGTTACTAAACTACGAGGGCACACGTCATATTTGCAAAGACGACATATGTAAGCAAAGAAACACAATTTTCTGACCATAGCAATTACTAAAATCTCAGAATTTCATATTTTTACAATTTATGTGTTTTGGTTTCTTGCGCGGAGTTTTGTTGGACAAAAAAAAAACCAACGGTTCATCAATGCCCTGCGCCATCTTTTCTTCTTTACTAAGATAAATTTCTACATTTATTTTAGTTTCTAATACTTGTCTTGTCTTATACTTTACTAGAAATGTACCCGCGCTACGCCGCGGGATTTTTTTCTTCAAAATATTGTTGCTTTAGAATTTTCTCAAGATATTTTTTTTGACAAATGATATTTTGTGTTATAGTCAACATGTAGTGAGTATAATTTATACAAAGTAAAAATATATAACTTTGACATTTATTTTAAATATCTTAACATTTAGACAAAAAACATTTGTTTAAAATATTGTCATTGTTCAGTATAAACACCTAGCTATGGTTGATGTATAAATACTTACTTTAAAATTCATGTTCTTAATATTTAATAAGAAATCCATATTTGGTAGTCGGTTGGATAGTTACGCTTTTTAGAACTATTTAAAACAAATTAACAGAATGTATACTTAATCTATTGATATTGAAGTATCTAATTACTTCCTATTTCAAAAACGATTATAAATTATAACACAAAATTTCATGTATTAGTTAAATTTATTGAAGGAGATTCTTCTTCTTTCAATAAATCACACCTTAGAGGATATATGATATACTGGAACAACCTAAATTGATTGTTCTTCTCATGAAATAACGTAGTAGATAATAAAACCCTTTAAAATTCATATTGTGGAAAAGCTTTAGAATAAAGATATAATTTGAGAGATGTGGTTAAAAATATATTTCATAAAAAGGTTCTCCGTTGTTCTAGAGGGACGAATCAATCTTCTTGTGTCTAGGACCCTCATCTTGGCTAAGTTATTAGCTTTATTTCTGATTGGTTTGGAGAATGATTTCATTAAGATGTGGTGTCACACTCTTATGCATTATTGCATTATTGGTGCTGAGGTATCAAGAACAGGAAAGATACTTCACTATAGTGATGATTTTAGAACTCGAAAACAGAGCAAAAAAGCCAAAAAAGAAATAAATGAAAGGTCCAAACAATCGCATATGCATCTTTGTTGTTCCTAGGCTCTTCAGAAACAAAACTCTCTTCTGGTTTGAAAGTTAATAAACAAAGCAGCTCACACTTGAGGCCAAAGTGATGGGATTGTCTGGAATCGCTCTTTGTTGTGAGCCACTAATTCCAACAGAATAAACTCAAGACAATACAAAGTCTAAACACAATTCAAGATAAAGAAGATCAATTCTATAACAAATAGTTTGCTGAAAATTAAACAACATGCATCATCATCCTAAACAGAAGAAGCATCTCTTTGTTTTTTCACCTCCAAGAGGAACCACCAAGCTTAATCACTTCTTTTGAACTTGAATCCCTCCTTGTTCCATATCCTTCACCCCCTTTCTGATTACTCGCATCTCCATATAAATATTTTAGCTTTGCAAGGTTGCTATTAACAGTCGCAACAGCTGATTTCTCCTTGTTGCTAAGATCTCTTTTTGGAGTCTCAATTTGCACGCTCCTGCTCCTACTCTTGCTTCTGCTCCTGCTTCTCAGGTCATGTCTGCTTCTATCATCCTCATAATCATTGCGTCTGCTTCTACTTTCATAATCACACCTCGATCTCCTATCATTACCATAATCCCTCTTCCTCTCCCTTTCTCTGTATCTACCCCTCTCTGTCCCTTTCCCTTTCACGTTCTTTATCATTCTCTCTCCCGCTGTCTATATGAGTCTCTGTCAGAATAATAGTCTCGGCTCTGGCTCCGACGTGGGGACCTCTGTTGTTGTTCATCGCCTCCATTTCTGTCATAACCAGAAGGTGGAGGACGGCGAACAGGAGAGGAGCCTCTAGTGGAAGCACGGTGAGGTGCACGCTGCCCAAATGAAACAGAGAGGGATGCTTTTACTGATGGTGGACGACGGGCTGTGTCTTCAGAACCACGGCTCATGTCTCCAGTTGAACCAGAAGGTTTAGTTGGTAAATTCATCTTCTCAAGGTTCGATACAATCTGGCGCATGACAGGACATGAATACGTGGAAACAAAGTATCAAAGTAATACTGCAAAAATAAGTAACGGTTAGTCAGACTCGGGAATTAGCATACATTAAAGCATCATAGTACTCAAAAGTATGCATAGATCTTAGATAAATGACTCTAACACACCTTCTCTCTCAATTGCTAATTGATGATTATTACCAAACAAACAGATAATATATTAAATAAACTTCCAAAACATTTTCACTCTATTGCGTTCACTTAAGTATTAATGCGAAAATGAATTAATTCTTCCAGCAGATAACGTAAGATCTTAGGATGATTTTCTTCAAAAGTTTTACTTAAGATCATTTTCGAAATATAACCATTAAAAATGCAGCTAAGAAAAACTTAAACAAGCAACTACGTCTTCAATAACCGCACAGCAAAACCAATAAACATTTAGATCTTAAATCTCCATACAACATCTTCTCGACGAATAGAAGTTATTGTCTAAATATCACTTCAAATTCTCAGTATCGTAAAATATATTCATTTTTAGACCAAGGAGAAACACAGATGCATCCAAGTCTGCCCAGCCAAGAACACTTTTTCCATGGGTCAATTCACAGAAGAGAGAAATTTTTTATCATGTAATAATTATTATGACAACTGCACTCACCAATCCAAGCAGGAAATCACGTACGTAAACACCCATTGTCGTCATCCGTCCATTTGATCCTGGTGCAAACTCCTGAAACAAAGTAAATAGATATTCATGTAAAGCGGTATACAAAAAAGAGAAATGCAGAGCCACGTTCAAACAAGTTGGAGCGTGTGTTACCATCACACCTAACATGGACCCACAACAAATAATTTGCTAAGCCGTAGGCCACATGATCCCATACACCCTAAGAAATGTCCAGGAAACTTCAAGACAAGAGGGTACACCCAAAGAGTTTAAAAGTTGAGATGCACTACAATTGTAGCCATTCATGTCATATGCATTCTATTCTATGGTTCCAAACTCTATTGTGTGATCATCTCATTTAGAATACTAACAAGAGTTTCTATATTTAAAAAAAAAAACATATTCCGGAACTAAAGAAAAACATGATGCTAGACTGACAGAGCAACTCTAATGAACCCAGATGGCATATGATTTTCATGAGAGCTTGAAATTAGTAAAACATTTTCCACAATCGTATGGTACTCGAAGAACATGAATAAAAAATGGTTACCTCATCATCTTTAATATATGGTTCATACCATGTCCACAACGTCTTTGCATCTGCAACATACAACATATCTCAGATATAGGAATCCAACCTGCACATTGAGTTCCCTATGGTCAGATCAAAAGTAATGAACATAAATAATAACCAAGCTATTAGCTTTATTTCCACCAAAAACTTCTACAGTCATGAACAAAAGACAAAACACCACCGCCATACAGAGCTTTCGCATAGAAGCAGTGCGTTCCTCGGCATCACCAGAAGCATTCTTAAGATCTAAAAATCCACACGCTGCTTCTTCACAGACTTTACTTCCCCACTTGTTCTTTCTTCCTCAGATTTTCCTACATTAACCTCAATGATCTACAAGCCTCCGGAAAATGAAGGGTTCCAGCCGTGAGTTGTCGGTTATCATCAAAAAAGAAGGATTCATCTTAGATCTGGAGAGTGAAATGCGAAAGACCAAAGATATACGGACAGATCCTGTACCTGGATGTAACACGCAACCGGAATAAACTGGTCACAAGCTCCACGGTGGTCGGCGACGAGCAAACCTTCGGAAGATGAAAGGTTATAGCCGCCTGTCCTCGGTTAACATCTAGAAAGAAGGATACATCTCGGTCGAAGCTATGTAGGGATCGGTGTGCAATTGCACGGTTTAACAACCGGAACAGGACCATCGGAAATCGCATGAGAGAGAAACATAGCCATGGCTGTAAAAAATGAGAGTGATAACATAAAGTTTTTTTTTCTTAGATCCGTTTAATGTTCTGTGTATTTGTAGCATGAAGCCATTAACTTCCTAAGCGGCTAATGACGGAGAAACAGGCCAGAAGACTTCGCTAGGGTTTGGAAGAAATCTACTCTCAGAAGATGAAGAGGTAGAATTCGAGTTCATCGGAACAAAGCTCAAAGACGTAAGAACGACGGTGGTAAATCTGCCGAGATCGCCACCAGAAGAGACAGGATGAGAATCGTCATATATGGCGTCTTAGAGAGAGATAGAGAGAGAGATTGCGTCTAATGAATCTGAGGGGTTTTTTTCATCGAAATAATTTCCTCATTCAATTTTGTTTTTTTCCCAGACACAAAGAAATGACGTAACAAAACGTTATGTTATTATTGGTTCTATAATTTTTTCATTTTAACAGGTGTCGTCTCCAGAATCTCTCCCCATGCTGAGGTGTCATGATTCTGGAGAGACATTCTCCTTTTATATATATAATTACTTATCGTGTTTTAAGTTCAAACACACAAATTAAAAAATATTTATTTTTATTTTATTTTTTTTTAAATCAAAAACATCATTAATTATCCAGCTAAACACAATTCAACCAATGATAAAACAATATACATAATACGAATGGTCATAAAACATAAAAAGTTAATAAATTTTACATTGAAAATCGAAAACGTCAACTAATTTGAAACAAAACAAAATGTCTAAAACGTCAAATAATTTAAAACGGAGGGAGTACTTGTTTCAAAAGAATATTTCTCTCCAACGTTGGGTGTCGGGAGCAACCAAATAATATTCTAATAACCAGTGAAATTAAAGAAGAAAAATATGGTCTCACATTTTCTATTTGCTATCTAAATTAATTTCTATGTTTCTCACGCAATTAACTCATGACTAATACAATTATCAAAAAGTCATGACCACACAAACAACTATAATCAAGTATACTTTATACTTGTTGACAAAAAAAAGTATACTTTATACTTATGTATTATGTGTATATGGGCAGCAAGTAGTTCGCTGTTTTATACATGCAGTTGGTCAAGTGATGATAATGGTTTAGTGATATTAGAGCATACACATCAAAGAACCTCTCATGAGGTTTTTTAAATTTTTTTTTATTTTTTGGGAAAAGTATAAAAAAAAAATCGAAAAAAATAGACAAATGACAGGCTGCCACGTGTCATGAACAGTGTAAGAACCGATTCTTAAATAAGGATTTTTAGAACTCCATCCTTAAAAACTATGGATGGACATGGGTCTTAGTGCTTTCAAAGATGTCATAGAAAGTACAAGTTTTACATGAATGCTGACGCTTGACAAACCAAATAAACATATAATAAAATATTCTAAAAACGTGACGACAAAGAAGTAAAGATTTGGATTGCACATGTTGGCCTATGCGACGCACGGGCGCGGATTCTTTTCGACTCGTTCTTTACGCGGGCCACGTTTTCGTCAATCACCTTCTGCGGCTCTCTCTCTATATTTTAAATTTTCTTTGTATAGTTGTGAACCTGTCTAAGGCGGTTCTTTATAGTGGTTTTGTATTCCTTATTTGGGTTATTTAGGCTCATCCGTACAGTCCACCAGTTTTGTTCACATGTTAATGGGCCTCAATTGCATGCTTACCTTGTTCTAAATTTGGTTAGTTGAAAAGTTTTAACTGGCGAAGCTCTTTTGAAATTGAAAGAAAAAAATATCATTTATCGCGAGTTAGAACTATGATCCAAATTAAAGTTTTGTTCACATGTTATTGGGTCTCAATTGCATGCTACCCTTTGTTTGTCCCTAAAAAAAGAAATAGAAACATTTTAGCAAAGTGAAGAATATTAACCGGGAAATTCGGCCATAAAAATCCCCAACTTTGCAGGAATGGCCAATTGAGACGCCAACTTTTTGTGTGGCCAAAAAAACACTAAACAATTCATTGACTTCCATTAAAAACCCAAACTATATGTTGACTTACCATTAAAGCACACCGTTAACTTTTTTTAACGGAAAATTAAACACCATTAACTTCACCGTTTATTATTATCGTTAATGAAAAACGACGTCGTTTTTCTATTAAAAAAATTATGCCATAAAAATCTCCAACTTTGCAGGAATGGTCAATTGAAACACCAACTTTTTGTATGGCCAAAAAACACCAGACAATTCATTGACTTCTGTTAAAAACTCAAACTTTAGGTTGACTTGCCATTAAAACACACCAATAACTTTTTTTAACGGATTTTTAACGGAAAATTAAACATCATTAACCTCACCATTTATTATTATTAAAACGACGTCGTTTTTCTATTTAAAAAAATATAAAATCGATCCAGCCGTGGATCGAACTCGAGACATGAGGCAAGAGTATACAGAACTTTACCATTGTGCTATTGTTCATCGTCGGTTATATATGAAACACATTTCATTATATCACCTATTAATAAGTCTTCCGGGATCAATTACAATTACTAAATCAGCCATGGCATCTGATTCTCAAATTCGCCTCCGATGAATCGTTTAGCTTACACTCTTGAATGGTGAGGCTCGTCTCAGTGAATCCAGCATCGACAAAGCTAGATCGAGCAGAGAATCTGATGAAGAACTCCATGAATCATCTACCTAAAGAGTTTTACAGAATTCTCAAGTCAAATCGACGGTATCTCGATCCAGAATCCGTCTCTGTTCGTTCTCGTAACTCTGCAAGAAACGTCTATAATTCAGACTCAGAGGGCGAATTTGAGAATCAAATGCCATGGTTGATTTAGTAATTGTAATTGATCCCGAAAGACTTATTAATAGGTGACATAATGAAATGTGTTTCATATATAACTGACGATGAACAATAGCACAATGGTAAAGTTTTGTATACTCTTGCCTCATGTCTCGAGTTCGATCCACTGCTGTATCGATTTTATATTTTTTTAAAATAGAAAACGACGCCGTTTTAATAATAATAAACGGTGAGGTTAATGGTGTTTAATTTTCCGTTAAAAAAGTTAACGGTGTGCTTTAATGGCAAGTCAACCTAAAGTTTGGGTTTTTAACAGAAGTCAATGAATTGTCTGGTGTTTTTTTGGCCACACAAAAAGTTGGTGTTTAAATTGACCATTCCTGCAAAGTTGAGGATTTTTATGGTAGAATTTTTTTTAATAGAAAAACGACATCGTTTTTCATTAACGATAATAATAAACGGTGAGGTTAATGGTGTTAAATTTCCGTTAAAAAAGTTAACGGTGTGCTTTAATGGCAAGTCAACCTAAAGTTTGGGTTTTTAACGGAAGTCAATGAATTGTATAGTATTTTTTTGGCCACACAAAAAGTTGGTGTCTCAATTGGCCATTCCTGCAAAGTTGGGGATTTTTATGGCCGAATTCCCAATATTAATCCAAAATTTGACTGTTTCTAAATTTGGTTGTTTGAGAAGAAATAAAAAATGTAATTTGTTGTCATTTGTTACGAGCCTTCTTCGGAATTGCGTAGGCGCTGTACGCGCGGCCAGTCCGGACCTAACGATTTATCAAAAACTCGGGGATTAAGCGGGGAATAATATATGGGCTTAATTTTTATTGTATTTTTCCGATATATAGAATATATATACACCGGAATTCTCCCCAAGGACCGCTTCGTCTTCTCTACGCGACCGACAAGAGAACAAAAAGGAGAAACTTTCAGATTATAGCGGTGGCTCCTCGGTGGCCGGAAAAGCTCGACGGTGCCGGGAAGGGTGGTCTCTTTGTGTTCTTTGTGGATATGGTGTCGATCCCGACCTTTTCATCCGGCGCCTCTAAGCTTCCCCGCTTCAGTTCGGTCTATGGCTCGTCGAGTCGTCGTTCCTCGCCGTCAGTCTTCGCGTCCTCCGTCGTGTTCTTCAGCTCTTCCTTTCGTCGTCTCTTCGACGCGTGGTGGTGGGCGGAGTGTCGTCTTCTGGTGTGCTCAGTCGGAGCCCTCTTCTTCGAGCTTCTTCGCGGTGGTGACGTGTCCTTCTCTCTGACCGTGTTCTTCGGTGGGATGTGTTGCGGTTGGTCTTGCCCTAGATGGTTTGATGTCGGGTGTATAGTGATTTAGTTTTTGTTGGTTTTTGCTGAGAGTTAGTTGGTGTAGATTGGCTCATTCCTCAACGGTTATAGGATGGGTCCGTTCCTATCCTCCGGTGGTTTGTGGCTTTACTTGGGATTTTGTTGTGGCCCTTTGTTCCCTATCTGCGGTGTCGTTTCTTGGGGATGGAAGGGTGGTCTTAGGCTTAGTTGCAGGCTTTGATTTTGCTATGACTAGTTTATGTTTATGCGTTGAATCTTTAACCGTTTATTCTCCTTTGTGCCGCCTTTAGTTTAGTTGAATAATAAATCTAGTCCGCTAGTCATTTCGTTTATCGGTTCTAGTAAGGCTAACCTCATGTGGGAATGCATAGATCTCGGTTTAGACTTAGTAGGATTATGATTAGGTGTAGAGGAGTTAGATTCGCGTATCGGGTTCCTTTGTGTCTTCTAGTCGTAGTTTATGGTTTAGATCTCTGCGGTGTGCCGGTGCCTGTAGGTTCATCTGCTTGCCGGTGGTTCCTTTTCTCTTGGTCTAAGGAGTGGTGGTTGCCGCTTCTGTCTCTCTCTTCCACCCTTTTGTCTTTTGAGCGTTTTCACTGTTGGATACGGTTCATTGTGGTTTAGTCGCCCGTTAGTGGGCTTTGTTGCCCGTGTGTGGGCTCTCGACCGCAGAAGGAGTGTGTTCCTTGCTGCCTCAGTTGGGTTAGGAGGTTGTAATCAGCGGTTTTCGCTTTTTGAATATAATCCATCAGACGGAAAAAAAAAAGAATATATATACACCGTAAATATCTCATGCCCTGGTGGTCCCCGTGGACTTTGATTGTCTAATGAGAAACTAAATTACATAAACACCCTCATCTTCTTCCTTAATTGCCTCTGCAAACCCTAAAAGCCACCATCCAAGTTTTTTTTACGATTTTCGTTGTTTAACCGTGTATTTTCTTGGTGATTTTATTTATATATGATAGATCTAATAAGAAATTAAAGGTTTCAAACACAAAACTTAAAAAAAAACGAAAATTTTGACAAAACGATTTGTTCGCCGGATAATGCCAATTCGCGGCGATGGCCTGCCGCGCACCATTTTTCCAGCGATTATCCGGCCAACTTACCTGAGTTTTAGAACACATGTTACGAGTTACAACTATGATTTAGTCACTTCAAAAACATACAAAATAAAATGTTATTTTGAACCGGTTTAACCATGGGAAAAGGGAACAAAACAAAAAATTTCTAAAAGCTAAAATCCAACAATTTTTTTTTTCCAGACAATTGGTATCGCATCGGTTTTATAAATCTCAAAACTACAGTCCACATACGCGCTTATTTTATCCGCAGTTTTTTAGAATGGTCAAATAAAGCATACATGATAGGTAGATCGAATTCTGAATGTGGTGCATCCAGATCCCGTCTCTTTACCACTGTATTAAACACACTTGGTTAAATCCAATCCAACAATTTTCCAACTCGACCTAACTTTATTCTACCAGTAAAGGACTAAAGTAGGATGTATACTCACGTGAAGCTAATACGTAAAGATAATAAAGATGCTACTTTAGAGTGGGACTGGTTTAATCTTGGATCGTGTTTGAGCCGTCACGTAATTGGATAAGATAATTAATCATGTACGTGTAAGGCTCACATTGGGCCCTTGATTTACAAACAATAACATCATTTCCTTTTTCATTATTTCCTCAATAATCTTGAACTCAATCATTTTCGAGACACATTCCATTTTAAGTCAATTAGCTAACTAAATACCAAACAATCTAGGTCAATACATGCGTATGCGCGTGGGATTTCTTTTTTCATATATTATAGTTTCTTATATAGCCTTTGTCCGATTTATAAACTTTCGATTGAAGAGAAGAGATCATTTGTAGATATGATCTTATCTTAAATATCTTTATATTTATTGGGAAGTGCTTTTGGCCTTATATTCACTCTCAAAACGGTTGATTACTTGATTATTCTTAAGTTTTTTATTTTGTTAACCTTAATTTATTTTAGTTTTAAAAATTATTTTATTTTATTTTATTTTAGAAATAAATACAAAACTCATACAAAAATTTAAAAAACCAAGATGATAAATACGAATCTATTTTTGAAATAAGAGATTTAAATATTGATAAATATTATTATTGTAGATAATAAATTTTATATTGTAAATTTGTATTATTTATCTGAATTTAAATTTAGATAAATATAAATGATAATTAATATGTATATTGATGTTTATATATATAAAAATAATTATAATTTATTATAACTAATATGAAAATATGTTTACAAAGTAGAATTATATATATATATTATTTTAAATAATACTTTTGTTGCTTTATTAGTTAAATATAAAATTTTACTAATAGGTTAAATATAATTATAATTAATATGATATAAATATTTTTAAAATAATATTATTCTTGCTAAATTAAATTGATGATTTAAAAAAAATTATTTATTAATGGTTGTGTGCGAGCAAATCATACTAGTATTTTATAACCTTGAAATGTGTCATTGACATGACCTATCAAATCTTATCCTAACTATTTTACGAAAAAGGTTGCATGCACGACTGTATTGTATTTGCCTTATTAGGGGCTTTCAAACAAACTTCTTTAATTTAAGAAATGTTGGAAACGTTCATTGCAATTTGCAATAGTCACATAATTTTTTTGGTAAAACGTTAAATTTTATATCAAAATTTGATTTATTACATAAGCTACAAAGACGATTTAGAAAATAGAAAAACCAAAAACTACAAATAAAAGCAACATTACAACAGCAATAAAAAAAACAACTTGAGAAACCAAGCATCTGTGTTTAACAAACTCATAAAATCTCAAATGAGGAAACACAGGTTCCAAACACCAAATTTTGAAATTCACTTGCAAATTCTAAGAACTTGAGTTCTTATCGTTGTTGTCATTCTAACAAAGCCAACCCTCAAGCTTCACTACAAGAAAAACTTACAGCTTTTTCTGAGGATAATCGCAAAAACGAAACCGTTTCAACGGACATCTACAAGCAAAACCGCCTCGGGCCACCAGTTTTGAATTGTGAAAACCACAAGAAACATTTCCCACAACTACACAATAGACGTCTAAAACAAAATCACTGCCTCTATTCATTATTACTCTTGTTCAAAACAAAACCACTTCTCTTGTAATTATTACTCTCTCTATCTTATAATAAATCTCTTAATTTTTGGTAGCATATATGACAAGTTTCATTCCCATCATTATTGAATACTTGACGTCGCTCTTGTACCTACGTAATAGTGAAAGTACTTTACCCACGATCCAAGGGAAAGTGACGATTGCCTTTTTTTTCCACCAAATGATTCCATATCTAAACCGTCCTTTGTTAACGCATGTACATCGATGAACCCTTTTTGGATTCTTAACTAATTTTTTAATATTATTATTATTTTTTTATAGATGGAAAAAAGATTCAAAACAAAAAAAACCAATCAGAATACGACATGTCAACATGAATAATGAAGGATCGATTCTTAACTAAGGATCGGTTCCTTTAGAGATTCTTAGAAATAATATTATTTTAATAGTTTTAGTGGCTCCAATTGGTGATCACTAAAATGAACCAAATGAATGTGAAAAAAATGGACAAAATGTCATTTGAGCATTTGAATTAACCAAAAAAATAGGAATATAGAGGAATTTTTATTCATATTTTGTTCTTCATCAAATTTGCAGGGGAATTTTTTTGTTCATTCATTCCTTAAACATGAGGAAAAATATGAAATATTGTGGGACCCATATGTCTGAATTTTGACAAAACGTTCTTTTTAATTGGTAAAATTTTTGAGAAATTAAAAATTCATCATAATTCTTTTTCTAAACTATGGTCACCAATTGGAGCCAACTCGCTCTAAAAACCTCTTAAAAACCTCAATGTACATGGTCTTATCCTTACACCAACAAACCCTCTTTCCACAATATTACTTTCAACTATTTACAAATGCACCCACTAAATTTAAAATACTTAAAAAACGAACCTAAACTTTTATAAAGTAGATTCTCAAAACAACATGATTTAGTCCAATGGTAGTCGTACAGCATCTTTGCCACCTTTTCCCTCCTCCGCTTAGCTTTCCTCTCAGAGAGAGAATCGGTGTGAGAGAATGTCTACTTCCGATAAAGATCGTCACCACCGACCGAGAGGTCCGAGACGCAACCGTGAACACCTTCCACCTCCGCCTCGACCAGTGGTTCCTCGATCGAAAGTCCCAAAGCGTGTGCTTCTCCGTGTAGCTTCCGTCGCATGCGGGATTCAGTTCGGATGGGCGCTTCAGCTCTCTCTTCTCACTCCTTACGTGCAAGAGCTAGGGATTCCTCACCAACAAACCCTCTTTCCACAATAATGTGCGGTTGAAGAGTGGAGAGAAAGTCTTGGTATCTTATGAGTATCCATGGCTTCCTTCTCGATGCACTTCATGTAATCGATGGGGCCATAACAAGGAGGATTGTCTCGCTGTGCCTGGTTCTATTAAGATACTCCGACGTGAGACTCCTTTGGTGCAACCACATGATGTTTCTTGTTCGAATGTGGTAGGTGAGGATACTCCGAGTACTCATGTTCAGGAGGTTGATTCGGTGACTGTTGGAGGCAAGGGGGATGAAAGAGAGGGGTTGAGTGAGTTAGCTCAGGGAGTTGACGCACGTTCTGGTCAGATTGGAGTTGACACCGGTGACGTTGGTGGTCTGGGAAATCACGCTGAAGGGTTGAGAAGCTCCTCGCTGGAAGTTGAAATCACTGCATCACCAAAACAGAATGCGGAGATCTCAGCACCTATATTGGAGAAGAGTAATCACACAAGAAAGAATAGCAACTTGGAGTGTTCTAACTTGAACACAGATGCAAGTAGGGAGTCGGAGGAGGGTGAATGGAAGTCTCCGAAGAAAGTTGGCAGATCACGGGTGGCTGAGGAGAATGAGAGTACAAACTCTTCGGGGTCTAGATACTCTTCACTCGCAAAGCAAAGGAATGTGGATATTGACACTGAAGATCCGGTGGATACGGATGATGAGATCAGAGATGATGATGATGAAGAGGTAATGGATGAAGAACTAGTTGTGCTGGAAAATAATTCACAAAATACACATGCTGTGGTTTTGAGATCGTCGTTACCCAGACAATCAAAGTCAAACCATAGAGTTGTTAAGGACGCTTCATACTATTTGGAAAATTCTCAACAACCTGTCGATGCTAAGAAGAAGTCAGGGATTCTTGGTACTTCTCAAAAGGCTGGAACCAATCAAAGCTCCGTGAAAAAGAAGAATAGGGTGAAGTCCTCCAAAAACCGTCGTTAATGTCTGGTTTCTTTTGGAATATTCGTGGATTTAACAAGTTAAATAAACAGTTAATTGTGCGTGATTGGCTTCGATTTGGAAATCTGAATTTTGGTTGCTTGGTTGAAACTCGGGTTAAAGAGGCGAAGTCAGTGGATGTTTTCAGAAGGGCTTTTCCAGATTGGTCGCTAGTGTCTAACTACGAGTTCAACAGGAGAGGCCGTATTTGGGTAGTATGGGATCAGAGTGTGGAAATGACGGTTCTATCAAAGAGTGCACAAGTGATTACTTGTATTGTGAAGCTTGAGAACATGGAGGAGTTTTGTTGCTCTTTTATCTATGCTTCCAATTTTATGGAGGAAAGAAAGTTACTATGGTCAGAGTTGATGAGTCACAAGACTTCCGCTAATCTTGACGCTATACCGTGGCTATGGATTGGGGATTTTAATGAGATTTTAGATTTGGCGGAACATTCTGTGGATGGGGTGATATCTCGCGGAATGGCACACTTTCAGGATGCTGTGCGCGATTGCTCATTATCGGATATGAATAAACATGGGCCATTGTTCACTTGGAGCAATCACCAAGCTGATAATCCGATAAGTAAGAAACTTGATAGATGTCTTATGAATGATGTTGCGTTAAATGGTTTTCCCCAAGCATATTGTGTCTTTGAATCTGGAGGTTGCTCTGATCACTTAAGGGGTCGGTTCCATCTTTCTGGCGAATTAAGTAAACCTAAAGGGCCCTTTAAATTTGTTAATGCGGTTGCATCGTCGGAGGAATTTATACCAACAGTTTCAGAGTTCTGGGAGGGAACGGATGATCTATTTAGCTCAACCTCTTCTCTCTTCCGGCTTACAAAGAAATTGAAGGAATTAAAACCAACATTAAAAAGCTTGGGCAGGAAGAATGTTGCAAACATTACGGTCAGAACTCGTGAAGCTCTTGCTGATTTGAAGTCGAAGCAGGAAGCATCTTGTTTGGATCCTTCTCCAGTGAATTTTCGTGCTGAGACCATGGCTTATGAGCGTTGGGAGCATGTTTCACAGTTGGAGGAACGTTTTCTAAAACAAAAAGCAAAGCTACATTGGCTTAAGGTTGGAGATCAGAATTCAAAAGCCTTCTATAACGCAATAACAGCTCGTCGTGCGCGGAACGCGATTCGTGAGGTAGTTACCCAGGAAGGTATTACGCTAACATCTCAAGAAGATATTAAGGAAGAGGCAGCGAACTTCTTTTCAGATTTTTTGCGGCTTGAACCTGAAGATTATGAGGGAGCTTCTATTGAAAATATACGTGAGCTGCTAGGCATGGAATGCTCGGCTGAGGAACAGAATGCCTTGATTAAAGAGGTTACAGCGGAAGAGATCAAGAAAGTTATCTTCTCTATGCCAAATGAAAAGGCCCCAGGACCTGATGGTTACACGGTAGAGTTTTTTAAGGCCGCATGGCCAATCATCGAAAAGGATTGTGTGATAGCAATTGAATCATTCTTCAGGTATGGCTTTTTACCAAAAGGGCTTAACTCGACAATTTTAGCTTTGATCCCGAAGAAGGAGGAGGCCAAGGTCATGAAGGACTACCGCCCTATATCGTGTTGCAATGTACTATATAAGGTGATTTCCAAGATTCTCGCTAATCGTTTGAAGGTAATTCTGCCTCGTTTTATTGCTCCTAATCATTCTGCGTTTGTAAGAGGTCGCCTACTAATGGAAAACTTATTACTCGCAACTGAACTGGTTAAGAATTACCACCGTGAAGACAATTCACCACGATGTGCTATGATGATTGATATATCTAAGGCTTTCGATTCGGTTCAATGGTCTTTCTTGCTCAATACGCTTTCAGCGATGAATATTCCCTTGTGCTTCATCAGATGGATCGATCTATGTATCTCGACTGCATCTTTTTCGGTTGAAGTTAATGGAGAACTGGCTGGGTTTTTCCAAAGTAAAAGAGGCCTCCGTCAGGGATGTTCGTTATCCCCTTATTTGTTCGTCATCTGTATGAATATCTTATCTAAGATGTTGGATAAATCTGCAGAAGAGAGAAAGATTGGATATCATCCAGGCTGCAAAAATCTCTGTATCACTCATCTTTGTTTTGCTGATGACTTAATGGTATTCACTGATGGAAGTATGAGGTCTACGGAGGGGGTTTTACAGGTGTTTAATGATTTTGCAAAAGCATCCGGGCTGAAGATAAGTCTGGAAAAATCACAGATTTTTTTGTCGGGGCTACGGGAAAGACAAAGGTTGGATCTGTTGGCTGCTTTTCCGTTTGCGCT
This sequence comes from Orychophragmus violaceus, assembly GCA_030180135.1. Classification (NCBI taxonomy): domain Eukaryota; kingdom Viridiplantae; phylum Streptophyta; class Magnoliopsida; order Brassicales; family Brassicaceae; genus Orychophragmus; species Orychophragmus violaceus. The sequence continues at coordinate 3,600,258 of CM058230.1, forward strand.
GGGCTCACTCCCAGTCCGTTACTTGGGTCTGCCCCTGACCACCAAACGAATGACGGTTTCAGATTACGCTCCGTTGATCCAAAAAATAAAGAAGCGGATCAGTTCATGGACAAACCGGTTTCTTTCGTATGCGGGAAGACTGCAATTACTTAAATCAGTTATTTCCAGCCTAACAAATTTTTGGCTTCAAGCATTTCGCTTACCGAAGGGGTGTATTATGGAGATTGTTCGAATAAGTTCCGCCTTTCTTTGGTCAGGTCCGGATCTTAATCCAAGGAAAGCAAAAATATGTTGGGCGGAGGTTTGCTTCCCAAAAGAAGAGGGTGGGTTGGGTCTGAAGAATTTGCTTGAGGTGAATAAAGTCTGCATCTTAAAGCTTATATGGCGGTTGCTATCAGTAAAAAACTCGCTTTGGGTCAATTGGGTTCAAAGAGAGTTAATTCGTACGGGATCTATATGGTCAGTCCAAGAAGGTCAACAATCCGGTTCTTGGGTGTGGAAAAAAATTCTCAAATATAGGGATTTGGCAAGGGACTTTCATCAAGTAGAGGTGCATAATGGTATGTCTACCTCCTTCTGGCATGACAACTGGAGTACACTTGGCCCTCTCTTTCGAGTCTTGGGAGCACGAGGATTCATTGATTTGGGATTGTCAAATGGTTCGACGGTTGCTGAGGCTGTTGCTACTCGTCAGCGCAATCATAGACAATATTTCCTCAACCAGGTGGCTAACGAGATAAATGTTCTTCGGATCAGGGGTCTTGATGACATCGAGGATATCTCCTTGTGGCGAGGGAAGCAAGGGGCGTATCAAAAGACTTTCTCAACAAGGGAAACATGGGAGCATCTCCGGGTTTCGTTACCACCAACATCGTGGCACAAGGCCGTTTGGTTCTCAAAAGCCACACCGAAGTACTCTTTCATGGTGTGGCTAGCGGTGAAAAATCGATTAGCCACGGGTGACCGTATGATCAATTGGAGGGCGACAACTAACTCAGGCTGTTATTTTTGTCAAGCTCCAGTTGAAACAAGGAATCACTTGTTTTTTGAATGTTCATATTCCAAGGAAGTGTGGCGAGGACTGATGGTGAAGCTGTTGGACAGTCAATACACAAACGAATGGGAACCCCTAATGCACATGATGGTGAGTAATGGGTTACCAAGAACAAAGCTATTTATCTTGAGATATGGATTTCAGTGTTCAGTTCACTCTATTTGGCTGGAACGGAATCGAAGGAAGCATGGAGACCCTCCAACGACAACAATGTGTCTAGTGCAAAGAATAGAACGTAAGCTTCGGAATAGGTTCTCATCACTTGCCTACCCGGATTCAAAACTACGAGATTCGCTCCAAGTTTGGTTTGGTGCAACATCTTAGTTTCATATCATACACACACTAGAGTTGTCATTTTGGCTCTTTTTTGCTTTTAAGCTAGTTCTTTGTTGTAAGTTGCTAAACCGAAGTTTTTTTTTGTGAATAAATTTAACATTTTTACAAAAAAAAAAAAAAAAAATTTGGCTCTGCGGTCCACTCTCTGGATTATTCGTGCAACCACTGGTTGGACACAGTAGCGATAGGTGTACCAGCAAGTACGGTCGACGGAGACCTTATATCGTCGCTGGAGCTGTGGCGATCGCCATCTCTGTTCTGATTATCGGTCACGCGGCGGATATCGGATGGGCATTTGGGGATAGAGAAGGGAGGATTAAGCCGAGGGCGATTGTGGCTTTTGTTTTAGGGTTTTGGATCCTTGATGTTGCTAATAACATGACTCAGGGTCCTTGTAGAGCTCTCCTCGCCGATCTTACTGGTAATTATTTGAATTTGTTCTAACTAACCTCGTGATTTTGTGGATTCCGGTGATAGCATTCACACATGCTAAACATGGAAAGTGCAGAAATTTATGATCCTTGAACTGTTGAACATTCAATTAGGTGTTAAGATTATTATGATTTGGTCTCATAACATAGCTCGAATTAAGTGTGGTGTGCGATGTTATAATTAGTGAGTAGGCATGGGCGTTCGGGTACCCATTTAGGTTCGGATCGGGTTTTTCGGTTTTTCGGATTTTTCGATTTAGGATTATAGGCCCCATTCGGGTAATTCTATATATTCGGTCGGGTTCGGTTCGAGACTTATCGGGTTTGGGTCGGGTTCGGATACTTGAAACTACCAAAAAATTTCGAAAACTAAAAAAAAATATGTAAAAGAATCTGAAAATACGTGAAAATCTCGTAAAAGATATATATCTAAACTACCTAAAAATATCTAAAAGTTCATGAAAATATTTGTGCTACAAAAAAAAAACTGATAAAAAACTATTCAAACTACCCAAAAAAATACTCGAAAATAGTAAAATTATTTAACATTAGATAAAACTTCGGGTTATTTTGAGTACTCATGCGGGTTCGGTTCGGGTCCGGGTATTACTCAATACTCGAAATACCTAGACTTAGCCCCATTCGAATATTTTTGTAGGATCGGTTCGGATCGGGATTGGGTTTTCGGATCGGTTTCGGGTTTCGGGTAAATGCCCAGGCCTAGTGAGTGTTATCAAGTCAATTGCCTGCTCTGCTTTGCTTTAATTCTTCTTCAATCTCTTTCTTTTCAGAGAGTGATAATCGCAGAACCAGAGTAGCAAATGGTTACTTCTCTCTCTTTATGGCTGTTGGAAATATTCTTGGCTATGCTACTGGATCATACAATGGTTGGTACAAGGTCTTCCCTTTCACAAATACTGTTGCATGCAATGTGGAATGTGCCAATCTCAAGTCTGCATTCTACATAGATGTAGTCTTTATTGCAATAACTACGATCTTAAGTGTGTCAGCGGCTCATGAGGTGCCTCTCACTGAAGCACATGGGCAATCTAGTGGAACAGATGAAGCTTTTCTCACCGAAATACTTGGCACTTTCAGATTTTTTCCAGGGAGTGTGTGGATAATCTTGCTTGTAACAGCTTTGACATGGATTGGTTGGTTTCCGTTTATTTTGTTTGATACTGATTGGATGGGTCGAGAGATATACGGTGGTGAACCGAACCAAGGTGGTTCTTATAGTGCTGGGGTTAGTATGGGTGCACTTGGTTTGATGTTGAATTCTGTTTTTCTTGGGATTACTTCGGTGCTTATGGAGAAACTTTGTAGAAAGTGGGGTGCTGGTTTTGTTTGGGGAATATCAAACATTATAATGGCTGTTTGCTTTCTTGCAATGATTGGCACCTCATTTGTTGCGTATCATATTGGTTACATTGGCCATGAACAACCACCTGCCAGCATTGTATTTGCTGCTGTATTAATCTTTACAATTCTGGGCATTCCATTGGCAGTAAGTTACTCCTGCAGTTCTGGAGATATCATGACACAATTACTTTGATATTTTCCCTGATAATCTGTGTCCAAATGGTGGACTTAATTTACGCTGTTACTAATGCTACTGTTACTCTTCCGCAGATAACTTACAGCGTCCCATATGCATTGATTTCCATACGTATTGAGTCATTGGGCCTAGGTCAAGGTGTGCATCATTTTAATAGTATATGCTCACTGCTATAATTCTACAAGTGAGTGTTGTTTCTTACCGAAGTTTTGTTGAGGCAGGCTTATCTTTGGGTGTACTGAATTTGGCTATAGTCATCCCACAGGTATGCTTGTTCAACCATCCTTTTTAGTTGATTATGGCCTGTGATAACATGGCACTTTCACTCTCCCTGTTTTGCTGACTGATGCATTTCATCCATATGTTGGTTGTGGTTTTCAGCATCAAACTTGACATCACCAACTGACTCAGTTCTGTTGTTTTATCTGTGTGGTTAACTAAAAATAGTATGTGTTTGCAGGTAATTGTGTCTGTTGGCAGTGGTCCTTGGGACCAACTATATGGAGGTGGGAATTCACCGGCACTTGCAGTTGGAGCAGCTGCAGGGTTCATTGGCGGAATTGTAGCCATCTTGGCTATTCCGCGAACAAGGATTCTGAAGCCCACCCCTCTCCCATAATATCCTCTCTTTTTGCTACAAAGTATGTCGCAGTTCCCTTCTTTCTGTTACAAAAAGTATAATAAGCCCTTGTCACTGACTAATAAATCTGGTTAATGCGAAATAGATTTGAGTTTTAAGCAGAGGAACGCATCAAGCAAGTGTAAAGTCATGGTGGAAGGAGAAGCACTCCTTGTCGAATTCATGCAATGTCTTCACGTGTGACTAACTTATTTGCAGCTTCTAGGACCTAATCCCTTCTGCTTTGGGGGCTATGATCCTTGTGTCCTCGAGGAGCCATAGAAGTTTTACCATTACCAACGAAATAATAACACATCACTAAGTTTTGTGAGGTATATGCATCTCTCCTTTGTTGGAAGCACCCAAATTGGGTTCTTATCTGTTTCTTTGTTGTTTGGCTAAGCTTTTACAAGTTTACCACGTACTTGTAAATTGTAAGTGTTAACATGTGTACACAGAGACTGAAATTTATGAAAATGTTATTAAAGTTCATTTCTTTAATTACTCTGCTAAAGAAATCTGAGATCTGAAAAAAATGTTCTGTGTCATTGTGTGTGGTGTAGCAAAAGTATAAATGAACTATTCGGATTATCGTGAACTGGTTTGGTGAAAAACCCTTTAACCGGTTCTAGCCAACTGATTTAGACACCAAATATTATACAAATTTTAGAGACATTTTTCGATTTAGTTTTTTGGTATAATGATATGAACTTTTTGCATATGTGGTTTTTGGGTAAAGGATTCCTCCGTAATTACATCTAAACATTTTTTGCTATTATAATTATATGTTTGATACAAATTATACAAATCAGTAAAAATTAAATAATTAAAGAAATATTTTATTTTTTACGGTGCACTTTACACGTCGCAAAAACTGGCACTGGCTATAGCCATATGCATAATATGATTACTAATATTTTGATTAGTAATATGATCATCTAAATTTACATAAGAGCCATCCCTGATCCTCAAGATGTCTTTGGTATAGGTCTTCTTTTCGTTGATGCTTCTTCGGATGAGCTTGAGAGCTTACTTCTATCCTTTAGTCTTTATTTGAGCTTTGTTGTGGCATTTGTGTTTTTTTGTGCTCGATATTTGTTTGTCGATTTATGTTCAACTCCTTGTAGTTTTGTTGTATCCTCTTTTAGTAGAGGTTAAATTCTTTAAATTTAAATGCAATGTTAGTTCGTCCAAACAAAGCAAACCCTGATCCATCTTGATAATCATTGATTAGCAAGTAATAGCTATGATATGACTATTATGTGATCCAAACATTAGCAAGATGGATCTTATGAATATTAAGCGATTATCAATGCTAACGCATAATATCTTTTTCGAATATTAATTTTGACACATCATTTTAGAGGCAACAACTGTAAACTTATTCCTTTTTCAAAAAAAACTGTAAACTTATTCATTCACAACTAGGGCAGATATGACAACACTGTTGGTGTCATGCCATAAGTCATAACCAAAATAAAAAGATTAAAAGAATTCAAACACGTGTGGGTATAAGGGACCTCAAAATCTGTTGGATATGGGGAGGTAAAGTACAAAAAACGTGGTGTGTTGCCGACTCGTATTGAAAGACATATCGCAATTCAAAGTCAACTAAGGCGGCTTTCACACCTCCCAGCCCTACCAGACGAATATGACAACATTTAACATCTCATTTTCATTAAATTGGAGATAGTGTATCTACCTAGCTGCACAACAAATTATGAGTCTTTTTTTTTCATATGAAATTATACATTTTATTTAAACTAAAATACATTTTTGAAATACAAAAACCGATATAAAACAGAATTTTTTCTGAAATCAAAATCTATAAGGATAACTCATCCGACGAAAAACAAAGATATCCCCAAAAATAAAATCTACAACTAAAACAGAAACCAGTCGATACAATCCAAAACCAAATAATAATAAAACGAAATTGTATATCTTCATTAGTGCATGGGTGCTTGAGCGAGATTTATCAATGTTGCCTACGGTCCACCAACGATAACATCAGCTTCCCGAACAATTGTTGAGAGACCTTCTCTCAAACTCAAAAAACAAGACTCTATAACCCGACAAAAAGAATTCCTAAAAATAATTCTAAGACACTTTCGGATACGGTTGCGATGCACATCAAGACATCCATTGACCACCTAGATAGAAGCCTAAAAGAAACTCAAATCTCCACAGATTTAAAACAAATGAAACCAAACCAACTTAAATTACCCCGAACACTAACACGGAAGTAGCCAAAGAAAAAAAGCACCCAAAACAACCACCCGCAACGAATCAAAATAAAGCAACAACACAAAACAAGCCCGAGACTTGAATCAACGACCGTCTGGAAAAAAATAGGTACCTACAATTTTAAATCCACAAACCCACATCTCAATCCCAACATATGAACCGGAAGCAGCACAAACCAAAATCAAAACCTAAACCGTGAAACCAAAAACCAGGCCATAAGCCACGACACCAACACCAGAACTAACATCATCAACCAGCCCATAAAACTTGGATCTAACACGAAACCACACACTCACCTCATCGGCGAGCTAAATCAACAGCGCATGAAGACGAATTGGCAACGACAACACCACGGTGACACCAACAACGAACGAGACAGAGGCAGGGAAGATCGGCGATGAGCAGAAGCGTGACAAGATCGGCTAACAGTTGTTCAGACGATGGACTTGACATGAATGTGCAACCAACGAACTCTACAAGACGACCACTACTCTCCGGCTTCGGCGCTGACCACCGGCCACCAAAGAGTCTTAACGCGTTTGAAATAGCTCTGGCGGCTGACTTCGAAAAAAGTGTCCAAAAGAGAGTTAATAGGGTGAACTCGGAGTGTATTCTTTTCATTATTATGAGTCTTTCTTTTTGTCAACTTATTATGAGTCTTTTATGTTGGAATCCCTAGGATCCAGGGTCTAGGTGATTGAATCTAAGAACTGACCTCGAGTTTACCTGTAGGTTGGCAGCGGAAATTGGAGCAGGTAAACGAGATCTAGAGCGCCTCAATCGCTGCGCCTCTATCGTAGTCCACACGCACACAAGCTGGAATCCGCCGGGATGCTAGTACCGGGAATCGGATCTCCTGTGGATCTATGAGTTTTGTGTCTCTGCTTTCTCTCTGAGAAGCAACACCGACGGCTCCAGGGCTCAGGTCGATCATATAAGACATTATATATCGACCTGGGATGACCCAAAAAACGACTTACGGATCAAGCCCAATTCGTTTAAGTCATTAACTCGAAACTTCAGTCTCGAGGCCCGATGTGCATCGATCGATGCACATACTGCATCGATCGACACACCTCTTCAAAACTCAATTCAATGTGTATCCAATACACATTGATCAGATCATATGCCAATGATCAATCCCACACAAAGTGTATCCAATGATCATATGCCAATGATCAATCTCGACAATACAACTATCTTTAGAGTAAGTACAATGTGATTTCAGGACATAATCCCAACAATCTCCCACTTGTACTGGAATCACCTATTCCTATAATCCCTTTCGTCACTATATCTCGATATGGCATAAGGCAAGAGACTGTGTCATCCTTATTATAGCCAACATCATGTTCATCGAACTTCTGATTTATACTGATAAAAAAATGAATGATAATCACCTCGTTTGAGCACGGCCATGCATTTTCTCAGTATCAAATCTTCGATGGGCCCTGAGATATTTATCTCCAGTTATATAGGAGGGACAAATTCCATCTTGTTTCATCCCTGTTTCTACACATACTTCATGATACACCTAAGCAATGCCTTTATGGCCGCCATTTACGGATCGACGTTTGACAAGGTCAAAGTGCACCAATTCATACGCTAGAAAGCATGATGAACTCAGGTCTAAGAACTATACTCTATAGTCGTAATGAGAGCTCCCATGACACTGATATAACTATCCTGTGGAGTTCTCATTAAGCGGGTCAAGTCCAATCATATGTTCACCAACATATATTTATGTGACTGACTGTGATAATCATATCATTGACTCCATGAAACTTAGTCCAACAGCCACCTCACATACTAGTCTCGCGCGGTTATTGGTGCCCCACTTCAATAACCTTGACTAGGGACAATCATAATTTATGTCATCTTTTCTTATAGGGTTTCATGATCAAGTCCTCAACTTGATGACCTATATGATGACCATAAAATACTTTGGGACTATTATTTAATTATCCAATAATTAAATAATACTGATGTCAGTTTTAACTTACATAAGCACTACCAAAGCATGTCTATGCAAAGTTTATAACATAACTAAAATAACTCCCACTAGAATCAAGATCATCTCTTCAGATATCTTATACCTACAGCACTCAGAATAAATTCCGTGCTTAGGTTGTGGGAGAGACTGCGGTGTCATTGCTTGAAACAATTTCAACAAACCACACCGCCATTCAGATAAAATCACTATTCTACAGTCCACTGCTTGGAGCCTTTCCAACAGTTAGCACCGCTATTTAGACAAAGAGACTTAACCAGGTGGGAACTGGGATTCGTCTTTGTCTGTTTAACTACTTTCAACTAGTTCGTCACTTTATCAGTTCACCACGAACCTATCCTTAGTGTTCCTTAAACACTTGGGATATTTCTGGTAACTGTTCAGTGATTATTACCGGAATATATTGGTATTTTCTCGTCATGCTTTATGCGTAAACTGCATCTAGACGAGCTCAAAATGTGGCATTCATGATGGATTCTATTGCAGCAGCATTATAATTCACACTTATTAATATTAGTTCAGACAGTGTTCGAAAACACTTCTTCTTGCTAATATTGTTACTAGCTCAGCCAATGTGCAAGACACTGCATCTCGCTTAGATTATTGCCACAAGACCTATGGTATGAAGCCATTCTTGGAATTAAGCACATATGGACTGTCCAATACCTTATTATCATAATGATTTTGACATAATCCAATTAGCCTTTCTGATCCATTTCAATGGATCATTGTTCCAAGAACTTTTACGGCCTTCTCCCATGTCTATCGTTCAAATTTTACTTCCGACCCAAATTTTGATAAGACTTTAGTGTCAGAACGTTGTTTATGAGATTAAGTATGTTACCTACATACAGTGTGAGAATTGCAATTACGCTCCCACTAGTCTTCTTGTAAATGCATGGTTTCTTTCTTTCTGATCAAGTCAAAACTTTTGACCACACTATCAGAATGTTGATTCCAACTCCAAGATGTTTGCTTCAATCCAGAAATGGATCGGTGAAGCTAACATGCATACCCAGCCAATTTTCGGAGTTGGGGCTCACCATCGCTTCTTTGAATTTCGCATGCTCGTCACTTTTCAATGATCAACGGATCACGACAATCGGCTACGAGAAATCACTCTCGAGTTAGTGACGGATCCTATCGGATCTGCGAATTTCAGGCTCCACAGGTGTAGATCCTACAACACTTTGTAGATCTCACCACTGCTCTCCCTCAACAGGTTGAGCAGCCTCCTGTGTTTATCGAATTTCTTCGATGTGTACTTTTACTCCCACTGTTCCCTTTGGAAAGTACGATCTTTCTTAAAGAACACAGTTCCGGACAACAAAAGTAATATGCCTTGTGATAGGTGTATAGTTTTATCCCTATTCTACTGCAAGTGCACAGTTAATGCAATCGTAGTATATAAGGTATCGAATCCCACAAGGACTCTCAGTCACACAATAGATTAATAGCAGTTTGGATTAAATTAAGCGAAGCAGATGTGAAGACAGTAAGCGAAATAAAAGGCGAATCAAGTGAGTTTGTAAGCAAGAGGGCGAAGCGTTAGGTTTCAGGAGTTCTCAGGAAATCAGGAACGCAAGCAATCAATCTATCTAGATCCAATCAGTAACTATTCTAGAACTCAAACACTGATATAGAATTAACCAAATTCCTTTGCGATAATTCTCTAAGTCTAAGTGCAGCAAACCAAACTTCCGTTTGCGAGAACTAACAGATTAAACTAGCATTAATTCCAAGTTTGATATGTTCACAATTAAACTAAACCAAACTTCCGTTTGCGAACAATTTAATTGCTTATCTAGGTTCTTTCTAGTTAAATTAATCAACTTCCGCTGAATTAATCAACCTAACATCATAACTCTGATTAGCTACTTCAGATTTAGCATTAAGAACAACTTAGATAAAGAACTAGCAGATATAAATCTCTACAGATTGATTTAAACTATAATTCTCTGAAATCCCTAATGAGAATCCTTCGACCTAACAGGTGATCTACTCAGACATGTTCATCGAAACAGAAAACATCTTAAGTAGAAAACCAAATATCATAAAATCAAATAAGAACTGGGGTTCAAAATCAAGTCTCTTTCGAGATCAGGATCAGCCCCTCAACTCTCTCTAAGTAAAACTTAACGTAAGAAAAGCTTATCAAGCGTAGCCTAACAAGTGGCTGTAAAACCTAATTATAATCCTAAAACACGTTTTGGGGCTTCTTTGCAAATATCAGTAACTTCTAGGCAGAATTGCAATTTCATTATTCTTCATTAAACCGCCGTTTGGCCCATCTCGCTGGTGCATCGATCGATGCTAGGAATGCAACGATCGACACCCTTCTCTGTTTCGGACAGTGAACTCTATCTCTCGGCCAAATACTCCAATTAGCTCCAGAAAGTGTCTAAATCACCAAATGTGCTCCAAATGTGTTTGTACCTAATAAACACCTGAAAAGACTCTAAAACATAGTAAAAGACTCGATAAATAACACATATACCATGGTTAAAAGCCATAAAATCCATGGTATATCAACTCCCCCACACTTAGCTCTTGCTTGTCCTCAAGCAAAGACAAAGAACTAAATGTAGTCAAGAGGTTTGAAAACTCTTCAGAAACTCATTTCATCCTAGAAGCTACAATAATCAGATTCCCCTTAGTAAACCACTGCAAGAATCAATCACAGGATATCAAGACCACAATGTACTTCCCCCACACTTAGCAACTGTCCTAGGTAAACTCCACAATCACATCCAAGCATTCAAATTCTCCCTACTGACTTCTGCAAGTATTTAAGTGCGGTCTCACCTAAGGAGTATCGATCTAAAGGCACATGGATTCTTACCTTATCAGCTCTAGACCACCATACTATCTTTCTCTAGTCCCTTTCTTCTCTTTCCCTTCTTTAACAACTGATTTTTCCCCACTGGGTATCATTTTATTTTTTTTATCAGTGTTCTTCCCGTTATGGGGTGTACTTTGGACACATTCCATGGATCACATGAGAGATAATAGTGTTTGCTACTATTCCCATGACCACTTCGGAGTTACTAACTCATCCTCAGTTTATTATTATTATTTTTTTTTTTTTACTTTACAGAAGGGGAGAATGGGACCAAATAGGACAGGTTTACAGGCTGTGTCAGAACTAACAGGGAATCCGACATAAAGCATACCAAGCCCTTAGGTGAGAAATCTAAGTCAGTATTAAGGTTGAAGTCAGTAAAGGATCCTCTGATACCTGAAGTGATGTGGGTGTTCCCAGTAGGTTGATCCGTGTCTGGGTTTTCTAATAGTCATAGATAGATCCTGCAACTTCATCCCAATGGTTACTTAAGTTCCTGCAAGTCTTGTAAATCTTCTCAGAAAATCATAGTTTCTTACTTAAACGATTTTGACTCAATAAAACAAATTTTTTTGAAAAACGGACTGACTCTTAAGAAAACAGAAAGATATAAGTCAGTAGCACCTCCCCCACACTTAAGACACACTGTCCCCAGTAGTGTCCAGCGAAGGATCGGTAAAAAGAAAGTAAAAATTGAAAAGGATGTTTGAGTTCTGTCGGGTTTTTACCTCTGTCGCACAAGCATCGATCGTTGCAATAAATGCATCGACCGTTACTTGGCGATTTTTCGTTGAGTGTCGATCGTTGCTCAAAGCAGCAACGATCGTTGCAATGCGTGTATCGGATCAGACAGCTAGTTAGCAGGTTAGTCTGTCGGGTTATGTCAATTTATAAAACCTGCAAGCTGAAAACACTAGAGACATAGTAAAATCGAAGCAAAAGAAGTACCGAACAAAGTACAAATCATCCAAACATAGCAAATCCTAAGTAAATGAAAAACAAAAGTGCAAGAAAAGATAAAAAGTCAGAATACAGAACCGAAAGTATGGAGACTACTCTCACTCGCTCACATCGTCTATCCCACCATATAATGCATCGTCATCAGCTGCCTCGGGGGCGGGATCGGTATCAGTCGGAGATCGCTGTCGACGACGGTCAGGTACGGGCTGATGGACCTGTGGTGGCCTCCTGCAGCTGCAAGTACGCATGAAGTTCCAAAGAACTCGAAACATACCGTCGGATCTCTCTCTCCACTCTGCCTCAGAATAAGCACCGTAAGCCATCGCAGGCTCAGGAAAGGGACCCACAATGTCGACAGGGGCAGGCGCGGGCGCAGGAGCAGGGGCAGAGGATGTCGAAGCTCGTGAGGAAGGCTCTCCCAGCGGATGAGCCATGGTCGGAATCCCACGCTGCGCAGACTCAGGAGGCTGAAATCTCAGTGCCTCTAAAGTGTCAATCTGTGTCCATCTGGCAGCGGGAAGCTCGATACCAGTCCTCCCAGTGGTCGGATCAGTGTAAACCCAAATGCGCCCCTCCTTGAGCCAGGTAGCGCTCTGCAGATGACTGAGATCCAAAAACTTGATAGGTGTATAGTTTTATCCCTATTCTACTGCAAGTGCACAGTTAATGCAATCGTAGTATATAAGGTATCGAATCCCACAAGGACTCTCAGTCACACAATAGATTAATAGCAGTTTGGATTAAATTAAGCGAAGCAGATGTGAAGACAGTAAGCGAAATAAAAGGCGAATCAAGTGAGTTTGTAAGCAAGAGGGCGAAGCGTTAGGTTTCAGGAGTTCTCAGGAAATCAGGAACGCAAGCAATCAATCTATCTAGATCCAATCAGTAACTATTCTAGAACTCAAACACTGATATAGAATTAACCAAATTCCTTTGCGATAATTCTCTAAGTCTAAGTGCAGCAAACCAAACTTCCGTTTGCGAGAACTAACAGATTAAACTAGCATTAATTCCAAGTTTGATATGTTCACAATTAAACTAAACCAAACTTCCGTTTGCGAACAGTTTAATTGCTTATCTAGGTTCTTTCTAGTTAAATTAATCAACTTCCGCTGAATTAATCAACCTAACATCATAACTCTGATTAGCTACTTCAGATTTAGCATTAAGAACAACTTAGATAAAGAACTAGCAGATATAAATCTCTACAGATTGATTTAAACTATAATTCTCTGAAATCCCTAATGAGAATCCTTCGACCTAACAGGTGATCTACTCAGACATGTTCATCGAAACAGAAAACATCTTAACTAGAAAACCAAATATCATAAAATCAAATAAGAACTGGGGTTCAAAATCAAGTCTCTTTCGAGATCAGGATCAGCCCCTCAACTCTCTTTAAGTAAAACTTAACGTAAGAAAAGCTTATCAAGCGTAGCCTAACAAGTGGCTGTAAAACCTAATTATAATCCTAAAACACGTTTTGGGGCTTCTTTGCAAATATCAGTAACTTCTGGGCAGAATTGCAATTTCATTATTCTTCATTAAACCGCCGTTTGGCCCATCTCGCTGGTGCATCGATCGATGCTAGGAATGCAACGATCGACACCCTTCTCTGTTTCGGACAGTGAACTCTATCTCTCGGCCAAATACTCCAATTAGCTCCAAAAAGTGTCTAAATCACCAAATGTGCTCCAAATGTGTTTGTACCTAATAAACACCTGAAAAGACTCTAAAACATAGTAAAAGACTCGATAAATAACACATATACCATGGTTAAAAGCCATAAAATTCATGGTATATCACCTTGGTTTCCCTAGGACAACCAGCGAGGTATAACTTATCAGATTTGGGTTCAAGTTTGTTTATTGACTACTGTCTTACACAAACCTTGCAATCCCAATTAATCAGAAAAACAAATTTGGAAATCACCCAGTCCACATCCAATGTGGTGTTTTTCACTGATTCTAATAGAAACTTATTTAGCGTAAATATAGACATTTTAGAACGTATTCTTAAATGATTATGGAAGATTCCTGTGACTCATCATTAATCGGAGCATATCTAATAAGATCCGATTCATTCTGTTAGATGATCACCCAACTCTTGACTCAAGTATTTTTCCTCCGCGATTCAATCGAGGATTTCAATACTTCTGTCAAATTGGTTCTACACTTCATCTTGGAACTCCTCAAGGGATTCCTGCTCGTGTCTCATCAAATGAACACAGCCATACTTATTGATGCCATCAATAAGATAATGAAGTACAGAAGATTTTCTCAGGCATTAATACTCGTTAGGCCGCATACATCAGTATGTGAAAGGCCCAATAAGCTTCTGACCCGTTTCCTTTAGCTCTGCTAAAAGGGCCTTAGTCATTTGGTCCAGTGAACAGAATTCATATCTCAAATGAGTTCATTACTATGGAACTTCTGAATCCGCTTCACTCTGTATGGTCAAAAGATAATGCCAAGGAAAATCGAGTTTAAGTTATCAGACTTAGATATGTGTTATATTTTAACTTTTGCTGGTTTAAGATATAAAACCCATTCCAAATGGGGTGCTACTATATGATATTTCATTAAGATCTAAAGAACAAAACTTGTCTTTTATCAAAATGAGAAACATCCAAATTCTTTACAAGAAAATGAAAGACATTTCTGCACAAGGCAGATACATAGTAGCAATTACTTAATTTCTAAAACCAAGTATGAAAGGCTCCTACAAGTGGAGAATCTCTACGGCTCATGCAGCAACCATTGCTTCAGACCAGACGCGCAGTTCCACTTGCCCTTTCTTCAACGTTCTACCGTTGCTTAGGTCCTGCATATTTCAAAAAAATATCAATACCACCACTAGTATCCAATACTCACGTAGAACTTGAATTAATAACACAATACCTGAAAGAGAAGTATCATACATCTCCTTCATCTCTTGTGAATCTTCCAAGAATTTAATGCAATCTCTCTTCCAATGCCCCGACTCATCGCAGTAGAAGCACTTTCTAACACCAGATGGGCCTGACTTGGGCTTATAAGATGACACAAGCTTATCCTGATTCCAAATCTGGACGGCCCTGCCTCTACCCTTGCCAACACAAGATTTCTCAAATCTTTTACCCTTTATGATGTCATGCTCTGCTGTTTTGAGCATGCCATGCAGCTCAGTCAACGTCTTCGTCAAGCCTTTCTTGATATAGTTCTTAATGAACTTGTCATAGCTTGACGGCAGTGACTGCAGAATGATGTCAGTAGCCAACTCTAAGCTGACATGACATCCCAGTTTCCTCAGGTTATCAATGTAACCCATCAGTTTAATGACACGAGGACTTACTGGAGCATCTTCTGGTAGCTTGCACCCAGTGAGAGACTTCACCATCTCGAATCTCTCAACTTGTGCCAGATCCTGAAACTTCAGTTTCAGGCTGGTGATCATCTCTATTGGCGACTCCATGTTCTCGTACTGACTCTTCAAGTCTGAGTTCATGGTAGCCAACATCAGACCACACACATCTACCACATCAGTATAATGCTTATTCCAAGCATTATACACTGCATGCGAGCGATTGGTCCCAAGCCTTTCTGGAAGAGCCTTTTCAAGGACATAGTTGAGAATGAATCTCAGATTCCGATACCAATCCAGGAAGTTGGATCCATTTAACTTGTCCTTCTCAAGGACGGATCGCAACGAGAAAGTAGTCATAGACATAAGCTAAAATCCAAGAAAAACAAAGATTTAGTTATGTATATGATGAGAAATCTTTAATAAGAAAACTCGCATTATATTCAACCAATATTTCCTCTATGAATATAATGATCCAAGATCCTCAGATTACTAAAATTTGAGTGGGCGACTCGCCGTTATTCAGACTTTAGTTATCTAGGTAAGCAAATCATTGCTAATTGTACCCAGTACAACCTTTGGTTGTGGATGAGACAAACTATGTCTAATCCACTCTGATGTCTCCGGGCCCAGAACTTCCGATTGCCAGTCAAGTAAAACCAATCTTTTATGTCTTGTGATCACTAACAGTTGCACTGCAAGTCTGTCAATGATCACCTGCCTCACTCACGTCGCAGTGGATACCAAGGACTCCAAGAATATCCAACAAACGACACAAGTTTCGACAGTAGACAAGATTTGGGCAAGACATCAAGATTACTTGATATTTAATTGAGGGAACTCAACTCTGAAATGTTAGCATATCAATCTCTTAGGTCATGTAATTGTTGATGTCAATGCACTGCAAGTCCATCAACTTTATTACCTGTCTTACTCACGTGATTGTGGACACCAAGCTCTTGGCTAGACATCCCACAACGAAATGAGTCTTGACAGTTGACCATATTGAAGCTAAGCTCTAATCAAGGTTTTGGTCGAGTTTGGTTTCTGCAAATTCAAGGTTCAATAACCAGAATTTCGAGCACTGTATCGATCGACGAAAACTGTGTCTGTCGATCGACACCACCAAACATAACCGGATTTCAATAACCGGTTAATTCAATTAACCCGGTTCATCGAACCAGTCATGTCGATCGACGCAGCCCATGTGTGACGATCGACACAGACCTAAACCGTAGATAGTTTTGATAACCGGCTCAATCCAATTGAACCGACTCATCAGATCAAATTGATCTTAACCAATCGGTTTATACCAAATGGGATAATCAGTTCAATCCAATTGAACCAATTCATCCAATTTAAACCGTTTTAACCAGTTTCAACTAATTGCAATAACCGGTCCAATTCAATTGAACCATATTATCCAATCAAACTGATTTAACCATACGAGATAACCGGTTCAATCCAATTGAACTGATTCATCCTGTCGCACGGCCTGTGTCGATCGATGCACCCAGTGTATCGATCGACACAATGCGATTTCTAGATCGAAACCATTCTCTGATTAGGCGAATTCGCGGTGCATCGATCGACACAAACTTGTGTCGATCGACGCTATGCGAAAACACAATCGCTTTTGTATTTTCGCGCTGCATCGATCGATGTACCCAGTGCACCGATCGATGCTGTGCGAAAACCCTAAATCAGTTTTTGTTGTTTTCGCGCTGCATCGATCGACACACCCAGTGCATCGATCGATGCTGTGCGAAAACACAGTTCTTCGTTTTCGATATCAACAAATCCGAGATTTTTTAATTACAAAATGAATCCTAGCTAGCATCAATTCAATCAAAGTTCCATTTAATCGAATTCTAGGCTACTGATTCAATCTATTAAAACCCTAAGGCTCTGATACCACTGTTGGAATCCCTAAGATCCAGGGTCTAGGTGATTGAATCTAAGAACTGACCTCGAGTTTACATGTAGGTTGGCAGCGGAAATTGGAGCAGGTAAACGAGATCTAGAGCGCCTCAATCGCTGCGCCTCTATCGTAGTCCACACGCACACAAGCTGGAATCCGCCGGGATGCTAGTACCGGGAATCGGATCTCCTGTGGATCTATGAGTTTTGTGTCTCTGCTTTCTCTCTGAGAAGCAACACCGACGGCTCCAGGGCTCAGGTCGATCATATAAGACATTATATATCGACTTGGGATGACCCAAAAAACGACTTACGGATCAAGCCCAATTCGTTTAAGTCATTAACTCGAAACTTCAGTCTCGAGGCCCGATGTGCATCGATCGATGCACATACTGCATCGATCGACACACCTCTTCAAAACTCAATTCAATGTGTATTGGATACACATTGATCAGATCATATGCCAATGATCAATCCCACACAAAGTGTATCCAGCTTGCTTAGGTGTGTGACCCTGTAGGTTCACACGATACTAGAAATGAGTTAAAACTCATTTGTCATAAGTGGTTTCTAGCAAAACATTATGACTATCTAGTATCACATGAATTGTCCGATCTCGACAATACAACTATCTTTAGAGTAAGTACAATGTGATTTCAGGACATAATCCCAACATGTTATATATCAACTAATGCATTTTATAAGTTTTAGTTTTTGTGACCGGGTAAAACGATTTACATATCTAAATTACCTTTTACCTGAAAAACCATTTTATATTAGCGTTTTGATTATAGAGAAAACAAGTAGAAAAGATGAAAATGTTGATTTTTTTTCCTTCTTTTTTTAGTATAGTGTCAAAATGGAGTGGGTCAGCTTTAGTAAATTTAGGTTTTGAATACTGTTCTGCTTTTATTTCTCGGTTTTTGGTAATCACTGATTTTTAAGTGTTGTGTTTGTAGGATATGATCTGATTTTTCCGGTGTTTTAGTTATTGGTTTTGTGTTGATTGGTTGTTATTTCTATATATTATTGTTTTTACTTTATCTTTTATTATATGTTGTTTTGTTTTGACTCTAATATCGTTATTTTGATATTTGTTTCTAGTGTTTTCTGTTTGTATATGTTAGTATCCAAATTTTGTATTTAATTTTAGTAATCAAATGAAAAATTTCTAGTGAAATAAAAAGTATCGAAATGGAGAAGTGTAGTGTGTTTTTGAACGCACTATGAGAAAGACACTCTCAACGACAGTGAGAATATGTTTAACTCCCGACAGATCACACAAGTAGGTGTCTGGTACCGCAGTACATTTTTGGATCTGTAGAAAATCCCATATTTTTGTTATGATTAAATGTCATAAAATCTTATTGACAAAGAAAGAAAGATAGAATTGAATGGGTTGGTTGTAAGCATGCATTCACTGCTGGCCATTTGAGTCTTCTCTTGTCGC
Source organism: Orychophragmus violaceus (assembly GCA_030180135.1). Lineage (NCBI taxonomy): Eukaryota > Viridiplantae > Streptophyta > Magnoliopsida > Brassicales > Brassicaceae > Orychophragmus > Orychophragmus violaceus. Next base: position 3,619,028 of record CM058230.1, read on the forward strand.
CTTCGGATTACATAAGTGGAGAGTTTTTTTTTTTTGCTTTAAGTAATAAAGCAATTACCTTTTTCGTATGAAAACAAAGCAATTAGCTTTTATATTTCAACATTTTTCTTCTCATAAAATTAAAATAAAATAAAATGGTAAGTGAACTCCACCCTGTATTTGTTTGATAAGTACATTTTCTTGTCATGTGCATGCACTTGCCCAACTTTTTCCCCAAAAATATTTGTCTTTTCTTTGGCTTCAATTATTAGACAAATTATTTTCTCTAAACTTTGATTTTTTAAGTCCAGTGTCCTCCTTTTTCCATGAAGCTTCTAACACTTTTTTGACGAGTGAAATGTGAAAACTCATGAAGATTCGAAGAAAATTCATTGACCATAAAAAGATTCGTAGATATATAGATCGACTAAAGTAATTACGGTACGCAAAATTATTTTAATCATTTTAAAATAATTTAAAAATATCAGTTTCTATAAATTTGATTACTTTCAGATGGCAATATGCAATATCAAGTTTTTTTATAATCGTAAGAGAAAAAATGTTGTTGTTACTAATTGTTGTTTAAGTTCGTTAATTAAACTTTACTAGTCTTTGTTTCATATGATTCCATGCATGCATGCAGCATGTCTACTATGCAATGACGTCAAATAGTATTTTGTTTATTCATAGAAATACTAAATACATGTTTTTAGTTATTATCATTAATCAAAGTCTGAATCCCTTAACTACATTTTAACACTGGAGAACTAATGAAGTCTAATTAACCCCCATGAGAAAACTATTCTGGCGTATTTATTTATTTATTTATTTTTAACTCTTAATTAATACCTTATATCATTGAACTTGGTTTTGGTTGTGTCATCTCATTGGAAACTTTCTGTCCGAATTGTTATGGTGTAGCAGTTTGATCAGTATGTGCTGTGCATGGTATCGCAGTTAATTTCAGACGGTATTGAGTGAATACATGTTATTAGTTTACATGAGTTTTATAAAACCACAAGTTGTTTTATCTTATAATTTTTAATATAATAATATAAGCCTAAAGCTTATGTTTATATTGCTTATGCTCAAAACCGACTATGTATGTAACTAATATGTGTTCGCTAAAATACCTAACCAAACTTATTCGAACGTGCCCGGTTAATTATTCACATTAAGACGCCAGCTTTGAAAACATTGGATTGCTTTGCCTAAACCAATCAGTATCTACTCTATTCTTCTTACTCTATTCTATGAATCATAGACTATGATAGGCTCTTTGATAGCATCTAGCTTAATTAAGAATAAGCTATCATTGTAATTATACTTTGGCGCTTAATTAGACTATTTTATACATTATCCTTATCCCACCCTAGTTTTTTTTTTGACGAAATGAGAACTTTATTTATCGTAATAATGAAAGATCATTGTACAAAGGTTTGTATAGCCAAACAGGAAGGCTATTACAATCTGAATAAAATATTTTGTTCGGAGGACCATTTTTGGCCAGTAAATGAGAAGCAACATTTGAATTTCTACGTACAAAGCTATAGGAAAGGACATTCACTTTTGGTCCCCAAAAATTGATTTCGTTTAGTAAATTTACTAAACTAATATCTCTGGTTTTACCCGATAAGATATTGATTAATACTTGTGAATCACCTTCGAAAATTATGTTTTTATATCCTAAACACCAAGTGTTAAAGATAGCTAATACATTATCCTTATCCCACCCTAGTTACATAACTTTATAGTCACAAGAACTCAAGCTATAAAGCCTATAATGGCAAATAAAATAATAGCATAAAAGTTTTTTCCTTCCGACTTTTCAAAGATTTGAAATACATGCTTTTGTTTGCACTCACTCACTGGTGCCTGCTGGCGTGGAATCAATTATTAATTGTGTCCACCAAATCATGATATGACAAATGATTTTTTCATTTACTTACTCGGCACTATATATATTAACAAAAATATAATTATACTTCTTTTTATTGTTTTATGTCGGAAAAAGAAGAGTCCACCGGAAAAGATAGTCCATAAAGACTTTATACATGGCTATTATGGAGCAGAATTCACTTATTAGTTATATATTATTTTTAATTATTAATTCAATTATATATTGCATTGTCTTTTGTGTACACACTAGTAAAAACTCTAGAATGAAAATTTCCTTTCAGATTAAAAATACTCATTTGGTTTTTTTTTTTTTGAATTGAGTTTTTTTTTTAACCAGGTATCCGGGCTCCCACCTTAGGTGGGTCCCGACTAGTGCGGATGGTCAATTCTGACATTACCGCTTTGTCCTGGTGAACCGGCGATGACCTTGGATTAATCCCTCGGTGACCAAGAATCGAACCTGAGTGGCGGGAGGTTACTAACACTCCCTTTACCACTAGGATACGAGCTCCTGGTTCATTTGGTTTTAAGCTAAGAGTCAAGAGTCTTGCGACATATAGCCACTTCCTAATTAACTTTAGAAAAGGTTAAAGGTATGTGGTTGCAGCTCGTGTGCCACAAGAATCATGTATATATAATATCAATGCAGATTTACAAGTTATTATGAGTAGGAGTTGTATTTTATATAACTTATTAACACTTAACACCCTAATCGAAGACTTCGAAGTATATATCACACACACACATATATATATATATATATAGATATAGATATATATCAATACTTAATATAATAAAACATTTCGTTATATGAAAATTGAGAAATTTGAATTTGAATGAATATAATTGCTATTAACTTTTATATTTGGAAGCTATTTTTGACAAAATTCAAAATCAAACTGTTTTAATCCAATAATAATAATTCTAACACGAGTGACTATAAAAAAGAGTCATTTTTCATTTTCAAGATGTGAGTAACCAGATATAGCTTGTGTTAATCTATAAGACCAGTCCAAAATATCTTGCAAGTGACAAATCTATAATCTGAACTTGTTTGTGTTGATTTATTCATGAGGCTAATGGCCTTTATATAGTACATAGATTGGGTAAAGATAAACACAACTTAAGTATATCTAAAACACTTTGATAATATTATATCTATAGAGAGTTTATCTCTATCTTCTAGATTCTTCCATAATCTTGAATTCATCTCGACCTTTGATTTCCACCGGTCTTCGATTCTTGATTTGGTTCGGTTTAGGTCGATCTCATCGATCTCCCAATACTCCCCCGCAAGCTCATACGTGGGAAACACGTATGAGATTGGACAATCATTAAAATATCGGTTTTATACCCGGTTTTCGGGTTATCTTCACGGCTTTATACTCGGCCATCGAGTCATCTTCGCGGCGTTATACTCGGCCGTCGAGTCATCTTCGACGTTTATACCCGATCGTAGGGTTCTTTAAATAAAGGACAAAATTCGCGATTGCGTTGTCCAGAGATAATTCGCAATTGCGAAGTAGAAAAATAACTCACGAGGGTGAGAAGTCAAATTAAAAGGATGTTATTCGCGAGAGCGAAAAAAAAAACAGAGGATGTTATTCGCGAGGGCGAAAAAACATCAAGATTGAACGAATCAAACAATAGATTCATGTTCATAATCAAAATCTTTCTTTTTTTTTTTTAATTAAGGAAACCAATCACATTGGCTTTATAACGTAGAAGACTCATTAGTTAACCACAAAATTTTTTTTTTTTTTTTTTTTTTTTTTTTTTTTTAAAACAAGCTATGCCATCGCTGAAACAAAAGGCAAATCACAAATTTTTTTTTTTTTTTTTTTTTTAAATCGGTAAAAAAAAGAAAGAAAAATAAAATCAAACGATGGAAATAGAAAACCACTACATAACTCATAGAGAAAGAAGAAGTCGCTTAACTTTTCCTCACGTAAACAACGATTTCCTTCTTTTTTTTTTTTTTTTTTTTTTGGAAAACAAAACCAGAAAAATAGAAACGGAAGCATTAGCTTTGATCCCGAAAGATCGTCTGCTCTGATACCATGACAAATCTATAATCTGAACTTGTTTGTGTTGATTTATTCATGAGGCTAATGGCCTTTATATAGTACATAGATTGGGTAAAGATAAACACAACTTAAGTATATCTAAAACACTTTGATAATATTATATCTATAGAGAGTTTATCTCTATCTTCTAGATTCTTCCATAATCTTGAATTCATCTCGACCTTTGATTTCCACCGGTCTTCGATTCTTGATTTGGTTCGGTTTAGGTCGATCTCATCGATCTCCCAATAGCAAGCTTTCTAGTATAGCGAAATTCGTAGTCAACGGAAACTAAATCCATAAACCAAAATGCAATGTAGCATACGCGAACCTTGAATGTAATTTTGGTTCCATTTGGTTTTGTTTTTATTTAGGATTTTTTTTATTAATATATATATATAGTTAAAATAACTCTATATATATTAAATTAATGTTGTTAAAATTGAATTATCACTTTATATATTAAATTTATTAATTAATATATATATATATATATATATATATATGTATATTTGTATTTATACGGGTTTAATGTTTTAGGTCTAGTTTTGTTCAGTTGACGTTACTTATGAAGAAAAACTATTAGATTAATATTGGACTCCATCTCCATAACATAATGTAGGTGTTTGTGACCAATATTTTTTTATATATACTATAACATAATAATGTTCTATTGGTCAATACTTATATATGGTCCTACTCCTATGGATTTGGTTTCAATTTTGTATATGCATTTCTTTAATATTTTTAAATTTATTTCAATTTCAATATTATTTTAGGATGGTCAAAGAAAACCATATATATAATACATAACAATTTAAAGTATCTATCAAAATGCTCGTATATATTCCACACATTTACTGTATAATCAGAAAACATAACAGTATGGTTGGGTATCAAGTAGCTATAGTTTAATCGAAGATGATTAGATCAGCACCATATAAAATAATGATGTCATTATTATATTTTTTTAATAAACAAATATAAAAGGAAAGAAAAATAATAATAATGATTTACAATCACAAGATAAGCCAAAATTTGAATATTTAATGGTTACAAGCAGATAAGAAGTTTACTTCAAAGCGGCAAAGCAAATTGGTTAGCGCCGGCCAAAAATTTCCGATGTGATAAACAAGCTTTCACTTAACTCAACCACCGTCACCCCATCCGTCATGTCTCCGTCGTCTCTGAATTTCCGATTCTTCTCTTTCCTCGTTATCTCTCTGTTCTCCTTCGTTTCGTCAGATGATCTTCAAGTCCTACTCAAGATCAAATCATCTCTCCTGGATTCGAATCCCGGCGTTTTAGATTCATGGAAGCTGAACTCCGGTGCCGGTCCCTGTGGCTTCACCGGAATAACCTGCGATCCTAAAGGCTCTGTTACAGAGATTGACCTCTCCCGTCGAGGTTTATCTGGGAAATTCCCATTCGCTTCGCTTTGCGAGCTCAAGAGTCTTGAGAAACTCTCTCTCGGATTCAACTCACTGACCGGAATCATCCCCAGTGATATGAACAACTGCACGAATCTCAAGTATTTGGATCTCGGCAACAATTTCTTCTCCGGTCCTTTCCCTGAATTCTCCTCTCTAAGCCACTTACAGTATCTATATCTCAACAACAGCGCGTTTTCCGGCGTGTTCCCGTGGAAATCGCTACGAAACGCGACGGGACTCGTCGTATTGAGCGTCGGCGACAATCCTTTCGATACGTCGTCGTTTCCGGAAGAGGTTGTTTCTCTGACGAGACTCACGTGGCTCTATTTATCCAACTGTAGCATCACGGGGAAAATCCCTCCGGCGATCGGAGACTTGATGGAGCTTCGAAACTTGGAGATTTCCGACAGCGGTCTCACCGGAGAAATCCCGCCGGAGATCGTGAAACTCAACAAACTCTGGCAGTTAGAGCTTTTCAACAACAACTTAACCGGGAAATTTCCTCCCGGTTTTGGAAGATTGACGAATCTGACTTACTTAGATGCTTCCACAAATCAATTATCCGGTGACTTATCGGAGCTCAGATCTCTAACCAATCTCGTTTCTCTACAACTCTTCGAAAACCAGTTAACCGGTGAGATTCCGCCGGAGTTTGGAGAATTTAAGCATCTCGTCAACATCTCTCTCTATACCAACAAATTAACCGGTCCTCTACCTCAACGACTCGGTTCACTCGCTGATTTTGATTTCATCGATGCATCTGAGAATCAGTTAACCGGACCGATCCCACCAGATATGTGCAAACGAGGGAAGATGAAAGCTGTCCTCCTCCTTCAAAACAAACTCACCGGCGTCATCCCGGAGTCGTACGCCAACTGTTTAACTTTGGAACGTTTCAGAGTTAGTGATAACTCACTCAACGGAACAGTTCCGGCCGGACTTTGGGGATTACCGAAGGTCGAGATAATCGACTTAGCTATCAACAACTTCCACGGTCCGATCACCGCCGATATCAAAAACGCGAAAAAGCTTGGAGCTTTGTATCTAGGGTTCAACAAGTTCTCTGATGAGATTCCTGAGGAGATTGGTGACACGGAGGGTCTAACTAAGGTCGAGCTTAACGATAACATGTTTTCCGGGAAGATTCCGAGCTCTATAGGGAAATTTAAGGGACTTAGTAGTTTAAAGATGCAGAGCAATGGCTTCTCCGGCAACATACCAGACTCGATCGGATCGTGTTCGAGTCTCAGCGATGTAAACATGGCTCAAAACTCGCTAACCGGTGAGATCCCACACACGCTTGGATCTCTTCCGACACTCAACGCTTTGAATCTTTCGGACAATAAGCTTTCCGGGAGAATCCCGGACACTTTGTCGTCTCTAAGGCTTAGCCTTCTTGATCTGTCAAACAACAGATTATCAGGTCGTGTCCCACTGAGTTTGTCTTCATATACCGGTAGCTTCAATGGAAACCCTGGACTCTGCAGCATGACGATCAAATCCTTTAACCGGTGTATAAATTCTTCAGGATCGAATCGAGACAGTCGCATCTTCGTTCTGTGTATAGTTTTCGGTTCACTAATCTTACTAGCCTCTCTTGTGTTTTTCTTGTACCTCAAGAAAACCGAGAAGAAAGAAAAACGTAGTCTGAGACATGAATCTTGGAGTATAAAGTCGTTCCGAAGGATGAACTTCACTGAAGATGAGATCATCGATTCGATCAAAGAAGAGAATTTGATTGGTAGAGGAGGTTGTGGCGATGTGTACAGAGTAGTACTCGATGATGGTAAAGAACTAGCTGTCAAACACATTCGGACTAGTAGTTTCACTCAGAAGAACTTCAGCAGCGCGATGCCGATCCTCAATGAGAAGGAAGGAAGATCGAAGGAGTTTGAAACAGAGGTGCAAACACTAAGCTCAATACGTCACTTAAACGTGGTGAAACTCTATTGTAGCATAACCAGCGATGACTCGAGCTTACTGGTGTATGAGTATTTACCTAATGGGAGCTTATGGGACATGCTTCATTCGTGCAAGAAGTCGAATCTTGGTTGGGAAACACGGTATGATATAGCTCTTGGTGCAGCGAAAGGGCTTGAGTACTTGCACCATGGATATGAGAGACCGGTGATTCACCGTGATGTTAAGTCAAGTAACATATTACTAGATGAGTCCTTCAAGCCTAGGATTGCGGATTTCGGTCTCGCCAAGATTCTTCAGGACAACAATGGTGGACTACATTCCACTCATGTCGTTGCTGGGACGTACGGTTACATAGCTCCAGGTAAAGAGACTTGAACCTTTTATTGATCAGCTTTGTTGTGGTCTTACACATTGATGTAGCATTCGGGTATTCGGTTCGGTTCTGGTTCTTTCGGTTCCTAAGTTTAAGATCTAATGGTTATATTTTTTTCGGTTCGGATCCAGTTCGGTTTTCGCTGATTCTGGTTCAGTTCGGTTCCATAAGTGAAGAACCGTAAAATACCTGAAATTTTTGGTTATACCCGGAACCGGATCGATACCCGTGAATCCAAAGTACATGATCCAATATGTATTTTGGTCGGAACCGGAACCGAACCGAAATTTTTGGTCGGTTCTGGTTCAGTTCTTTTGTTCCGATTTTTTTACCCAGGCCTATAACATTTTTAAACATCAAATTTCTTTGCAGAGTATGGATACTCGTCGAAGGTGAATGAGAAATGCGATGTGTATAGCTTTGGAGTTGTGTTAATGGAGCTTGTCACGGGGAAAAAACCGATAGAGGCGGAGTTTGGGGACAGCAAAGACATAGTGAATTGGGTTAGTAACAGTTTGAAGAGTAAAGAGAGTGTTATGAAAATTGTGGACAAGAAGATAGGAGATATGTATAGAGAAGATGCAATCAAGATGCTGAGGGTTGCAATCATCTGCACCGCAAGACAACCTGGACTAAGGCCGACGATGAGGAGTGTGGTTCAGATGATTGAGGACGCAGAACCGTGTAGATTGATGGGTATTGTGATTAGCAAAGAGAGTGATGTGAAGATCAAAGAAATAAGTTAATGATTTGAGGCCAAAACTCTCTCTTTTTAAGTATGTTTTTGGTAACTATGAAACTTAGTGAGAGGACTAATGTGGATCATCTAAATTTGGTACGACGAGAAACTTTAGATGGAGAATGTGATTATAGTCCAGGTTATGAAATCTTAGGTAATGTATTGGTCTTTAATGTAAACTATTTCTTGTAATTGTAGAATGTTGGTATTAAAGTGATTATATAAAACGCGCTTAGCTTTTGTATAAGAATAACTCTCTTATTGTGTTTAGAAAATAACTTAAGACGCAAAACTTGTTATTATTGTCACAACTCAACAACGATATATATAATAGTAGCCACCTTTGTTGTTCCTATTTCTATTAGAACATAGATAACATCTAATTCTATTAGGATTACATTAAACCTATTTGATGTAACTAATTTTGTTTAAAGATATCTTGGATTTGCAAAATTTTAAGCTTATCCAACATGTATGATGTTTGCGACTTAGTTAATGAAGGTCAAGACTCAAGAGTCAACTACTACGTGAAATTATTAGTGGCTAGATCCTAGATGCATTATACTTCTTGACCAAAAAAATGCACTATACTTGGCTTTTTTTTGGTCAACTATACTTGGCTATTCGACTGATGAAATATGACTAACAAATTACACAATCAATTCAGTTTGTTATGGACTTCTCTGAAGACGAAACCAAATCCAAATTGAGTTGTTGTCGTGATGATGAAATGAAATTATTATCGTATAATGGGTTCAAAATAATTAAAAGGAACCGTCCCCTGTAACTTCTAAACGTTAGTCAAATGTACTTGTGCTCAATACTTATAGTTGCCGAGTTTGACCAAGACACATAAATAAGGAATTAAAGACAAAGAGAGGTATATATAATACTGTATTTCCTTCACTATCAGACAATCATGCTTATTTATGACCGGACCGCATTAGTTACAAAATATTGATAAGAAACCTAACATATTGCCACAAGACTAATCTTACAGCTTTAACAAATTTAAAAGCTGTCTTGCCCAAAAGCATTTAACAAAGTAATGAAAATATTTTCTCACATGATGCTATTATTGTAGTGAAACACTAAAAAAAGCATATGAATTCATGAGAGAATTTGTGGTGGACCAAAAGCCCACTAAATATGGCCCAGCTTTGTTAGTGGCTCAACTTGATTTTTGTCAACCAATAAAAAGCGTCACAACATCATTAACATTAACGATCCAGAGAGATTCTAGAAGCTTAAAAGTAAAAACCATACAAGAGGACCAGAGTTGTGGTCACATACAAAATTACAGCTTCTGCTGCAAAGTACATCCGATTACGTACTTTTACACAAAAACTAACCAAAGAATTGTCCTACTAATATACAACACTTTTTGTATCTTCCTCTTTATCTCAAAAAAGAAAAAGAAACATCCGCAACCAAGATTTAGTCAGCGGAATAGATCTTGGAATGACCACATTATGAATCTTGCAAAAATATCAGACTCCAAGAACTCAATGTGAGCAGCTCGACCGATGAACGAGTTGAGGTTACGACCATACAAGGTCGTGTCGAAGTTGACGTCGCAACGCATGAACACTCTCTGGTGATGAGGAGATTCTGGGGACGGCCCACGTATTTGGTCCATACAGTTATTAAGCATCTCCAAGAAAGCCACACCTCTTTTTGAGTTGTCGAAAGAAGCTGGTTGGCACGACTCGATCCTGGCTGAGTGATATGGAACATACCCATCCTATGATATTAACAAAAAGATCAATGCAACTAACACCAAATCTAACATAAAAAATTAGCACTTCTGCGTAAAACTCATTGTAACTAGCATCAAATCTAGCCATGGCCGGCCATGGGCACAGCCGAATGAAACATTGGTCTCGGCCTCCAAAATTTACTAAGCTAATATATATAGTTTTTTTGGCCCTCAAATTACCGGAAAGTTTTTTTAGTAAGCTTTACACTAAAATGTTTGTAGCCCACAAAATCTCAAGGCCAGCCCTGAATCTAGCAAGATATATCTATATTAAGATCAAGATATCTTATTGCATTGGTTACTATTATGTTAGTATACCTGAGGCGATGACAGGAGAATTATGTTCTTGAAACTGTCCAGCGTCTTTTGCTGAAAATAATTTCAGAACTGACATTAGAACCAGAGAACAAAAATTTGTTTGTAACTTTATGTATGGTACAAAATCTTGATGAAATGTTAAGGATCTTTCTCTACCTTACAGAGCTTGTAAAAGAAAGTATTCTGGAGATCAGGATCATCTGTGAGGGTAAGCTGATGAATAACCTGAGTACTCTTTAACTTCTTCAGGAGCCAAAGTCCAGAGTTAAACAAGGAATTTGAACTGTATAGATAACCCAAGTGAGGACCCGAAAGCGATAAATATGTATGTAGATACTTCTTGTATGGTTCCATCAAACTATCTGCAACAAATCCATAAGAGATAATGATGAACACAAAACAGAAGGAACTGTTTTCAAGAGAGTTATTGAGATTCTAAGAGCATTACCTGCTAGTGCAGTTCTGAGTATGACGTTGCCGATTGAATGTCCAACAAAACTCAGCTTAATGTTTTTCAAGCGCCCGTATCTCGAATGTTTATCCATTTTTTTCTTGAAGAAAGAAACAACTTCCTGTGCAAGTCTCTGCCCCATTTCCCTGATATCGCCATGTGTTTTATCCTCATTTGCCTCAGACATGAGAAACTCTATCTTTGGATCAATCAGGAGCCATTGATTCCGGATAAGCCTTAGGTCTAAGTGATGCCCCTATAGTAGTGAATAGAAATATATCATGTAATTGAATAACAAACTGAAATTATAAAAAAGCAAACGGCAACTGCAAATGTAAAACAGAGAAAAGTAACTTGAACATATGGACATTGTACCAATAAACACAATGATTATATAATGGCAATGCCAGATAAGCTTAAGAGAGAGCAAGACAATATGAAGTCACTGAAATTCTAAATGATACTTGCCTGGAAACCATGAACAAAAACAACAATCTTCAGCTCACGTCCACTATGCTGTGGGATATTATGTTTTCTTGTCCCACTCTCGTCATCATGCCCATTAAGTAAGCTAGAATCGATTTTATCAAGATGTTTCATGTACGAATTATCACTGAAAGTACGTCTTGGTGCATTCCAGACACGTTCAATTATAACAATAGGAACTCGCATAGGATCACCAAATATATGCATGTCTTGTACCGCCCGATTGTTAATCTGCACCAATAGTTGTCACAAACGAATCATTACAGCTTATGAAGCCAACAGGTACCTGAAACACAAAATAGAAAAGAAATAAAAAAAAAGAAAAAAATCAAACCCGCATTTGTGCAATACTTCGACGGTGAAGTTCAGCGCGGGTGGCTGCAACTTGCGCAGGCTGCATAAGAGCAAATATTGGATGAGTAGAGCCAAGCATTCTGATGAAATTTGGAAAACGGACACTGTAATTATAACTCACATCATTCAGCTTTACCACGCTTGTGACTCTTTTGTGCGAATTATGGTTTGAAGTATCATCCATTCCACTTATAAAATGATGAGGCATTTCAACCTTGGAGTACACCGTCCATATTGACCATTCAGCTCGTCGATCCTTTGTCCAGATATCACGAAGATGTTCCAAGATTTTTGTGTTATTATCCCTGAAAAGAACAAATAAGACCAATGATTAGATACAGTATATATAAACAATCTGAACCTGCAGGCTTATTTGACTATGGAAGTGGAAGGGAAATTACCGATGAAATTTCAGAAAGATATTCCAAAGATAATGGAGCTGTGTACCCAGTAAGTGGAATGTGCGAGAGAGATGCTCCTTTGAGAAGTTACGAAGCCAGTCATCACTTTCTAAATCAAATGAGGCATTCAACTTCTGTGCCACAAAAGGAGAAACATGCTCATAATCCAGAAGATAGTGAAACAAAATAATAGATAAAGAACACTCTGCTGCAAAATAAAGCAAGGACCTGAAGATTGCTTTGTTGCTTTCCTTGTCCTGAGCCTTCAACTTCACCAGATTTTCCTGTCGAAGTAGAGTCAGATAAAAGAGTGTTGTCCATAGTGGATACAAACTCAGACAAGTCGATTGGTTGACCAACTGCCTTGCTAAGTCTTTGCATTTCTTCAAGCAAAGTGTCACGAGCTCCAAGTAAGGCTTTAACAAATGAAACCAGCTTCTTGTCAGCAGAAGCAATGTGAGCAAAGACCTAGTGAGTTACAGAATAATCAATAAAATATTGTAAGTATCTCGAGAAAGAGGGGCATTACTACAAAATTGGATACTCAATAAAGTTATTGTCAGACAAATAATGCAACTTTGTAACATTTTATTAACTAATTGAAGAGTTGGCAATCAATTAGAAAATGTGGTCAAAATTCGAGGAAAAATAAGAAACATTTACTAAAAAACAGAGAGCTCAGTAGTTCTGAGAAACCATGAACGTTGCAGCTTTAATAAAAAATGCCAACAGAACTGCAAAACCTGATGCGTTCCAACAGGAATCATAACAGTAAGTACCAGAACACTGGTGTCTAATCTCCACAACAGCTTTAGCATTCTGAAGGTAGAGATTCTAGAGAAAAACAAGGACTCTAGCAAAAAGTTCATCTTCTTAAGAAATAGCGTCTGTTTGTGAATTTTGAAGACAATGAACATAAAGAAAAAAATCGATTTGCTCAATCAAATAAGAGTTTGGCCATGATGACATGATAGTGTAAGAGCACATACTTTTTTGGAAGACTGAGCATTGCCGCTGGCCAAATTTTTACCATTACTCGCATCACTGCAAAAAAACATATTGATATATTAACTGAAGAGATACAGAAAACTCAGTAAAACTGGAACTCAACAATGGTGAATGATGCAGAATCCAAACATAAATGGCATACCTTGACAAAATTGCAGGCCGTTTGTAAGCAGCAGATTTCATGACACTGACGTGGGCAGTTACATCGATTAGAACCGCGTGAAAAGTGTCAAAGTGCACCGGACAGTAAGAATGCAGGCCTGAGAGCGCTTTAGGAGGAATACGAAAATCATGCACTGATGCAGGACTAGCATCTGAATAATCCAGTGACATATTCTCCATAATTGGAGAATATAAAAGCTCAAACCTCAATAAAACAGCAGATGTAGCTGACCCCTGCATCATTCACAACTAGTCATTAAATCTACTTGTCTTCTAGGTCAACCAAGTACACAAGTAAATCATTTATCACAATTGGATTAATATTGTTGCTAACTATGCACAACAAAATCAGCAGCCTCACAAACATAATTCCGTTAATACTTGACAAGACATTTGTTCATATTACACTAGAAGGAACCTAGGAAAAAGAAAAGAATAGAAAGACTAGTACCTCATATCTTTCCAGTGGCATAGTAAAAGAGACCATCATACATAGACGAACATCTTGCCTTGCATATTTTATGCGAAAGGGCTGTGTTAAGAAACTATTATCTTTATCATTTATCTTCCACACCCCATATGAGTCGTTTGAGCTTGATTCAAGAGCTGTGACAAGAAAGGTATATTGATTCTTAGTATGTAAAATCTACTTAAAAAAAATATCTCTAAATACATGGAAATATGATAAATAAACCTAAACAGATTTAGGAAACACTCTGGCATAATGGGTTAGTGCCTTCAATCACACGAACATAGCAGGTAAAAAGCAAATGATTCAGAAGAAAAGTGGAGAGGAGTACCTTCATACTGAACAACTCGTGAAGGAATTCCACATGAGTTGTTATCACCATCCTCCCATCTCATGCTGATTTTTATTTGGTACCATCTAAGAGAGTCAAAGATTTTAGACACAGAATAGAAAATTGCTTTGAAGCTAAATTAAATAGCAGAGGTCATACTCATACATACCCTTGCTGGAAAAGATCAAGGTTATGAAACCTATGGATATAAATAGCAATTTCCTGAACAGTGTCGACCATTAGCACTGGCTTAACCCTGGCTACGTAAGGCTCTGCATCAAGCGGCTTTGTTTGCCTACTTCTTTGGCTCAGTCCAATCAACCATCCAAGACGCCGTAACATATGTTATTAAATCACATCACCTTGTTAAAACTTTAGATGTGTGTTTTCAGGATAATCAAATCCTGAAGCAATAATTGGAAATCTCATTCTCTACATAACCAGATGCAAATTCATCCACAAGCTAACCCAGCAGCTGCAGATAAAGCAAATACACACAAAATCTTTGATTCATCATCTCACATAATAATCATCAACAAAGAGAATTTAGATTGTAGATTACAGCTACTTAAGAGTCGTCTCCGACCCCAAATTAGGTCAAACGCTATAAAATCCCAAAATCTGAGCGGCTCTGGGGGTTGCAGAAGAAGAATACATAATGAAATTTCGAATAACCGAGAGCAACTACATTCCCCCTAAATACGAAAGAAGCAAGTCGTAGCTTGAATGATGCAGAGGTCGAAATATGACAAAATAGAGCTACATTTACCTCGAAATGGAAAAAAAAATATGTATCAAAGCTGTGGGGCTCGAAACTTAGATCTGATGAAACCCAGATTTGCTAGGGTTTTCTTTTTCAGGATGACGAGGACGACAGACAAACCCTGAGCAGAAAGGAAAAGAAAAGAGGATCTGGGAAAGGTACAGAGAAGGAAACAAACAAAAAGTTATCGTCAGACCCAAAAGGATTTTTGAAACTTTTTTTTTTAGTCAGATTTGATTATTTTTGTCGGGTAAAAGATGAATGAATGTTCATGCGACAACACTATTTCCAATGTGTGTTTTTTTCTTTTTTTGGATTTATTTATATGTTTATTTTCATCTGGGTCGGGAAAAAATGTTTATTTTTTACTCTCGATTTTTGTTTTTACAAAAAAAGGGATCCGACCCGCCATTTTTACTGGCTTTTCGAGATGGGTTAACAGGCCGGTTTGTTTTGGTAGTTTATGAGCCCATGTAATTCATATGTTATTGCTTTAGCAAAAGGCCCATAACGACGCAGCCTTGAATGATTCACCAATGAGCAATTTAAGACTAAGCCCTATCTTTTTTTTCTTCTTAGTAATCAAAACGTTTTTAAAAAGTTCCGACCTGCCGGAATCGAACCAGCGACCTAAAGATTATCTGCAACTACTACAGTCTTCCGCTCTACCAACTGAGCTAAGGTCGGTATTTGGTAAGTCTATCTTACCTTTAATCCTTGAGATATATCTCGGATCGACACTAACTAAGAGTTGGGTTACGTGGTAATTTTATTTGAAAATCCGAGATGGCATTAGATCCGATTGGTGAGCAAAAGCGGAACGATAATTTTAGCGATAAACGGGAGTAGTAAGCGGTCATTGAATAATAAAATTTTTTAAAAACAAATAGTTGGAGAAAGCGATATGAAAAACTGAGAAAAAATTTTAATATCGCTTTTGCTAATATTTTTATGATTGGTGATCATTAAAGCGGTAAACCTCTTATCACAACCGTAAAATGTTACCAATCAGAGCCTATTATCTTCTTTCCCATCCAAATATTTCAAATTAATTTATAAAGTAAGGATGCAAATAGTTGTAACTCTATAAGAATAAAATCCTATGAAAATGATTATTAAGCTGAGTCGCTCCAAAATATTCATTTATCAAATTTCAATTCTTTGGTGAAATATGGTAAGATGCATATTGAATAAATAAAAAAATATAATATTCTGTTAAGATTTGTTCGTTCTTTCTAAATATGAAAAATTTCAGCATGACTAACATTATTCCACTAATATTAATTTCACTAGTATCTATTCAATTTATTCTTCTATAATACATACGATTTGCAAGAGTCAAACGTCTTCACCTACAAGCTTTAGCGCACTAAAAGAAATCAAGTAGATTAATCACATATTCTTCAACACTTTAACCTCTTTTTTTGTTCTTTATCGTTCAAAGTGATTCGTTCCGATATTGTATGTATATATTATATTTTCCCTTTAAAACATGCTTTGTAATTATTGTTACTGACCATGCAACAAAATAAAAGGAAAACAAAAGTTTTTCTTTTAAAAAATGTCATAAACATTGACTGTAGTGTAAATACCGTGTCCATATATAAATGCCATTTACTCTTCTTTGACTCTGCCTTATTTTTTATATCTATTTTCTCTCTTCCTCGGTTTCTCCTCTCTCGAAATGAAAACCCTCCACACAGAGCATAATCCCTCGGCAGTTGAATCCGGTAACGTTACTAGCAACAACGTCGATGATGATGGTCGGGAGAAGAGAACTGGGACGTTGTTCACGGCGAGTGCACACATAATCACGGCGGTGATAGGTTCTGGAGTGTTGTCGTTGGCTTGGGCAATAGCACAACTTGGTTGGGTGGCAGGTACAGTCATTTTGGTAACATTTGCAGTCATCAATTACTACACTTCCACAATGCTCGCCGACTGTTATCGATCTCCGGACGGCGCAACACGTAATTATACTTACATGGACGTCGTCCGAGCTTACCTTGGTATGTCCTCTTTTTTTATATTTTTAATCTCAACCACTACTTTGGTACCACAAAATATAAACAAAAATGGTATATTTCATTAGCTTAGTCTATTTTTCTAGTTATTTTTATTTATTTATTTTTTGTTTCCAGTCAAACTATGTTTTGTTTTTATTCCTTTTTTTTATCACAAGGACCCAAACTAAATCCATTATTGTATGACGCGTTAGCATTTAATTAGCACCCGCATAATTTGACATTTGTTGAGACTGCCGTATAAATTTTAACATAATTGAAAGTTGATTCCAATTAGTTTAATATGTTTTCCTTTTTTGATACGGTCTATGTAAAACTTTTATAAATTAGTAACGCTGAATATATTAGATTTTATTAATTTAATAAAATATTAATTTATCAAGAAATTAATTGTATTGTAAACTTAATTTGAAAATCCTATTACTTTATATAATATTACTTTGTGATGTTATATTATATATCCGTCATTATATTCGTCTTTCTTTCTTAATTAGATCTAAGAGCATCTATATTGGTGAGAACTTCAATTTAAACTTTTCATTAATAAACTATTATTATTTATATTTAAGTTAATTTTATAAAATTTAGTTTTAAAAATATGACAAAAAGAGATGTTTACCACATGAGTTTTTTTATAGGGATTAGAGTTTCTCATCTGTGAAATCTATCACAGCCTTTCTCTTTCTTTTTCATTCTATTTTCGTTTTTTTTTTAATTTTAAGAATCTTCTAAAAACATATTTTCTGTAGAACCGATAGTAAATATTATATGATTAATTTCGTTAACAGGTTTATTAATAGACATTAATCGTTTATTGAGAAATTCCATTGGAGCATCTCATGGGAGATCTCAAACGGGTTTCTAAAAAAAAAAAAATTATAAAAAAAAAGAGAGAGTTGAAATTCTTAAAAGTTCTTGAACTAGAACAAGTGGTTTTTTACTAAAAAAACTCACATCACAAATGTCTCTGTTTACTGGCTCAATTATTATTTAAAATTAAATTTAATTATTTAATTAAATTAAATTAAATATATTAATATTAAATTACTAAGAACTCCAATGAAAGGTTCTTAGAGCAGGAACAACCACGTTCTCGGTGGAGTTTTCTAGGCGAAAATATAATAAAAAAATTTTAACAAACCGAGTCTTGCGATCCTTAGCTAAGAGACGGGTTGTTAACTGTAGCGCCTACGTGGCGCTACGGTATTAGCCAATTTTTTTTTTTTCGTCTGTAAAAAAAAATATATATATATATATATATATTAAAAAAATTTTTTTTAAGAAACTCACCTCAGTTACATGGTTGTACATGCTCTTACATATGAAGATGCTCTAAATTATAATATTTCTTTCCCTACTATGCTGGTGAAATAGAAGAGGAATTGAGATTATTAAACAAAACAAAATAAAATCCGTAAAACGACAGGTGGTAGGAAAGTGCAGCTATGTGGACTGGCACAGTACACTAGTCTCATAGGGGTCACTATTGGTTACACCATCACTGCCTCCATAAGCTTAGTGTAAGTTAAACAACACACAACTTGTGATTAATTAAATTTACACATATAATTAATGTCATGTCATGCATGGTTACTAACATGTTGTGAAGATGTTATTACTAACTCTTGATGAATGATGTTGTGTTGGTTAGAGCGATAGGGAAAGCAAATTGTTTTCATGACAAGGGACATGGTGCGAAATGTTCCATATCAAATTATCCATTCATGGCGGCTTTTGGGATCGTCCAGATTATTCTCAGTCAGATTCCTAATTTTCACAAGCTCTCTTTTCTCTCCATTATCGCCACGGTTATGTCCTTCTCTTATGCATCTATCGGAATTGGCTTAGCCTTGGCCGCTGTGGCAAGTACGTTTCTAGACCCTATGCAAATATCTTGATATATACATATTCTTATATATGAATCTTCAAACTAATGGCGAAACCGGTATGATATGAAAGGTGGGAAGGTTGGTAAGACCGGGCTGACCGGCACGGTGGTTGGAGTGGAGGTAACTGCGTCTAACAAAATATGGAAGGCGTTTCAAGCGACTGGAGACATTGCCTTCTCATACGCTTTTTCAGTTGTTCTCGTTGAGATTCAGGCATGCATTCTTTCTATTAGACATGTTGGTGGTCACCATCAAAATAGTGTCCAGCTATCAATTTTTATTATTATTGCTTTTATTTGCATTTATATCTTAATCACGGCATATGTTGGTCGGCATAATGATTTTTTAATGTTGGATCCGATTGGTGAACAAAATTGGAACTATTATAATAGCGATTAGCGGAAGTGATAAGCGGTTAAATAGTGAAAAACTCTAAGTGAAAGTTGTTGAAGAATTGTTTTAACAAAAGCAATAACAATAAAGTTGAGAGTAACCGTTTTTACTATAGCTTTTTGATAACATTTTCGTGATTGGTAACAAAGAAAGCGGTATGTCTAAAACGTTTTTACTGTAGTTACACTAATCAAACCCGTTATCATATCATATATGTAGCTCTTAAAGACATTGTTGCTTATATATGTTTTTTTGTTGTTGCAGGATACACTGAGATCAAGCCCACCAGAGAACAAAGTCATGAAAAAAGCAAGCCTGGCCGGAGTCTCAACTACAACTGTGTTCTACATCTTATGTGGCTGCATCGGATATGCTGCATTTGGAAACCAAGCCCCAGGAGACTTCCTTACTGACTTTGGTTTTTATGAACCTTACTGGCTCATTGATTTTGCCAATGCTTGCATCGCTCTCCACCTAATCGCAGCTTATCAGGTAACTCATTACAACAACAAAAAGAATTAGTATGATAGTATCCACCAATCACAATTTTGAAGTTACTTAAGTCTCAAGAAGAAAACAAAAACTTGATGATGTTAGTGTATAATGGGCAGGTGTTTGCACAACCAATTTTCCAGTTTGTTGAGAAGAAATGCAACAAAGCGTGGCCAGAAAGCAATTTCATTACCAAAGAACATTCGATGAACATACCATTGCTTGGAAAATATCGCTTCAACCACTTCAGGCTGGTGTGGAGGACAGCTTATGTGATTTTGACAACAGTTATAGCAATGTTATTCCCTTTCTTCAACGCGATGTTGGGCCTTATCGGGGCAGCCTCATTCTGGCCGCTAACAGTTTACTTCCCGGTGGAGATGCACATCTCGCAGAAAAAGGTTAAGAAGTATACTATGAGATGGATAGGGTTGAAACTCCTTGCATTGGTTTGTTTGATTGTTTCACTCCTAGCCGCAATAGGATCCATCGTTGGCTTGATAAATAGTGTCAAGGCATACAAGCCTTTTCATAATTTAGATTAGTTACTTGTAAACTAAGTTATCTGAATATTGTGGGAAGTAGTTCTTTCAAGAAAGAACAGTTAAGTAGTGTCAAAGGTGTTTGACCGGTTTTAAAAACATTGGTACTATAAGATCAAGGCAAGTTTGGTCCTTCCTAACGTTTCTTGTTGTTTACTAGTCTTCTTCTATTCACTCAGTTGCATTTATATGCTTCTCTTTCTGATCTTTATGTAGTTAATATAATTTGGTCCATGCTTTTTTTAAGTCATTTTAAGGTTCTGTGGTCGTCGGTCACCCGATGAATGCCATCATAACCGTCAAGTAAACCAACTCGGTAGCATCAGTTTAACCAAATAATTTTAATCATATGATGTGTATAATGTCCTTAGACGCTTCACGCATCCACTAACCCTGGTCATATTTGTCTATGCACTACTAGTTGATCTCCTAATCGATTGTTTAATCTGTTACACTATGCATGATTTACAGTGAGATATATCACTCGTAGAATGTAAACCCAAACCCCCCAAAAAAAACGAAGACACACAAAGTCCAAAATAAGAATCTCACTATGTACATATCCTATTTTGTTAGTGCCTTATTCAGAAGACAAACCTCTGTATTGTTTGCTTCAAGCTCACTGAAAATTTTAGACTTGAAAAATGGAGACCGAGCAGCAAGTACTAATTTATGAGTTTGGAACTTCTCGCCAGCAATGTCAAATTAGGGTTAGCCAATTGGATTTGGGAAAATCGATTCTAGGTAGAAAGGGTAAAATGGTAATTTCGGAATGCTTAACCCAAACTAGGTTAATTAACTAAACAATGAGTTAATTTATTGGTTTAGTGACTTAAAGCCGTTTAAAATTCGGTGTCAAACTACACATTTTTAATGTTTGGGTATTTTTAAAACAAACAAAAATATTTTGGACAAAAGTAATTAAAATTATGTATTTTTAAGGGTTTTCCCTATTTAATAATACATTTGGTGATCTACCGTACAAAATCGTCTAAAAAAATCAGGACTTCCAAATATTTAATATGTTCTCTAACATTTAGATTAAAACGTTACCCCAAATTTAACACCGCACGAGAATAAAATGTCTAATAATATATAATGTATGTTAAATTAAATTTTGAACTAAAATAGATTATGTGTTTTGACAATGAATCTTATTTATATTGCCTCCGAATCAGACGAAACTTCCAAAGCACCCAAAGAATAGTACACAATTGTTTATATTGTGCGACGACTTTTATAAAAATACCTAATGTTAAAGCTATAATATTCTCGACTACCATAAAAGATGCCATAAACAATAAACATCCTATAGGCCAACACATTAAACAACATACACCATAACTATTTCTCAACACTAAAATAAAATAAAAATTAGACGACTAATTAATAACACTTTTTGTAAAAAAGTAAGGTAAAACAACATATTATTAGGGGCAACATTTAAAAGTTATAGAGAATGCCACATAAATACAAATACAAAAAAGAAATACAATAACGCCACTAGATCCGTGCGTGCGCGGAGGTTGGAAGCTAACTCGTCACCTACAAAAGCTAACTTATATGAGTGAGGGTGCTTTTTTATTTTTGCATGACATTGTTATCACAAATTCATTCATGAGGAAAAATGAGTGGTCTGAGAATATAATAATCATTTTTTTTTCATATGCTTTTTGACTGGAGACTTTGTGTAATGTAAAGCGTCTGTTGATTTTTCTCAAGTTTGACTTTGAGTGGTTGAGTTTCTAGAACCATGATTCCTTTATCACAGTGTATTTCCAAGGGCTCACAAACCAGTTTGCTCTATATGGTGTTTTGTAAAGCGTATGGTGCAAGAGCCAACAAATTTATACAAAAAAAAAAAACTGTGAAGTAGAAGCCTGGATGTCTAGTGAAGTTATGTCTATTGTTGTGGATGTCAATAGAGTATCAAATATGTTAGGCTTGGTGGCTCAAGATGCAAATCTGAATGGAAGGTCGAGTACGAGCACTCAAGATGAAAATATCTATGAGAAATTGAAGAAGGCGGCCCAAGATGGGGACATAGAAAGACTCTATGAGTTGATAGCAGAAGATCCAAACATTCTAGATCACTTTGATGAAGTGCCTTTTTGTGAGACGCCATTACACATTGCAGCTGAAAAAGGGCAAACTCATTTTGCCATGGAGCTAATGACCCTGAAGCCGTCCCTTGCTTCAAAGCTAAACGTGTCAGGTTTCAGCCCGATGCATTTGGCCCTGCAGAACAACAACACAAGAATTGTGAGAGGGTTTGTTGCAATCGACAGCAGCTTAGTCAGCATCAAGGGAAGAGGAAGGATTACTCCGTTGCATCACGTGGCTCGAATAGGTGATGCAGAGTTGCTGAGTGAGTTCTTGTTTGCTTGTCCTTCTTCGTTAAACGATTTGACGATTAAGTGTGAGACAGCTCTGCACGTTGCCGTGAAAAACCACCAACTTATGGCATTTAAGGTTCTATTGGGATGGGTCAAGAGAGTAGACAAAAAGGAAATCTTGGACTGGAAAGATGAAAATGGTAACACAGTCTTCCATATTGCTGCATCGATAAATCAGACTGAGGTAAAAATGTCACTCTTATCGTTTAGTTTCTTCTTTTCCATAATATTTTGGTCCAAATATTGTGGTTTCGTCCTTGAAAATGGATAGATATATGCTTGATATACCATGTATTTTAGGGTTTTTAACCATGGTATATGCCACATTTATCGAGTCTATTGTTATGTTTTAGAGTCTTTTCAGGTACTTTACAGTTTTTACCACATTTGGTGTTTATTTGGACATTTTGATACATTCTGGAGACTTTTAGAGCATCTGCCCGAGAAAGAAGAAGTCACTGCCGTCATAAGATGTTGGTGTCGATCGACACACACATTGGTGTCGGTCGACACAGTTCACGGATCAGAGAAATTGACCGGTTGATGAAGATTTGCATCTTGACCCAGAAGTTTATCTTAATTACAAAATAACCCAATTCGTGTTTTAGAATATAATTAGGTTTTACAGCCACTTGTTAGGCTAAGCTTTCATACTTTAGATCAGAGAGTTTTTAGGGGCTGGTTTTGTTCTCGAAAGAGACTTGATTTCGAACCCCTGTTCTTATTCCTTTGATTATTTTATGATATCTACTTTGATTATGTCTTCTGTTATGATTGCTATGTCTGAGTAGATCTCTTGTCAGGTTAGGGATTTTCATTAGGGATTTGAAGGAATGTTAGATTAATTTATTAAGATTCATCATCTAGTTCTTCATCTAATCTGTTCTTAAAGCTTGATCTAAACTGGCCATTTAGATTACTGATTCTAGGTTGATTCTCGCAACGAGAGTTGGTTTATTTAACTGGATCTGATTAGATGAGCAATTGAATTATTCGCAAAGAGATTTGGCTTAGCTTAATTGTGAACGAACGAACTCAGAATTAATGCATGTTTAGAACTCTAGAATTCGCAAAGAGATTTGGTTTGCTAGGTTGTTAAACATAGATAATTATCGCAGCGAGAGCTGGTTAGTTTTACCTTCGTGATTCTAGTTCAAGAACGCTATAGACTGAATCTAATTGTTATCTGATTTCCTGATATCCTGAGAACTCCCGAAACCTGACGCCTTCGTTTGATTGATTACATCCGCTTTGCTCTATTTATTTACTTGCTATTTACCGCTTTCATCACATTGCTTTCGCTTAGTTTAATCCGAACCACTTATAATCTATCGTGTGACCAGAGTCCTTGGGGATTCGATACCCTAAGTACTACATCTGCATTGCTGTTCACTTGCAGTTAGAATAGGGATTAAAACTCGACCTATCAAGTTTTTGGCGCCGTTGCCGGGGACTCTTTGAGTTCGCCGATAGATTTAGTATTAGGATTTAGATTAAGCATTTTTCTTATTTTTCTTGTTTACTCACGTTCTTGTTTCTTTGGTGTTGCAGGAATCGCACTGCATCGATCGACACGGTCCTGTGTGTCGATCGACACTGATTCGCAATTGCATCGATCGACGCTCTACTTGCATCGGTCGACACAAGGC
The DNA here is from genome assembly GCA_030180135.1 of Orychophragmus violaceus. NCBI lineage: Eukaryota > Viridiplantae > Streptophyta > Magnoliopsida > Brassicales > Brassicaceae > Orychophragmus > Orychophragmus violaceus. The sequence continues at coordinate 3,643,327 of CM058230.1, forward strand.
GAAACCAGAGATACCGAGAGCTTGGATGTACAACAGGTTTCACTCTATGGAGCCTATGATTCTGATTCGCGGCGAGAACGACATTCTACGAGACCAAGAGGGTCATATATGCAACGCGAAGGGTCAGAAACTGGATGGGGAAGGAAACCCTATAATACCATACGCAATGGTTGAGCAGTTAGCTGAAATGAAAGAAAAGATTGATTCTATCCACAGCATCCTACTTTGGAAGAGACAATTCCGAGCTGACGAAGGAGCTGAAGAGTTTGCGGGGGTGAATTATATGGCTGGAGCTAATCATTATGGACAGATATATGGAAATCAGCAAAGACAAAATTCTAGTTATGCTCTGAGATCGAGGGATTATGGTCACCAAGAACCTCCTGCACCTACACATAAGAACAGATGGGAAGCCATGATGGAGCAATATCTTGAGAAACAACAACAATTCACTGCTTTTACCAACTCGAAGATTGATGCCATGTACACTGATTTGAATGGGAAGCTTGAGTCCTTAAACACTCATATGAAGCTGCTAGATACACAATTGGATCAGGTTTCAAGTTTTGCCGAAAGGAAGAATGCTCAGAATGCTTGTGTCAATGACATCTCATTTCAGGGCGAACACAGGCTGAATCAGGGATCATATCTTGAAGTTAAGGCTATGGAAATGGTGGAAAACACAGAAGAACCCGAGATTGAAAGCCCAGAGTTTGAGAATTTCGACGGACCAGATTCGACCGAAATTGATATTGATCTCTTGATAAAATCCTTCAGTGTCGATCGACACAATTCTGGTGTCGGTCGACACAACGGTCGGGCAGAACCAATTTTGCCTAAATCTGATATTATTGCTGAGGAAAGGATCCACAAACCTCATATACCGTATCCAGGAATTCCTAAAAAGTCTGAGCTGGAGCAGAATGTAGTCGATTGCATGGTAGTGGTGGATAAGGAGATGAATGAAACTCCGCCAGCTAAAGCTTCACGAGTTCATCCTGATAAGTTGAGACATGCAAAGAAGATGAAACCCACTGAAGGTCATGTGAAAGATGAAGTTCGGATTTGTGGAACTGCAGTGTCTGATAATAGAGAAAAGAAGATGGTGGTTTCTCAGAAATCTACTCTAACATCTTCAGAGCCTACAACTGCTCATGAGCAGAAAGCTCCGAACATCAGATTTCCACAAAAAGTAAGGCATAAACCATCTAATTCTAAACCTCCTGACCGCATTACTTTGAATGCAGGAAAACGCAGCTGCCCACCCAAGTTTCGCTTCCACCCTGAATCTCTTCCTATGTTCCTTGGACGATATCATGCTGCTACTGCTTACACACCACCGTGGATGAAGAGACATTCACAGAGACATTCAAAGTCTCTGTTGAAGCCCCCATGAGTCTGATCCTCTCCAATAAGTCAAGCTAATGACTTAAAACAAGCGCTGAGTGGGAGGCAACCCACTGGTGAGTCTGTACATATGAGTTTTTGTTTAATCTTTCGTTTTTGTTTTTCTTGAGTCTTTACAGGGAAATTTAGCGTCAGAATTGCACTATGTCGATCGACATAAACTACATGTCGGTCGACACAATGGACATTAAGGTCGATATGGATATTCAAGTCGATCGATCCACTTTTCCCAATTAACGAGGTTTGACCTCGGTTAGACCACTCTGACCAGGGTCAAAATTTAAACTTCATGTCGATCGACATGGGGCGTACGGATCGATCGACATAAAGCGTCCCGAGGTAAGTTTTCTTTATCTTTCTCGCGATTGTTCTTCATTCTAAACAAAAACTCCATAGCCGAGAAACCTCTCCCAAACTCGTTCTCTCTCGTTTCTCAACCAAATTTAACGATTCCAAAGCCTAACCCAACCGAAATTTCACCCTCTATTCATATCTGCACTCCAATTGCATCGAAACCGAGGTATGAGTTCTTATTTTCACTTTTTCAGTTTCGGTTCACAAGGTAAAAACTTGTTTTTGCCTCTCATTTCTTAATCCCATGGTGAAATAGCATTGATTTAGGTTGTTTGGTAGTCGAATGATGATGCCTAGATGGTTTTTATGTCTGATTTTGCAAGTTTTTGAAAAATCAGATTTTATGATTGAACTTGTGATTTTGTGCGAAAATTGGGAATTAAAAACGTGATTGAACTGCTCCTACCGTTCTGTTAGATGCTTCTCTTGCTGTTGATAGAGGTTTTAATGTGTTTGTTTCTGATTTTTCAAAGAATCTCATGCTCTTATTTTGATTTTTGCTCCAGATGCCTCCAAAGAAAAAGACTCGCAAAGATGGAGCGAGCTCATCTGGTTCAGCACCGACAACACCAGCGGAACCACCTCCACCTATTACACCTCAATCACCTCCAGGTTCGCCACAGATACCTCCAGAGTTTCCTACACACCCATGGCCCAAGGATGAAAGAGTGAAGATACTGACAGATAAGGTGTGGCCTAAAACACCCAAGCAGATTGCGATTAGTACTGAGTGTCTTCACAGGGAGGTTTTGGACACTTGGGATGAGTATGACACTCTGTTATACAATGGGTGGTGTGATGTTGTACTTGAGCCTACGAAGCTAGTCAGCCATGATTTCCTGAGGAAGAGTGGTATGAGAGAGCAGGTTTTGATATGCTTACGGAGGATGGGTCTGGGGACGATGCCTTATGTCTATTATCCTCTGTATCCGGAGCTGGTGCGTCAGTTTATGGCCACTGTACGAGTCACATACAGAGACTGGAATGCAAAGAACGCACAGGAAGGTTATTTATGCTTCATGGCACATGGTAGGAGATACAGATTGCCCATGCGAGATCTCTGTGCTATTTATGGTTTCAGGAAAGGCTACACACATGCTACACTTCCAGAGAGCTTTTCTGACCTTGAGAAGTTCTGGGGTAATTTCGGTTCCACACCTTATTTCTCCAGCGAGACGAAGATGAAGGACTTACGACATCCAGTCCTACGCTATGTGTAGGAACTGTTTAGTTGATCCTGATGTAATTCACAGATTCATATCAACCTAAACATACAGATCTAGGTTCTCTTGAATAGAAACATTACATGATCTCACCTTTTACCTGTTTGTTGCAGCGGAAGGAATTGAACAGGTCAGAGATCAGAGAGATACACCGAGGGATGAATCCTCCAAAGGTTCACACACGCGATCACAGAAACGGCTGCTAGACCACTGATGAAACCGGCGCAGAGGGAGAGGAAAATCGCGGCTGGGGTTAGGGTTAGGGGAAAGAGACTTGGCCTTTTGTTTATTAAAAGCCTTCTCTTTCCCTTTTGGGCTTATGGGCCCAAAACACCAATCTGATTAAATCCCATTTAATCAGACCCATTAATCTTTCTCTCTTAGTACGACAAATGCCTGGCACTTTTGTCGTACTTCTGCTAAGCCGTTCCAACACATTTTCCTGTTAGCTTAGGCGTGTGACCCATATGGGATCATATAATAAAGGCAATAAGTCCAAGACTTATAGATCATGAGCGGACTCTAGCAAGCCATCATGATCCCCAGTATTATATGACTTATGTCTGATCTTTGACATACTCTTACTTTCTAGAGACAGTACCGAGATTACTGGACACAATTCCAACAATCTCCCACTTGTACTGGAATCTCTGTATTCATAATCCTTTTGTCTCAATATCTCGATTAGTCATAAGGCAAGATTGGTGTCATCCTTATAAAGCCTAATCTTGTTCATCGGACTCTGATTTGATACTGACAATCCAAACGACTCGGGAAAGTCCGTTTGAGAATGGCCATGCGTTTTCCAGTATTCAAATCTCCGATTGGCCTAGAGATATTCACTCCATTTATATTGGAGGGACAAATCCCATCTTGTTCCATCACTGTAAACTACTCATTTCATGATGTACCCAAACAAGGTCCTTATAGCTATCACAGAACGATAGCGTTAGACAATGATCAAAGTACATCAGTCCATGTGCAGTCACATGCATGTGAACTCAGGTCTAAGGACTATACTCTATAGTCGTAGTAAGAATCTCTTATGACACAGATATAAATATCCTGAAGAGTTCTTATAAGCGGGTCTTGTCCGGTCGTATGTTCCCAACATACACCTATGTACTGACTTTGATGCCGCGCATCTATGACACACTGAGACTTTGTCATAAGTCACGTACCAATCCAGTCTCACATGGTTGTTGGTGTTCCAGTTTCAACAACCTTCGACTAGGGACAGGATGATATAAAACATTTATCAAATATAGGGCCTCATGATCAAGCTAAATGACTTTGATGACTCAAGATCAAGTCACTTACTTCGATGACCTATAAAATGCTTCATATCATTTTGGAACGATTATTTCATCACAGTTAAAATAATCTTGAAATAATAATTTCATTAAAACATAAAATAATGTTTTACAAGAACATATCAAATAACTAAAATAAAGCTCACAAAACTCCCACTCAAATTTAGATTACATTTCAATGTTTCTAATGCCTACAGCTTCAGTCAGGAACTCGAGCTTAGGCCTTGGGAGTGGCTTTGTCAACGGATCAGCGACATTATCATCTGTCGGAACTCGGCTGATCTTGACTTCCTTTCTATTAACGATGTCACGTATCAAGTGATATCTTCTTTGAACATGCTTGGATTTCTGGTGTGATCTTGGTTCCTTTGCCTGACCTATAGCACCATTGTTGTCACAAAACAGTGCCAGAGGCTCAGCCGCATCTGGTATCACACCTAGTTCCATAATGAACTTTCGTATCCAAACAGCTTCCTTCGCCGCTTCTGAGGCGGCGATATATTCAGCTTCTGTAGTGGAATCAGCAACGGTGTCCTGCTTGGAGCTTCTCCAACTTACTGCACCGCCATTCAGACAAAAGACATAACCGGACTGTGACCGGAAATCATCTGTGTCTGTCTGGAAACTTGCGTCCGTGAATCCACTGACTTTAAGCACATCACTTCCACCGTACACCAAGAACTTATCCTTAGTATGTCTTAGATACTTCAAGATATTCTTTACGGCAATCCAATGGTTTTCACCTGGATTTGACTGGTATCTACTCGTCATGCTCAATGCATAAGCAACATCAGGACGAGTACAGATCATGGCATACATGACAGATCCTATTGCAGATGCATAAGGAATATTCTTCATGCGCTCAAGCTCAGCAGCCGACGTAGGGCTCTGCTTCTTGCTTAGCGTTGTGCCATGCACCATTGGCGTGAAGCCCTTCTTGGAATCTTTCATGCTGAATCTTTGTAGGACTTTGTCAATGTATGAGTCTTGACACAAGCCTATCAGCCTCTTAGGTCTATCCCGATAGATCCTAATTCCAAGAACGTATGCGGCTTCACCCATGTCTTTCATGGAAAAACAACTTCCAAGCCAGTCCTTTACAGACTTCAGCATTGGAACGTCGTTTCCGAGAAGCAGTATGTCATCGACATACAGAATAAGAAATACAATCTTGCTCCCACTAGATTTCTTATACACGCATTGTTCTTCTTCGTTTCTGATGAAGTCAAATTGCTTGATCGCTTCATCAAAACGAAGATTCCAGCTCCTCGATGCTTGCTTCAATCCATAAATGGATTTATGAAGCTTGCATACCTTTCCAGCATTCTTTGGATCTATGTAACCATCAGGTTGTGTCATATACACATCCTCTTCCAGAATACCATTCAGGAAGGCGGTTTTCACGTCCATCTGCCAAATTTCATAATCATGAAAAGCTGCAGTTGCTAGTAGAATCCGAATAGATTTCATCATAGCCACTGGTGAATAGGTTTCATCGTAGTCCACACCGTTAACTTGTCTGAAACCTTTTGCCACCAACCTGGCTTTATAAATCTGGACATTTCCATCCACGTCAATCTTCTTCTTGAAGATCCATTTGCACTCGATGGCTTTTACACCAGCGGGTAAGTCAACCAACGAAAACACTTGGTTGACCGACATGGAGTCCATTTCGGAATCAGTGGCCTTGCGCCACTTAGAGGAATATGGGCCCATCATGGCTTGATTGAAGTTCGATGGTTCATCACCATCAATGATCAAAAGATCATGACAGTCAGTCACGAGGAATCCTTGATATCTCTCGGGTTCGTGACGGATCCTCCCGGATCTTCGAACTTCAGGTACTACAGGTTCAGGCTCTACAATTTCTTGTAGGTCCTCCTGCTGCTCTTCCTCATTAGGTTGAGCAGTATCCTGTTCATCTTGAATTTCTTCAAGCAGTACCTTACTCCCACTGTCTTTCTTAGAGAGAAACTCCCTCTCAAGAAAGTTACAATCCCGGGCAACAAAGATCTTGTTCTCGGAACGTAGATAGAAGTAATAAGCCTTGGTTTCCGTGGATAACCAATGAAGTAGCATTTATCAGATTTTGGTGTAAGCTTATCTGAGATTAATCTCTTAACATAGGCTTCACAACCCCAAATTCTTAGATAAGACAGCACTGGAGCTTCTCCAGTCCATAATTCATATGGTGTCTTTGCTACTGCTTTTGATGGCGCTCTGTTTAGAGTGAACACTGCTGTTAGCAGAGCATATCCCCAAAGGGATATTGGAAGGTCTGTGTGACTCATCATAGATCGAACCATATCCAATAAGGTCCGATTTCTCCTCTCAGACACACCATTCCATTGAGGTGTTCCAGGAGGAGTGAGTTGGGATACGATCCCACACTCTCTCAGATGATCACTGAATTCCTGGCTTAAGTATTCTCCTCCTCGGTCGGACCGAAGAGCCTTAATGCTTTTGCCAAGTTGGTTCTGTACTTCATTTTGGAATTCTCTGAACTTCTCAAAAGATTCAGACTTATGTTTCATCAAATAAACATATCCATACCTACTGAAATCATCAGTGAAGGTAATGAAGTACTGATAGTTTCCTCTTGCATTTGTGGACATTGGGCCACACACATCAGTGTGTATCAGGCCCAATAAGTCACTGGCCCTCTCGTTAGGTTTATTAAAGGGGGCCCGTGTCATTTTGCCCATCATGCATGATTCGCATTTCTCACATGACTCAAAGTCAAATGAGCCAAGAAGTCCATTCGAATGGAGCCTCTTGATGCGTTTCTCGCTGATGTGCCCTAAACGACAATGCCATAGAAACGTTCGGTTTTCCTCATTAGGTTTAAACCGTTTTGTATTAATGTTATAAATTGGCGCGGATTGATCGAGTATGTAAAGCCCATTCGTAAGAGGGGCAGAACCATAGAACAAATTGTTGCGATTGAAGGAACATAATTTATTCTTAACTGAAAAATCATAACCTTCCAAATCCAACAAAGAAATTGAAATAATATTTCTGCTTATAGCAGGTACAAAATAACAATTATTCAGTTCTAAAATCAATCCCGAAGGTAAAGACAACAAGTATGTGCCTACAGCTAGTGCTGAAACTTTCGCTCCATTCCCAACTCGTAGCTCCACTTGTCCTTGCTTCAGCCTTCTACTGTTGCTGAGTGCCTGCATATTAGTACAAATATGAGCCCCACAACCAGTATCCATGACCCATGAGGTATTATCAGAAGTAGTTGTATTAACTTCTATAACAAAAATACCTGATGAAGAAGTCTCGAAAGTCTTCTTCTTCAATTCCTTTAGACCTTCCTGGAATTTCTTACAATCTCTTCTCCAATGCCCCAGTTCTTTGCAGAACCTGCACATGTCAGTTGGCCCAGCCTTGGACTTGGGCTTGGGCTTTGGCGTGTCCTTGTCCGCGACTTGGACAGCCTTGGCCGCTCCCTTATCCTTAGCAGAGGATTTCTTAAACCCCTTGCCCTTCTGCACCATAAGCACATTGGGGTCCTTGGCGGTTTTCCTCAAGTTGGGCTCTGCAGTCTTGAGCATTCCGTGAAGCTCAGGTAGTGTCTTACTCAAACCATGCATGTTAAAGTTCAGAATGAACTGATCATAGCTTGCAGGTAAAGACTGCAGAATGATGTCGCAGGCAAGTTCCTGGCTGATTGGGCAGTCGAGTTTCTGAAGATGATCGAGATAACCCATCATCTTCAAGACATGAGGACTCACTGCCGCATTCGCAGCCAACTTACAGTCCAAGAGGTTCTTAACTGTCTGGAACCTCTCAGTCCTAGCCTGCTCCTGAAAAAGCGATTTCAGGCTTGCCATTATCTCGATGGGAGACAATACACTTTCGAACTGTTTTTGCAGCTCAGGAGTCATTGTCACCAACATCAGGCAATAGACATCATTTTCATCTGACGAATGCTTTTCCCAAGCATTGTGCAGAGTCCTGGCAGCATTGGCAAGAGGCCTCTCGGGGAGGGGATCTCGAAGGACATAATCCTTCTTCTCCTGCTTGAGGACCAGCCTCAAGTTCCTTGACCATGTCAGGAAGTTCGTTCCAGTCAGCTTCTCCTTCTCGAGAACAGACCGGATCGAGAATGTGTTTTGTGTGCTTGTAGTAGTCATATCTGAAATATATAAATAAAAAGGTTATTAGTTATTATGTTCAAAATGACTAATCTCGTATTAAAAATTAATATGATTAATCACGCATTATATTCAATAACATCAGTTACCCTCAATAGAATATAATGATTCCAAGATCCACATATAACTAAGATTAAAGTGGGCCACTGGCCGTCACCAAACCTTAGCTTATATCGGTAAGCCCTATATCGGCTAATTATATCTGTGATATAACTCTTGGTTGTGAATCTGGGCCCGAGGCCCAATCCACTCTGATGTCTCAAGGCCCGGGACTCCCGATGGCCTAGTCAAGAAAACCAGACTATACAGTCATGTAATCATTAATGTCTGGGACTCCCAATGACATTTATGAATCACAAACTGTCTTACTCACGCAAAAGCAGACATCCTCACACTGTAAGGCCATGAATGCAATTGAATGGGCTTCGACAGCTGACATAGCCTGGACAAGACATCCAACGCTTGATATTATTTGAGGTTCGTAGGTTTATTAAAATTCATTCCCAAAATAGAAGATTACTATTTCGGGAAACTTTCTATTTTGGAAACCTACTATTTTTGGAAACTTTCTAAAATTGGAAACTTTCTAAAACCGGAAACTTTCTAACTTTAGAAATTTCTCAAAATCCAAAATCCGCAAATACAGAAACTTCTATTTTAAGAAACTTTCTAATTTTAAAATTTCGGAAATTTCAATTTAAAATCGACTTTATAATTTTATAAAATAAATTTTAAATTAATCTGAAGAAAGACTCAAATAATTGGCCCAATTGTTTTAACTTCTTGGCCCGAGGCCCAAGAATTGGTCCATGTCCAAGACATGACCCAATTGTCCAATTAATTGACATAACCGGTCTGGTTCATTAAAACTGGTCTAACCAAGTTTTAATTACTACGATGACCACAATTGTCAACCGGTTATTTACTAAACCGGAATTTCTCAATTTATTTGGTCCAACCAAATCAAATTAGAAATTCCTGGTTTAGGCACTAAATCCAATAATTCTTTCGACATTGGATTTCTTATCCCGGTTTAACCAGATTTAATAAAATTATTAAATCTGTTTATTAAACCAGAACGAATCAATTTTAATTAAGTTTTGAACCGAACCGAACCGAATGGTCACAAACCGATCACGGTGTGACCTAGCTTCTCGATCAAGTTACGATCGTCCAGCCGCAAGCCACACGCACGATCCGAGATCGAGATGACAGCGGACGGGATGATCGTCGAGATCGGGACAGCCGGGAAGCTCGGGACGGGACGAGCGATGCACAGCCGGGACGCGATCGATCCTTCGATCGGACGATCCGATCCGACCATGCCATCCGCCTAAGCCCACGATCGTTTCGATCCAGCCGGACGACGCAGTCCATGCGATCCTTACGGATCCATGCGACGCTTGCCTTGCGGTTGATCGAACCGGCCATTCCTCTCGGCCGTGATAACCAACCGGCCAAGCCGATCGATCCCTTCTCGGCCGATCGCAAAACAACCGAGTCATATAGCTCGGTTTTGCGATTCATACGTTTGTTCAGGATTCAATTCAGTTTCTTAAGTGTTTTTCTTATCAGTAATGGATTCAAAACACTTCTAAACAGAATAAACAACCTAAACATGAATCTAAAACAAGAAATCCTAAGAACCAATGGCTCTGATACCACTGTAGGAACTGTTTAGTTGATCCTGATGTAATTCACAGATTCATATCAACCTAAACATACAGATCTAGGTTCTCTTGAATAGAAACATTACATGATCTCACCTTTTACCTGTTTGTTGCAGCGGAAGGAATTGAACAGGTCAGAGATCAGAGAGATACACCGAGGGATGAATCCTCCAAAGGTTCACACACGCGATCACAGAAACGGCTGCTAGACCACTGATGAAACCGGCGCAGAGGGAGAGGAAAATCGCGGCTGGGGTTAGGGTTAGGGGAAAGAGACTTGGCCTTTTGTTTATTAAAAGCCTTCTCTTTCCCTTTTGGGCTTATGGGCCCAAAACACCAATCTGATTAAATCCCATTTAATCAGACCCATTAATCTTTCTCTCTTAGTACGACAAATGCCTGGCACTTTTGTCGTACTTCTGCTAAGCCGTTCCAACACATTTTCCTGTTAGCTTAGGCGTGTGACCCATATGGGATCATATAATAAAGGCAATAAGTCCAAGACTTATAGATCATGAGCGGACTCTAGCAAGCCATCATGATCCCCAGTATTATATGACTTATGTCTGATCTTTGACATACTCTTACTTTCTAGAGACATTACCGAGATTACTGGACACAATTCCAACACTATGTTGTACGCGTCTTGGCTAACACTCTCCAGTGTAAGATGGAACCGAATAAGATGCGGATGCAGGAGCTGGTACTACTCCACCCGGCAGTGGGACATCTGTGTTCTCATGCGTATGATCACGAGGGTCCTTTTGAAAGGACTAATTTGGGTGCAGTATTTGCAGAGCACTTAGTTTCGCTACAGGCGAAACCATTTCGAGGTTCCGGGAAAGGCATGACAGAGTCAGTGGGGAATCTTTTGACACCGATTTTCAGGCATTTCCAGATACCTCTAGAGGATTATAGATGTGAGCGATCTTTTGCTGAGATTGATGAGGAGCACTTGTTGAGTGCAACCTGGCTGAAGCCAGACTTGATGTGGTGCTACAGAGAGGGGATTGAGGAGCGCACAGTTGACTTACGACACGCACCATTATCGATAGATACACAGGACGACTTGCATTTCCACCCTGATCCGAGGTATGTGAGGCAGCCGCGTGCAGCTCGTTTACGCAGAGGAGCTCCTTCCTCCCAGGCTGCTCCTACTCTTGATGAGGACGAGCCTGTTTCTGACCCTGATGGGGGTCCACACGCACATCCACATTGGGTTCTTCCGTTAGATGCTCCTCCACCGCTTCCCGGTTACGATGCAGATCCTCATATGAAGTTCCTTACAGATACAGTCCGTTCACTTTGGAGTGGTCTTGCTAGAGCCTTCAGCTGTACCTGCACTTGTCCTGCGCACGGACGTAGACGTCAGAGGTCACCCACACCACGAGATGGAGCAGACGATGATGCTGATCCTTAGTTCGTCCATGATCTTCGCTTTCCCTGAGTTTGTTTCGTTTTTCATTTTTCATTTTTATTGAGTCTGCTTTGCTTCTGTTTGAGTCAGTTTATCTTGTTTCTTTTGCTTTGAACTCTGTGGAACTTATTTCTATATTTATTCTGTTGCTTCTGACTTGTTTCTGAGTGATCTGACAGCACTAACAATGGCGAGATTGTGTGACTAACACTAATATTTTCGGATCCTGTCAAAGTCTGGCGTGATGGTACTGATATTCTCGCACTGTGTCGACCGATACATATATCATGTCGATCGACACAGTTGGCGACAGAAGGTAGTAATTACAGTTTTTCCAGTTTTCACAGATTTTTCACCTTCTTTTCCTTCCTCTATACTTGGTAACACTGGGGACAGTGTTATTCAAGTGTGGGGGAGGTGGTTACTGACATCGTGTTCTGTTTTCTTAGAGTCAGTTCTATTTCAAAATTTGTTTTTATCGAGTCAAAATTATGAAACTATGATTTTTCGAGGAAATTTTTCGCTTGAACAGGAACTAAGTGACCATTGGACAGACTTGCAGAGCCTCTATGACTATTAGAAAACCCAGACACAGATCAACCTACTGAGGACACCCATATCACTTCAGGTATCAGAGGATCCTTTACTGACTTCACCTTAATACTGACTTTAATTTTTCTCACCTAAGGGCTTGGTATGCTTTATGTCGGACTCCCTTGTTGGTTCTGACACAGCCTGTAAACCTGTCCTATTTAGTCCCCTTCTCCCCTTCTGTAAAGTAAAAAAAATAATAAACTGCGGATGAGTTGGTAACTCCGAAGTGGTCATGGGAATAGTAGCAAACACTATTATCTCTCATGTGATCCATGGAATGTGTCCAAAGTACACCCCATAACGGGAAGAACACTGATAAAAAAAAATAAAATGATACCCAGTGGGGAAAAATCAGTTGTTAAGGAAGGGAAAGAGAAGAAAGGGACTAGAGAAAGATAGTATGGTGGTCTAGAGCTGGCAAGGTAAGAATCCATGTGCCTTTAGATCGATACCCCTTAGGTGAGACCGCACTTTAATACTTGCAGAAGTCAGTAGGGAGAATTTGAATGCGTGAATGTGATTGTGGCGTTTACTTAGGACAGTTGCTAAGTGTGGGGGAAGTATATTGTGGTCTTGAGTTCTGTAGGAAAGTTTTCAGTGGATTACCAAGTGAATATGAATGCGAAAATTCCTAAGACGAAATGAGTTTCTGTGTTTTCAAACTTCTTTTCTTATGCTTTAGTTCTTTACTTGCTTGAGGGCAAGCAAGAGCTAAGTGTGGGGGAGTTGATATACCATGGATTTTAGGGTTTTTAACCATGGTATATGCCACATTTATCGAGTCTATTGTTATGTTTTAGAGTCTTTTCAGGTACTTTACAGTTTTTACCACATTTGGTGTTTATTTGGACATTTTGATACATTCTGGAGACTTTTAGAGCATCTGCCCGAGAAAGAAGAAGTCACTGCCGTCATAAGATGTTGGTGTCGATCGACACACACATTGGTGTCGGTCGACACAGTTCACGGATCAGAGAAATTGACCGGTTGATGAAGATTTGCATCTTGACCCAGAAGTTTATCTTAATTACAAAATAACCCAATTCGTGTTTTAGAATATAATTAGGTTTTACAGCCACTTGTTAGGCTAAGCTTTCATACTTTAGATCAGAGAGTTTTTAGGGGCTGGTTTTGTTCTCGAAAGAGACTTGATTTCGAACCCCTGTTCTTATTCCTTTGATTATTTTATGATATCTACTTTGATTATGTCTTCTGTTATGATTGCTATGTCTGAGTAGATCTCTTGTCAGGTTAGGGATTTTCATTAGGGATTTGAAGGAATGTTAGATTAATTTATTAAGATTCATCATCTAGTTCTTCATCTAATCTGTTCTTAAAGCTTGATCTAAACTGGCCATTTAGATTACTGATTCTAGGTTGATTCTCGCAACGAGAGTTGGTTTATTTAACTGGATCTGATTAGATGAGCAATTGAATTATTCGCAAAGAGATTTGGCTTAGCTTAATTGTGAACGAACGAACTCAGAATTAATGCATGTTTAGAACTCTAGAATTCGCAAAGAGATTTGGTTTGCTAGGTTGTTAAACATAGATAATTATCGCAGCGAGAGCTGGTTAGTTTTACCTTCGTGATTCTAGTTCAAGAACGCTATAGACTGAATCTAATTGTTATCTGATTTCCTGATATCCTGAGAACTCCCGAAACCTGACGCCTTCGTTTGATTGATTACATCCGCTTTGCTCTATTTATTTACTTGCTATTTACCGCTTTCATCACATTGCTTTCGCTTAGTTTAATCCGAACCACTTATAATCTATCGTGTGACCAGAGTCCTTGTGGATTCGATACCCTAAGTACTACATCTGCATTGCTGTTCACTTGCAGTTAGAATAGGGATTAAAACTCGACCTATCAATGCTCTCATGCAATTATGTTTTTGCTTGGAGCTGCTTCTTAACTAACAACTGGTACTTTGCTAGCTGCTTTCTTTGATCTAGTTCTTGCAAAAGTTTGTGGGTCCCTGTGACCTGTCTCATATTCTTGTCAATGCAGGATTAGTCATCGTAGAATTATGTGTGAGGCATGCTTGATTTTTTTGCAGGTAATGAAGTTGCTGAGTAGAACCGTTAAAGTAAAAGCCAAGAACTTGGATGGCAAAACTGCGATGGACATACTCCAAACTCACCAATCTCCTTGTTTCCCTAAAGCAAGAAGACTTCTCCACAGTGTTAAGGAAAGAATACTTTGTCGTTCCACAACGACTCTTGCAGGATATTTGAGCAAAAATATATCGTTTATGGAGAGACGGAACAATCTCTTGGGGCTGAGCAACCTGAGCTTGACAAGAGAGAGGTCTCTAACCAGCGACCGCCGGGATGCAATACTTGTGGTGGCTATACTGATAGCAACAGCGACATACCAGGCTGGTCTAAGCCCTCCCGGCGGATTTTGGCAAGATGATTCCGTTTCCGTCAATGATAACAGTCACTTTGCTGGGCAGATGACTATGAAGTTCTCCAATGCCTTATTTTTTATTGGTCTTAATGGGTTTGCCTTCTTGTCATCTATTTATGTGATCATAGTTCTCATAATTGGACTCCCCATGTGGAAGCTAATCTATGCTTCAACGGCGGCTTTAAGTATCGCTATGTTAGAATCGTACAGAACTATATTCCCGAATTCCTATGCCCTGTTCGGCGATATATCAAAGGGGGTCTTCATCTATGCATTCCCATTGATTACAGGGACCATGTTGTTTGCTACTTTCATAGCATTCATTGTTGACAAACGTCGCCGGCACAGAGTGGACTTCCCGGCGAGAAGCTTCAGCTTATCTGATGCAGCGCATCCTCATTATATTTTGTTATTTAGTTTTATGGTCGTTTGGCTTTTGTTAGGTTCGCCATTGTTCTATGACGGTTGCGTTCTTTTGTGTGTTTAGTTTTATGAAGTTGTTAAAATACTAAAACCATAGCCATTTTTCTTTTTACTTTCATCAAAGCTCTAGCTAATTTCTAGAATCTGGTGCAGCTGGCTACCAGCCTACCATGTACAATTGGTATTGAATAAGGTAAGAAATCTTCGGCAAACAATCAGAAGATGATTCATCTGGACGGAGATGAGAATTGATGTTCGTTTAGCAACAAAAACTACATCAGTCCAAATGAATTATATGAATGAGTTTTAAAAATTAGGACAAAAATTTGAAACTCATACAGATGAACCAAATTGGATCATTTGGATGGAGATGATTCATCCAAAAATAACAAATGACCAATATACCCTAACTACTCAAATGGGTCATTTGGATGAAATTTTTAAATGAGCAAACAAATATAACTAAATAATATATTAAAATTATCTTGCAAAAAAAAATCGAAAATTATATTTTCCGCCAAAACTGTAAAATCACGTTTTCCCACCAAAACCGCAAAACAGCACAATCGCGTTTTTCGCCAAGACCGTAAAATCGATTTCCTCGCCAAAACCGCAAAATCGCATCTTTTCCTCAAAACCGTAAAATCACGTTTTCTTGTCAAAACCATAAAATCATGTTTTCTTGCCAAAATCGTAAAATTGTGTTTTCACACCAAAACCGTAAAATTGTGTTTTTCCACCAAAATCATAAAATCGTATTATCCGTCAAAACAATAAAATCACATTTTTGAAAGTCGCTTTTTGTTAAAAACGTAAATCGTAGTTTCTTTTTAAAACCTCAAAATAACGGAATAATATTTTTTGAAAATTATATCGTTGTTAATATAAATTAGATTAATAATTAAAATTAGTATGGTTAGATTATCATTAAAATATGATTAAGTCAAAATATAAGTACTTTAATAATTTACTTATTAAGATTTATAAAAACTATGGAGATTTGTGTAAAATGGATGGAAAAAAGTATTGTCCCTTTACCTTTTTATATTTTATCTTAATGTGACATGATTAACCTTATTAATATTTTTAAAAACTCAAATTCGAATTATTTTTAATCCAAAAATAGTGAAAAAGCAAAATTAAAATACACCATTCAGGATTTTCCAAACTTTTTTGTTATTTACGAATTTTAAATATTATTTTTTACTTGTTTTGCGAATAGTACAACTTGAATTCTACCATGTATATAGTAGTAGAATACGTATTCTACCATTTCACTTATATCCAAACAATTTAGAATACACAATCTACCACTTTCACTATGCACCTTTTGTAGATTGTGAAATCTACGGTTTTAACTGCATTCTAAAATCATGGAATATGATTTCTACACTTTAACTATATTCTAAAAATTGAAACATTTTGTGGAATATGTATTCCGAAGTTTTAATTTTATTCTACAATTTCGTAGAATTTATATTCTACCAATTACTCATTAATCAAACCTTCGTGGAACATACATTCCACAATTATTTCTTTCTTCTACATTTTTTATAATGTATATTCCACGGAATCTGTTAAAAATTAGAGAAAATCTAGGAACAAAATTTAGGATCATGTTTATCATTTATTTGTTGAATATTTCAAAAATTTATAAATAAAAAAAATCAAAAAATACCGTGACCTACCTGTTTTTGACGTTAACCAATGATGGCTTTTTAATTTGTTGGTTTTCTTATTCTGGTCAATAAACATAATTCATATCTATGCAATTTGTGGTGTTTGGAAATCATTTGCCAGCAAGCGTGAGAGTTTTGATGTTGATGAAGAAAAAGGAGGAAAATTACTTGCTCTGGATTCTAATACTACCCTTGATAAGCTGAAGAACATGGTTTCAAAAGACATTGGAATCGAACAGAGAATCGGTGATATCGAGTTCAGCTATTTTCCTGGAGATTTGATCAACACTAACTATCCCCTAATACATCAAGAATGAAATAATTGTTGTTGTTGCTAATCCAATAGTGGGCAGCTTATGCTGCTTACTTAAATATAGACATTTTAAATAAGCTTAAGATACAATATCCTACTGTATGTGACAATGAAGTTCCACCATGTAAATAATATTCGGCTACAACCGCCAAAGCTGCTAGATCTCACCACTAGAGATGAACCGATTATTATTCTTATGACAATCAATCGTGTGATGAAGTATCACTTGAAATTATTCTTTTATGGACAGCATCTAGAACTTGAGTTATACAGGGCTAGTTATTAGTAAGAAATTGTGTATTTGAGAATTGATAAATTTAACAGAGATCCTCCTCACTCTATGATTATTTTCATGACCTAACCGAAACAACCCAACCCAACTAAAATGAAACTCCATTTTATTGTTTTTTTAATAAATAATGATCAACATTTAAAAACTAAAAGGAATAAAAAAAGAAGAAGGCGCATCTAAAGATCAACGCACAAAGTGCTGCTGCATTACAAGAAAGAAGCTAACGAAGGAAGAAGAGGAAGATGAAGGCGTTAGGGTATTGGCTAATGGTGGTTGGTTCACTGAGATTAGCTTCTGTTTGGTTTGGTTTCTTCAACATTTGGGCTCTTCGTCTCGCCGTCTTCTCTCAGACCACCAGTTCAGTTTGTTTTCCCCTTAAATCTAATTCATGTTTGGATTTCGTTATACTTTCCATGTCATCTGGGTCGAACTATCTAGTTCACATTGAATCTATAGATACTTGAGATTTGTTCTACTAATTGATTTTCTAGTCATAATTGGTAAGTGGCTATGGAGGGCATATACTGTGTTTTGTTGTTTCAAGGAGAGATGATAATGTCACGTTCAGAGGAACACATTCTCGATCTGATTTGTGTTGGTTCTTCGTTTTCTGTGACTGGGGTGGGCCTATTGAGTCTTCCAATACTGATCAAATTTGGGATCCTAAGCTCTGAGATTTAGAAACATAACGAGGGATTAAAACATGGGGTTTTTTTTTCTTCTGGATTTGATTTTGATTTTGCCTAGTACATTGCATCTGGAAGGTCAGCTTGAAAGTTTAGGATATGGATTCTTTGAACATATTCATGCTCTTTCGAGTTGCTTATATTCAAGTTCCTTTAATTGCAAAGTTAGAGTTAGTTGGAATTGAAGCAACATATCCAAGAAAGATATGCAATGTCAGCAACTCTTGTACATGAACTTTTGTAGGAAGTGGACCATCATGCCTAGAAAACAGGAAAGGGGGAAAGTATTTGGATCTAGAATTGGTTGGTTTTGATTACAGTTTGCAGAGTCCAATGCTACCTTTTTGTGTGGGATCAAGATGCAATTTTTCTTAAAATAATTAAGTGTAACAGATGCTGTAGATGTATTAGAATAGAAGCAACTTGATGTTTTTTTCCTTTTCCTTTGTAATCTGCGGTCCATGATTTCAGCAAAGGGAGTGTTATGGAACACTGTGTTTTCTTTTCCTGTGACTGTAAGGTCACCCAAGTGTTTAGTTAATTGTTTCTGATAACAAATAGTAGCAACTTTGCATCATATGAGCAACTGTAGAATAGGAAACAAAAAGGGTTTGTCCAGAAAACTTAATTCACATAGTTGAAGCCTCCAACTTTAGGTTGTTTCCTCAGGTGATGGCTCCTTTTGGTTTACAATAATAGTCTTGACTCAAGATCTTCTCTCTGTTTTTTATTTTTGCAGTGAGTGAAGTTCATGGACGTACATTCGGAGTATGGACACTCTTAACCTGCACTCTCTGCTTTCTTTGTGCATTCAACCCCGAGAACAAACCATTATACTTGGCTACCTTTCTCTCATTTATCTACGCATTAGGCCATTTTCTGACTGAATACCTCTTCTACCAAACAATGACCATTGCTAATCTCTCAACCGTGGCCTTCTTTGCAGGTATGGCTTGTGACATTACATCACTCGCGCTTTTATTTCAATCAGAAAATGTAGGTTGCATTCATTGTGTGAGTGATCATAATACTGCGGTTCTTTTAATGTTTTTAACAGGCACATCGATTGTGTGGATGCTCTTGGAGTGGAATTCCCTTGAACAGCCGCACTCCAAACTTTCTTGATGCTTTTTTCCGAGGACATGTAACCAAGTCTTTCTTCTTTGATACTTTTATTGCTCTATTTGATTCATATTTCATCTATAATCTTTGATGGAGTCTTAGCGAGAGTTGTGATCATGTTGAACTATGAGAATGCTCTAAGTTCATGGATTTGTTTTATAACTCAACCAATTCATAGGTTAAGTGTTGTTCTATCTTGTTTAGCTTTAACTTGCATTGTAAGATCAGTGTAGCGATAGTTTAAATAGAAGCCTAAGAAAGAAAGGATATGCAGAGATATAACTCGAGTTCTGAATCTATTGGTTACTGATATATATATTAGCTTCTGAGGGGCATACTATCTTCTCATAAACTATGGCTCAAAATTGTCAATCATATGTTGTATAACATCTGCTCCAGCTGAATTGATCATCTTTGTTTTCACCTGCATTCCAAATTTGAGTATGCACTAAGAGCATTGATGATGATGATATGGTGATGATGACGATAACAAACACTTGCCTGAATGGTATTGTGAGCGAGAAATCTTTGCACAGTTCCTCTGAAACTAACATCAACTCGTTCCCAACTCAATTTTGTTAGTTCTCTTATCATCTCCTCTGCAAAAGATGTTGTTGTACTATGATGATTAGAAATCAAGATAGAAAAACCTGAGCAGAAGAAGTCTGATTTTCCACTGAACCAACCTTCCATATCGAAATTCTTGAGCTCGTTTGAGTTCGTCCCTGATCGATCTTCCTCATGGTTAGTTGAAGTATCTGGTGCTTCAACGTTCACAATGTGAGGATACTTCTCATTGACTGGACCGCGTTGAAGCTGAGAAGATCAGATGTGAAACTGATTCAGCATAACACAACAAAGTATGATATTAAACACTGAAAGGTATATTACCTTAGGAAGCTCGATGCGAGGCCGGATAGATGATGTGCTCCAGCCGACAAGGTCTACGAACAAAGTGAGGTTAAGGTTTCAAATGAATTGCAATAGACACAATGCAGTTCTGACTCCTTTTAAGCTTAATATCATTGTAAGAACAGCAGAGAAAGAAAGGATACGGTCAAAACTTGTATTTGCATAAGCAATACGCCGCTTGAAGCATCGCAAAGCAGAGCTGTTCACAAAAGCAGAGGAGATGTGATAAATAATATCATTAGAAATCGTCAGTTGGAACTCTGTGAAGCCACTTCCAACTCAAAACTAAATGGCAGTTAGTGAACTAGCCCTAACCCTTTATATATTAGTGTTGGTCCATTTACACTTCCGATGTGGGATCCTAACATGTATAGATAAGAGAACAAAATCAGTGAAGGAACTCACATGAACTTAAGATTTCTACGATCATTGACCATTCGTAGGAGTAACGGAGGCTTCCCATCATCACCATCAGCCAGAAAAAGATGTTTCCCCGTCTTACCAAGACACCAAGACATACGCGTAGCTAACCTCTCCAAAGTGTGAGATCCAGAAAACAATGGGACCTAATGCCAGTCAAAATGCCACACCATCAACCAAATTGTAAGTTTTCGATATTAAAGTCTAGCTTATAGTAGATACTGAAGCATTAGAACATTAAAGGATCTTGAATCTACTATTACAGATCACCTGCTTATGTCCTCTTGAACCAAGGTGTGGCGTTGCAGAAGTTATAAAATACATAGGCTCCAATCCACCAATTCTCTCTTCCGGTTCGTCTGCCGGGCATGTATCACTGTTTTGGGGAAGCTCTTGTCGGGATTCTTGGTCATAAAGACGGGCAACAGCATACCTAGCAATCAAGCCACCTAAAGAATGTCCTACAAAGGAAATCTTTTGGAGACTTGGGTGACGTTTGATCACCAACCTAACCTAAACGAATGAGACCAAAAGAAAACTTACTTCAGCTGCAAAACTCAAGCAGAGACAAAGAAAGAAAGTCTTACTACCTCTTCTGCTAATCTTTCTCCCATAACATCAACTCCATCAAATGTTTGTGTAGAATGGTTTCGTTTACTACCTATCAAATGTTGTAAATCATCACAAACCACTCTCCCCAAATGTAACATCGTGGTAACAAGATCTAGAGACTAGAGCACTGTACTCACAGTGAACGACGAGGTCCTGAGGATACTTCTTCAGCATCTGCTTAGCTGCGAATCTCCAGTTCTGAGCACTGTATCCACAAAACAAAACACACAAACTTAAAAGAAAACATCTTGGAATCGAACATAATCAAGCACATAACAGACAAAACCCATAAGAACCTGCCGATGAGACCGTTGACCATGACAACTAGGTGAGTTGGCTCAGCGCGTTCGCCGGGGAAATCGACAGTCAAATCGACGTTTCCACTCTCGTCAGATTCAGCTCTCAGACAACCCATCCAATACTTCTTCTTCTTCTTAGGATCTTTATCCTCACTCTTCCCACTCTTCCTCGTCTTCATCTTCATTTCGATATCACTTCCACGGTGCTCATCTTCTTCTATGTTCCGAGGAATCTTGCTATCTTCTTCCTCCATGATCACGAAACGAAGAGAGACACTTAATGAAAAACTCCAGAAAAATGCAAACTTTATGTGGATTGATTTAAGGACGCCACTTTGGTAAAATTCGAAGTCAAAGGGTCAGACAGAGACAGAGAGAGATGGTTTCAGTCGTTGGGACGGTTCCCACAGCGTCGTTGAAACGCCATTGACATTTTCTTTTTTAGCACAGTAACATATCTGAGATTTGCCACTCTTGTTTTTTCTAGAACACATAACACATGTAATAACGTAATTTAAAAAAAAATGAAATGAGGAAAAAAACATTTATTCTGAAAATTAAGAAAAAAAAGAATGAGTGTTGTTAAAAAAAAAGAGAGAAGCCCGGCCCAAACTATTTTCAAGTATCGAAGACTCAGGCTCAGCCCAAGAGTTTCTCTGTTGTTTTCGTTTGGAAGAGTCAACCCAAAATTTTGACTTTTCTTTCTTACTAGCAACTCAAACGTCAAAACAAGACAAGATTCGATCAAATGCACTGAACACAAGACAGAGAAACAAATCAACTCGTAATGGGAAGCAAATTACAACTCCAAAGTATCGCTGATTGATGTCTGTTGGACTTCTCCTTCAACTAATCACCTTCCTCCTACCTCTCGCTCCTCCCTTCTCTTCTTCGTCACTCAAAGGTGAGATTTTTAATTAAATGTTGACCCTTTTTGAATCCGTCTATAGGATCAGTACATGTTGATTTGATGATATCAGAATTTAGATTGATTCCTATCTACTCGTTTTCAGTACAGGCCACTCTCATGGCGGATTGTAACATCGTTATGAACGGTGACTTCTCTGATGGGTTGGAACCTTGGTACCCCAACGGATGCGAAGCATTTGTTGTTTCCTCTGACCCATTTACCTCAGAATCCTCGAGCTGTGGCTACGCAGTTGTAACTAACAGGAAAGAAACTTGGCAAGGTCTTGAACAAGATATCACAACTCAGGTTTCTCCTGGTATTACTTATACTGTATCAGCTTGTGTTGGTGTCTCTGGTCCTTTCAATGAATCAGCAGAGGTTCTTGCCACTGTGAGGCTCGAGCATGAAGACTCGCCTACCGAGTATTTGTTCATTGGAAAGTACGTTTTGAAAGTTGTTATCCTTGGGATTTGTTTGAACTTTTGTAGAGATTTATGATGAAATTGTAAACTCACCTGCAGAACATATGCCTCAAGAGATAAGTGGGTTGATCTGGAAGGAACGTTTTCGATATCGAATATGCCTGACCGTGTTGTTCTCTATTTGGAAGGTCCAGCTCCGGGGAAAGATCTCCTTATACGCTCAGTTACCGTTAAAGACTCCACTTCTTGTGACTTCCAGGTAAAGGTTATGGACTCTTTCTTTACCAGCCAGAGGCCATTGTGATCTGATAGTTTGGGAATAATAGTTTAGTTTCGCATTCTTGAGTACGAATAAGCAAAGAACCCAGGTAAAGCAAGGTGATTAGAAGATAACCCTTGATGAGTGATGTGTATCAATGGAGACTGAGATAGAAGTAGAGAGAAGCCAGCCAAATGAAACAAGATCAAATTGTTTCGCTTCACGTTCATTGAAACATTATAACCTTATCATCTGATTTTAAACTGTTCATTGAAGCTTTATACAGCTCACCCTGACATCTGATTCTAAACAGTATAATCCAATAGCAGCTTGTGTTTTAATATTTCAAGTTGTATTATTTTACTGCAGGAAACCGAACACGAACCAGTTTCCAGTGTCTGTCCTCCTACTTTGAATATCATTAAGAACCATGACTTCTCTGACGGGTTGTATTTTTGGAATTCCAACAGTTGTGATTCATTTGTTGTTACCAGCGATGAATGCAACTTAGAATCATATGCGGTTGTTAATAACCGGAGTGAAACCTGGCAAGGACTGGAGCAAGATATCACAGACAGAGTTTCCCCTGGTTATTCACATAAAGTCTCTGCTAGTGTTAGCGTATCAGGACCTGTTCAAAGGTCGGCACAGGTCTTGGCCACTTTGAAGTTAGAGCACCAAAGCTCAGCAACCGAATTTCAACTAATTGGAAAGTATGGGAACCACATGACTTCTATGTGATATATAGTCAAGAAGACTCAGAAATGCTGACACTGATAATGTTTTTTGTCGGCAGAACTTTTGCTTCGAAAGATGTGTGGAAGACTCTGGAAGGCACTTTTGTATTATCAGGAAGACCTGACCGTGTTGTATTCTTCTTGGAAGGGCCACCTCCTGGTATTAATCTTCTTATAAAGTCCGTAACCATCCATTGCGAAAGCGATAATCAGTTTGAGGTAATGACATATTGCGGACTGTTTACACATAGAGATTTACATCATACATACATGATTTGTATCTTAAGAAGCTGTGTTCAGTAATTTGATATGTTTCTTCACTTTCCAGAGAAGCCGAGAATTCTGCTCAGCTCCTGAAGCTGATCATCACATCTTCTTGAATTCAAGATTTTCCGATGGCCTCAATCATTGGTCTGGAAGAGGATGCAATCTTATGTTACATGAGTCTCTAGCTGATGGAAAGATACTACCACATTCTGGAACATGTTTTGCTTCTGCAACAGAGCGCACACACAAATGGAGCGGAATTGAGCAGGATATTACAGAAAGAGTCCAGAGAAAACTCATTTATGAAGCATCTTCTGTTGTTCGGTTATCTCATAGCCATCACACCGTGCAAGCCACTTTGTATGTTCAATACCCTGACCAACGTGAAGAATACATAGGCATTTCAAGTGTTCTGGCAAACCATGACGATTGGGTAAAGTTGAAAGGGAAGTTCCTCTTAAATGGATCTCCAGCTAGAGCAGTTGTTTACATTGAAGGACCCCCACCAGGAATTGATGTTTTCGTCGACCATTTCAATGTAAAGCCTGCAGAGAAAACCCCACCTTCAAGACGACCATACATCGAGGTGAGACATAAACTTTCTTTGATTTTTAACATTTACCATCTCCTTATGTCTAATGAATCATAAACTGTTTTCTTTATTCTTCAGAGTCATGCTTTTGGGATGAACATAGTTTCCAATAGCCACCTAACCGATGGAACAATCGAAGGCTGGTTCCCTCTTGGAAACTGCCATCTAAGAGTTGGAGAAGGCTCCCCTCAGATATTACCTCCATTGGCCAGACACTCTCTTAGAACAACGCATGAGTATCTATCCGGACGATATGTGCTTGCAACAAACCGAAGTGGAACATGGATGGGTCCTGCTCAGATGATAACTGATAAAGTGAAGCTGTTTTTAACATACCAAGTTTCAGCTTGGGTTAAGGTTGGCCCAGGAGGACTAACTTGTCCACAGGATGTGAATATAGCACTCAGTGTTGATGGTAAATGGGTTAATGGAGGAAAAGTCGAGGTCAAGGATGGTGATTGGCATGAAGTTGTCGGTTCGTTTAGAATCGAGAAGCAAGCAAAAGAAGTTATGCTTCATGTCCAGGGCCCGAATCCCGGTGTTGATCTTATGGTTGCAGGTCTTCAGATCTTTGCTGTTGATCATAAGGCACGGTTGAGTTATCTCAGAGGACAAGCTGATGTGGTAAGCTACGAAACATTTTAGTCGTTACACAGGTTAACTTCACTTCTGTACTAATGCTGTTTCTCTGTTATACAGGTTCGTAAACGCAATGTCCGTCTCAAAGTCTCAGGTTTAGATCCTAATGAATTATCTGGTGCAACGGTGAGAATCAGACAGACGAGTAATAGTTTCCCACTCGGGTCATGCATTAGTCGGAGCAACATAGATAACGAAGACTTTGTGGAGTTTTTTCTTAACAACTTCAAGTGGGCTGTGTTTGGTAATGAACTGAAATGGTACTGGACAGAACCAGAGCAAGGAAACATCAACTACAGGGCTGCAGACGAGATGCTTGAATTCTGCGAGAGGTACAACATAGAAACCAGAGGTCATTGCATATTCTGGGAGGTTGAGTCAGCTATCCAACCGTGGGTCCAACAGCTGAGCGATCCTGAGCTAGAAGCAGCGGTTGAGAACCGGGTAACGGATCTTCTTACCCGTTACAACAGGAAATTCAGACACTATGATGTGAACAACGAAATGCTTCATGGATCTTTCTATAAAGATCGACTAGGCTTTGATGCAAGAGCAAAAATGTTCAAGACCGCGCATGAGTTAGACCCGTTAGCAACTCTGTTCCTCAATGAATACCATATAGAAGACGGGTTTGACTCTAGGTCATCACCTGAGAAGTACATAAAACTTGTTCATAAGTTACAGAAAAAGGGTGCACCGGTCGGAGGAATCGGGATTCAAGGACATATAACAAGTCCTGTTGGTCACATTGTTCGTTCCGCTTTAGACAAGCTAAGTACACTCGGGTTACCAATCTGGTTCACAGAGCTTGATGTGTCCTCTATTAACGAACACATAAGAGGAGATGATCTCGAGGTGATGCTATGGGAAGCTTTTGCTCATCCAGCTGTTGAAGGAGTGATGCTTTGGGGATTCTGGGAATTGTTTATGAGTAGAGAGGATTCACATTTGGTGAATGCGGATGGTGAGATTAATGAAGCTGGGAAGAGGTTTCTTGAGATCAAACGTGAGTGGTTAACTTTTGTGGATGGTGTGATTGAGGATGGAGGAGGATTTGAGTTTAGAGGTTATCATGGGAGTTATATAGTGGAAGTTGTTACTTCGGAAGGTAAGTATGTGAAGAACTTTGTTGTTGACAAAGGTAACTCTCCAGTTGATATGATCATAGATCTTTGAATGTTTTATATACTATTGGTTTCGTGTGTGTACATTGGTCAGATACTAGCCTTTGTCTTTGTGTGTCTTGTGCAAGATAGCTATACTGAAATGTTTTTTGATCTGTTCTTTCGTTACTTGCGGCACAAGAACTCAAAAAAACTTTGAAATGCCCTACAACTCTAACTCTCCTCAGTACCTTTCGTATTTATCTCCTAATTCTAATACTATTAAAGAACATACAAGTCAAAAGATAGTCAATATGATTGTAAAATTTAGACAAGAGCTATAAGAGATAGCAGTGGATATGGCAGCAGAACATAAATCATCTAAGTTCAAACACTCATGTGGTTAAGAGCTTTGGAGAGATTAATTGGGATACAATCTTTTGAAATAAAGCATATATTACTCTTAAATGATCTATTAGCTTTTCAAATAAGAAAGTAAAAAAGAAATTCCTAAGATTCTTTATATACTTAAAAAATCTGCACTTCAAGCTTTTTTATCTTTTTTTTTTGGTAAAAAGGATACAATCATGGTCAAAAGCCAATTACACAAAAACGAAAAACGAAGTTTGACTATCAATATACCAAAACTAAAGAAATAAACTAAGGCCAAAAGATTGAGAAACAAATGTCTTAACATTTCAAGAAAAGCTGAAGAGGACATGATAAAATTATTTGGAAACAAACACCTTAGAAACGACAATTCTTAAAAACGTAAGAACGGAAAAGAACATGAGACGCAACACTACTTAACTTTCTAGACATAGCTAAAAAGAACCTATAGAAAACCAAAAAAACAAAGAAAGGGAAACTAATGTCATGAATGGTGATCACAAAAAGATGTTTTTAAGTGCGTTTTCTCAAAACCGTTTTTAAATTACCAATCACATAATTTTTACAAGCCGTTGATTTTTTTAAAAAAATTCTTAAGATTTTTCGAAGCTAATGAAAAACCGTATTTGTTTCATAAATATATTTTTCCGCACATACTATATTTTTGAACCGCAACATACTCTAAAATTGTTCTGTAAATACACAGTTACATTCGGATAGTAAATATCTCCAAGTTATAAGAGCATCCCCATCCATGAACCCCATGGGGGGTTCTTAAAAAAAATTTTTTTTTTTTTTTTTGGGAAAAGTGTAAAAAAAAAAAAAAAATTCAAAAAAAAAAATAGACGAATGGCAATCTGACACGTGTCATGAACAGTGTAAGAACCGGTTCTTAAATAAGGATTTTTAGAACCCGGTTCTTAACTATTCACGTGGGACCCACGTGAATAGTTAAGAACCCCATCCTTAAAACCCCTCAATGGACATGCTCTAAGCCAAAAAGGGTTGAATAGAAAATAGTAACGGACGAAGACGTTGAAAAGACAATTGATGTGGAGTGTGGACAATGAACGAACGAACGTTGTTTATCCGACAAAAACATCTGTATCTGACGTGTCTATCAATCACTTGTCTGAGTTTATCCTCCCCAATCGTTGGAGCTCCCATAAAGGAAAATTGTAATCTAAATTTTATTTCTTGAAATGGTGAAATAATTTTCAATTCAGATATAGGATTCTCCGCCTGAATAGACACCACAAAATTGTAAAGGTCCGTTGATTTCGATAAATTCTAGGTCCATAACAGTAGCCTCCGTTGATTTCAATAAACGTAATGATGGAAAATAGTACTTACTTAACCCATTAAAACGTGACAAGAACAAAGCTCTTTCGATAAATTCAATGTCCAGAAAAGACACGTCTATATCTCATCAGGTAGGTAGATAGATAGATACAAGTGACGAAGCAAAAAAAAAAAAAATAATAATAATAACACAAAAAACAAGATAAGAATTCCACTTAGACAAAAAAATAACACAACGATTTGCCAAAGATAAAAGCAGACACTTCACATAAGCTTCGCAATCACTTACGTGTTGGATACCTAATTTGACACTGCGCTTTGTGTTTGTTTTCTTCACCTTTTCTTTTTGGTACATCATTCAAGAATTTTCTCGTTTTTTTTTCTCTCTGTTAAATCAATAGGATCTTCTTACACAACCAAGCACAAAGGCTCTCCAATTGTGAAGATGTTCAAAACAATCTCATCTCTGCGCAAATGTCTGGTCCAACCTCTTCATACACATATTCGTACGGTATACATGTTTTTCTTACAATCTAATGAATTCTTATCCAGACAAAACTCGAAACATATTTGAGAATGTATTCTTTTTTTTTTTTTATGATGAACAGTTACAAACTTTCTCTAAGTACAACGCACAAGCTGCCTCAGCCTTGCGAGAGGAGCGTAAGAAACCTGTTTATCAGTAAGTTCTGATCCAACTCATGTAAATATTGCATGCGGTTGTAGTCTAGCAGTTCTCATTTGGTGGAAGAATCGTCCCGTTGGTTTAGGCTAGAGATCGATTCCTCTCAAACGTGGAATTATCTAACCATTTTCATTTTGCCACCCGTAGACATCTTTAGTGACAAGGAAACCTAAATTTATTTTTATAGGTCTCATGAAATTAGTTTTTAGACCTAAAAAAACTTTATAGGATCTACACAGTTAAATATTACCTTTACCAATACATGTTTTTTCAACACTTGAAACCTTTGTTTTCACAATCGTTGTTTCGTATGATATAGAGATGATGAGTATGCGGATATGGATTGGGATAATCTCGGGTTTGGTCTTACTCCAGCTGATTACATGTACGTCATGAAATGCTCAAAAGATGGTGAGTTCACTGAAGGTGAACTTAATCGTTTTGGCAATATTCAGCTAAGTCCATCTGCTGGAGTCTTAAACTATGGACAGGCAAGCCTCTTCTAACTCCAAATATGTTTCTTGATTCTGTCCCTGAATTGTCTGATCAATGGAGGTTACAGGCGATATATGAAGGTACAAAAGCATACAGGAAAGAAAACGGGAAGCTTCTTCTGTTTCGTCCGGAACACAACGCTATCCGAATGCAGCTTGGAGCTGAACGGATGCTCATGCCTTCTCCTTCGGTTGATCAGTTTGTTGATGCTGTTAAACAAACCGCTTTTGCAAACAAACGTTGGGTAAAAACGCTTTCTTCTAAGAAATATTATCCTCTCTCTGAATTCAATCGGAGCGGAAGATAGATTGTTTATGAATATTTATTTTTTGTATCTCTATCTTTTAACTAATTTTAACTGCTTTTGAAAACTATAGAATTTCGGTCCTGGCTTGTAACGGTTTTTAAATAAAATATGTTAAAAATAAAATTTATCCTCTGAAGAGGTTCTTTTGGGATCTGAGTGAATTTTGTGAGTGGTGTTTATGATCAGGTTCCTCCTTCAGGGAAAGGGACTATGTACATTAGGCCTCTGTTGATGGGAACTGGTCCAGTTCTTGGTTTAGGACCTGCACCTGAATATACATTCATTGTCTATGCATCCCCAGTTGGTAACTACTTCAAGGTATATATATCCTCTCTTTCACTTCCTGTTTGGCTTTTCCTCAGTGACAATGGAACGATTGGTAAATCTTTTCTCTACTGGTTTATAGGAAGGTACTGCTGCTCTTAACCTCTATGTCGAAGAAGAGTATGTCCGTGCAGCTCCTGGTGGAGCTGGAGGCGTCAAGAGCATCACAAACTATGCCCCGGTAAGTATTGAAGCCCACTTAGTTTCAAAATATCAGAGGGAACAAGTTTTGAGAAACCATGTGTTGTAGGTTTTGAAAGCACTGAGTAGAGCCAAGAGCCGTGGGTTTTCAGACGTTCTTTATCTCGACTCTGTCAAGAAGAAGTATCTTGAGGAAGCTTCTGCTTCCAACGTCTTTGTTGTTAAGGTAATATACATAATAGTGGTGTTTATGAATTCTGTTTTGTGTATCCTAATATCTACTTCAGGGTCAAACAATCTCAACTCCTGCAACTAATGGAACAATTCTTGAGGGGATTACTCGGAAGAGTGTGATGGAGATCGCGGCTGATCAAGGTTTTCAGGTAAAACAAATCAAAGATGTTTAGCTCAAAACACTAACAATAACAAACTCATATAACCACGATAGTTAGCTCACTTGGTAAAGGTCGGCTAGTAGTTTTTTGTCAACCTGGTCTGGGGCCCGCCTTAAAAAAGTAACAAACTCAGATAAGTTTCTCACCACCTGGGATATGATCAGGTCGTAGAGAAGGCAGTTCATGTGGATGAAGTAATGGATGCAGATGAAGTGTTCTGCACCGGAACTGCTGTAGGAGTTGCTCCTGTCGGCACTATAACATATCAGGACAACAGGTACAAAAAAACTCACAATGCCTTGATCAAGTTTTACTCCAACCTTAAACAAAGATTTGGCCTGATGTATATCTTTATGAAACATTCAGAGTAGAGTATGAAACCGGGGATGAATCTGTTTGCCAGAAACTGCGTTCGGTCCTTGTCGGTATCCAGACAGGATTGATTGAAGATACCAAAGGATGGGTCACATGTATCAACTGAGAAACCAATTATCAAGTTTTAGTTTTACCTCTAAAAGACAACTCTTTAATAGACATGGGCACGGAGCGGATATTCAGAAAAAATCTAGTATTTGCAATCCGTTTTACTCCGACCGAATATCTGAATATTTATGTAAATATATAATAATTTTTGTAAAATTATGGGGTAAAAAATGAGAACAGTAACTATAAAATTCAATATAATCCCAGTGTTAAAAAAAAAAAAACTATAAAATTCACATTTCACTTTAGCAGGCAGGACTATACATGCTTCAATGGAAGCTTCCTCACTTCTTACTTTCATTCCCCTTAAAGGGTTTCAACTGCTAACATTGTAACTCAACTGTGCAAACACTTTTAGTTTAACCACATGCTCTTTTGGAGCTGTAATGAAAATGGTTCTTCAAGTATCTATATTGTTCTTTTATAGATCTCAGCAAATCCTGGGGAATAACGACTTGGTGAAGCACTGGGAAAAGATTTCACCTCAAGATCATGACTAGATTTACTTCTTTGAAACGCCCATTTCACTTCTGCTTCGACCTTCTCTGGCTTTAGTTGCTCAGACTCTGGTAACTCCTGATCTAAGACAGGGGGGCTGCATCCAGCTTTGCTAGATTCTTGAGAACACAATGGTATCTGAGAGTATGCAGCTTTCAAGCTGCTATGTAACTCTTCCATCTTTCCTGTGTTCTCATCTTCTCTGTCCATAGCGATAAGAACCTAAAAGAAACTCACCCGTCAAGATTATCAATTGGTTTTGAACTGGAAGCCCATAGAACTTAATACCATGAGATGCAAATCGAAGGGTTATGAAAAAAATGAGTACTTTATATTATATACATACCTCGGCTGGATATTTCTGAAATATGGGAGCAAACCTCTGCCGGCAATACTCACTAAACAGAAGGGTGAGGAGAATTAATGGAATGGTGAAACCCGAAGCAACCGTTGATAGTTTTAAACCGAAAAATCCAAGAGCTATAATTTGTGACAAGATCAGTGAAAAGACTGTCGTGCTGTGGAAAATAGGCCAGTATTGTCCACCGGTTTCATATTTTGTAATATAGACGTTGATTATCTGCCAAAATGAAAATCCAAAAACATTTCTCAGTAAGGTTTAGTATGTATTGGTACGCAATCTCCTTGGAGAATGGAGATAGGTGTCAATGTTACAATTTCCAAAAGTGTTTCTCGGTATTAAGTTATATGGACTTCCAACACATTGGAAGTTGAAAAGAATATAAGAGATATGTGCCAATCTAGTCATTGCTAACTGATTTTGAGTTGGAAGCGCATATAACTTATCTACATAAAATGAGGTCTACTTAAAAGAGATCAGAGATGATATGCATTGCATGCTTACCTGATTTTTGTATATAAGATAGGCAAGAAAAAAGTAGATCAGCAGGAACGGCAGTATTAGAGGCGCTATGACTGAATTGGTGAAACCAAGGAGACCGAACAAGAGTAGCCGAGGTATTTCCGTATGGTAAGGAAACCTAAGTGTTTCATATGAGGC
The DNA here is from genome assembly GCA_030180135.1 of Orychophragmus violaceus. Taxonomy (NCBI): domain Eukaryota; kingdom Viridiplantae; phylum Streptophyta; class Magnoliopsida; order Brassicales; family Brassicaceae; genus Orychophragmus; species Orychophragmus violaceus. Next base: position 3,675,615 of record CM058230.1, read on the forward strand.
ATCCTTGTTCTTGACAATGAATCTTGATATCAGATTCCATATAAGACTCACAGGTTGCATGATTTCACATGCTAAACCAGCCCAACCAGACGTGAAACAGTATGTCATGAAGAAGCCAGCCTGCATAGAGTCGAAAATGCTTCTCAAGAGCCGTTTGCATTTCAAATATGGAACATAACAAGGTGCTCACGTCTGGGAGGTCCAATATGAGCATGTTCAGTGTGTTTAATCTCAGTAGCCACTATAACCTCTAGATACATCGTTTACAATAGACCGTTTTCGGTTAGTTCGGTTATTCAAAAATCTTCTGAAACTAACCGAATAAAAATTCAGTTTGGTTCTACTATCGGTTAATTTCGGTTATTAAATTAGACCGAAATTAACTGATTTTTTTTTTTAAAAGTCGGTTAAAGTCAAGTATTTTGGTTAATTTGGATAATTAGGTTCGGTTCGAAAACTTTAATGTATTTCGGTTAAAAACAGTTTACAACAAAAATTGTTTACCCGAACCGATAACTGAAGTTAATTTTCAAACTTGCCATAACCAAACCAAACTAACCGAACCAAACCAACTTTTCGGTTAGCTAGGTTCGGTTTAAAATCCCAGGCCTAACTAAAAACTTAATGTTTTAGACAGATAAGATAGCACTCAGAAGTGTAAGAGAAAAACTGTGACCATTACCTGTGTTGGAACTGCTTTAGCAAGAAGTGCAGGTAGGTCCTTGACACTAGAGAAGACACTCAACTGTATAATAACAGAGCCTGATAGGATATTGACAAAGAACACATTCCAGATGGTGAAGTATAAAATCTTGATACATGCACTTCTCTTTCTCAGACTCCGAGAAATACATCCCTCCAAGGTTGAAAAGTACATCATCAATGGCGGAACGGTATACAAAAACAGAACCAGTATCACACTTGGTAAGTACCCTGTGACGATCTGTATCATAAACTTCCTGAAATCGTTTTCAAAAGAGAAGAACATGAACAAGAACCTTTGTATTACTGAGTACGATAGTAAGGAAACTGTTTGATACTCACTGATGCAAGAGGTCTCTTAGAAATGGAAAGTTCTTGGATAGTGTTGGTAATTGAGTTAACGTTTGAACGCCGGTAACAGGGAAGAGAAACACAAACATGAAGGCAATAGCACCAACAAGGGTTAATATTTTTCGCATCCAAAGTTGTTGATAAGGTACTTTGAGATTCTTCCAGTAAACATCATGAGGCTCTGGAGCTAAGTCTGCCACCCATAACATAGGGTTTGGTGTTTGAAGAATCTCTGAAACAACAAGAGCATCATACCGAGTTTTGAAGAACACAAAAGCGACCGGACGTTCCTGCAAATGAGCAGAGAAGTTTAAGCCTTACATACATATTGCAAGCACTTATACTTCAATCTCTCACATAAATCTGGCAAATAAAACAGGTCAAGGTTATCAAACTATATGGTACAATAACTGAAGTATACGCTTTCGGGTATTCGGGTCAGTTTCGGATAGGAACTCAATCGGTATTAAGTTATATGGACTTCCAACGTAAAACTAATTGGTGATAAGTGGAGTGACCCATATCTCTTATATTACTAATGATTCCTTCCAACTACCGATGTAATTCTTCCAGGTTAGAGAGTTTTATACCTATGTAGGAACCGATAGTATTTCGATTTGGATTCGGTTCAGATCCTACTAGTTCGGGTATTCAGATCCGATTTATTTACGAAACAAAATGGATATCAAACGGGTGTAAAATATGCAACATGTAAAGCATAAAGTTCACCTATCAAAGGCAAAAGAGTTCCTTACTTCCTCCGTCGTAGCAGAAGTACACTCACCAAGCTCCGGTTTTTCGACACTGTCTGACTTCAAACTCGGATTAGAACTTACATCAGGAGAAACAAGTTTTACAGCCTGACATATCCTCTCCGCATCATGCTGAGATAGAAAAAAAGTGACACGAATAATCTTAGAATCCAAACTGAACTCAGTTAAACTACAAAATAAATCACTGCACTGCAACTATATGTTATAATGATCACACACCAAGTAACCGATAATCAAGTCAACATGTTGCAAGAATAACTCAAACCGCATACCAGAAGTCTCTGAATGATGCCATCACGGTAGACCATTAGGTGCGACAAATAGCTTGGTGCATAGAAATTTGTGAAGTATTTGGTCACTGTTTCGTTGTACGATTGCTCAGGGGACTGAGGAACAGCACGCATAAGTACGGTAAAATGACTTAGCTTTGAGGCAGATCCATTAATATATGCAAGCCTCTTTTCAGCTATGGCCTTATACTCCTACAGCGGCCAAACACGTATAGACAGAGTGAGAGTGAGAGAGAGAGAACAAAACGATGAGGAGACGAAGGAACAAAGAGAAAGGGTATGAGATCCTCACAAAGTAAAGAAGAGTGCATGCCGCTGAGGTTATGATATATAATGAGAGACAATGAACCCACAGCCTGGAAACAATAAGAGTAGACAAGAATCAGCTCTAGTTAATGTCAAGTAGTGGAGCTATGCCGCCATTACCATCACGTAGAATATGAATATATGCTACACATAGTCCATGTTCACATAATCTACATTCACTCTATATATGTTTATTTTCTTTCGTCCATATCATCAAGTAGAACATGAATATAGGTTATGCATAGTCCATGTTCACATAATCTACATTCACTCTATATATGTTTATTTTCTTTCGTCCATATCATCAAGTAGAACATGAATATAGGTTATGCATAGTCCATGTTCACATAATCTACATTCACTCTATATATGTTTATTTTTCCTCGTCCATATCATCAAATAGAATCTAAATATAGGCCATTACCATCTTGAGCGTTGATGAAGGTTTTCAATAGTGAATATTCCCAATAACTCGAGATGAGCTTCTTCCTTGTACTGCATCCTATGTCCGTAATAGTTTACAGGTAGAACAAAGGAGATGCAAACGACTGCGACAACTGAGAAAATACGAATGCTGCAGAGTTTAAAAGAAAAAATGGTAAACCACAACATCAAGAAAAGCATTGGTAAAGGATGTCTAGTAGGTTTCCGCCAATCTATGTTCGATTCTGATTGGCAACCATAACTTTTACATGGGTTTTCTGGTCCAAAGATTAGTTGGCTAAACAGACTAATATTTTTCAAAAGAATTACACCCAAAAAAAAAAAGAAAAGCATGCTTATGGTGAAGTATGATTAACCTGCAAATGACCATCCTGATGAAAACAACAGCATCAAGACCAGCAGCAGCCAGCATCTCATCCTCAGTAGTTTCCCAAGCTTTGACAAGCCAACTCGGAGAAGGTGCAAACCTCTCGTACCATTGAGGATCATGACGTTTAACTTTTCCACCAGAAAGCATTCGACCAAAGTAAACACAAAAATTGGATGGTTGTTTTCTTAGTATCGAATAAAGCGATATTAGGACTACGCATATCGCTGTGTTGATCCCAGCAGAGGTTAGAAGCGCTGAGACATTCATTTCACTTTGAGTTCAAACGACCCTGTCTTACTGAAAATAATGAAACATAATTAGCTTTATCAAGAACATAATAAGAACATAATGATATTGGAGCCCAGATAATGAGATTCGATCAAAAATTGCAGAGGGAATTGGAGGTAAATCACCTGAGAACGAAATAATTTGAGCAAATCTAGCCAGAAAAAAAAAAAAATCTTTAATTCTAAGAACCAATGACTTACTTGGAAGTAATAAAAACTTTGCTTGACTTGAAACCCAAAAAAAAACGAAGGATCAGAACCTTAAGTATACGCTTTGGTGTAAGAAAGATTCGTGATGTTCTTTCTAACTGAATTCCGCGGAGAGTTCGCGTTCATGTTCGAAAATTTTGCAACATGAAAAATAATAAAATCGAAAAATTGAATTGATAAAACACTTAAACATAAAGTAACTTAAAAAAAAAATTGACAAAAAAAACTTTAGAAGATATATTTCTTATTGGGTGAAGATATTTATTAGGTGAGGATTTGATCATTTAAATGGAAAGATAACAGAAAGAAATCATAAAATCAAACCAAAGAAAAAAATTATTTAGACGAAAAATTCCACGTTGTGTCATGTGTGTGTGGTGTAAATGTGGAAGCGGCCATATCAAGTGACGTGGCGTCACGAGAATGGTCGAGACTAGTCTCACATCGCCAAAGTCTTGCTTAGCTTGTGATAACGACTACCATGTCGGCGAATTTATGGCCGTTTGATTTTATTGATCTTATATGATTTTGACACGTGGAATTTACGGCGACAGTTAAAACCGTTTATTTACCCGGGAAACATAATTAGAGGGTAGGGTCATATCTCTAATCCATGTATTATTCGCGTGGTGAGAGGGTGAGAGGCATGACAAAGACCAGACATTTTTTTTTGTCAACTTTATTATTTAAACATTCACATTAACTATAGTATAAGTGGACTTATTCGGTATATAGCATGAATGCATATAACCGGCTTGCTTAGATGGAACTCTAACCGGTATGCTGATGTTGAGATTGTTTTTAATGATATTACAGTAGAATTATCAAGACCGAAATTTTAAATTACATTGCGTTTCTTGCCTTTATTTTATTTTTATTTTTCTTTTAAATTTCTTATATATTTTGGTTTATGGTACTTCTTATAAAATTACTCAAGGTTTAAGAGTTGTAAACTTGTAGCCGTAGGTGGTAGTCCAACAATTAATATGTGCCTAATAATGCCTACTTGTTGGCTATGTAGGTCTAATCAGCCATGATTTAAATTGTTTGTTTACATATTTATTTGTATGAAAATTATTGAAAAGAATGCTATCCTAAAAGGAAAATTGCAAATAGCAAGAATTATGTAATTTATCAAGAAAACAAATAAGAATAAATGATAAAAAAACTATTTTGTCATAATACTACAAAATAAATTTCATTTAGTGACTACATTCTTCAGTGAGAAATTCTGATATTCACTTGGATAACTGAAACTCTGTATTCTGATTCCGTATCTTATAAATGCATCTTTGTTGAGGAAAAAACACAACAACTGAGAACCCAAATCGTTCTAGTTTTTAAGAAAAATAATAACATGGAATGTTGGAAAAACATATATGATACTTAAAAACCAAAGCCATCTTCTATACAAACTCTCTGCAAATTTTCCTTGAAGTACTAGAGCTCTGGTTTCAATCGACCTACAGTAAGCATTAAATATCAGTAAAGACAACAGAAAAAAAGGAAAAGACAGAGAGATGAGAGAAGCAAGTTTGTGTAGCTTTTAGTTACCATTATTAGGTGAGAAACTAGACATAGTCGATGGACTTGAGACAAACCCCATATGGTAGAGGCTTTGTAGTTCACTCTCTAGTGCTGTCTGCACGATCAGATAAAAATGTGTAAGAGAATTTAGTGGTACCAAAAGCATGATATGTTTGTTTCTGCTGTTGCTTGCCTGAGGTAATGGGTTGTATTGTGGATTTGTAGTGGTAGAAATGTTCGGTATCGTCCCTTGAAAACCAGTGAAAGGATTCAGACCAAGCGTAGGAGTGTTTCTGTCTCTTGACTGCAGAAGCTGAACAGAGAACATGAAGCTTTAGGACTGATTCATAACTTTCAAACTATTATTCATTTCATTGTGAAGCTTTGGGAGGTTCTTACATCTTTGGCGAGAATCCTGTCTATATCAAGATTGAGTTCTGGATTCACCGTCGCGAGTTTCATAGATAAAAACTGGAGAAAATATAGCAGTGTGACACAGAGACATCAGAACCAAAACCTCGAGCAAACTTAAAGCATTTCAAGTAGCCATGGGACTTTTACGCGAACAGAATTTGTCGAACCGAACCGAATTGCGGTTCGGTTCGGTTAATTCAGTGGTTTTGAAAACTATATTCGGTTTTTGGTTCGGTTCGACGAACCAAACGGTTAACCGAAGATTTTTTTATATAAACCAAAATAACTGATTTTAACCAAAATAATTAAAAAATTGAACCGAACCGAACCGAACTTACCCAACATTAACCGAAATTTTCTGAACCAACCTGAATAACCAGTATACCTAAAATTAACCGCACTAACCGAAGTCGGTTTATTTTAGTAAAAAAATAATAACCAGAAAAACAGAAAACCGAATCGAAAAAATAAATCGGTTAGTTTTTGCGAAAAAAATTCAAAACCAAAAAAACTTAAACCGAAGAGAGACCGAAGAACCTAAGTCCAAGGCCTAGTTTTAAGAATCTCACATTATTGGGATAATTCTTACCTCAACTTGCTGTTGTAATGACTGAACATAGTTAATGATTTCATCGAGCATAACCGCTTTCCCGGTGATCTAGTTAAACAAATAATCAACAACAAAGACCTTTAGCAAAAATTTATTACCAAATCAAAAGGAAGTTTAAACTGCTAAAAGCCACCTTGTTGCATCCAGGAACAAGTTCTTGAAGCAATCTCATCCTTTCACTGATCTTTTCTCTTCTAACCTTCAAACAACAAACGAAAAACAGCTACTACTCAGAACCAGTGATCAAATTACAATAATCAAATGATAATCTATCAATAAAAGAGTCATTACCCTTTCTGCAAGACTGTGACTATTAGTGGCTTGACCTCTTCTTGCCCTCATATGAATGTAGTTTTCTTTAGGTGCTTCTTCGCTCTGTGAGCTCTCCTTGTTCTGATCATTTTTGTGTTTTTTCTGGCTCTGATCACTTCCTCTTTGAGGGTGGTCTTCTTGAATTTCCTCCACAGCTTTCTGTCAATTCAACAACACTCACTTGTTTCAACACAAACCACTGTCAAACCTTCAACCTATTGTTATCAAACCAAAATTTACCTTGTTCCGTTGAGATTCTGCTTCCATTCTTTTTCTGGTTGGGGAAGCACCAAGAACAACATCATCTACAACCTGATGACGATCCTCAAGAGACTCTCCAGCTCTGATCAATCTTCCAACACTTTCTCCTTTCTTGTCTGAACCAAGAAAATGACCAATATGACCACCACCTCCACAATCACCAAACGGAAGAAGACTCGCTGGCATGTCCGGATAACCTGAACCGAGTGTGTAATGAGGGAAACAACTCATCCCTGGATTGTCCATCGCCACAGAAGGGTAATGAGAGCTTGAGAAGCTACCACCATTGACAACTGGATCCCAATCTGCAGAAGAGAAGAAAGGATCTGCCTTTGCATACAAGGGCATTGAAGTATTTCCAACTCTTGAGATCCCACTTTGATCATCTCCATGGTTTAACCCCATCTCACCTTCATTACTCTCTCCACCCATCTCACTTTGTAAGACTTCTTGACAAGCGAACTTAAACCAGTTTTGCAGGTTTTATACAGTGGGAAAGAGAAAGAAAGAAAAAGATAGAAAAGAAAAGAAAAACAAATCAAGAGAGCATCAAATCTAATGTAGCAGAAGCAAGTTACAGGGTTCTTTATGAAAGAGAACCCTATGATTAATGCTTATTCGTACTCAAGTCAAGCCAAGAAAGTAACTAAAGAGAACAATAGACTTATCATAGACAAAGAAAGCTGAGGACTTTCAGAGCATAAAGTGGTAACAAGCTATGGATTTAGCTAACTTACAGCTCACAGGAGCTTATCAAAGGAAAAGTAGATTCTCTTTTATGAGTGTGAGAGAGCAAAGTCACTGTCTCATAAGCAATCTCAGCTTCAAGAGAGAGAGAAGAAGAAAGATTTGGCTTCTCACAGATAAATGTAAGCTTGTGAGATCAGAGAACTTTGGATTTAAAAAATGAAGGATATTGACAAAACCCCATTGGATAGGATCAAGTTGTTAGGATCAGAGAAGCAATAATTTGGGGTATTAATAAATGGAAAGAAGATTGAGACAAACCCTGTTTGAGATACTCCATGATTGTGGTGCCCTTGGAAAGAGTACAAAAGAAGAATCAAATTCTTAGGTGGGAATTCTTCATTTTACAGTTAACCTAAGTTAGATAAATAAGGGATGAGATAGTACACTCAATTGAAAGGGTATCAAATGCTGTTTTTGCTTGAATTGGGAAAGAATGAAAAATTTAAAGGAGGGAACAATAGAAATGAAATAAATGAGAGATTTACAAAGTTGGGTACTTGAACAAACAGCAAAGCAAGCATCAAGTTCCAACCTTTATAGAATCAAAGAAACAGTAATAATAATTGTGTTTAGTGATAATAGAAGGAGAAGATCTAGAGAAGGAGAGTGAAAAAAAAGTAAAGCTGATAATTACCATTTGAGAGAAAAGAGATATACAGAGAGAGCTGTTGAAATTAACACTTAGAGAGGAGACATAATATGATTATTAAAATAAAAGACAGAACAACTACTGCCACAACTGCTTTATTTGCTCTTTTCTTTTTCATTATTACACAACCTAATCTACCTCTTTACCATGTCTTAACTTTTTTTCTGATAAAATACATTTCTTAACTTTTACACCTTGTAGGTGTTTAAATTACAGTAGTTTGCCCCTTGGGTTTTTTGTAATTTTAATTTTACCCCATTAATATGTTATAACATAGACCAAGTTGTAATCAAACTTGATTCTGTTGAATGCAATTAAGTAATTAACATAAAAAGGGTTTAGATAGATCTTACATTTTTAGAAAAGCATAATTCAATATCGTGTTAGACAGTCAACTAAAGTTTTTCAACTACTCTTTATGTTTTACAAAGAGTGTCATTTTACCATTTTCACGCATATTAAAAATTATATTATATATTTAATTAATATATTGTATAACTTTTTTTAATTAATAAAATATAAAAATAAATATATAATTGAGATTTACTTTAAAAATTTTGCATCGAAGATACAAATAATTTTTTTTGTAAAACAAAAATAAAGTTCTAAAAACATTTTTTTGTGAAACGGAAGGAATATGTATTTTGTCGTGTATTTCACATTTTTATAATGAAAATAGATTGAAAAATATATATTCTTTTAACTATATGAAACAATTAACTTTTTGGTTTTTTGAAACCATTGCCGGAGTAAGCGACTTTTACTCTCTCTTCCCTCTCTCGCGTTCACCCTAAAGCCCTCTTTTAGATCAGCCGCCGAGGTGAGCCGGCGTCGACCGTTGGCGTCACCGCCGGCGGTTAGCGACGGCTCACCTCCTCTCTCGCTTTCGTTGTTCTGTTCCCCGGTTGTGGAAGTAGCCTGACAGATAACCCTTGCCGTCGAACATCCCGCCTCCCATCTTCCTCCTTCGCCGGCAGTAGGCTTGTGCGGCTGGCTCTCTGCGGTGGCGTATCCCTGGTTTGACGCGCTCCCCGGTTTCCAGTCAAGTCGTGGTTCAGATCTAGCTCAGTGGTGGGTACGGTTCAGATCCGCTGTGTGGGGGCCCGTGGTGTTGGTCCTGTGATGCCATGGCCGCCGGTGGTGTTGTGTTTCAGCTGTTACTCGTCAGGTTCTTCGTGAATCTCGTTATTGTCAGCTCGTCTCGCACTCAGCCCCCATGGTCTGATTTGGTTCGACTGGTCTGGGTTTATTGGTTAGGTGATACATTGTTTAGGTGGCTTGTTCTTTGCTTTGGCGTGTGTTAATCTCTATGGGCTCGGCTTCCACTTTGAATAAAGGTCCCGTGTTGTTCATAGGTGTGATTGTTCTGGTTTTGTTTGTGTCTGATACTCGAGGATCTATGGTTCTCATCGGACCTCGTTTCTAGATCGGATGGATCTGTATATGGCTCTGCCGTTTTCTCCGGCACTGAGAGCTAGATCTGCGGTGGTGAAGTCTTCTGACAAATGCGCTTGGTTGGTCAGTGGCGTTTTTGGTTTTTATGGACGATTTGCTCCTCTGTGCTGCTCTTCATCCGGTTTAGAATCTCGGCGTTTATCTTCTTGTTTTATATCCAACCGTCTAGCGAGTTTCTACCTATCATCCAGTTAAATCAAACCATTGGAAAGTCCGGATCTCTTCGATCTTCGGTATGGATTATCCATAATCTTCATAATCTTTCCTGGTTTTGCTGGTCCTATTGTGGATATTAGTTGGTGTTTGAATTGCTTGGTCAACCTAGTTTGAATTTCTACGAGTCATTGTATCTGGTTTATATCTCCTGTTCAAGCTTCTCTTGTGATAGCTTTTGTCAAGCTAGCCAGACGAAGCTGAAAGAGGCTACTGAAGAAGATCTATCTCACTTACGAGAACTCTCGTTGATAAAAGGTATTGGAAGTACAGATATTGGAAGACCGCCTACTAGTGTAGGATCGGAAGCTTCGTATTTTTACTTTGTCTCAGAAAATCCTTTATGTATGATCTCGCTATTGTATCATGTTTATGTTGTTTTCACCAATATGCTGGTGGAAAAGATCAATAGCTCCTGTTAGTATTTCATACATCGAACTTCTTCGTTGTTGTAATCTATGTAAAATCAGATATAATAAAACAGTGTTAAAAAAAAAACAATTAACTTCTCAGTCAACTTCCTTAATACCTCAAAGTCTCATTGTACAAGCAAGATGTTCTTCTCTTCATGCCCGAGCTTTTGCTTTCTAGCTTCTACTCTAACATGTGCTTTAGAATATTATAACGTATAAGTACACATACATGCATGTATATAGATAGCATTGTATATGATTATTGGGTAAGATAATATTATCTTTTTACTGACAGAAATTGCCAACTATATATTCTAACAGAAGACTCTTTGCTGTGACACACTCATATTTTTGTTCTGAGTACCAACTAACCCCTCTTTCGGAATAATTTTCCAGTCAGCTTTCCTAGCAGCCGTGTGATTAAACCACTACATTTAGATCACATCTCTACGCCGTTGGATACAAGCAACATATTTTTATTCTTTTACTATTTTCCTTTCTATACTATTAATGGATTTGATTGATGAATAAAAGCGGAACGAATATATTAATTATTAGTAAAAATGGTAAGTAGTTGAATTATGTAAAACCGAAAAAAACTGTTAGTAAAAGTTGTTAGCGAAAATGATAACATAAAGCTAAAAATAACTGATTTTACTATATCTTTTGATAACGTTTTGTTATTAATAACAACTAAAGAGATATAGTATATAAGATTGGTTTGGTATTATTCCGGGTTTTGACGTGTGGTTTTGAGGAATTTGGTTTATCGGGTCTAGCTTAAAGTTTTCAGTTTCCTCTACTACTAAGGCAGATCAATAGTCAATCTTTGGTTCTAATTGCTTAACTTGCAGATCCAGTTTTGGCATGAGTTTCGTTGTGAGCGATTTTCTTTATGAGTTTTTCGCTTTCGTTGATTTGGGGGTTTTCGGTTGGTTTTGCTTCGTTGAAGACTGGGTTTCTTTTAGGGCTTCTATATGATAGTTCTCGGGCACATAGGTGTGTCTCTCAACCGTATCCGAAAAAAGTAGTGGAACTAGTAGTGTTTTTGTCTGGTCGGGTTATGAATGAAGTCTAGGTTCTTTAGGTTTGGGTTCGAGAATATGACTTTTTGAGATTTTGAGATTGCGGAAGTTATCGTTTGGTAGACCGTGGACAACTTCGATAAATCTCGCTCAATGTTATTTGCCCGAATCAAGATTTGCAAGTGTGATTGTTATTGCTAGGTTTTGATTATCCTTGATCTATGTATGTTTAGTTATAGGATTTAACTCATGGGATATATTTCGTTAATCCGCTGACTTAATTTTCCTTTTTTAGGTTTAGTTTTCAAAGATTGTTTTATCTTCTATTAGTTTGTGTATCCCAAAATTGCATCTTCTCATAGCTAATAATAAAAGTATAAATTCATAGAAAAAATAACTAAAGCGGTTTTTCTCTAACCGCTGCGGTTAAAAGTTATCAACTAATGTATATATAGTTTAGTCACTTTATAATCAGAGATACATTATAATCCTAGATTAGTAAAAAAGAAAAAGAACTACTATATGTATATCAGAGTCATAGGAGGAAACATAAGGAATAAGAGGGAATCTGATCTATAATTCACTCGAACTGAAAATAAATTAAAATATGTATGAAGTTCGAGCTACAGCTGTTTATACGACTTGGACACACTAGTGATTTGTACTAGTTCTTTTAGGGCACGGGACAACTAACCCCCAACAACCATAAATCATGGTCAAACTTTAAATTATTTGGTCAAACCACAATCATAGTTGTTAATTAGCTGTAACTCATATACTATCTATAAGTACTACTCCAGGACGCGTCTGTCTATAGTATACATGTGTTTTTATGCTAAAAGTAAAAACTACATTTATAGTGATTTATTCTACAATTAACATGATAATTAAATTATTTATATATACATTGATTATTTAAATGATAAATAGTGGTGTTTTGGTAATTTTCATATTAAAAATCTATTTTAAAATGCATGAATTTGGTTTGTTGTTTTCAAACCTCTGTAAGAATGTAGAGTGTTGCAAAATAATACTATTGTTTACCGAACTATATTTTGCAACTACAAAACAACACATCATTTCACTAGGTATGATGTACTTACAAATGTAGTTAGGCTGAGAAAATTAAAATTTAATCAACTTGGAAATGCTTCTCATCATTGCAAACAAGGTAGGAGAATTAAGATCCAACCAAATTATGATAAGTGAGACTTGCACACAACTCATTCTACACTACTCCAATAATTATATGGGACCACACTAGATTATACATACATATATTCATATAACCTCTATAATTAATATTTGATAAATTCATATATCGATAATTTACAAAGTTTTACAGTTTTGAAATAATTTTCGATCTAACTAATATTTCAGTCCATTACACAACGGACTGGAATGGTGTCGTGACTACATGTTCAGATACAACGTTGGAGAAAACAGAGCTCTTCCTACTGAGATATACACTCAGCGTGGCAGTACACTCAATCTGGAGAGAGAGGAACTCACGCCGCCACGGTCACACGCCCCTGACGCACCTCACTCTGATTCGTCACATAGACAAAGAAGTAAGGAACAAACTCTCAGTCATATCACGGGAAGGCAGGAACGAGCTTCCAAAGGGCTTTGAAATGTGGTTTAGCATTAGAGGCTCATCATAGGACCTTTATTTTTTTAGTAGATCATTCTTTAAACTATAAACAATAAGGAAGCACCAGATGTAAAAAGGTTTTTTGGATTGAATATAATTTTACATTCATTCAAAAAAAAATATTTCAATAAATTATTATATCGATATATTAATAAAATATTATGATCTCTGTAAATTTCTACTGTATATTATAATTTACAAGCATAAATATTGCTATATATAATTTTAATTATAAATATACAAAATAAATTATATCAATGAACATATTACAAAATATTAGTTTTTAGACCATTTTCACCAACGATATCATATGACATACATGTATGACAGTTAAAATCGAATCAGTGTTCAGCAGAATCTCGAATAAAATAATTATCCTGACATCAAGTTTTATCACTAGACTTTTAAGTTACAAGAATCACATCTTAGATAGTTAGATGTGCATAGTTGTCTAATTACCAATCAACCAATGTACAATTATAATAGTACTACCTAATCTCAATTTCATGTGCTGTAAAAGAATAATGACACACGTAGAAAGTGAGCAAAGGAATGATTAAAAAAAACTGAATGAAGTTGGTTAAATTAAAGGTATAAGTTCCTTATTAAACTCCGTTTTAATCAGATTATACTATGGTAAACTTTGATTAGCGTGAAGCCAATTAAAGCGAGAAGATCCTCCGATCACGCGCGAGGACTACTTATGTGGACCAACTCTTTTATTTGCAATGATGCTCGAGATTCCTAGGATCTTTATTATGATCGCATATCATAAACATGTCTTTGTTTCTTAATCTAAAACATAACAGTCTGATGTACTTATAAACTATAAGAAATTGTATAGCTTAGAAGAAAGTCCAGAAACCAAAGCTAAGAGTATAGACTTGTCAATGAAACACATTTTGTTGTATGGAATGACATGCTGGTAATGAAAACTTAGCGGTTGAGAAAATATGATCATAGCGTTTGACAAAACTATGAATTGATTTGAAGACCACATGCTTCTAATCACCCATGTGTCCATTACAAGAAATGTGTGTTGTGAGGCTTTCCTGATCAACTGGACTTCCTAGAAGGACAAGTGTGTGTTGCCTTCGTCTTGATAAGTTACATATTAATTGATGGTTCGAATAAATTTAGAGCATTGTTTCAAGTGTTTGATGTGTCTTCTGGCCGGTTTGCCCTAACTAGATAAAGGCCAATCCATGCTTCAGATGTCGTGGCTGACCTGACAATAAGAAGTTTGAGTTGTCCAATAGCCTCTTGATGATTGCATTGTAATTGAGATAACAATGTTTCTTGTTGTGAAAACTCTCGAGTAAACTCTAGAAGATAGAACATCTTTGCGGAATATTTAGAGAGAAAACAATATTGAAATAAATACCATTTAGTCTAGGATTTTTATATTTTGTGAGTGTTAATATTTTCAAACCCTTTGGACCCTTTTATATACTGTCCTAAAACCCGATACAATAGACAAATAAAAACCTTAACGAAATCATTTCATTCTCTCGATACAAGGAAAAACTAAACTGCGACTGTGACATTCTTTTGCTCACTCAAAAAAGGCTCATTTGTCAGTCGCTTGAGATTTAAGTCATCTTAGAATAATATCTCTCTCATAAGATGAGGTTCTTGTATTTTGATGGTCCGAGTTACATAGTTTAAAGAAAAAAACTTTGTTGACATTTAGCATATTAAAGGCAGCAAGAAGATTTTGGGGAACAATCTGCAGTGGTTCAGTTGATAAAGGAATGTTATAGGTTTCCGTTAACCTGAGTTCGATTCGGACTAACCACCGGGGATTCATATGGACTCTCTAGCCTAAAGATTAGTTAACTTAACCAACTAATTTTTAATTTATTTTACCAAAAAAGATTTTAAGGGTCGTGAGGGTTGGTAACGACATTGAACTCCAAATTGTGTAGGATTCATTTGCAACGCAAAAAAAATATGATGATCGCAATACTAAAAGCATATCCATTGATGAGATATTTTTTTAAAAAAAATTCACCAATATAATACTAATATTTTTACAATATATATATATTTTTAAAAAATATTTTATAATTAGACCTTCATTGGTGAGAATTTCTATGAATATTTAATTAATATAATAGTTATATTTATATTATTTAAAAACTCAGATTTTTTTTCTAATATTATATTATTATTAACTAAAACAAAATAATTTAGTATTATGTATTAAATATAACTAACATCAGTTAAAAATAATCTTAATATATAATTTAAAGTTATGCATAATAGAGCATGCTATATACATAATTTTATTTTGAGATTTGTAAAAAAATAATAATAACAACATATAAATGATTTAATTAATATTATGAACTATAGAGCATTTGATTTATCATAAAACAATTGTGAATTAATCAAAAAGTGAAATATGTAAGAGATATAATTTTTCAAGAGTTCTCATATGATAACTAATTCAACCCAAAGTTTCTAAAAAACTATTTTTAATTATTTTTATTTAGTTTTAATGAAAATTTCTAGTTTAGCAACCTCATTGGAGATGCTCTAAAACTATTTGTAGTTATGAAACTATGTAGAAAAGTTATAAATGATTTTATATTCTTTTGATTATTTACAATTAATTGACTTATTTACATATAAATAAATATATATATATATATATTCATATATACTTTCCTTAACAAAAAAATCAC
This sequence comes from Orychophragmus violaceus, assembly GCA_030180135.1. Taxonomy (NCBI): domain Eukaryota; kingdom Viridiplantae; phylum Streptophyta; class Magnoliopsida; order Brassicales; family Brassicaceae; genus Orychophragmus; species Orychophragmus violaceus. Next base: position 3,691,321 of record CM058230.1, read on the forward strand.
ATGCGTTATGGAAATGAAAACTAAAAAAAAAAATATATATATTCATATATACTTTCCTTAACAAAAAAATCACATGCGTTATGGAAATGAAAACTAAAAAAAATCGATATTAATGTTATTAGTTTTTTTGTCAAAAGAAAATATTATTAGGTTTTTTCTCTCATATTTTTGATCTCACGTTTTAATTTGACGATACTAAATGGGCCTCACGTGAGAGGGGAAGCCTACCCGCTAATTCATGTAAAGTGTGTCTCTCGGCGCTTGACTTTCACTTGCAGCGATCGGACGGAGAAGAAGAAGGAAGATCATGGAGGATGGCGTTACAAGTTCCCATCATCTTCTAGTCTTTTAAATTTCAGCTCACTTTCATCGCCACCCATCGACGTTTCGGGAATTTTTTCTTCTTCCCCAGAATACAAATCCCCTAAGTTCTCCCCATCATGGAAGACGCCTACGCCAGATCTGTCTCGGAGGTGAATTTTCACTTCTCAATCAGCTAATTGTTGTTGGATTTGAAATGCTTAAGGGTTTGACTAATTTGCTTGCGATCGCATACAATGACAATTAACCGGTGATGATTACTGTGTTGGAAGTAAAATTGCCTCTGTTAGGTGTTGATGGGATTCTGTTGTTTGCGCAGGTGCTTGATTTCTTTGGGGTAGACCCAACAAAGGGTCTTTCTGTTTCTCAGGTACGTATCTCTAATCCAATCGAGATCTTTATTTGTTGGAATCTGTAACTCGAACCTGTTACAGTCACAATGACGCTAACATTTAATCAACCCCTGATTTTGAAATTTTCGTATATGTAGGTTGATCATCATTCTAGGCTTTTTGGCAGAAATGGTATGTATTTGCTTCCACTTTTCTTGCACTTCTATATTTGGTGTTCATAATAAAGGCACTTAAGGACACAGGGAGATTCACTGCAGATGGTGACAATAGGGTGTCTTGGTGTTAGCTGTTTTTTTTCAGTGAAGCATATGGAATTTAAGGAAGCTGTAGATTGTAGTTTTGGCATGTAATTTGAAGTTCTAGGATTGTGTATAACTTGCCAAGTACAGAGACTACAAAATTTCTGTTACCTTTTCTTGTACAGTCCTTAGGAATTCCAATATTGATCCACAGTGCAAGTGTTCTTCAGTAAAAAAAAATATCATGCATATGATTGTCTGAGCATACCTTTTTCATTTAAGATAGCAAATAAACACACTGTTAGAATTTTTTTTTCTTGACTTGTTAAGTTCTGATCTTCTTTTAATGTTTTTGCATGTTTTTTCACATGATCTGCAGTACTGCCGGAAGAGAAAAGTAAGTTTGTCAATTATTGTCTTTGAATCCTTACTTCCGTAATTATATTTGCTTAGAGGTTCACTGAAAATATGTGGGTTTTCTCTTTATTTCAAGATACCCATCAAGGTTTGGGAGCTCCTAAATTGTTTTAGCCATGTGATAATTTGTACAACTTTCACGTTGGAATTCATTTTTGTTCACTCTTGTCATTTGTCTAGAATAGAGGTATCTTACTACAAAAGCATTTTATGTATCTTTAGCTCTCTCTAAGCTGATCTTGTTAGCTTTTCTTATGGTTCTTCTTAACACATAGACCAAGCCTTTTCTAATGATGTTACCTAGGAGGATTTAGTACTCCCTGACATGTGCCAGTTTTTCTTATCTTCTTCTCAATTATACGCAGGAACTCCATTCTGGAAACTGGTTCTCAAACAGTTTGATGATTTACTTGTTAAAATATTGATTGTGGCTGCAATTGTCTCTTTTGTATTGGCTTTGGCGAATGGAGAGACTGGTTTAACAGCATTTCTGGAGCCTTTTGTAAGTCGCAACATCTTTTCTACCACTCGCACTGGCTTTCATGTAATGGTTGATCATTAACATTTTTTATTTGGTTAACTGGATCGGCTAGTGGGTTTTTGGTGGAGTTTAAACTTGAAACCTTGTTTTCGTTTTCTCTCTGTGGTCTCTGTGAAAATTAATTATTTATGTTTTTCTTTAGACTGGCTATTCTTTTGTAACGGTCTAAAATTATCTATAACCACTGAGGTATTTCAGCGTTAATAGGATTCAGTCTTGTTATGAATCACCAAGACTTCCATAAACTAGATTTTGTGTGGAGCTTTATTTGAGTATCACAAGTCGTTTGAATTTAGTATTCCATTATCATCACAGGTAATTCTGCTGATATTGGCTGCAAATGCGGCGGTGGGGGTGATTACGGAGACCAATGCTGAGAAGGCTCTTGAGGTAGTTTTTATGCTACGGTTTTAGTGATGACAGATTTTCAGATACATCAAATTTCCTTTAAAATCGACTGTACAAGATTATTTTTTTTCTTTTCTCTTTCTCCAAGGTACTTTGTCAGGGGTACAACAGACTAATGTGCTTGAAGATTATGTTAAGCTTAGTTCTTATTTTGGTTGTAAGTTGTAACATTTGCTTATCTACATCGTATCTTCCTCTTTGTCCTGTTGTAGGAGCTACGTGCCTACCAAGCAAATATAGCTACAGTGTTGCGAAATGGTACTTGTATATATGTCGAGCGATTAATATTACTGCAAAATTTACGCTGAGTGTTTGTCCTTTTAGTTCTTTTTATTCTTACAACAAACTATAATTTAAAGTGCTTATTAGCCTGTCGTGTGATGATGTTGTTATCTCCTCTACAGACAGTTTGTATCTTATGTAGCAAACTCTTATTCTACCAAGCTAATAGCTTATTGTGTTATGCTCACAGTTTCTCTAGATTGTGTCTAAAATGACGATTAATGACATTAAGATTTTGGTATTCAAAAAATGTTTCTGCGCGCCGTCTTTTTTTTTGCTTACAACGTTCTTCCGGTTTTTGGATATCTGCAAATTTTGTCTTTGATGGCACTCCATACTACATGTATACAATGGCAGGGTGCTTCTCTATACTACCAGCAACCGAGCTTGTGCCAGGCGACATTGTTGAAGTGACTGGTATGTGTTGTATCTCACCTAAATGCAGTTTTGTGGCAATGGCTCAGGAGTTTGCTAAATTCTTCAAGGCTGTTTTTCTTTACGCTTGCATGCTAAACAGTGGGCTGTAAGATTCCAGCTGACCTGAGGTTGATTGAGATGTCTAGCAATGAGTTACGAGTTGATCAAGCAATTCTGACTGGTATGTCATCGTGTTACTCCAACTAGCACAACTTCATGTCAACCCTTTTCTCCACCAATTAGTGAAAATGCATTTTCTTATGACATTACAGTTTCAACAACAATAGTGGCTCTTTTCCTGTAGATTACGGTCCAAGTGATCATCTACAGTGCACTATATTCATACGCTCTTATTTTTTTCCTCGGAAATTACAGGTGAAAGCTGTTCTGTGGAGAAAGAAGTTGACTGTACTTTAACAACAAATGCTGTCTACCAAGACAAGAAAAATATATTGTTTTCGGTAGGAGTTATATAACTCATACCTGCATTAGCTTACTGGCTTTTTATTTATTGTATCTCGAGATCTAGTTCTAATTCACGCATACACCTCTTTATATCTCTTTTTGTTTTTAATTTAGTAGAATGTATAATGATTGCCAGGGAACTGATGTGGTTGCGGGTAGGGGGAGGGCTGTTGTCATTGGAGTTGGTTCAAACACCGCGATGGGTAGCATACACGATTCTATGTTGCACACAGATGATGTAAGCTATGAATATTCTTTAATTTCTGTATGGGAATGTATCATGTGTAGTTTGATATACTTTCGTACCGGTCAGAACTCTCTTATAAAAGAAGGTTATATTGTACCATTGATTGACTCAAATTCCTTCCAGTGTATTGTTTGACACTTTAAGCTTTTGGCATCGTAGACTTATATACTTCTGTATAGTATAGTTTCAGCATTTTAGGTTCTTTTCCATCTGTTTTTGAAGTGTGTTATAACTACTAGGCTTTTCTCTCTTACTTGTGAATTCTATTGTCATAGGAGGCAACTCCATTGAAAAAGAAGCTTGACGAGTTTGGCAGCTTTTTGGCTAAGGTGAAAACTTTTTTCCTTTTTTGAAGTTTTAGATTTTCCACGTTTTGAAAGAGGGCTTTAATTACAAGGCTGGATGGAGTTATCTTTCCCTTGAATGTCCAATTCTCCCAGTTGTCAGCATTTCTTTACTGTGCCTGAGAAGTGTGATTGAGTTCACACACAAAACATGATTTGTCAAATGACTGGTGTGACGAAGATCTTTTGTAGAAGTAGTTTGTTAATTCCTTTGGATATTATATGTTTCTCAACATAACGTGAAGTTATCTGAGAATGTAGCTTATTCTGTTTGTATAGGTTATTGCGGGGATTTGTGTACTTGTGTGGGTTGTCAACATTGGTCACTTCAGTGACCCTTCTCATGGTGGCTTTTTTAAAGGCGCAATTCACTATTTTAAGGTAAAGAAATTTGTTGTTCGCTTATGACACTTTTGAATTCTTAATTAGGGAGTGAAAATTAGTTTTGTGTGATCCACTCTTGTTGTGAAAACATTGATGTTACTTCTCTGTTCTTTCGCTGACATCCCTATAACTGACCTCCAGCGGGTTCAAAGAAATGACCTGAGAATTATTAACCCACTTAATGGACTTTCAACATTTAAATAGCGAAGTCACAAAAATAAGAAATAATCTTTCTGCGTCGAGTGACTTTTTATCCTTGCGTATTTGACAGTTCCAAAGATGGATATACTGTTTTATTAAACATTGTTGAATATCAAGTTAAAGGCCAAGTCACAAATCATGGTTGTTTTTCTCATCTTCAAATTAGTAGTATATTTAGGACATACCCAAGTTCTGGTCCATGTATTCCCATACCCTGCCAGATCCTTTTTATCAACTTAAAATATGCCATATAATGTATATTTTGGTGACAGGATTGTTGTTTTGCTTTTATTTTCTCAGATTGCAGTTGCCCTTGCTGTTGCAGCTATTCCTGAAGGACTTCCCGCAGTTGTTACAACGTAAGTGTTCACTAATTCCATTGCTAGCAAATAGCAATATTAGGAGAAAGGCTAATGATAGTTGAAACTTAAGATGATATCTGCGGAATCTTAGTGACATCCTGGAGATAAGGAGTTTCCCAGAGATGTTGGTGGCTCTTATGATCATCAAATGGCAATGTTGTTTCAAGTTTCAGTTCGCTTTAATGTTGGTCGTGTCCAAAATGCTTTGAAACTAGTCATCTTCCACGCTGGGAGGCTACTGCTGGTTATAATATTGTGGCTTAAATTGGTTATGAGGCTTTCGGTATCTAGGTGTTTAGCTCTTGGAACAAAGAAAATGGCCCGTTTGAATGCCATTGTACGGTCCTTGCCATCTGTCGAGACACTTGGTTGCACAACTGTAATTTGCAGTGACAAGACTGGAACATTGACAACCAATATGATGTCGGTGTCTAAGGTTAGCATTTTAACACTCAATGCTCGAGCCTTTTAACTCTCAGTATTTGTATCTCTGCCACTTAGAAATTTTCTATTTGAATGTTTTATAGGAATATCTTAAGTAGGCAAATTTTAGTTCATGTGTTAAATACCGTATATGTTTGCAATTTTGCATGTCTGGGAAGCAGTCAAATAGAGGTTTCAGGACCTATTAACAATTTTCTTGTAGATCTTGTGATTTTGAACAACTAATTGCAACGTAGTACATTCTTGCATATAATTTTTCCCATTGTGGTTTCTAATAGAATATTTTAATAGTCTTACTCTTGTACTTGTATGTCAGATATGTGTAGTCCAATCTGCAGACCATGGTCCCATGCTTAGTGAGTTCAATGTTAGTGGGACAACTTATGCACCAGAAGGTACGGTCTTTGACAGCGATGGTCAGCAGGTAACCACTTATTTCGTACATTATACTTGTGAGGATGACAGATGTCTTGTACACAGACATGCCTTGTAACAACACGCAACATTCTCAAGACAAGGTCTTTCTTCTTTTGCAGCTTGACTTCCCTGCTCAGTCACCATGCCTTCACCATTTAGCAATGTGTTCATCACTCTGCAATGACTCCATTTTGCAATACAATCCAGACAAGGATTCTTATGAAAAAATTGGAGAGTCAACTGAAGTTGCTCTTCGAGTCCTTGCAGAAAAGGTTTGTGTTTTTGTAAATTCTTTCTTAAGTAGAATTCGTTTCCACAAGAAGAAGAATCATGGAACATAACATACTCTTTTCTATCCAATCTCATGTTGAATCTTAGACTTGATCGTTACCATCTATGTCTTGTCATCTTACAATATACCCTTCCCAGAGGTTGAACTTACTAATGCTAGAATCTGAAAGACCGTCCAACTTATTTCTGTTGCTTAATTTTCAGGTTGGCCTCCCTGGTTTTGATTCAATGCCCTCTGCTCTAAACGTGTTGAGCAAGCATGAACGTGCATCATACTGCAACCATTATTGGGAAAACCAATTCAAAAAGGTGTGGCTCTAGTAAAATTAACATGTTTTGTTGTGTTGATCGTTGTTTTACATGCATTGGGGTAAGAAAGGCTTAGAGTTGTGGACTACGTAGATTATTTTGTCCCAGTTTTACTGGCCATCGTTCTTTTTCAGACATATACTTCACTACTCCTGTAGTTACACACATATAAGTTGATATTGGCCTCAGAACATTATATTTGAAAAACAATTTGTAGTAATTTACGAGTAATTGATGGTTTTTATCATAAATCTTTTTAGGTTTATGTTTTGGAGTTTACACGTGACCGCAAAATGATGAGCGTCCTATGTAGCCATAAGCAAATGGATGTAATGTTTTCAAAGGGTGCTCCAGAAAGTATAATTGCTAGGTGTACTAAACTTCTCTGCAACAGTGACGGTTCTGTTGTTCCTTTAACTGCTGCTGGCCGTGCAGAGCTTGAGTCGAGGTTCCACAGGTTAGACATCAACTCGTTTAATGAGATTTCATTTAATTTTATTATTCCTTTCATTACTTCATGATGGTTATCTTTTGTTGTCACTTCTAATGGTAATTTTGCTGTTAAAGATATGTCGAAGTGTTTGTTTCATTTTCTGACCATGTATCTTTGTAACAGTTTTGGAGATGAAACACTGAGATGCTTAGCATTAGCATTTAAGACCGTGCCCCATGGTCAACAATCTATTTCCTATGATAATGAGAACGACCTAACGTTTATTGGGTTGGTACGCCGTTCTTTCAAATTTGATGGATTCAAATGGGTTTACTGAATATTCATTATTTTTCTTATACTGTTGGAGACTTGCTCATCTTGTGGTTCCTTTGAAGGTGGGAATGCTTGATCCACCTAGAAAAGAAGTGAGAGATGCTATGGTTGCGTGTATGACTGCTGGGATTCGTGTTATAGTTGTAACAGGGGATAACAAGGTACTAGAAAACTGAGCAATTTTTTAATTATTTATATCTTTTTGGGTGCTCATTCTGATTAGCATGAAACTTCAGTCCACAGCAGAGTCAATATGTAGAAAAATAGGGGCATTTGACAATCTGGTCGACTTTTCTGGTCTGTCTTACACGGCTTCTGAATTTGAACGGCTTCCAGCGGTGCAGCAAACTCTAGCATTGCGACGGATGACACTTTTTTCCAGGTATTTGTTCACCTGTTTCTTAAATGATAGTGTTTTTAGGAGCAAAGAACTGAATGTTTGATCATCATGCGTATTTCTGTTTCTTCTTTAAAGTTCGAGTTATAATCATTTATTAGAAACCATAATCTTCTGCGTGTAGGGTTGAACCTTCTCACAAAAGGATGCTTGTTGAAGCCCTACAGAACCAAAATGAAGTGGTAATTCCTCCTGTTCACTAAGTTGTCATTTATTACACTTCTTCTATTTATCTGCGTTTAAGTGCATTCACATTTTGCATTAGTGGCTTTGTTCCAACTTTTTATGTTTGTTAACATTTTTAATTATTAGAGGAAAAGTTGTTGCTTCTAACCGTCGAACACATGAACCTTGTCTCCTAGGTGGCAATGACTGGTGACGGCGTAAATGATGCCCCTGCATTGAAGAAAGCTGACATTGGGATTGCCATGGGTTCGGGAACAGCTGTAGCAAAGGTACCTTGTGTTTGTTTTCTATTAGCATCCTGTGTGACTTGATAAGTTTTGGTACTCTAAAACCTTATTATCATCTTTAAAATCAGTCATTTTCCCTTGCCCATGTGTTGTTTTATCTTGGCCTCTTCCTCTCATCTAGATATTTATTTTTTATCTTTAAGTTGCAATTAAAAAAGGAAAATATAAGGGAAAAGTTTCCGGTTCAGCTGTTGCCACAGTAGTGGTACAATACAATAGACTGCTATAGAGAATTCTTCCGAGATCGCAGAATAGTTAAGCTACTTGTACTGGTCTCGTCATTCCTTCAACAAACTGGCTTGCAAACGTTCTTAACTCTATGCTCTTCTGCGTCTAACATATTTTTTTTCTTCTGTTTTTGCATTCCAGAGTGCTTCAGATATGGTTTTGGCTGATGATAATTTTGCTTCAATAGTTGCGGTATGTTTGTTTTCTTCCATTTCTGTTATAGTTATTCCTTAATGCAACTCCTAAAATTAAAAACAAGGCTACAAATCACACTGCAATATATTCGTTAATTCAACTCCTACAATTTTTTTTCTTCTTGACAGGCTGTTGCGGAAGGAAGGGCTATATATAATAACACTAAGCAATTCATCAGATACATGATCTCTTCAAATATCGGGGAAGTGGTCTGTATATTTGTAGCAGCTGTACTGGGAATCCCTGATACCCTGGCACCTGTGAGTTTGTTTAGCCTGGAAGTAACTTTGTCCAATAGAGTTTCCAGTCCAGTCGCAACAATATTGTAACAGTCTTATCTGCAAAGTTTACCTTTATAAAGCTTGTCTAAATCTATGATTATTATGGTAAATCATTGCAGGTTCAACTTTTGTGGGTCAATTTGGTAACGGATGGATTACCTGCCACTGCCATTGGCTTTAATAAACAAGATTCCGATGTTATGAAGGCAAAACCCCGAAAGGTAGGAGCTGTAACTGTACAGTGTCACTGTCACCTTGTGGATTACTTTGCAAATAGTTGCTGTCGCATGATTTATATATGTTTCAATGATCACATTTAACTTTAAGAGGGGACTTGGAACTTTTCAATCAACGATTTCATGTATTGTGCAAGTTTCTTTTTAAACTACTCTGACCTTGTATCTTCATTTTTGTTTTGATTTGTTGTTGAATTCCAGGTTGGTGAAGCAGTGGTCACTGGGTGGTTATTCTTCCGCTATTTGGTTATCGGAGGTATAATAAAAGTGATGGTTCTGTAACTTATCTTAAACATCTATGCGACACTAAGATCGTGGAACCTTCGTGGCCAAGTAGTGAAAGGTCACTGCCGTCAAGCATATAATCATCAAAAGGATTATCAGCTTGACTAGTTTATCTTCTTTTTTGCAGTTTATGTCGGCCTGGCAACTGTTGCTGGCTTTATATGGTGGTTTATTTACTCTGATGGTGGTCCTAAACTTACTTATAGTGAACTGGTTAGATTCTATCTCCAGCTACATCTTACAGATGATTTCGTCGCTGAATCTGATATTGTTTGTGCATTTGTCACCATTCATTTGTGTAAGCTTATCATATGATTCACATATGCTATTACAAATATATAATTTTTCACTAATTCATTTGAGAATGAAACAATCTCATTTCAGATGAACTTTGAAACGTGCGCACTGAGAGAGACTAGTTATCCCTGCAGCATATTTGAGGATCGGCATCCATCGACCGTGGCTATGACAGTACTTGTTGTTGTAGAGATGTTTAATGCTCTAAATAACCTCAGTGAAAATCAGTCACTGCTGTAAGTATACCTTTCTTTCTTACCGTGTTAAGGCTTACTTCTGTTATGATTCTCTACAGCATCATAGAGTGTACTGCACTAGGGGGTCTAGTAACGATTTCAAAAATATAATACCGTTGTATAGATTATCCAAACAAACATTGGATTATGCAACTTGATGAGTTTGCTAAGTGATCATTTATTTATTAAAGAAGGTATGTGATTGCAGGGTTATAACCCCAAGGAGTAATTTATGGCTTGTTGGTTCAATTATCCTGACGATGGTTCTGCACATGCTAATATTATATGTTCATCCACTGGCAGTCTTATTTTCTGTAAGTTTTCTCTCTTCCGCAAACTTTGTACAAAAACTGGTGTACCCGTTTTCGTATCTTCATTCTCTCTCATGTTCACTGCTTTCATAGGTCACGCCATTGTCCTGGGCCGAATGGACCGCCGTTCTGTATCTTTCGTTTCCAGTAAGTATTCTCACTTTTTAGCTTCTTCTTCATAGTCTACTAACCGTCACAGTGGAACCTTAGCTTGCCATAGACCACCTTAGTTCTCTTATAGATGCAAATTCGTCAAGGAATAGCATGACAGTAGGTTGATCAATCAGATATGAGATGAGATATTTGAAAGAAGTGAAATTCCTTCAACGATCAGTTAATTTGAATCTTTCTGTAAAAACTTCAGGTTATCATCATCGATGAGATTCTGAAGTTCTTCTCTAGAAATACTGGTAATGTTTCAGCTGTTTATAAGACCACATATCATTTCAACTGCGACGCAGATGTTCTGCAATTAGTGTTGAATCTGATGTGTTCTTCTGTGTTGTTAATGTAGGCATGAGGTTCAGGTTCAGATTAAGGAAGATGGATTTACTCCCCAAGGACCGGCGTGACAGGTAGGATAAGAAAACAAAGGCATGGTTTTTTGATGGAATACACGAGTGTTTTTTGGCATTATCGATACACAAACATGCAGAGAAAGGGAGTCTTTTTTCTTTTAATTTTGTTGTAACAAATTTCACTGTATTCTTACATCAAATCAATGTCTTACTGGGTTTTTGTGTCATGCTCTGTTTCATCTATTTCGGATTTCAAACAGTTTACAATTTACAAAGCTTTTTGGTGTGTCTGTCGATGCATAATCCGTATTAAAAGGCATGAGTACTTTTATCTGGATCCGAGGATATGACTAGAGACTGGCCCAAAAATCAGTTTGGATCGGGTCTGGATCTTTGGAAATTAACATGTTGGATATAATTATCAACTCATGGATAATGGGTCGGGTCGGGTCTTGGTCTTATTTGAGATCGTTCGGATACCCATGACCCAATATTTATATATTACCATTTAATATATACATATATGTTGCACATGTTTACATGTTTTTGAATATTTTTACAGATTTTTGAAGTATTTTAATGTTTTTTGGATATCCGAAATATTCAAAAATATTAAACTGAATAGTATCCAAAAAAATCGGGGTTTTACATATATTATAATCCAAACCGATCTAGATTCGAATAAACCTGATCTGGAAATAGTCAAAATTATAAATAGGTCCTTAATTCTTATATATGTTGGATTTTGAATCTGAAAAGACTCAATCTGAATCCGACCCGGAGATCTGAATGCTCGGAACTAAGATTCGAAGCAATAGTATCATACTATCATTGGCTGATTCCATGTTGTGTGATACGAATTCAAGTCTGGTCCACACTGGATTCACAAGAGCTGAAGAAACAGATGATACCACTGTGTTCATTAATGATGGGTAGGTTGATTCGAAGATGTTGCTGCCGGTTAAGCAACCCTTAGAGGAGCCACAGATGACCTGGTTCAAGTCATGGTGGGATCCTATATGCGATGCATTTGAGCTGTATGTCACAGGCTGGTCGGAACCGAAACAAGTATACGCTACCTCAATCTCAATCTGTTGCAATGGTGAATGGTATATATATCTTAGAGTGGGTGCAAATGAGTAACAAACCATAAATCTATTTCCCGAGCACCTGGACTGGCTATCTCGAAAGAAATGCTTTCATATCATAGTTTGTTGTGTGTGGGATCCAGGTGGGAGATGGTTAGAGAAAGCTATTTGAGACAGGTTGCTAGAGTGGTTACAGCTTCACTTCCATGAGAGAAAAAGCCAAAATGTGGTTGATTGTGAATTCCTAAAAATGGGTATACAAATGGATTGTGTGGAACTCATTAGTATGCTCGAGGATCCAATGGAGTGGCCCTCCTTCTCGTCGGAATTGGAAGACTTCCGCGCTTTTAAGATTTTCTTTCCTAGTTTTTGTATTAAGTATGTTGATAGGTTCTAAGTTTTACCCTATTCTAAAACTGCAAGTGCACAGTATAGTCAATGTAGTATATAGGGTTATCGAATCCACAGGGACACTTGGTCTCAAGAGAATCAAACCGTAGGAATTAATACTAGAAATAAGCAAGTAGTGATTGTAATGAATTGCGGTGCAAGAAAGTAAAACAGTAGCAGGAAATCGGTTTGTAAGCAATAAACTAAAAGCGTCAAGCCTAGGGTATTCTCAGGAAATCAGACAAGCAGACAAGTTAATCAGTCAGGATCAAATTAAACTCAGTTCTAGAACTCAAATCACGGAAATAGAATTAACCAAATCTCTTTGCGAAAACTCTCTAAGTCTAAGTGCAGTAATCCAAATCTCTTTGCAATTACTAACAAATTAAACTAGCATTAAGTTCAAGTTCGATATGTTCACAATTAAACTAAACCAAATCTCTTTGCGAATAATCCAATTGCTCAACCTAAATAGTTCAGATTCCTAAACCCCACTCTCGTGACGTATTTAGTAACCTAGGATCTAGATTCTAATTGATCAGGTTAGAACTAGCTTTAAGCACAATTTAGTTTGAAGAACATTCTAATCATATGAATCCTAACTGAATTAAACAAGTCTAGCAAGTCATCAAACCCTAGTGAGAAACCCTAAACTCAACTATGGATCTACTCAGACATGATTGATGAAAACATAATCATAGAATAAATAGATTGCATATAAGAAATTAAAATATCAAAGGGGTTCGAAATCTTCTCCAAAATAAATGAATACAAGGAAATAGATCAGCCCCGAAAACTCTAGAAATCTCTTAGCTCTAAGTATGAAAGCGTATCTAAATTAAACACCAAAAACTAGTATATATAGGCAAAATCTCGGCTGGGGCTTCTGTGTAAATACTGAAAGTATCTTGGGCTTCTTTGCAAATCTTCAATACTGGTTACGCCGACGCGTACGGCCCATCTCGCGACTGCATCGACCGATGCACAATGCGTGTCGATCGATGCAACATCAAATAATCGAACAGTGAATAAAGCTCTCGGCCAAAACGTCCCAAAATGCCCAAAATGCTCCATATATCTCCAATTAGCTCCAAACCTGATTTAACCTGTAAAAGACTCTAAACTAATACAAAAGACTCTAAAAACACAACTATATCATGGTATAAAGTGGGTAAAAACCATGATATATCAACTCCCCCACACTTAGCCTTTGCTTGCCCTCAAGCAAAACAGAGAACTAAAATGCAGTGAAGAGGTTTGAAAACTCTTCAGAAACTCATTTCATCATAGAAGCAGCAGCATTCAGATTCCCCTTAGTAATCCACATGAAAGAATCAATCTACAGACATCAAGACCAACATGTACTTCCCCCACACTTAGCAACTGTCCTAAGTAAACGCCACAATCACATTCAAGCATTCAAATTCACCCTACTGACTTCTGCAAGTATTTAAGTGCGGTCTCACCTAAGGAGTATCGATCTAAAGGCACATGGATTCTTACCTTGCCAGCTCTAGACCACCATACTATCTTTCTCTAGTCCCTTTCTTCTCTTTCCCTTCTTTAACAACTGATTTTTCCCCACTGGGTATCATTTTATTTTTTTTATCAGTGTTCTTCCCGTTATGGGGTGTACTTTGGACACATTCCATGGATCACATGAGAGATAATAGTGTTTGCTACTATTCCCATGACCACTTCGGAGTTACTAACTCATCCTCAGTTTATTATATATTTTTTTTTTTTACTTTTACAGAAGGGGAGAAGGGGACTAAATAGGACAGGTTTACAGGCTGTGTCAGAACCAACAAGGGAGTCCGACATAAAGTATACCAAGCCCTTAGGTGAGAAAAATTAAAGTCAGTATTAAGGTGAAGTCAGTAAAGGATCCTCTGATACCTGAAGTGATATGGGTGTCCTCAGTAGGCTGATCTGTGATGGGGTTTTCTAATAGTCATAGATAGATCTGCAGCTTCATCCCAATGGTTACTTAAGTTCCTGCAAATGCTGCTAATCTCCTCCAAAAATCATTGTTTCCTACTTAAACCAATTTTGACTCGAAAAACAAATTTTGAAAAATTTAAATGACTCTAAGAAAACAAAAGAAACTAATTAGTAGAACCTCCCCCACACTTAAAACACACTGTCCCCAGTAGTGTCAAGCAAGGGATTGGTTAAAGAAAAGAAAAATTAAAATAGTTGAATGGTTAGTTCTCTCGGGTTTTACCTCTGTCGCAGTCAGGCATCGATCGTTGCACTAGGTGCACCGACCGTTGCTGTGCGATTTCTGTTGTAACGATCGACACAAACGTGTGTCGATCGACGCAATGCGATTGTCACGAACAGTCAGCAAGTTAGCAGGTTAATTCGGCGGTTTTTGTCAATTTCGATCCCTGCAAGCTGAAAACACTAGAAACAGAGTAAAACTGAAACAACAAATGTATCAAGTCATGCCAAACCATCCAAACATAGCAAATCCTAAAAGAAAAAGAAAGACAAAGTGCAAGAAAAGATAAAAAGTCAGAAATACAGAACCGATAAACTGATAATGGAGACTACGCTCACTCGCTCTCATCATCTATACCGGCATAAGGATCAGCACCGGTGTCCTCTGGAGATCGCTGTCGACGACGTGTATCAGGTACGGGCTGATGGATCTGTGGTGGCCTCCTGCAGCTGCAAGTACGCATGAAGTTCCAGAAAACTCGGAACAGACCATCTGATCTCTCTCTCCACTCTGCATCAGAATAGTCACCGTAGGCCATCGCAGGCTCTGGAAATGGACCCACATCGTCGATCGGGGCAGGGGCAGGCGCAGGGGCAGTGGAAGTCGAAGCTCGAGAGGAAGGCTCTCCCAGCGGATGAGCCATAGAAGGAATCCTACGCTGCGCAGACTCAGGAGGCTGAAATCTCAGAGCCTCTAATGTGTCAACCTGTGTCCATCCGGCAGCAGGAAGCTCTATACCAGTCCTCCCAGTAGTCGGGTCAGTGTAAATCCAAATCTTCCCCTCCTTGAGCCAAGTGGCGCTCTGCAAATGGCTGAGATCTAGGAGCTCCCGGGCTGTAACACACTCCGTGCCATGAAGAGGTATCCCGCAATACTCAAAAATGGGAGTAAGCAAACTCCCAACCGTCTCAGTACCAGCTCCATCGAAAGGCTTCGTCTGTAGATCAACCAAATGCTGAGCAAAAATAGCTCCCAAGTTGAGACCCGAAGTAGGATCTCTCACTCCAGAACTCCTGAACTGATCTCTCAGGCCCATGAACAACAGCTCCATCTCATATTTGCGCATCTTGTTTGCCTCAAACTTGCAAAGCAAGCTCCAGCACAAGATACGCGAGACATATCGCAGCACCGGATGTCTCATCTGCACAACTGGTGTGGTCCTAGAGTTGTATTGACCACTACCAATAATCTTCCAGAACCGTATGGCCTCATCACGGTCCCACTCAAGTGGCATGGCTATGCGCCTCGGCTCAGTCCTGAACCCGTAGATCCTGCAAAGATCAAGAAGAGGGATCCGATACCTGACTCCCCAGCTCATGAATGTAAATGATCCCACTGTAGCACTCCGGTTGTCAGGATCCGAGTAGACCACTCTGCAGGAGGCCAATAACTGTCTGGCCAGCTCCGGGTAGAGATCATAAGGTCGCATTGGCATTGTCCCTAGACCAATGCCTCTGCATACAGCGAGTACCTGCTCATCAATCCCAAGAGTCTTGCAGGTGGAGTAGTCAGCGAACTTGGTTGGCTTGAAGATCATCCCACACCAACCATTATAGAGAAGCGAGTCATATTCGTCCCAACTGCTGAGCAATGGACGCTCTGTGAACTCCTCAGACTTGAAGAACTTCTGAGGTTCCTCTGGCCATTCTATGGTTGTCGGCATTGGTGTCTTGTCTGCTCTGGGCCAGGGTAAAGCAACTGGTGGTCCATATCTCTGGTATGGTGCGGGTGGCTCAGACTCTCTGCTAAACCAGGCAGGTGGTGGTATGTATTGCCTTGAAGCTGTAGAAGCTGTGGCTCGTTTCTTGCGGGGTTGTCGATTAGTTGCCATCTGCAAAACAAACAAAATTGAAACAACAAAATAAGTCTCGGCAACTCTCTGTGAAATCGCGAAGCATCGACCGTTGCATCTAAGGCATCGATCGTTGCAAGGCGATTTCACCTCGTCGAACATTTCCCAAAATCGCAAAGCAACGACCGTTGCTTAAAAGCAACGACCGTTGCAAGGCGATTTCGCCGCAAACAAATCATCAAATTCAGTTCAAATCTAACCACATTGCATCAAATCAACGAGAACCTCCTGTTAAACAACCTAAATCATGTCCATTTAAGCATATCATCGTCGATTTCAAGCCAAAAATCCCAAATTCCATAAACCCTAAAATCCATTCTAAAAATGGCGAAAATGAGAAGTCATACCTTCGATTCGTTGTAAATGGGTAATGGAATCAGCTAAAGGGGGTTAAAACAATAAGATTCAGGCTTTGAAACGCAAAAATTGATGAAGAATTAGAGATTCAGGTGAAATAGCTCTCGGTTGTACGGACGGCGAAGAAATGAGGAGGAGAAGAGAAGAGAAAAGGGTTTAAGGCACTTACCTTGGTCGTGGGTTGCAACGATCGTTGCGTTAGGGGCAACGATCGATGCTTCGTAAATCGAATTCGATTTCCGGTTAAGCACAAACCTTAATTTTTGCAATTGAACCATCGAGTAACGACCGTTGCGCAGGAGCAACGATCGTCACAATGCGATTTCCCTTCTTCGTCAAATCTCCTTGCAACGACCGGTGCAGATATGCATCGATCGTCACACATCTCCAGGTTCGAATTCTGCATCATGTAACTTAGCAAAACAAAAACAAAAACGTGAAAGCCTAAGAAAAACACCAAAAATAAGAAAGAAAACAACTAAACCTATCAGTGGGTTGCCTCCCACTCAGCGCTTGTTTAAGGTCATTAGCTTGACCGGACGCACAAGATCTTTCAGGCACTTAGAGATCCTGACAGAGACTTTTTCTGTCTCTGTTCAAGTCTCCTCATCCATGGTGGAGTGTAGGCTGTTGCTGAATGCTTCAGCCCAAGAAAGGATGGAGTAAAGTGTGCTCCAGGATCTAAAATCACAGGCCCATCTGGCTGGTCATCTTCTGCTTCCATGATTGTGAAAGTCTGCCCATCTATCAGTGGTTTCCGCAGCTTCTCCATGTCGTATCGCAGCGTCTCATCTCCCAGGTGGAGATCTATTAGACTTTGTCTGACATCAATCACAGCTCCTGCTGTAGCCAAGAATGGTCTTCCAAGTAGCAGTGCTTCATCCGGATCGCAATCATATTTCAGCACAAGGAAGTCTGTTGGAACCAAGTAGTTTCCAACTCTTACTGGTATGTCTTCTAAAACTCCTTCTGGAACTCGTATAGACTGATCAGCTAGGATAAGACGGGTTCTAGTAGGAGAAAAATTCAGCACCCCCAGCTTCTCTGCCACAGAATAAGGCATCATACTTCCAGCAGCTCCTAAATCACAAAGAGAGCGTCTAAAGCTATTCTCGAAGATAGAGCAATCAAGTATAAAGACTCCAGGGTCAGGTAACTTCTTTGGGATCTTGTTTAGTAGCACTTCACTAATGTGTTGGGGAACTACAATCACCCATTTTTTCAGGTCATCATCCAATGGTAGCATCTTGTTCAAATACCTCTGCACACAGGGATGATAAGGTGGATCATCAGGCGGTGGAATTTCTTCCAAGTCTTCACCACTCTCCTCCAGTTTCTTCAGCTCCTCTATCTCCTGTTTAATTACCTCAGATACCTTGGGATATTGCCTAATGGCTTGTGCATAAATCTCCTCCTGAGTGATTTCAGACACATCAGGGAATAGGCGGGCCAGTTCTGCATCAGTCTCATAATCGTCTGGCAACACTGTTTGTTCACGTCCTGCATCGACCGACACAAGGTGTGTGTCGATCGTTGCAATGCGATCGTCGCGGATTCCACCCGTGAGTTTTTCACTCAAATCCGAAAATTCTGCTTCATCAACCAACTCAGCTGTGCTTAGCTCAAACTTCTCACCCAGATGAGATCCATCATTAACGAGTACAGACCAGGCTTTAATATGAGTATCTGCAGGCCCTTTTCCTTTCATAGTACCTGAAATCTGATTAACCTGAGTGTCCAGTTGCTTCATGTGAGTGTTCATAGACTCAATCTTCCCATTGAGATCTCCATACATAGCATCAATCTTCTTATTGCAGTCCACAGAAGTCTTGATTTGGCTCTCCAGCAACTGTTCCATCATTGTCTCCATCTTAGTCTCGAAAGCAGTAGGTGTAGTAGGTGTTTGATAAGATGAAGACTCGTAGGTCCTTTGAGCATTCTGTCCATAGCCTGAAGAGTTCTGATTGCCCGTGTAGGCAGTTTTCTGTCCTCCACCGGAAAATCTGTTCCCAGATTGATATCCAAATCTGTTTCCTTGGAAACCAGATCCTCCGATGTAATTCACATCCTCTTCCTGAGTGTCCTCCTCAGTCTGAATTACTTCTACTTCTTGAGCAAAGTGGACAGCTTTCTTCTCTCCTAGAAGAGTGCAGATTTTATCCATTCTGGACCTCAATTCAGCCATCTCTGAGTTATCAATACTTCCACCAGATTTCTTCCTCCTATCATCCATAGTCTTGCAACTATTGCTGCTAATCAAATTCTCGATCAACTGCTTAGCTTGTGTAGGAGTCCTGGTGTTGAAGTTGGCATCACTAGAATTATCCAGCGCTTGCTGATACGGAAGATCTATTCCTCTGAAGAAGATGCCAATCAGCTGAACTTCAGTGAATCCATGGTGCGGACAGTCACGCTGATACTGCTTAAATCTCATCCATGCAGTCTTTAAAGGCTCCACAACTCCTTGGGAGAAAGTAAGTATGTCCTGTCTAGATTGGTCTGAACGCGCATTGTCATAGAAATGACGCAGGAACTCACTCTTTAAGGCTGCCCAAGTAGTATACTGACCAGGTGCCAGTTGTCTCAGCCATGCACTAGCGTCTCCAGCAAGACTGTGCGGAAATAGCTTAAGGAACAGATAGTCCTGGCAAACTCCATCGTATTTCATACCAGTAACTATGTCCTCAAACTTATCTATGTGATCCATAGGCTGTTCTGATTGAAGACCATGAAAAGCAATCTGCCTCATCAGTTGGTAGTAGATAGTCTTTACCTCAAAGTCGTTCCTCTCAAAGGCAGGAAGCACTAAAGCTGCTCGGTTCGCATGAAACTCGTCAGGTCTGTTGTAATCAGCTATTGTCCTTTCACCGACAACCATCTGGCCCAGTGGCCCAGCTTCATCAGGGATCACTTGTCCCTCAGCATCAATCCTATGCCCAGCAGCATTGTAAGGATTGTTCTCTGGATCCCTCAGGATTCCATCAGCATCTGGTATCAAGATCAAGCGTTCTCGTACCATTCTCTCTCTCTTTTCTCTTCTGATTGTCCTTTCTAGACGTCCAAGTTCCTCTAGATTGAGATTAACCAAGCTCGAGTTCGGATTACTTCTAGTGTTCTGCGTTGGCATAAACTGTCTGTAATCGTCCAGCAACGATCGATGCTATCAGTGCAACGATCGATTCAATCTCAGAATCGCTTAGTGTCGATCGACGCAAGATGTGCAACGGTCGACGCAAGGCGATTTCGGTACCTGCGACAGAAAGAATCAGAGAAAAGAATAAGTAAAATCAAAATAAAACAAAAACGAAAAACAAAAACAAAAACGAAAAATTTCTAGTAAAACCCTAAGTTCGGTCCTATCGAAGACTCAAAGAGTCCCCGGCAACGGCGCCAAAAACTTGATAGGTTCTAAGTTTTACCCTATTCTAAAACTGCAAGTGCACAGTATAGTCAATGTAGTATATAGGGTTATCGAATCCACAGGGACACTTGGTCTCAAGAGAATCAAACCGTAGGAATTAATACTAGAAATAAGCAAGTAGTGATTGTAATGAATTGCGGTGCAAGAAAGTAAACAGTAGCAGGAAATCGGTTTGTAAGCAATAAACTAAAAGCGTCAAGCCTAGGGTATTCTCAGGAAATCAGACAAGCAGACAAGTTAATCAGTCAGGATCAAATTAAACTCAGTTCTAGAACTCAAATCACGGAAATAGAATTAACCAAATCTCTTTGCGAAAACTCTCTAAGTCTAAGTGCAGTAATCCAAATCTCTTTGCAATTACTAACAAATTAAACTAGCATTAAGTTCAAGTTCGATATGTTCACAATTAAACTAAACCAAATCTCTTTGCGAATAATCCAATTGCTCAACCTAAATAGTTCAGATTCCTAAACCCCACTCTCGTGACGTATTTAGTAACCTAGGATCTAGATTCTAATTGATCAGGTTAGAACTAGCTTTAAGCACAATTTAGTTTGAAGAACATTCTAATCATATGAATCCTAACTGAATTAAACAAGTCTAGCAAGTCATCAAACCCTAGTGAGAAACCCTAAACTCAACTATGGATCTACTCAGACATAATTGATGAAAACATAATCATAGAATAAATAGATTGCATATAAGAAATTAAAATATCAAAGGGGTTCGAAATCTTCTCCAAAATAAATGAATACAAGGAAATAGATCAGCCCCGAAAACTCTAGAAATCTCTTAGCTCTAAGTATGAAAGCGTATCTAAATTAAACACCAAAAACTAGTATATATAGGCAAAATCTCGGCTGGGGCTTCTGTGTAAATACTGAAAGTATCTTGGGCTTCTTTGCAAATCTTCAATACTGGTTACGCCGACGCGTACGGCCCATCTCGCGACTGCATCGACCGATGCACAATGCGTGTCGATCGATGCAACATCAAATAATCGAACAGTGAATAAAGCTCTCGGCCAAAACGTCCCAAAATGCCCAAAATGCTCCATATATCTCCAATTAGCTCCAAACCTGATTTAACCTGTAAAAGACTCTAAACTAATACAAAAGACTCTAAAAACACAACTATATCATGGTATAAAGTGGGTAAAAACCATGATATATCATATGTTAGTAGAAAGATTAATACACGTGCTGATAGTCTTTCTAAGAAAGCTAGAGCATGTGGCCTCTTATTTTCCCATGTAAGTTCATCAGTTCCCGACTCGCTTTCCCTTGAAGAGAGTCGAACACCGAATCTTTAATAAAATGGAGTTTTGATGTCCAAAAAAAAAAGATGGGGTAATGAGTACGAGTTATTTGTGGCTAGTCTTTTTGTTAGGTGGTCAAGACCGGTGGAGCCAGTTGAGGGAGATTCATCAACAGATACATATAGTGAATTGGCACCCAGAGATGAGCAAGAGCTTTGGCAGAACAAAGAGTCTTTGTTTAGAAGATGAGCAGGTGGGTGAACAAGAGCAAAACAAGGTAAAGAAACCTCATGAATTGTTCAGATCATTCTTCTGTTGGGACGTTCATAACAGAAGTTTGGAGGCAAGCTGTTGATCACACATCAGTGTCTGGAGATTAAGGAGCTGTCAGGGGTTAAGAATCTATATGGACTTTGTTCTTTCCTGCTGGAATTTTATTTTATGGAGTTTGTGGCATGCAGAAAACATGATGAAAAGCTCTTGATGCTACACCTTGAAGACAAAGTGTGTTTCTCAAGAGAGAGTAAAGGTACAGACAAAGGATTGTCCTTAGTCTTCATCTTTGAGGTGTTTCATCCTTAAGCCACCAGAGCAACAATTAGGTGAAATGGGTTTAAGTTTGATGGTAAGAATTAAGACACTCATTAGTTGTTGGGCTGAGTATGAAGTTTTGAGGTCACTGGAGAAGCTTTATTAGTAGAGCCTACTGAGAACAGGAGACCATCCCATGCTCTCTTCGATATTGGACTTATTAGAACAGCTACTGGAAACCATGTATTTGTTGCTCTCAAGCGTGCACTTGATGGTGGTCTTGATATACCCTAGCGACAAGAAATTCGTTGTTTTAGAACATGGTGTTCCCTCCAGTGGAAGACTCTCTAACGTAACTGTTTATTGCAATGAGAGGAAGAGCCTTAGACAACTTTTAAGGAAGGCTGATATTGATGATGTTCTTGCTAAACTCAGAGATTGCTCTTCCACCGAACCAGTGCATTATAGATGGTTTGGTAGTAGCGTGTAATCTCAATCTATGATGAACGGATTTAGAAATTGTTGAATGAGACTTCAATCTATTTTCGACTAATTAGATTGAAATATTTTAGGTTTATATTTTGTTTAATAATACAAATTATCTAAATTTTATTTGAATTATTTAATCTAATTTTTATTTTCAGTTGTACTAGATTTAATGAACATATTAAAATGATATTTTGATTTATTTTGATAATATTTTTTTTTTTGCTTTTAAATTTAACTTTTGAAAATCTAAAAAAGTCCGAAAAACCCTTTAGTCTTGTTAAGGCGAGGTCGGATTTTAAAACCTATGTCCAAAATTTTTCGAAGTTAAGCCGAACCAAACTTAAATATCTACGATCTTTACGAGTTTAAAACTCGGAAAACTCGAATGACATTCCTAAATATATCATATTTTCTTTTTTTTGATTAACCAACAAATAGAAAAAGGCTTAGATTATTTGATACATCTAATTTCTTTTTAATGTAAATCGATTGTGTATTTCCTAGTTTAGAATCGATTTTCGTGTATTGAAAACTGTTTTCCATCGATGAAGAATCTTTGGCTTTGTATTGAATTTTTTATATATATATTATCTTTAGTTTTGTCAATTCTCTTTTATCGAAGTTGTTTTGTCAATTCTCTTATTGTATGTGACAATTAGTTTAGAATCAAGATAAGATTTGGGTCATTAAGTTATTCGGAGTGGAAACTGGAAGACGATCGATGGATTACAGAGAAGATTGGTATATTCTCTTTCTTTCGTCTTGATGCTTTAATGGGTTTTTGCCGTTTGGATTTGTGTATTATTGGTTTGTGACAAAAAAAAAAAAAGATTTGTGTATTTTTGGAACTATGATTTGTTTTTTGTTTTTTTGGCCCAAATTTATTTAATTCATTTATTGGGCCCATTTGGGTACTTAATCAAATTTGCTCAATTTTAGTTCAAAAAAATAACAACACAACCGAAGAAACCAACTTTTTATGACCGAATTATCCATCTAAAACTGAATTATCCAAATCCGAACTAATTACTACCCTATTTACCCAAACCAAAGAAAACGAACTACCCAGAGTTGCATGCCTAGACTAATCTTCACAAATAAGTATCTTCTAAACGGTATGTTCCTGTAATAGCAAAGTTTTTTGAAACAGAAAAAATGTTGACGTTTCCAAAGATGTTGACACTCATTATGCAACATCTCCATGAATGTTTCATCATGTGCTGCAAAAAGATCCATTCCAAGTACAACGAACAAGTCTCGGCTACAGTAACAAACAAAATCATTTTTTATTCTTATTCTACTATGAAAAATATTATTTTAAGTTTCAGTACAACTTATACCAAGGTGTTAGAAATACTGAGTTTAGATATTATGTTTATCTCGACAAGAACTTCGCGTATTGTAGCAAAATGTTGTGCAACAAAAAAAGCTTGATTCCAATCATTTATCTCGGTTGTATTAGAGAGGAATATGAAATGGAAGAGGAGAGGCTGAAGTCATGAAGACAAAGCTGAGCCTCACTCCAAAGATGAAGCTATATGAAGGAGGAGAGGCTGAAGTCATGAAGACAAAGCCGAGCCTCACTCCAAATATAGAAGCTATGGTATTAATCACAAGAGTCCAAGATGCATCAATCACTTAGCCAAAGCTAAGATGAAGGCATGAAGAAGGCTGAAGTGAATTCTGAAGTACATGTGTCACCGACGGTGTCGACGACATGGAGGCTAGAGTGAATTCTGAAGCACATGTGTCACCGACGGTGTCGGCGACATGTAGCCTGGAGTGAAGTCTGGACGATTTATATTCTATCATCGACAATGTCATCGACGATGATAGAATAGAATCAACGACATCATCGGCGATGATATAATAGAATCGACGACATCATCGACGATTTCATGGACGGTTCTATTCTATCTGTTGGTGATTCACATAGAATAGAAGACGCGGACAGGCTGTCTTCTTTTGGATTCAAATTCAAATTGTTTCCTTTCCCCCCCCCCCACCCCCCCCCCCCCCAAATGCTTATTTCGAAATGTAAACCCATTTAGGGCTTCCTTATGCTCTCCTCCTCTATATAAGGAGATGTAACACAACTCATTCATACACATTGAGATATACAAGATTTAGAACTCATTTGTTACAAGAATTTCTTATCTCTTTATCTCTTCTACTTGTAACCGGTTCCACACTTTCTCTTCATTGTATATACAAGTTCATATTCAATGTAGACCTTAAAGAGCCACGGTTATGGCTGCTTAAGGCAGCCTCTCATCATGCTTGGATAACCTTTCCATAGTTAGTCCAAGTATATAATGAGAGAATCGCTCATAGATAGTTCTTTACTTCTCTCTTGGATGTTCTCTTAGCTAATTACTGATTCTCTTCCATGTTATGAGTAAACTCTCCTTGGTGAGATGTTAAGCTCTTGGAAGTGTTTTCATATAGCTAAGGACTTCATTTATACAACTAGATTAATGGCTTTCTTAAGTACAAACTAGTTGTCTTTTGTTTGAACATAACCGGTTGCATTGTTCCTCTTTAATCCGTTTCTGTTCTTGTTATGAGTTATGGTTTAGAGCTTTTTATGAATGTCTCATGAACCAAACTAGATAATTCAGAGCTTCCTCATTGATGCTTCTGAAATTCTAACAGATTGTTCATGTTTCTTGCCATCTTTCACAATACTCTCTTAGATGGCTGCTTTGGTGTTGGCGTAACAGAGATTGTTAGGGTTTCCTCTGATGTCATCAGATATATTTCCTTAGTCTGTTAATTTAATGATTAATTATGGTTTGGATGTTAGTAGAAGATAAATAATTATATTAATTTGACATGTTTTCTCAAAAGCTTTAAAAAGATAGAAATAAAAGCTTTGGTTCCATCTTGAGTCGTAGAAGATTTTCTTACAAGCATGTCTCTATTAATTTGTAAAAATTACAATCTTTGGAGAATTGAATCCTAAATTTGCGAGTATAAAAGCGTCAGTTATTGGACATGGGGCTTCCACCAATATTAGAAGATCATGAAAACAAAAAAATTGTATTTAAGTTAAACTTCCAATATGAACCAAACTTGGATTTGAAGCAAGAGTAGTCTATTAACTTCTGTTTATTTCTTGTTGCACAACATGGAGCTAAGAAAAATATCATAATAAATCCACAAAATACTAAAATCAAGAAAAGAAACAAAAACAACTAAAATTTGGGGCTACCAGTAACAGCATATGATTTGCTACGAGGATAAAAGATGTCAGAGCCTTTCTTCGTATCCTTCGTCTTGGGATTCACAGATCCTTCCTCTGCTTCTTCATCTTCCTCTATTCTCGCCATCGCAACGCTTGAACTTTTCCGCAAGCCTCCATGCCTCAGCTTCTGCTGTTTCTCCTGTTGCCGCTTCTCTTGTATAAACATGTCTATCTCATTCTTGTGCCCTAAGCTTCTGACCGAGGCAGCTCTCACTAGCTCGCTATAATCATCATTCATTCCGAAATCGGTGGTTCTCCGTGTAGATGCGGAGGAGGAGAAGGCGGCAGAGGAGGAGCTTCGGCTTCTCGGAAAAGGAGCCGAGACGGAGGATGAGGAGGAGGAGGGATAATGAGTCTGAGCTGAGCAACCGGTGATGCTTCTCACGTAGAGATCACGGGCCTTGCTTAAAGCTCTTAAAGGTGTTGAGATTATTCTCAAGAACTTTTTCTGGTTTTGTCTGATGCTTCTCATGCTCTGTTTTTTTTTTAGGAAATGTTTTTTTGTGTGTTTGATTGAATTATATGTTTGGTTTTTGGAGTATGATGTGGTTTTTAAGGGTTTTGAATGTTGAATATTCTTTTAAAGTATTAAATTAAAAACGAGTTTTAAAGAATAAATAATTGAGAGAATCAAATGTGACTTTAAGCAATTTTCTTTTAGATTTATTCAAAAAAGTAGGTTTGCGAAAATAAATTGTGGAAAGTGTTGAAAAGAGCAGTCACACACAGCTCACAAGGTCCCATTGATCTTAATATCTAATCATGAACTAATACATATACAGTACTTATCTTAACTTATCGGAGGTTGAAGTATAGTAGTTTGTAGTGTATGAATTATTGTACTAACGTGAATACATTCTGAAATTATGAAAAAGTAAAATTTATGTGGATTAAAACTTAAAAGTACCTAATATTTTGAGAAGTCATGAGATAATGAATTGTAATAACGCCGCCTTAATTTTTCCGCGTTTTGTCTTTGTTCAATTTAAATGTCAAAAAAATACAACCGTCAAAGCCTATTGGATGTACGGATTAGTCAAAGGGTGTAGAAAATATTAATAGTTTTTTTTGAACCGACAAAATATTAATAGTTTATCGAGCCTATTTTTGTTTATTATTCTCTCTTCTATTAAGATAGAATAAAATATTTATTGTTTCTGAATACTAAATTGTCGATTTTCATTTCTTAGTATAATTTTTAAAAAAAATTATAGTAGAAGTTACTAACAATTGATTTTACTATTGATTAGACTGGAGTGAATGAATTTTTGTTTGTGTTTTTACAGTTTCACAACCTCACACTCACTTATTGAGTCACTCTTGCTAATGTTGTTTTAATTAAGAGATAAGATGGCTATAAGTCTATAACTTTTGACTATAAACAATTTAACAGCCAACTTCAAAACCCTTGAGCTACTGCGAAACTTGTACACCAGGTAATTAAGTTTTATAAACTTTTTTAATATAGTACGTAGTATTTTTGTAATTGGAAACGTGGTGCGGACACAATATTATATGGAAGCGTGGCAAAAAGAAACATTGATGGGTTTGGAGTGAAGACATTTGCATGTAGGTAATGGGCACATCTTATTAGAAAAATGCTCTCTCACTTATTATGAAAATTTGATAAGAACAAACCAGCCGACCAAAAAAACAGAGGATAAGAACAAACCATGTGGAGCCATGTGGGACGTCAAAACTATCAATCAAATGCTTCTAGAAACAACTAATATATATGTAATCATATACCCTTTGCATATATCCTTCTTTTTTTTGATGAATCGAGTATAGAGATTAGATAACAAGATTAATCACTTGTTGAGAAGCATGAAGAGTCCACGCAATGCCTGCTCTGTCTCAATAGAGATTCGGCCTTATTGGATATGAGTTTAGCATCCATCCATAAGTTCATTGGAAATCTTGTCAAATCAATAAAACCATTTTGGTCCAAGAAGATAAGTCCGCTAAAGAGTCAACAGTCCAAAGAGAAATCAGCATCCAAGCGCTTTAAATATGACACTCTACTCTTCATTTTAGACATATTATAACTCGTGAGAGTGCCGAGCTATTTCTATAAAGCTCCGACCACAAGAAATCTTTAGGGGACACGTCATTAGACGGACTCCCACCTCGTACCATCTTGTTCACAGCTCGACTTTGGCTTTAAGATTAATAAAGAACAGTTTCGACCTCACTTTAAATTTATATTTTACCTCGTAGTTCGGACATTTCAGATCATAACTCAATTTTATTTACTAGATTGAATTTCCGTAACAACAAGCGTAACACCAACTGGTTCAACTTTGGAAGCAGAAACCCTTGCCCTCCGTATTGGCTATAAAGACATCACATTATGTCATTACAAGAAATCAAAGGTATTATATAAATTTTTTTTTTACTAACATCATTTTTTATTGATGTAAACGAATTTGCATTTATATTATCTTATATAATTAATTTTGAAAGTAATAACTCTAATATTTTATATCATTTAAAATTAAGTGATGCAACTATTTTTATCATTTCATAAATGGTGCTAATATATCTGTATTAGTTGTAAAACTGATTAACTTTTACGCCGATTATAATAAGTGATAATAATATCTAAAAATCATTTTAATTATTTTTTTTATTAATTTTATATAATAAGTCGTATTTGTTTATTATTATTTTACAAAGATATGTAATAACTTTGTATTATCATATTATTTATTGATTTGTTAAAACCTAATTTAAAAATACTATTAATGGATGGGTTTTAAATTGATTTAAACCTAACTTTAAGTTAAGTTACAAAAAAAAAGTGAATATTATAAAGGAGTAAAGTCCTCCTCTTCATCTCCCTTTTTTAGGATGTGGGACAAGGGACTAAGGATCTTATGCTTAATGTTTTTTAAGAAAGTATCATATATCGTAAATGTTTTTTTAAAGGATTATAGTTTACAAACTAAAAATATATTGATTCTAATATCTCCAGCTATTTAAGAAGAAAAAAAAATATGTCATAACTACTTTTCATTACTCTATAAAAAGAATTATTTTATAAACTAAAATATATTGAATCAATATATAAATTAATAAATATGTGAGAAAAAAATCATACTAAAAAAAGTTATAGTTGTATTAAATATAGAAGAATTTTAATATGATTGTTTATATGGAATACTATTAATTTATAAATTAGATATATATGTAGTTTTGACTAATTTAAAATAGTTTATTTTCTAAATAGAATTATATATATATAGTTTTAATAAGATCTTGGTTACCATCACTTTCTCACATACATCATTTTGTTTAACTGATGTTAAGAATTTTAGTGTGTATCAAAATATTTTAAATGATGTAAATTAGTTTAAGTTAGTATCACTTAAAATTATTTGATGCCAAATAAATCACTAATGACATCAATTATTTTAAATAATGTTAAACTACATATTTAACATCATTTGTTAATAAGTGGTTTTAGTTGGTATCAATTATTTTTCTGACACATTATATTTGATGCAACATTGCCCTTTTTTTTGCAGTGTGTGGAGATTCTGCTCAACTCTTTGATACCCTGCAGCATCAACTCACCAACCACCATCAGGATCTCTTTGACATTATCACGGACATCAAGCAACTGGCACTGGACTCCTATCAATTTAAACTCATTAGGCATCAAGCTAATACTCTCGCAGATCAGCTAGCAAAGGATGCACGACTTTGTAATACGTCTTTAGTACTGTCTTGGATTACTTCGCTTGTAACATATTAAACTCTAGCTTGCTTATATATAACAAGGTTGACCAAAAAAATCACTTGTTGAGAAATTGCTCTGTTTTTTAATTATTCTACTTTGATATCTATAAACATCGAATTTATATTAGTTTGGGATTCTGTTTAGCATAACTCCGGTTATATAAAAATCTGATTAAACAACACATGTAATATTATTGTATAGACTTTGGACTGCAGTAATTTTGATGTATTATTTTGCTATAAGACATAATGTATGTTATAAACTAAAGGCTTTTCTGCTTCTTCTTTTTTGTTCATCAAGAACATTTACTAAATTTTTCATGTTTTAGAAATATATATGCTATGTTATTGATGTGGTCATTTAAAAAGACAACTAGATGATGCACATGTTAGAGTATCAGTCTCGTCCTGAGTAAGCATGAGATTACTATTCGGGATCTGGATCAGATTTGGATCCGCTTCAAAAAAAACGGATATCTGAAATGCCAAATTCCGATAATAAAATCATGGATCCGAGTAGTAGCAAATTTTAGAACTGGATATCTGAGATCCGTTGTATATTATATATGTTTTATAAGTTTCTTTAGTCAGAAAATATACTATCGACTATTGTATGCAATAACTTCAATGTTTTGTTTTACTCCTAAATCATTGTCGATTAGTGAATTAGATGATTAAGCTAGTTTGGTTCAAAGAAAAGATTGACCGAATTGAATTTATTTACGAAAGCCTAGTACAATTTTAAAATAATAATAAAATAATAAAACCCATTTATTAAAATTTAAATTAGACCCAAAATAGTTGGTTAGTCGGTTTAGTACATAAAAATGGTCCAGTTTAAATTTAATTTTAAAATAATAAAATTTTAGAAATTTTAATCAAATTCTTCATTAGATCCGGATATCCAATATTTTCACATATATCCAAAAAACAGATATTTGGATAGTTGGATCTGAATCCGAATAATAATATTGCATATCCGGATCGATCTTAAAAATACAAGAACACCTTATACCAAGATCTTATTGCTTAGTTAGAAATCACTTGAATTGTTACAAGAACCTTAGTTCAATCAGTTTGACACTACTTCACACCAGTGAATCGAGACTGGCCAATTCCTAATCTACACAATACCGTACCGTACAACACAAGTTGCACACGCTCGTATAATCACTCACAAGACCTCTCAGTCTTTTCTCACTCGTGTGTCACCCACACTTTTCTAGAACTCCTAAAAACGGCTGACCTAATTTCTTTAGGTCATCTAGCTTATATACTATTTGCATTCGAGTATCCTCTGCCACACGATCTCTTGTTTCCATAACTTGCTTCAATTCCACGTCATGAGTCGTTGACTTATATCCCACGTTATGACTTGAGTTATCCTCGTCATCACTTGAATCACACATGTAACACACATCTTTGAGCTTACAGATCTATCTCACACCTGCAAGTAAGTATCAAATACCTCAAATTCATCTCCTCTCACACGTATTGTTAGGAAAGTTATATATTGATTAGTCCGTTCCTTTTGTTAATATATGTAGCCTTTCCTATTCTGATTTGCCTTAAACATTTAACATTTTTATGGATCATTAAAAAAAATTGATTGGTCTTTAAAATTCAATTTTAGTAGGTTTTACTATTTTTTTTTTAAAAAAGTTACGAGTAATTCTTATAATTAATTTGTTACGAAAATTAAAATATATACATATCAAATTTTTTAAGTCTTTTTACTTTTTTTCTTATACGTATCGAGCCATTTATTTATTAGGATATGAAAATACGGAATTGGATTCGTGACCGTCTTACCTATTGTTCCAGTTAAAGCCGGCCCCAATATTATTTAATTCGTTACCTTCTTCTTTCTCTTCATTTTTTTTTCCGGCAAAGCCCACAATTAATGACCGTTTTAATGGAGAATGGTCTGATGCCACGACACCTCCGCCGGCCACAATTCCCAAAACTCACATGTCCACAAAACTGCCTTTTAGTTTTAGCCACCAATATTACGTCTTTGTATCATTAAACTGACGTCACCCAGATTTATTTCCTTAGTTAACGATTAATTATGGGTTTTTTTTTACAACAATTATAGTTTAAATCTTAGTAGAATATCAACAACCAGATTAATAAAAATTATCAGAAAATTCCATAACTGGATATATTCATTATCCAGTGAATCCGAACCGAAATAATTATCCATCCAAATAAAGCTTCTGAATTTGTAGATCTCCATGCATGCAAACCCTTATCTTCTTCCTTATCTGTCTCCTCTATTCTTGTTGAGGTCAATAACAGAATCAAATCTCCATTGTTATATAATCTGATTCTCAAACCTTAATTTTAGATTTCTTCTCTCTATCGTTCCCAATATTCTGTTTTGCAATTCGATTCAATTAAATACTCTGTTTGCTTCTGAATGGATCTTCTTCGATTGGGATCACCTCAACGAAGAAGGAAATGGCTGATTTTAATGGCGATTTCCGGCGTCTCTACTTACGGAGCCTACAAAGTTTATCATCTACCATCCATCGCAACCAAGAGGAAACGTCTCATGAAGATCCTCGGAGCAATCGTCTCTGTAACAGAATTAATCTCTGACTCAGCCGAGACCATGAGCATCGTGTCACGAGACTTGAAAGGATTTATCAATTCCGATTCCGATGATATCCCAAATAGCTTGAAACAGATCGCTAAGATCACCACTTCGAATGAGCTCACGGATTCTCTCTCTAGTATTTCACAGGCCGCCACGATTGGGGTTCTTCGTGGGTACAAGTCTGAGTCTAGTAACGTTGCCAAGGATTCAGAGTCTGGATCTGGTCTTGATAGAGTGATTGATAAGGTTTTCTCCAAGGCTGGAACTGGTTTCTTTTCGATTGTAGTTGGCAGCTTTGCTAAGAATCTTGTTCTTGGCTTACACTCTAAGAAGCTTCAAGAATCTTCGGAGACACCTCAATGGCTGAATTTGCTTGGTGATGATAAGTGTAGAGAGCTTATAGCTGATTGTATTCAGAGATTCACCAGCACAGCAATCTCTGTTTATCTCGACAAGACGATGGATATCAACACTTTTGATCAGATCTTTGAAGGTTTAACGAATCCGAAACATCAAGACAGTGTTAAAGACGTTCTTGTTTCTGTCTCTAATGGTGCTTTAGAAACTATCGTTAGGACATCTCACCAAGTCTTCACATCTTCAAGGTCTAAACCGATGTTAGAACAAGAAGACGGTTCCTTGAGAAGCAAGACTATCTCAACTACATTGGCAGTTCCAAGAAATCTGAGGTTTTTGTTCGATGTAACAGGAAGAATAACTTTAGAAACTACAAGATCGGTTATTGTATTCATAATGATGAAGACGCTACAAGGGTTCAGACAAAGTTTCAGTATTGTTCAGGAAGAGGTTACAGACAGAGGACGACAAGTAGTTGGATATGTTGGAGCTAAAGCCTCTGTTATAGTCACGGTATGTCTGGCTTTGTATTTGCATATCATAAGCGGCTGTGTTCGGAACTCTCCCATTGGCTTAAGCCATCATTGTTAGGTACACAGGATGTATCACAGCTTCATTCTTATTGTATTTTTCATAGGTGGAGCTGAAAAACAATTCAGATATTGTGTTTGTGTGTATGTGCACAAACTGATTATTATTGATGGAATATATAAATCAAGAAGGTTCTTGGGACATTTTGAGATGTATTCTTGTCTTTACACTTCTTGAACAATAGCCTCATAGATCAACAAATGATTCCTTTTTTTCGGTCGGGACAACAAATGATTCCATTCCAAATGATTTCAACTCATTACACTCGAAACATAACAACCTTAGTACCTTATAAGTTCACGATAAACTTTAGTTGCAATGAAGAAAATGATTTCACCAGAAAGTACCAACTAAATGCATAACCTTATTGTCAAGAAAAAAAGTTACGAAAAAGTTTCAACAAAAAAAGACATGTCGTTTCATAATATTCCATTCAAGAATATTGGATAATCGTCTTGCACCCAGATCTTATATTCATTCATAATTCTAACTAATCATATCACTTCCAAATCGCATAGTTTCCACATACAAATTAGAGTTGTACCTCAATCACAGTGCCATTGGAAGCTCAGTCACATACTTTCTCCCAATCATCCACCACTTCATCACTGGAGCCTTCCACCGGTTGTTTTTGTTTACCGGCATCTTTTGAACTGCTGCTCCCTTCTGTCTGAACCAATGGCTCCAAAGCGGACGTGTTGGACTTCTCAGGCTCCAGTGGACTCCAACGGTTAACGGAGGTAACGATTGGAGTGTTGCTCGTTGCTGATCTCCACGTAGAGGCTTGAACATCTGTAGATGATCCTGCAATGGGGGAATCTTCAGCTCCCCAGGTGTCATCACTCTCCTGAATCACTGCTTTCTTCCATGGATTTGCTTTCTGGACATCCCAGGATGAGCTGCCGGGTAATTTTCCCCATGCATTACCGAGTGATGGAGATTGCGCACCGTTCTGGACAACCACGGCTCCATGGTATACAGAACCGTGGTCCAGCCTCCTCATGGCAGTGGCAGCTCGGGCATGGTCGTGAAACACGGCCAAAGCGTTCTTGTCATTCAGCCAAACAAGCTCACATTCACCCCCAAATCTCAGTACCAAAGCACTGATATTCGCCTCCCTGGGGAGATCCAGTAAAGAAACCACAAGCCTAGGATCCATATCCACTAGCGGATCAAAGGACGGTGGGTGGGGGCCGCCTACCGAGACACCACTAAGCCTAGCTCCAATGATCCGTGTTGGCTGTTTTGACTTTTGTGTTACGTGAACCACTGTAAACCGTTTTGGCTCCCACCCTGCGTTGCTAACCGCAAGTTTCCACCTCTCAGCTAGAAGCCGAACCGTGTCTAGTTTATCCTTTTGCATAGGGCAGAAGACATGGACCTTGAGGGCACTTGTGTTTCCTCTGGCTTTCCCAAGTACCAGGAACTTGAAGCGCTCTTCAACAGCCAGTACCCACTTCGGATCACGCCTATAGATGTCCGAAATAATCTCTGTCATAGCAGAATTCTCGCTGAAATGTAAAGAGTCCAGATTTGGGGGTGTGATATCAAACGCATCCTGAAGAAGCCGCTTACGCTCCAGCTTAGCACACTCATCATCACACGACAGCTTTCTCTGCCCGAGAGGGATTCGGTTTCCACTCGACTCAACAGGCTGAAGCGTTGTTGGAAGCTTCTGCAAAACAGAGGCTTCATAGACAGAATCAACACGAAGATTGCTAGCGCTTCCTCCTCCAGCATCACAAGGGACTGTAGCGGTTATGCGACCACACGAACATGTAATTGTGACTGGAAATTCACATCTTGAGTCAGGGCAAGGCTGAGAAGGATGGCATAGTGTTGCACAAGTGTGCCTGCAATCTTTTCTAGGAGCACCACAAGTTTGTCCACATGTAACACCCAGACCTGCTCCAGATTCATTGTAAGTGTCACAAGGCTCTAGGTGACAAGTTCTGGCGCACGCATGCATTCCACAACGCCTCGTTTTCCCACAAATCTTGTTACATCTAATGTCTTTCAACCCACAAGGTATGTTTCTGAGAACCACATGACCACCAACGCATTTCTTTTCCACAGGGGCAGAACAAGGAGGGCAATCTCCAAAATGGCATCCATGGGTAGCAGAATGGCCACAAGGCTGAGGAATTGCGCATGGAAGCTGGCAGCTAGGAACAGGTGTCCCACATGGTAGTGGTGGAGGAATAGAAGTTCTTCCACAAGCACATGTAAGATCAGTGAATATCATCTCGAGGCAAGGAGGGCAATGGCCACTGTGACATAAAGATTCACAAGAATGCTGCCCGCACCTTAGGTTCTTCCCACAAGGTAAATGGCAGACGTGTGGATCCCAATAGCCAGATATATCATTCTTCTTCGCGTTCAAGAGCGGGCAGCAACGCTCGCTACATCTATGCCTCCCACAGTTCTTCTTACGCCCACATGGCTTAGCGCACACAAACTTCTCTGTCTCTGAAGATGTTGTTATGTAGCACTCCACAGTCCTGGATGTTGACCCACACCGGCATTTCTGGTTGACTTGGACAAAACAAGGAGGGCAATCACCTGCATGGCACACCTCCGTGCAAGTATGTAACCCACAAGGAAGAAGCTTCCGGCATGTGTTTGAACACGAAGGAATTGGGTCCAAGCAACTACACCTGTTCTGTTCTTCTAACCGCGTTTTCCCACAATAACACGTCTTAACTCTACTGGGTAGTAAGTCACAGTCCCCGCAAGGTCCAGGGTGGCAAACGTCGGAACAAAAATGATTACCACATCCAAGCGGCTTTCCACAGTTGAAACTGCATGAATACACACCATCTTCTGCTTTCAACTCTCCTTTCACATTCATATCTCCGCAAATGACAGTCTCCACTTTTTTCTTACAGAAACATGTGGCATTTACCAGTACCTGACAAGGATCACAAGGGCCAACGTGACATGTCCTTTCACATCGATGACGCCCACAGTTGATAAGCTTCTCGCAACGCTGCCCACAAACAAGAACAGACCTCCGCTCACAGCATCTACTATGAATCATCTTCTTGCCACAAGGACAACTACGAGGTGGAGCAAACGCCTTACAAGGAGGACATGGACCAGGATGACACTGCAACACACAGACATGAGGACAAAGATCCTCTTTGGTCGTCTCAGCGGCTGCATCGAACTCCTTCTCCAGCGGCTTCCCACATGGTTCCCCGCATGAGTGCGGAGTCAGATATGGATCAGAAGGTGGATCTTTTCTCTTTCCACAAAAGCATCGATAGCATATCTCTCTTGATGATATCAACTGTACAGATTGGCAACCTGGACATCTCCAATTATCACCTTGATTTTTCTCAGCCAACAAATCAATGGAAGTTGGTGCTCGAGCCCACTTCTTGATACAATGCATATGGAAGATGGAGTAACAGCTGGAGCAAGACCAGATATTCGCAGACCGCCCAACCGTGTCATAACAAATCATACACTCAATAGAACTCTTCACCAACTTGTCTTGTATCTCTTGAACAAGTTGAGGCAAGTTTGGGTCTGTCAACACAATGTTCTCCTCCTTATCTACTCTTTTCCCCTGATACACAGGCCGGGTCCTAGATGCAACTCGTTGACGATTATCAGGCATAGTTCCTGGAGCATTATTATTTCTTCTTTGTCGATTAGGTGGAGGCGGACCAACCACATTACTCCTTTGGTGCTGGTTATAGGTCGGACGACCAGAACCGTTCTGCTGTCTTTGCAGATAAACAGGACGTGATGCAGCACCAGCGTCAACGCTTTCTGAACTTCTTTCTGTATTAGTAGGAGGAAGGGAAGGGTCATTAACAACCGGAACCGAGGTAGATGCACCTCTAGGAACCCATGTTTTCTGAGGATTGAATCGAGGCCTATCTCTCCTGACTTGAGAGCTCATCTTCTTCTCTGACTCAACAAATACAGAACCAGATCATGTACCTGTACAAAGTGCTTCTGCACAGAGAAAGAAGGCAGTGAAGAGTATTCAGATACTAACAATTGGTAATTTTTCATACATTGATGGCATAAATATCTTTGCATTACCCCCAGATAATACGAACAAACCACAATCTATGTCACAATTATATCTTACAAACGATCTGAAATTGATTAGGTCGAAAATACATGAACCAAATCCCGTTTGTGCTTTACGATTAATCCCTACATCCGGTTACAACTACTGCTCCTTCTTCGGGATATCAAAAGGTGCTCTACTTTATCATATCTAAGAAATTTCAGAAACCCATAGCTACCAACACATAATCTTGCTTCCAAATTGATGCATCAAACAAAAACAAACAAATCGCAACCAAATGAATAAGGCGATTAAACAAATTGGTACCTGGAAAAACAAAGAACAATTTGCGGAATCAATTACAGGTGCTTAGTCCCTCGAGAGAGAGAGACTGCAGGAGACAATGAAATGAGCCACGAGAAGGAATGAGAAGAAGATATATATGGAGTGAAAGTGAAAGGGACACTAACCGGCTCATCCCAATGGGCCATAAATGGGCTTAAATTGCACAACAACCGACCTTAACCGGAAATATTATTCGCAAATGGATTTTGGTTAAGGTGTCTAAATAAGTCGATATTCCTCTATATATTAATTTACTTGAGAGTTAAGGTGACCTTGAGAGACTACAAGATACAGTAACAAAATGAGACAAGTGGCCAGGACTCAGAATCCGTGAAACTGAGACTCTCAAGGTCAACCATAGGCATGGACGTTCGGTTCTTCAGTTCGATTCGGTTTTTCTGGTTTTTGATTTTTTCGATTCTAGTAGTTTAGGATCTATTGGTTATTTAGAAAATTCGGTTCGGTTTTGTTTCGTTCTTTCAGTTTTCGGTTCGGTTCTTGTAATAAATTTAGGAACTAGCTAATAACCGAAAAATTGGTTCCAATTCAGTTTCGGTTCAGCTATTTCGGCTATAAAAATATAGAAACCATTCGAATATTTACGAAATTTGAATAGGTTTCGGTTTCAGTTCTTTCGGTTCGGTTTGATTTGGTTCTTCGGTTCTCGGCTTTTATGCCCATGCCTAATCAACCATGCTCGTAGAGGCAAATGATTCGAACGAAGCATATATTTTCTTGAAAGACACATGTATGTTTAATACATAAAAGCCACGAGCATATAGTGTTCGGTTGAACATTGATATAATACCCACCCACATGAACATTTTACTTATAAAGTTGCCTCTAATGAACATTCATATCTATGATTTGTGGAAACATGTTTACTTTGTGGAATCAACTCTCTTTTTACGGAATCGAGAGACCGTACTCAAGCCATCAGTACCAAACTTGCAAGAATACTTACTCCACAGAGAAGACCTTTTCTTTCCTTGCTTGTAACAATCTTGATCAGCAGCTCGAACGTTTCTTCCCCTCGAAGAGATTCGAATCGGGCTGTGCTCTAAACATTTCATGTAAGCTTCAAGAAAAGGGTCAACGTCTTTCTTCTTGAAACTTGACAGGTTGGATCTCGAAGTCTTTACCATGTTGGTAGGTGTGAAAGGACAAACAACAAACGGACTCTGCAACACTTCCTCACTATACTCAGCTTGAGGGCAAGGCGGCGGCTTAAGCTTCCATTGGAACTGATCACGGCCACTTCTGTTCTTCTTTCTTGAAACTCCAGGCTTTAGCTCCCATGAAAAAGGAACTTCAGCTTTAGTAGATTGATCGAAACTCATGCTTGTTTGGACTAAACATAAAGACACTTTGAGTTTGTGTTATTTGAAAGTGTATATTCGTTTGAGATATAAAGGTGTGTGTTTATAACTTTATATATACAAAATTATTTAGTAAAATCTGATTTGATGTATGTATATCCACCTAAGTTTTGATTAAGATATGGTTGGAATGATCACATCATTAGGAATATTTTTGGCTATATATGTAACCTCCTTTTTATGTATATATATAATATTAATAGTATTATCATTTATCTTGTACGTATCTAACACAATACAATTTAACCCAAATCAAGCATAATGTTTTGCACATTTAAAATATTTAATAGAATGAATACAAGTTTACTCTTCTATAACATCAGCCATCTATAATTTGGTGCATATGTAAGCATTTGTAAAGATATATTAGTTAGGCTAAACGATTCTGTACATTTGTTTCATAAATAAGTTGATAACAAATGATTTTGAAAATAAGATATAAACAAGTACTAATGATCCAAAGGAAAAAAATATAACAGTTTATCGATATATAAGATTGATATAAATTTTTCTTTATGTTACTAAATTTTAGATGGGTCTGTAGAATATTGTTCATAAGATAACACGAAATTTTTTAAAAAAATCGTGAACGGCAGGATTCGAACCTGCGCGGGCAAAGCCCACATGATTTCTAGTCATGCCCGATAACCACTCCGGCACGTCCACATTTTGGTTTCAGAAGTGTAAATTAGTGCTATAACGTTTACACTGTCATCCACTATTTTCCTATCAAAAGTAGATTACTTTGCTGAAGAATACTCTTCAAGAAAATTTAATTATATCAATTGTTATTTGAACTTAATACATATATCATAAGCAAACATCCATTATTTTCCTATCGTTTATTTTTGTTTCATCTCAAGAAACCCAACAAAGAGTGAACATATCACACCCTGGGAGATAACAAAGTCAACATCAAAGACAACAAAGAAAGAACACAAACTTAAGAAGAAACAAAACCAAATATATGTTATGGATCGAGAAGTAATGACACTATTGGTTCTTCCATGGTCAAAATCATCCAGAGAGATGTTTTCTTTTAAGTAGCTTCGACGACTTTGTCCTTAGCCGCATTATCTCCTCCTTCGAGCTGGCTCAGATTTCCTTTCTCCTTGATAAGCTGAATATGATGATGCTTGCAATAAAGCTTCCCCTCGTGAGCTATGTAATTCGAAGGACTTATCGTGCAGCCTCCATGTGTACACTTGAAACAACTCTTGTGGTACAATGTCCCATTCACCGACACCTTCACAGAGTCCACATAACATGCGGTGAAAAGATATGGAACACGTAGCCATCAAAGAATCTGATGATTTTGAAAAAAAAAAACGGTATTCTAAACGGAAGGGTTAAAAAATTAACAGACAACTAATTGAGGGGTTTTTTCACTAAATTTCCTAAATTATACTAATATTTTTGGATCTGGTTTACGCTAAGAACAGATCAGAAATGTTTTGGAAACAACCTAAGAGTCTACTCTGACACACACAATTTGATTCTGATTAAGAAAGTTTTCTGGATTGTATACCTTCTCAATCGGATAGACAGTTTTGTCGCAGCCAACGCATTTTTCTCTTGTTCCACCAAACATATTCGACACTTTAGTTCCAGCAGGTCTCTGTTAAACATCGGTCAGATCAAATGTTAAAGTTTAACTGATAAACGAAAAGAACATAAAACACAGTACTCAAGAACAGATTGCTGTCTGAAATTACCTCGCCTTCCAAAGGCCTATCAGGTTTTCCGATCTTTGGTGTCCCTAAATATACAAATAAATCCAAGTTTTAAAACTTCCAAAGATTTCACATTTTAATCTGTTTTTTTTTTTTTGCATATTATTTACCTTCGAAGCTTTTCTCAAGACTTCCAGTTCTCTTGAAATTTTGATCGAAATGTGGTCTGCAATAGAGAACTCCTTCAAAGGAGTTGTAATTGCTAAGCTGTTTCATCAACAAGAACAGCACATAACAAAACAAGTCTTTAAACCAATCAGATTCATCTACTTAATTGATTGGTCTTCTCCAACATCTATATTACTATATAATACTAGATCTACAGAAAACCATAACAAAATATAAGAAAAAACAAGAACCATACCTTTAGAGTTCCTTTGCAATGGTGACATCGGAAACAAGCTTTGTGGTAGACACGGTTATCTGCGGTTAACTTGTCTACAAGATAAACGGTTTTGTCACAGGCCATGCATTTCTGGGTTGTTCCTGCGAACGCCATATGTGCGTTGTTTCTTATGAGTAAGAGATCAGGCTCAAGAGTTGAAAGAAGAAGAAGAAACCTCAATCTTCTTGAGAGAGAGATAAAGAGGAATGAGATGAAGATGAAAGAAAGAGATTGTCAATTATTGTTGCTTGTTTTTTCCCAATATTGGGACCAGATAATTATGTTGAAAACGAACAGTCTAACATGTCTCTCTTCTTTTTTTATTTTTTAAGTAAATACACTATAAAAAAGTTTTATAATTTGATGTTTCTAATACAATTTGACAAAAGGAAAGTCAAAATTAGTTGTTGAAGAAAAGCGTTTGTTTTCAACAAATGCTTATATATAATATATATTTGCTTCAAAATTTGGAATTTTTTAAAATTAGTATTAGAATATATGGGTTTTCTTGACAACTCTCTAGCATTGTTTCTGTCATTGTCTAATCCAAAAAAAACAAGATAAACGATAAGCAGATAATATCTGTATCACCAAAAACAAAAATTCAACGGCTTTTGTTGTCATCTTTAATGATTTTTGTCCAAACTTGAAGTAAGCACCCGTGAATATCTGTCTCCTCTATATTTTCAACATTAACTCGGTGATTTTTAATCTATTCAAGGTAGATAGATAAATAAAATAGGCAATTTGATGGATAAAATGATAGTGCCTTCAAAAAAAAAATGATAGTGCCTTAATATTTACACCATTTTCTCAAACAGTCAAGGCTCCAGACAAAATGTGATGAATAGTATTTGTTTTACTCTCTTGGGTTAAAAGCTAAGGAGAATCTGTAAAGCTTAAAATCTGTCTGTCTGGTTTTAGATAGTGATTAAAAGCTGTATGGGCTATGGTGAATTAGTTGGAATTCTGTAAATATACCCTTCACAAAATATATGAAACATGCTTTACCATAAAGGCTTTTGATGAGCTGTATGATTGACATAATTTGTTGCAGAGAGAATGAGTGATCACAATGATACCTAACATCTTTATTTTAATCAAACACCCAAGTTTATTTTATGATCATTCATACAGTTTCTTAGATTTTTTGCCCACCCCCTTAGATTTTATGGGCCTTCCCTTTTTGCCTGCATGGGCCTCCTCCTCTCTGATAGTATTATATATCTAACACAATGGAAACCATTGTTCTATTATCTTCTCCCATTTTCCTCTACATGTAACAAGATCTCATTCGGTGTAAGTGGTTTCACTTTAGAGTGACTGTTCTGTTTAGGATGAATTTTCAGTTCTCAAATGAATTATCAAACTTTTTAAGATGTCTATTGGTGTTAAAATTTCAGTCATAAATGATAGATATTTCAACATTTCACAAATGATAAGACGGTGATACTAGTTTGGTGATCAATCCACCCACAAGATAAACAATATTACAATATTACCAAAACCAAGTTAATAATGCATAAATCTTTGTTTCCTAACGAGTTTGGACCCGCATATAATATGAAAATGCCTTATGCAAATCTGAAAAATGTCATTTTCATATATTTTTGTCTAAATTTATAAATAATAGTAAAATAAAAACAATATTAAAATTTCGTAAAAAAAATATAACTCCATAAAAAAGTTTGTAAAAAAAAAAAAAACAGCAAAGTTTTACACTTTTACTCTTGAAATATATGTGGTTTTCCTCGCATTTTTTTTTGCAAAATCATTCATTAAACTTACTTAGTCGAGTTTTTCAACCATAATTGTCTTTGTTGATAACAAAGGCAACCCATTCAATCGTTTTGTGACATAGTAGACCGCACATGATTTATT
The DNA here is from genome assembly GCA_030180135.1 of Orychophragmus violaceus. NCBI lineage: Eukaryota > Viridiplantae > Streptophyta > Magnoliopsida > Brassicales > Brassicaceae > Orychophragmus > Orychophragmus violaceus. The sequence continues at coordinate 3,733,893 of CM058230.1, forward strand.
ATCAGCTTCAACTTCGAAAATCTTCTTTCATCGGTTGCAACCTATACGAAATATATATTTTGCCCTCTAAACTTTTTAAAATATATATTATGAAAAATATTAAAAATGCCCTTCTATTTTAAAAAGTTATATTAATGAAATATATATATATATATACATATATATATAATTCTCTTTTTAATCGGATGCCATAAGCCGTCGCTTACCTAGCTTATGTTCAAAGCCGCCCATGATGGCACCTCTATATGACCCGAATGCAAACCCTCCGGCTCAAGTTCCTCTTGATTTGGATGTAGATGAGGATTTGGGAGAAGAGATGATGTTGAATGAGATGCTTCATTACCATCCTCAAGCTTCAACCTTAAGCATTGAGATCAAGTCTTCTATGGGTAATTTACAGAGATCTTCTGCTACTTATGTTTGATTCTCATCATGTTTTCTATATAGTATTGAAGGAGAAGAAGAATAACTTGTAGCTTCAAAGTGACTGCAACATATTAACATATACATATATGCACATAGAGTGCTCCGTTTTTTTTTAAATGTTTGTTTGTATCTTTCAGAATTTTGGACCCTCTGGTGCAGTCTAAGGCTCTTGATGAAACAAATCTTTTAAGTGAAAATAGATGTTTGCGTATTACACAAGTGTTCATTTCCTTCAACCTGGTCGAAGATTCAAAAGCCCTCAAACACTTCTCACCATATATATATTTGTGCTTTTTTTTCATTGGTTTGATTTTTTTCTTGTCAACAAAAACTATATATTAAATCAATGTTATTAAACCACTTTATCTCTAACGTGTGACGTGTCATTTAAATCTAAGCTTTTTTGAACCCAACCCAGGTTGAATAAAGTTAAGGTCATCATTGAAAGAAAAAAATATTGCTTCTCCCGCAAGAAAGACAATCAGTAAGATCAGCCATAATACATCTTTGATGACGTTTTCTTTGGGGTGCAACCTATTCTATTCGTCTCATAACAAAAACAAAATGTCTAAAATACGTGTTTTTTTTTTTTTTAATCTGGGGTATCTCGGGCCTAATGAAAGGTCCAGACTAATTCCCAAGGGGAGGTGTAGCCCATGAATAGACCCTCTCTCCGGGTATTCAAATAGACCGTAAGCAATGGGCCCATATCCATGTGGGTGAGCAGAGGAGGTATTTTTGTTTCCGCCTGGACTCGAACCCGGGTGGTTTCTAGCCACCACGAGCCCCTCAACCAGTTGGACTACCTCAACCGCTCAATGTCTAAAATACGTGTTCCGATCAATGTATAACATTTAATAAGGTCTGGTCAAATGGCCAAACTATTTGTTTATACCAGAAATCACATCTAGTCTTAAGACAATTCTCATTATGATAAAAACTCATCCATAATCAAGAAAACATTCAATCTCTCCAATACTCTCAACCTCTCAATAATCAAATCGAAATGGTGAGTCCATTTTCGCCACCAAAGAGATCGAGGAAAGGAAGCAAAGAAAGCAAGAACCCTTATTCAAATCGTGGACTTGAAAAATTCTCTGCACTTCTATCTGAGCTCGACGAGAAGAGACAGAGCATTTACGCAAAGAGACTCGACTCCGATGGACCGCCTCTTGTTCGGTTTGTGTTCAAAAGCTCCGGAGAGTGCGTTCCTGTCATGATCAAGACAAAGAAGATAACCAAGAAGAAGGATTCTCAAGATGATTTCAAGGCCAAGACCGAAACAAAAACAGAGGAGGAAAAAGAAATAAAGAATGTAGAGTCAATAACAGAGGAAAAACAGAGCTGCGTATTGAACGAGAATTTAAAGAAGATTTCGAGACCGAACCATTTATTACCCGTGACAACGATCTTGGTTCTAATCTTCTTGGTGTTCTTTGGACGAACTGTCTCGATCATGTGCACTTGTATCGTTTGGTACTTGGTTCCAATGATCAAGGAACATAGCAGAAGCAGAGGATCATCACCACACGAGACCGAAAAGAAAAACAAGAAATTGAATATCGTAAACAGAGCATCGGTTAATCAGCAAACGGTGTTCAAGGAGAAGTTTCCGCATCCGGCTGCTCCTGGTAAAACCCGGTGACCAAAACTTTTTTTTATGTGTCTGAAAATTCTTTTATTATGTGTTGTTCATAGCTTTTTTTCTAACTGTTAATAATTTTGGTCATAGTTGTTAATTTTGAAACAGAAAGATATGTAAATTTTTTTTGTCCATCTCTTCTAGTGCTAATGATATGTAATTATTCAATCGGATCGTGGTCTGTCATTCCTTGATTTATTTCTATAAAACTTCATTGAACTTTTAATCTAATTGAGAATGTTAGGCAGTGCCGGCCCAACATTTTTGTATGCCTTAATCATATCTAAAAACAATATACTTTTTTTATATATTTTTGACTAAAATCATATGTCCTTTAATTTTTTTTTAGATATATATTATGAAAAATATTTTAGAAATGCCCTTTTATATTTTTTACATATATATTAATAAAGAAAATATATAAACAATGCCCTTTTTAATTGAATGCCCTAATCCGTTGTTTACTTGACTTATGCTCGAGGCCGGCTCTGGCGTGGGGAGGGGATTAATTGTAGCCAGTGTATTTTTTTTAAATAATAGCAATGTTGTATCTTCTCAAAAATTTGTGCATTTTTATATTTTTTTTTGTCTTCTAGCGACTCAAAATGACTAATTTAGCCTTATTTTTTCTTTCAATTTACTTTTCTAGTTAGTTAGCTCACTTAACTATTTCAACTTATTAGTTACAGACTTTTAAGAAAATTCATCTACTTAGTTGGGTATGAACTACTTGTATCTAAATTAGATTGATGAATACAAGTTGTAATACATAAATATATATTGTGTATAATATATTTCGTGATGTACAACTAGAACTCTTATGGATATCAAAGTTCATCCATCTACAAATATGAATTGTGCAGTAGTTTGCGGCTCATGGCTGCTCACTGGCGACGGCTCCTGGAGATTCATCGTAAATATAGAGAGATTATCTCGGTCTGTCCCAATGAAGCTGGGCATGAAGATTGAAAATTTAATCGCCCTTGTTATGACATAATTTGGCTTGGAACATACTTCGAAACCAAAGCTCAACTACTTGTCGGTTCTTACCTTGTCCTCTGCCTGCAATGACAGCTCGTCCCCTGTTATTGTAACAACAGATTTCGGGCTATCCCGATTCCTGGATATTTTGTCATCTAACAACTCAATGAAGCTATTCCTATCCATGGGAAAGATAATTAGGAAAGAATGCGATTCTGCAAAGAAACGCGTCTAAGGTAGCTCTTCGAGGGAGGTTTATGACTCCTGTTAGACTATTTGATGACACACCTGCGTCTGGTAGCAGAGCATCTTCGGTCTTGCTTGACGACAACACTGTTGAAACGCTAGACTCGATGTTTCATTCTTATTCACATCCAATCATCAAACAAGAACTTGTTGATGCAGTTGCAGGCCAGTGCTCACCGTCATTCACTTATGCCAACTACCCGGAAAAAAACATTCACCGGTCAACCATGGTATGTTACTCAGTCTCGCTTTGTTTCATTTTCTAAACTTTTTAGATTTCTCTAACTTCGCCCCCAAAAATAACATCCTAGATAACAATCATTACTGTCTCTATTTTAGACTATCCGTCCAATGCAGATTTAACAGAAAGAACCGACGAACGTTTTCCAAACAACAAGCAACTATTCAATTTTGAATTATTAGATAGAGATAGCCAAGATGATGACCTTACCAATGATGATAACATAATGAAAGATATTCCAAACAATCCACCAAGCGATGATTTAGTGGATATAGAAGTTGATTACGTCGTAGTTGACATGCCTCAAGCCAGCTCTGATTTACAAGAAAAATCTGGTCGAGAAAAGTGAGAAAAAAACATAAGCTTACCAACAGCCCCCTCGCACCATATTAGTGGATAGTTCTGTTTAACCCGTTCTAGACAAGAGGGCTCCATTCAGTTTCGATTTGCTAGATAGTCAAGAAGATGTATCCACGAACACTGCCACTGTTAGTAACGCGTTGCATAGCCATCCATCTGGCGATGTTGATATGTCAGGAGGAAGAGAAGAATACTGCACACCAGATGATGATGAGAATGGAACGTCAGACGAAGTACCCGTGGATGTGGGAAATGTGGATCGTGAGTTTTGGTCCAACCTCATCGATGATGAATATGGAGGCTCCAACGCACTGGATGTGATGACCGAAACCCCCGAAGGAGCAGGTAATAGATCCAAACGAAAGACTGGTGAAACGTGTCCAGTGAAGGAAGACTGCGTGTACAGGTGGAGCGCTACTGAATCTGTTGGCAACTCCTACCCTACTGACGGCGAACAAACCGATATTCCGCCAATGGTGGATGACACCAATTATCAACGAGATCTTGTCCCTAATTTATATTTAGACTCAATGGGCGATGATTTGTATAAGGGTAAACTTTTTAAGGACAAAGAAGATTGCTTGGAATGGTTAGTGATTCATGCTATAAAGAACAAGTTTCATTATTTATAAAATATGTGTCCACTCTTCACAAAATTGTTATTTATTGTCCGGATAAAATTTGCAACTGGCGTGTCATAGTTCATGAGACGAAGGACACTGAATATTGGGAAGTACGCAAGGCAAATTTACACTACTCTTGATGTACTGATACTAGGAATAAGTACAAGAAATTTGGGACTTCCAAGGTCATTGTCCACTTTTCAAAAATAGATATTCAGACTCCGGATCTAGTCCAAAACCATCTGGACTCCAAGCATTATTGATGAATGAACTACGTGGATTCCGCTAGTGATCTCCCACCATTGTACCCCACTTATCTTTTTCTCCTAAGATTTTGTTTTTTGATTTGATAAATTTTGTTGTTAAAGAAGAGAAAAGGAGACATAGGGTTCTCTACACCACAATCAAATCATCTATAAGCCTGACTACGCTTCTCTCTATCTTTCTCAACTCTTTTGCATTTTGCAAGTAGTATAGGTCGTTCATTTCCTCTGGTTGCGTTGTTCCCTCGGTGTCTCTCTGCAGCACGCTACTGGCACGTGTCTGCTTATTTGCATGTTACCTCTTCTTCTGCCAACCCTATTTTTTTCAAGCAGTCAGTGCATAACTGAAAATGTAAAAATATCATTCTAAACTCGGTACAAAATTTCTGTCATTTACAAACAATTTCATAAATCAAACTCGTACAAACTATTAACCTCATATGAACCGTAGGGTTCCTCTTTAAATATTCCACGTGTTTGCATTCTCTAGTGATGTGTAGATTTGATTTATGAGATTGTTACCATCTCTGTTTTGTTCCCGATTGACATGGTTGTTTATAGAATAATTTTAAAAATATATCTTTAAGCATTTTCTTAGTTGATTTTGTAGGGTTTATTACACGTTGAAGACTTTGATGTGGCATAGACCATTGCATGGCATTGCCTTTCTTTGGGAAAGATCAGTGGACTGTAAAGTGTTAAATTTTTATAATTTTTTTACTTATTTTAATAAACACTTTCTCTAACATTGTGTACTTATTAGGTTAGTCAATTATCTTGTTAGTGCATGAGTGACTTTGATCTCTTATAATTCGGGAGTAACTAGGGTTACTTTCTCCGACTCAATCGTTCTGTCACAGTCAAAACTATTATGAAATCAGGTAATGTTTCTTGAATCAACGTTTGGGGTTGAGTTCGATGTCAGGAAGCTCACTGTGAAAGTGGGTCAGTGGACTAATTGGGGCATATAAATATTTGTGCACAAATTTGTTAGAGAGAGAGTGAAAAGAAATTTGGGTTTTGGGGGTGTTGTCGAGAGAAGAACATAAATGTGAGGTGAAGCGTTATTTCCGGGGGTTCACACAACCTGTAAGAGGTATGTAGCCGTTTCTTCTTCTTATCGAATGATGAAGTAGGCCGGGGATGTGTCCGTATGGAGACAAGACTATTTAGTCCTCTCTACTGACAAATGACAATTGATGTAACTATTCACTGCGGCGTTTTTTTTTTACTGCAGCACTCAACAATCGTGTCGTCTGCGTCCTCGAAATTCTCCCCCTTGTTTATTCTCTTTCCATTTTTGCCCTCTCTTCTCTCTCCTTATTGAGCCACTTAGCCGTTTAGCCGAGAAGCCAGCTGTAACCTTAGAGTTACTGTTCTTATGGTCCTGATTTTTCTTTACTTTTTTTTTTTTTAATATCGTGGAAGTTTGGGGCTTTAGCCCGATAATCTCATACTAGTTCGAAATCAGCCTTTAGATAATCGGATTTAAAAATTAACCTTTCGTACCAAAAGGAGATTGAACCCGGGACACAAAAAAATCAACCCCATTGTATTACCACTAGTCCACCATAATCTCCCACCTTTACTTGTTTACTAACTTTCTCTCTTCGTGCATGTCATATAAGTTTAGTTCATTTTACGCCCTAAAAGTTTGCGTGTGCACAGAGGATGGTGCAATTTCATCCGACGAGGAACTAAGTGGAGGCGATGAGATATCACAAGATGGAAAACAAATATGCGAAGACCGTGATTTCAAGGACATGTTGTATCGCAAATTCGGAAGCCATATCAGTTTTTTTAAGTTGGAGTTTTCAAAGAAAAAGAAGAAAGGAACGTTACCAAGAGAAGCAAAACAAGCTCTACTGGATTGGAGTGTTCATTACAAGTGGCCTTACCCTACTGACCAATTGATACAAACTTACGCCACACTCTGGATTTTTGCAAAAAGACTAACGAAGAAGGATAAGAGACAATCCAAAGCTACTAACAACCGATTACTCTACATAATCAGATAATCAGATCAAAAGAGATATTTTTCGGTTATTCAAGTTCATAATCAAAAGAACTGAGTGTGAGAATTTAGGCAATAATGTTTATGATCATAAATTGGCAAATTACAAAATGGTTTTAGAAAAATTCGAACTCATATCATAAAAAGGAGGAACCGGAAGCGAAGAAAAAGTTATTGGGAATGAACCAGAATTGAGTGGAGGTGTGACGAAAATGAGGCGAAGAAGGTGGTGACGCATAAGATCTGCCGTTTCCGTTGCCAAAGCGACTATGGCCGTATCCATTCCAGTGCCAATTTCGTTATCGTCTTCTATTTACCAAAACGCCTTTAAATTTTACCTCTATCACAATTTGTAAGTTGTCTCAATTTGGTCTTTTGATTTTTTTTTTTTTTTTATTGTAAGAGATTATGCATTTTTGTTTAAGGCACATCTTTACAACATTCAAGGTGGAAAAAGAAAAACAATTTATAATTGGGATTTGGAAGAGATGCAACTGTAGCCAAAGCAAGCCACCATTAAGTGAACGAAGGTCTTAATCTTTCACTTAAAAAAAGATATGTGTCAATCAAAAAAGAGATAGAAACTCATCTTTTATACTCTCTCTGTTTTTTAATATAAAATATTTTTGAGAATTTTTTTTTCGTATTCAAAATATAAAATGTTCTCACATTTCAATGCAAACTTTAAGTCTATTTAAAGTCTAATAGCCAATTATATTAAGCAGTCTCTTTAATGTTTGGTTGAATTTATTTTAAATTAACAAGTGTTCAAGAAATCGGCCTAGGCGGTCGCCTAGGCGGCTAGGCGCCGGTAAACCGCTTAGATTTAACTATAATCGGAGGTGTTAAGCGGACAGAGCAATTCGGCGTACTGGGCGGTTATTAGGCGGGCAAAGCGGGCAAGGCGGACTAGGCGGACTAGGCTTTTTTAAAATTTGTTATTATTATTTTTTTTTTTTGGTTTCTAAACCTTCTATACGTCACCGTTTTAATTAAGTTTGTCCAAATTTTTTTTAACCAAACGACGTATCAAGTATCAAGGAAAAGGGTTTTTCTATTGATTCTCTGAACTATTCGATTGAAGGCTTGAATTTGCAACTGCCGACTCTTGCCTTCATCTTTGTATGTGTTTTTCTCTCACAAATAATTTTTTTTTTCAATTGGATTAGTTGTTCGTGTCTTTATTTTTGTATATGATTTAGATGTAGTGTTTCTTCTTCATCTTCCGATCAGTTTGTGAAGTTACGAACTAATATAGTAATATCATGATTCACTACTTTGAACTCTGATTCTATTAGAAAGCAAACTAACAAGCTCCAAATCCCCTGTAAATCGTTCCGGTGATTGTTGTTGTTGATGTTCTTGATGGTTCTTATTTATGTATTGTCTCGCCGTGATATTGTGAATAAGAGTTCCTTGAACTTTTTTGTAAATTCTGGTATTCTGTCCACTGCTTATTATGATGACAAGCTTTTATTTTATTTGTTAATAGATGCAGAGGTATATGTATAACTGTATAAGTAAGTCTTAAGCTTAACACTGCCACAAAAACTCGTGCAAGTTGAGAAGCTTTTTTTATATGTTTATCTCATCGATTGTCATCAACTTCTCTTTCCCATGTGCTCTGTTTTTATTTCAGTTTCAGAGTATATTTTATATATTATATATTATCCTAGTCTTTGTTCTAATTTATATAACTGTGCTGATGTTTCGTGTTTTTGTGTTTAATTTTTAAGGCAATGGCGTCAAATTCTGGTGAGACCAATGCAACTGAGACACCAAGTTTGAGGAGAAAATCAGATGATGTTGGCTGGGAATTTGGAGTATTGATCAATACAAACAATTTGGATAAAGTGAAGTGCAGATTATGTGACAAAGAATTTTCAGGAGGAGTGTATAGGCTGAAGCAACATATAGCTAGAATTCAAGGGAATGTGGCTGCTTGTATGAAGTCAACAAAGGAAGACCAAGATAAGTGTAAACTAGCACTTGTGGAAGCGAAGAACAAAAAGAAACGAGTCAGAATGAATGATGCTGAGATTAGGAACACAGTGAATATTGATGAGAGAAGGGAAAACGAAGAAGTAGTTGAAGTAGAAGGGATGGGAGTAAACAAGATGCCTCGGATGATGGGTCCTATGGATAGATTTACTTCAAGCATCAATCATGAATATTCCCAAGGTCCAACATTGACACCACAACAACAACATATCAAGAATGTTATTGCAAAAGATAGGTTGCATGTGGTACATCAATATATCTCTAGATGGGTTTATGCTCGTGGAATTCCTTTTAATGCTATTGATAATGATGATTTTAAGAAGTTGCTTGAGGCTGCTGGGCAATTTGGACCAGGTGTTACCCCGCCTAGTCAATACCAGTTAAGAGAGCCTTTGTTAAAAGAAGAGGTTGCTAGAGTAAATGGATTGATGAAAGAACAAGAAGATGAGTGGAAGCGAAGTAGTTGCTCTGTTATGACAGATTCTTGGACAGATGGGAAAAGGAGGAGCATTATGAATTTGTGTGTCAACTGCAAAGACGGTACAACATTTCTCTCTTCTAAGGATTGTTCTGATGATGCTCACACAGGTCCATATATTTTTAACTATGTTAATGAGTGCATCGAGAAAGTTGGTGGAGAACATGTTGTTCAGGTGGTAACAGACAATGCTTCTAACAACATGGCTGCTGCAAAGTTGTTAAAGCAAGTGAGACCAACCATATTTTGGACATCTTGTGCAACGCATACAATTAATCTGATGGTGGAAGGCGTTGCCAAGCTTCCTATGTTTGAGGAAACGATTCACAAAGCTAAGGCGTTCACAATTTTCATTTATTCTCATCACAAGACTTTGTCAATGATGAGAAAGTTTACAAAGAAAAGAGACATTGTGCGACCAGGAGTAACTAGATTTGCATCAGCTTTTCTTACATTGCAGGATGTGAACTACAAACTATGGCAAGGAAGATTTTATCTTTGACGACTAGCTCATCAGGATGTGAACGTAACTGGAGTACTTTCGAAGAGGTATTTATTTTAAACTAAAAGAAATAGTTTTTTTTCATGCATTAGACTTTTGGTGGATTTGTGTCTCATTTGTTTAATTTTTGTAGGTACACACCAAAAAAAGAAATAGACTTGATACAAAAAGGTTAAATAATCTTGTCTACATCCAATTCAACCTGAGGTTATTAGCCAAAAGAAAAAAGCAAAAGGAGAAGAAAGTGGATATACTACTTGCAGATTCTGCTGTTCATGCTCAAGATTGGATTGTTAAAGAACTTGATGTGGAGTTAGGAGATACTTGTGAAACTACAGGAGACCCTACTACAGATGATTATTCGGTGAGGGAGCTTAATGAGTCTGATTTTGAATTTGATGAAGAAGAAATTGATGTTGGTTTTGAATTTGATGATGATCATGTTTGAGAAGAGTGGAGAGAAGTTAGACTAGAACCTTCATTAGAGTTTATTTATCTTTTAAAACTTAAAATGTTTAGTATTTTTGTTCTACTTTGATTTTAGTTTTTATTTTAAAATATTTAAGACATTCTTATTTATGGATGATTTATATTTTTAAAAATTTATATTATATATATATATATATATATATATATATATATATATATATATATATATATATATATATCCGCCTAATCCGCCTAGAAAAATCGCCTAGGCCCCGATTAAGCGTTCTAGGCGCTAGGCGTTGGGTCACCGCCCGACTAACGCCTAGCGCTTTTTTGAACACTGAAATTAACTAATAAAACATTTTTGTAAAGCCTAATAAATTTCTTAATACGCGTGTTTTTACTCAAAACCTTCTACATTGAGAAACGGTGGGAGTAATATATAAAATTAATATGTTGAGTTATTTATATTTGTTCAAAAAAAAAAGAGTTATTTATAAATTTTTGATATTGATATACTATTTATATTTGATCATTGAAAAGACTAAAACAAAAGTTGAAAAGCAATAGTGGCACACAAAAGAAATATGCAAAAGATAAATACAAAACATATAAGTATTAACAAAATACATTTTATTATGTTTAAGATTTTAATTACTAAATGAATAAACTAGAGAAAAACATATAAAATTATATTTATCTTGTAATTTTTAAAATAATAAAGTATAATTTGAAAGTTTAAATGCGCGGGTCAATTCTCTAGTTAACTTAAACTTAAAAGCTGTCTCTTGAAACTCGGATTATCACCATAATTAACTTATTCAGACGTAAACAATACATTTTATATAAATGAATCTGATTGATGAAGAAAACTTTAAAATCAATCTCTCTGTTTTTGTCTGACAGAACTATTGTGCATGTTGTTCTGCCATCGGTTCTCAGCATGGGTCGGGAAAAGGTCATGCCTTTTAAAAAGCTTAAAGAAAAAGGTTTTCTGGAGAAGAACAAAATGATAGTTAAAGTCCAAGTACAAGTAATTGAAGTTGTTGATGAAGCAGAAGTCACTGGCAAGGAGACGTTAGATATCAAAGGTTTCCAAGTTCTTTATTCTCAGGTGTGATTACAAATATTATAATTTTTGTTACTTTTAACTCATATCTAGGACTGGATCGGATTAACACACTTCCATTTTTTTTTATTGGTCGAGTTAGGTTGTTTCAGTGAGTAAGCTCTTCATACAGCATCCAGACATTGCAGTAAACTTCAAACCAAACAACCAATTGGTGATGACGACATACATGAATGTCTTACTCAGCCTCATTGAGACACTGAAAAAGCCTTCACATAGCTTATCTTTGACTGAGCTAACCAAAGCTAGCAGCGAGTTGATTGATCTAACCAAAGCAGGCTTCAAGCTAGACTGGTTGAAGACAAAGCTTGATGAGGTTTCTTTGGAGAGGAAGAAAGGATATGATGATTCTCGTGTCCAAGAATTTGAGGAACAAGTCAAGAATCTCAAAGCTGAACTGAACACTGAGAAGGAAAAGTCTGCTACTTATGCTGCTAAAGTGGTGTCCTTAGAGAAGACCGTATTGGATATGGGAAAGCTGAACAAGAAGAGGAAATCGAACCCAAATTAATTCTCCCAAAAACATTGAGTATCCTACGTTTTATCGGAACCCTTTTCCTTTTAGAACTTTCTTGTTATATCTAAAAACGAATATCAAGTTTATTGCTTAAATTTTTCAGTGTTGAAGCTTTTGGAAGTTTACCATATGGTTTTGAACCTTATTATATGTTCTTTTTTATTTGACCGCATTTAAACATGGATCGGTTTGTGGGAAACCACCCTAAATATCATGCATGAGTCATGATATTTAACTAAACCATGGATGATGAAACAATTAATGTTGCTTTGTTATGTCGTAAAATCTAATAAGTAGATGAATCAAATTATGAACTTAAAATGATTAAGACACATTGTCGTTCTTGTGGTCTTCTCTGCGCATCAAGAGAGAAGGAAAGTTGAATTTTTGTAGATTTTGTTAATAACATAAGACAAGAGTTATATTGTAAGATTAGGTTAATCAAAGAAAACATCATGAACATCATAATACGATGCCAGCTAACACAATATGTTTTGCTCACTACATCTTTAGTTCAAATACTCGCTAGGCCGGTCAGGTTGGGTCTAGTGCCTAACGAATAAATGAAAGATTAAGCGGGGATTACTTGGAACCGAATTTACGAATTTATTGTTTTTTAAAATCAAGATATAGTTATAATAAATAATGTTAAAAGTTTCCAATAGTTGGCCAAAAAGACAATTTCCATCTATACTATTATTTGGGAAGTGATTTTGAGAGAATGGAGCTCTCTCATTAATTCTCAAATTTAATTCTCAAAATTAATTATTTTTAACACAATATCTAAAATATCTTCAAATTTAACTTAACTCTCAAAATTAGTTATTATTAATTATTTCTAACACAATATCTATAATATCTTTAAACATTATTTTATTTTATCTTAGGTATATTGGATGATGCCATAACATTATCACATATATACAAAATATATAAGATATATCTTGCAACTAACTCATTCATTCTCAACATAAAATATTTTAATGATATTGTAATTTTTTTTTTCTTAATAAACTTATTTGATGATTAATCTTTTGATATAAGAAAGTGTTAACTACGTTGTATATGTAGATATATCTATATAAAATTAATTTCTTATGTGATATATATATATATATGACTATATTAAATATAAATATTTCTACAATCACATTTTTGTCTTTATACCACTACAAATTTCTACTATTCTTTGACTTTATCTAATATTATTATTTAAAACAATATAAATAGATACAATATTTTATAGAAAATGTGATAAACATGATTACCTGATTTTAATGGAAAACACGGTTTTGACGGAAAACCTGATTTTGCGGAAAAAATCATAATTTTGCGAGTTTTGAAAAAACCATAAATTTGCTAAAACATAATTTTACGGAAAACATGATTGTGCGGAAAATGCAATTTTGAGAAAGACAAGATACTGCCGGAAAATTATGATTTTTTACAGAAAACATGATTTGACGGAAAACGTTATTTTGGTGGAAATGCGATTTAGCGGAAAGTAACATTTTGACGGAATATGATTTTGACAGAAAATATGATTTCTCAAGAAAATGATAAACATGATTTCGCAGAAAAACAAGATTTTGACGAAAAACACAATTTTCCAAAAAATCAATATTGCAGTCAGTTTTATTTTGAGAAAAACATGATTTTTAAGGAAAACATGATTTTTTCTGCAAACAAGATTTTCCGGGAAACATGACTTTGCGGAAAACATAAATTTGCGGGAAACACGATTTTGGAGAAAAACGTGTAAAAATGGGATTTTGCGTAAAATGTGTTATTGACGGAAAATATGATTTTCCGGAAAACATTATTTTGACGGAAACATATAGAAAATATGATTTTGCGAGAAAACTCAATTTTGACGGAATAAGTAATTTTGACAGAAAATACAATTTTTACGGGAAACGTGATTTCGACGAAAACCTGATTTTGCAGATATATGTCAAGATCTAATTAAAAATAATTAAAATATATATCTAGAAGTAACTCTTATGTATTTAAATTAAAATATATTTTTTAATTAGTTGCATTGAATTTAGATAATGATCCAAGATAGAAAAAATAAACAAACAAATATTTAGGTTTACTATCTAGATATAAAATTAAAAACAAAACATCTAGATGCAGCATCCAAAATAATTATTTAAAATATATTAATGCCTGCACAAGGTGCATGCCAATCACCTAGTTAAGTTTAAATGGCCATGCTATGAGCGTGGTACAACTGTGTGGTCTTTGGTTCGATGCAAAGAGGGTACATCATAAAATGGTAACTTTGAAATCATATTTTTCCTGACTTTGTAACCCTAATTTTTCGACGGCCGCAACTTAAAATCTTCACGTTTTTCATCGTTTTCATCAATTTGGTGTTGTTTTCCCCATTTCTTCTCAACTTATCTATATCAAACGTATTTCTCGATTTCTAAGAGCATCTCCAACTTCACGCCAAATCCTACACCAAACATCATTTTGGTGTAAAACCTGCTCCAACCCCACACTATTTCTAACATCAAAATGGTGTAAACCCATTTTTTACACCAAATTTGGTGTAATCCCATTTTTCACACCATTTTGAAGTTGAACCTTTTTATTTATAAAGTAGTCCTTCAAAATATTAATGATATGGTTTTAAGAATTATAATAATTCATTTGTCAAGCAAATTTAAGAGTTTTATAATATTTTTAATTAAATATAAAAACATAAATTATTATTTATTTAAAATAGATAAAAGCTGAAATTAAAAATAACATAATATTTTATTAATACAAGAACGACTTGTAACTTAATAATCTGGTAAATCGCTTCCATGTCCACCAAAATCACTAAAATATTGTTCAAATGAAGCATATTGAGACGAATTTTGTTGATTTTGTTGATGTTCGGCTCTCTTTTGGTAAATTCGTGTTTGTTCACTTTGAACATATGCACGAAGATTTGGATCTTGTATCAAGTTCAAATCCGGTTCCAAAATTTTCTTGCTCGATTTAGAGCAATTAAAAATCAAAACACTTATTTGTCACTTCGAGATGCGTTGATTGATCATCATTGAAAAAAATATACAAATGGTGATTAATAAATAAAATTCTATTTTGTTTTATTATTTAAATGTGATGTTATGCGTTTTTATATTGTAATGGTTAACTTTAATTAATATAATAATTTATGAAAGTTTATTAGAAAAAAATTAGTGGGTCAATTTGTAAATTTTATAACTAAAAGTGTATTATTAGCAATTAAAGATAAAGTAAAAAGTAAAAAATATATTAGAATATTATTTTGGTGTAAAAAATGGTGTTATACATTGGAGAGAAATCTCACACCATTTTGAGATTACACCATTTTGGTGTAAAAAATGGTGTAATACATTGGAGATGCTCTAACCTTAAACAAAGAAAAATAAAAATAAAATCAAATATCTGATTTTTCATCTGCATATGTCCAACTCGCTGCGGTTCCGATCCGACCAGCGATTAATCGGCCTCTGCACCGACTTTTAGACGAGGGATTACATCAACTAATCTTATCTTCCACAATATATTTTAAAAACATAATTAAATTTAAAATTTATATATAATTTTATATAAAACTAATATAGTTTTGTCAAGGATCATTTGAGAAAGAGCTTTTAGTTGTTCTTGTGAGAAGGCAGGGAACGTTGAAGCATTCGAGCTTGTGGCGTGAGCTGCCGCTGCTTGTCCTCTCCCATGTCCACTTTCTGAGCCTCGTCCTCCACGAGATCCACGTCCGCGAGAACCACGTCCACCATTACCTTGATCAGTCCACCATTCAGGATAACCGACGAGCTGATAACAATCCTTCTTCTCATGTCCTTGTCGTCCGCAGTGAGAACAAGTTACAATACAATCCTTGCCGCGAAGAATGGATGTATCGTCTTTAGTGTCACCTGATTTTTCTGAAGCCGAGCCAGTTTGTTGTGTTACAAATCCGACTGCGTCTTGTTGTTGCTCTCGGGTGCGTGCTGAGGACAATCGTTGTTCCTCACGAATGAATTTGTTATACACCTCTCCAATGCTTGGCAAGGGATCAAGACCCACAATCGTGGTACACAATCCTCCGTAACGTGTGTCGTCAAGTCCCATGATGAACTGGTACACCTTATCCTCTTCTTTTTGAAGAGGTCTGTAAATCGCATACCCTTCCCATAAGGCGCACAGTTTGCCGTAATATTCAAGAACAGTTTGACCTTCTTGTCGACAGTCCGCCACTTGAGTCTTGATATGATGAATGCACATCTTGTTTCCAACAGAGAATCTTTGCTTCAATTCGTTCCACAGTAAGGTTGTGTCAGAGATGAAAGCAACAGAAGCTTTCACCTTTGGTTCCATCGTAGCTCGTATCCAACCCACGACCATCGAGTTTACTGTAACCCAATCCTCATACTTATCGTTACTAATCACAGGTTTGGGTAGAGTTCCATTGATGAACCATGTTTTTCTCTTTGCTTGAAGAGCGTTTAACATCTCGTTTGCCCATTGATTATAGTTATCTCCATTGAGCATAACAGATGCGATCACAGTTCATGGATTGTCGGAACCATGAAGAGAGTACGACGAGGGTGTTACCGAACTTTCTCCGCCTTTGGATCCTCCATCTTTGTTAGTCATCGTTTATTATCTTATTGTGCACGGAATCGTCCCTGCACTAGTGTTCTTGTTCGATTTGGAAGAACAAGAAACAATTTTTGTTTTTGATTTTGTGTTTGTTAGGTTCGCTCTGATACCTTGTAGAATACGATATCGAACTCAACTTGTTTATTCATCTTAGATATCAATGTCTATATATACAGACTCGTAGATACAAGATTGACTCGAAGTTAACCTAATCTTAATAGGAATATTAACTTAAGATAAGAAAGGATATATTCCTTTAATCTAGATGAATATCTTCTCTAAATCTAGAAGATATACATAAATGGTATATATCCGTAATAGTCCTCTACTCTCCTTGTGGTCGATCGAACTTTGGAGATTCGGTGGTGGACTAATTTTGCATCTCTAGGAGCTACTTGTTGAGTTGTTCCGTTTTGAGTCTCTTACGTATTCTTATTATTTTCTTTATTTCTATTTGGTTTTCACCTGCGTTCTTATTAATTTATTTATTTTATTCTTTCAATCTATATTTGTATGTTGTGTCGTAAGTTTTGATAAGCTTTTTGTAGACTGAAGCTTAAATCAATTAGTGTTTGATTTTTGGGTAGACAAATGGAGGATCAAAAGCCTACGAGCTTCACGTTCGAGATAGATAACTTCTCGGAGAAGGAAGGTGTGATACGATCACCAAAATTCTTGAGCGGCGGCTGCGAATGGTAAAGACAAAGATTATTTTTATTGTGTTTTAAATTCCGATCTCTGTTATTATGTTTATAAGTTTATAACTAAAGCGTGACAAAAAAAAAAAAAAGTTTATAACTAAAGCGTTTAGTTTATATGTTTTTTTTTGTTTTTTTTTGTTTTTTTTTTTTTTGTTTTTTTTTTTCAGGCATCTTAGGGTTTGGCCCAAAGGAGATAATGTTGATGGTTACACGTCTATTCCTGAATCATTGCGACTTGGATGGAAAAGACGAGCTTCTTTTTCCTTGATTCTGTTGAATCAATCTGGCAAAGAGATCTACATAATCTCTGGTAATTAGCTTATAAGACGTATCTATATATATATATATATATTTAAATTTAATTTCTCTTTTTTGTCTGACAGAACAATTGTGCAAGTTGTTCTGCGCTCAGTTCTCAGGATGTGGTCGGAAAAAGGCAATGCCTCTTAAAAAGCTTCAAGAAAAAGGATTTCTGGAGAATAACAAAATGATAGTTAAAGTCAAAGTTCAAGTACTTGAAGTTGTTGATGAAGCAGAAGTTACTGGGAATGAGACGTTAGATATCGATGGTTTCAATGTTCTTTATTCTCAGGTGTGATTATAAATGTTATAGTTTTTGTTACTTCTAACTCTCATATCTTAGGATTTAAGAGCAATTCCATTTTTTTCTTGTTGAGATAGGTTGTTTCAGTGAGTGATCTCTTCATAGAGCATCCAGACATGGCAGTAAACTTCAAACCAAACAACCAATTAGTGAGGATGACATACATGAATATCTTACTCAGCCTCATTGAGACACTGGAAAAGCCTCCACATAGCTTATCGGAGACTGAGCTAACCAAAGCTAGCAGCGAGTTGATTGATCTAACCGAAGCTGGCTTCAAGCTAGACTGGTTGAAGACAAAGCTTGATGAGGTTTCTTTGGAGAGGAAGAAAGGATATGATGATTCTCGTGTCCAAGAACTTGAGGAACAAGTCAAGAATCTCAAAGCTGAACTGAACATTGAGAAGGAAAAGTCTGCTACTTATGCTGCTAAAGTGGTCTCCTTAGAGAAGACCTTATCGGATATCAGAGAGCTGAGCAAGAAGAGGAAATTGAACCCAAATTAATTCTCCCAAAAACATGAGTATCCAACATTATATCTGAACCCTTTTCCTTTTAGAACTTTCTAGTTATATCTATCAAGTTTATTGCTTAATATCATGCATGAGTCATGATATTTAACTAAACCATGAATGATGAAACAATTAATGTTGCTTTGTTATGTCGTAAAATCTAATAATTAAGTAGATGAATCAAATTATGAACTTGAAATCATTAAGACACATTGTCGTTCTTGTGGTCTTCTCTGCTCATCAAGTGAGAAGGAAAGTTGAATTTTCGTAGATTTGCTAATAACCTAACAAGAGTTATCTTGTAAGATTAGGTTAATCAAAGAGAACATCATGAAGATCATAATACGATGACAGCTAACACAATATGTTTTGCTCGCTACTTCTTGTTCAAATACTCGCTAGGCCGGTCATGTTGAATCTAACGCCTAACGAATAAATGGAAGATTAAGCGGGGATTGCTAGGAACCGAATTTAGAGTTTTCTTATCAAGATATAGTTATAATAAATAATGTTAAAAAATTCCAATAGTTGCCAAAAAGACAATTTCCAATAAGTTCAAGTGGCCATGCGGTTTATGAGCGTGTGTACAACTGTGTGGTCTTTGGTTCAATGCAAAGAGGGTGCAGTTTTTTTCTTCTTCTCCATATTTGGTTTAATGATACAATGGTAACTTTGCAATCATCTTTTTCTGACTTTGTAACCCTAATTTTTGGACGGTCACAACTTAAAATCTTCACGTTTTTCATCATTTTCATCAATTTGATGCCATTTTCTCTATTTCTTCTCAATTTATCTATATCAAACATATTTCTCGTTTTGTAACATTAAAGAAAGAAAAATAAAAATAAAATCAAACATCTGATTTTTCATCTATATAAGCCCAACTTGCTGCGGTTCCGATCCGACCAGCAATTAATAAGCCCTTTGCGCCGACTTTTAGAAGAGGGATTACATCAGCTAATCTTATCGTCCACTATATATTATAAAAACACAATTAATTTTTTTAAAAATATATATATATATATATATATATATATATAATTTTATATAAAACTAGTATAGTTTGCTAGCAACATTGTGCGTGCACAACCGTTAATTAATAATTTTTTTTTAAATCAGCAGTTAATAAAAATTTCTTAAAAAATCATCAATTAATAATTTTGTTTTTTTTTAAAAAACCCATCAATTCAATTTAGCATCGATAATATTATGAAAAATATTTATATCATATTATAATCAAAACAAAGGATGATATTCCTTTTGGGGATACATAAACAGTTTCATAGCTATTGCTCGAAATCCCTAACAAAGAATCATGCATGAGTAGATGAAGCAAATTCTCAACTTGAAATCATTAAGACACAACATCGTTTTTTGTTGTCTTTATAAAACTCGTAAAGATAATATTGGATTAGTAAATATTACATAATCTTCAAAAATATTATTTTATTCGATTTTTTAAAGGATAATTACCGTAAATCAGTCAAAAAGTTTATTAAAGTTAGGGTAGTAATTAAACTCGTGAAAATGAATCTGGTGCATTCTCACTTCTCTATATAAATAGATAGATTTTATAAAAAGCTTGTAATTATCCATGCAAACTTAGTCGAGTGGTATGCAAGACTTGAAAATACGCTGTTAGTGTTCTTCTAATTCAAATCTCCTTAAAACTAAATCACAATCATTGTTTAAAAACTTATATTTTCACATAGCTCTCTCATGGTTTGGGGATTAGTCGGATCTAATGGTCCGTTACCTGAAAACCAGCTACAAAGTAAATGTTTTCAAGACATGGTTAGGAAAATGGTATCCTTGAACCGGATTATCCAATTATTGTAATAATAACACTTGGTAGATGGATGGGTCCCAATCACTAACCATTTTAAGCCAACACAAAGACCGACGATTCGATCCGATTCGATTCAATCACTCACTCAAGTTCCCCTCGTTTACATCGAAATCTTTCTCCTCGGAGGTACGAAGCTTCTCCAGCTCATTCTTCTTCTTCCTCATTTACATTGTTGATTATATTAGGAACGGTTTGTTTCATCTGTAAATCAGGATCTGTTTCTCTTATCCAGCAATGGACGCATCAATGATTACAAATTGCAAATCCATTGCATCCATTCCCGTAAGTACAAAGAACCCATCTTCACTCTTGAGATTTTGTCGCATTTGATTATCGTCTGAGATCATTGGCTTGTTATGATAATTCGATTGGTTTTGAATCTATTCGTTGTTTTTTTTTGGGTCAAGAATCTATTCGTTGTTTAGTTTGCTGATTTTTGAACTTAAAATTCGAACTTGACACTTCCAATTTGATTATCTCATGAGAACATTTCTTGTAGATTGGTTTTGTTCTATTTGGTGTATAACTGGAACGATGTGTTCTTGTTTATTATTCTGAGGAAATCATTAGTTATTCATAACATTGTAATGATTAGTTTTTGTTGTTGTTTCTCTGACTATTTATTTGTATCCTTATCACGCATATTCAAGTCTTTATTCCTGGGGAAGTCAGGAGGTATTACAAGTTCCCGATGTAACGTCATGATGGGAAAAATGGTTAGCTTCCCGAGGCAAAAGACCCAGACTTTGAAGGTTAGCCGGAACGTGAAGAGGAGTGGTGGTGCGCTTGCTGCTACTTGCAGTGGAGATAAGATTCTTGTGGCTAATAGAGGTGAAATTGCTGTTCGTGTTATCCGAACTGCTCATGAAATGGGGATTCCTTGTGTTGCTGTTTACTCAACTATAGACAAGGATGCACTACATGTGAAATTGGCTGATGAAGCAGTTTGTATTGGTGAAGCTCCAAGCAACCAGTCGTAAGTTACCCTTCTTTTGTTAACATGCACTGCAGTGCATACATCTTGGACACCAAACTACTGTGGATTTGATTTGGCCTACTACCCTTACATTTCCTTTTTTCCGTGCTGTCAATCGTGGGTTCTATGCGTAATGTTTTTTCTTGTTAGTACTATTTTGAGTTATCTGCTAGCTAAAACGATATGCTTGATTTCGTGAAGAGTTAAACACTTGTATAGGATTCTTGGTCCATATACTTGATGACTCGGGAGAGAACAATTAGTTATTTACTTTAAATTGTCTGCAGGTATTTGTTGATACCGAATGTTCTGTCAGCTGCAATAAGCCGAGGATGTACAATGCTTCATCCTGGATATGGATTTCTTGCAGAGAACGCTCTTTTTGTAGAGATGTGCAGAGACCACAGGATCAATTTTATTGGACCAAACGTGAGTTTAAAGAAAAAAACATTTGCAGAATATATGAAATTCGTTTGTTAGAAGCTCTTAACTGTATTTTCTTTTTTCATAGACGTAGACACAGTCAATCTTATGTTTCCTTGAGTGCAAAATTCGTTTCTTAGTTTAAGGTTTAGAATAATAGAAAAGAAAATGCTTTCTAACTGGATCATCTGCAGCCTGATAGCATTCGTGTCATGGGTGACAAATCAACTGCCAGGGAGACAATGAAAAATGCAGGTGTCCCAACTGTACCAGGGAGTGATGGACTATTGCAGGTATTATGCTGGACCATCAGTTCTGCATTTCAAGTTGAGTCATATCAAAGTGTTCCTTGGAACTTCAATGAATTGAAATTTATTATTATTGCAGAGCACAGAAGAAGGGGTCAAGCTCGCCAGTGAGATTGGGTACCCTGTAATGATCAAGGTAAATTATTTCGTTTCTATGATACCTCGAAGTAGCAATTCAGGTGTTTTACACTATTTTCATGTTAAGGATGATTCTCACTTAGGATTACGGATTACCTTGTTTCACTGAGTATGAATCTCACAACTGGTCTCTTTCTGGTTTCAAGGCAACAGCAGGTGGTGGTGGACGTGGAATGCGTCTTGCTAATGAACCGTCAGAGTTTGTGAAACTGTTGCAGGTATGTAAATCAAGGCAAACTGATCCACAAATGGCCAACATTTGAATTTCAGAAGAATTGTTCTAGAGAACTGTTCTACACGATCACGTCCTCCTGTATTCAGATATTTGTTAGGAATATATCATAGAATCTTAACCCTTTAACAACCTAGAGTGCCATGGTCTGCACCATATTCCTAATTTTCTCCGGAACGACTTTACATGTATGGAGATGTTGTAGTTAAATACAACTATAAATAAAGTTAACCATATCCCTTGACTTCTATACCCAATAGATATGTAAGATTTTTAACAACCTTGAATTTGGCTTAATTTGTTGCTCTACAGCAAGCAAAGAGTGAGGCCGCTGCTGCTTTTGGAAATGATGGAGTTTATCTGGAGAAGTACGTGCAAAATCCCCGGCATATTGAGTTCCAGGTATACAGTTGTCTTTTCCTAGACCTAGAGTTCGACTAAGCAAAAATGTTTTTAAATCTTTAGTCTGCTATCAACTGTTCTCATCTACAGCTGTTGGATTTTAGATTCTTGCAGATAAATTTGGTAATGTTGTTCACTTTGGCGAGCGTGACTGCAGCATCCAGGTATCATTTCCAGTATCAATTTTTGTTGCTTGGTGATCTAAGAACAAAAGAAAAACTGACCACTTGATATTTAGACCGCTTCTCATTACTGATCTTTCCAAATAGCCCACATACATGCTTCCAGTTGCCGGATTGGCTACAGTAGTGTTCTCTGTAGTAGTTGCTAAGATGAAAATGCAAATAATTGAACTTGTGTTCGCAGAATTATGATTGCTGTTTTCCGTTATTCCACTCTAAAATGTTGGTAATTTCTAGGCTCGTCTAACAAATCTTCTCTTGACCACAGAGACGTAACCAAAAGTTGCTGGAAGAAGCACCTTCTCCTGCACTGACCCCTGAGTTGCGAAAAGCCATGGGTGATGCAGCAGTTGCAGCAGCAGCCTCGATTGGTTACATTGGTGTTGGTACCGTGGAATTTCTTTTGGATGAGAGAGGTTCCTTCTATTTCATGGAAATGAACACTAGAATCCAGGTTTGATAAGTTATCATGACTGCAGAGTATATATCTATAATTTGACTATAGAATCTTTCTTATAATCTAGAAGCATTTGAAGCTTATTGAGTGGCTCCCCTTTTGGGGGATTAATATAGGTGGAGCACCCTGTGACGGAGATGATTTACTCCGTTGATTTGATTGAAGAACAGATTCGTGTTGCAATGGGAGAGAAACTGCGTTATAAGCAGGTATGACTGGTGTCTATCAGTATGCTCTTTCAAATTCCAGATGGAGGAAGGGGGTTCTAGAAAAGCTCTTCAATCTGGAATTCTTTTGCTTTACAGGAGGAGATTGTGCTTAGAGGACACTCAATTGAATGTCGTATCAATGCAGAAGACCCATTTAAAGGATTCAGACCTGGACCTGGTATGTTCCACCACTTATATGCTACATTTACCAACTGTTGGCAAAATGATCTTTGATTTAAAAATATATTTGTCACAATAACAGGAAGAATAACATCATATCTGCCATCTGGAGGTCCTTTTGTTAGGATGGATAGCCATGTATATCCCGACTATGTTGTTCCTCCAAGCTATGATTCTCTTCTTGGAAAGGTATACTACACTGCTTTTTTTTTTCTTTCTTTTTCTTTTCTTTATGGATTGTATCTGGTTGGTTGTTTAAGAACAAATTGTGGCATCACGGTAGACTAGCATCATAAATCTCTTTAATGTTTTGAAATCTCCAAAACTGGAATATGCATCCTCATTTCTACAATGCTTTATTATATTACTTTGAACTGATTTGTGTATGTATTTAGAACTTGTAATTGATGTTCTTACTTGCAGCTATTAGGCCCTTTCATTGGCGTCTTTTGAGTTTGACATTTATGGTGTATCTTATATTTATTTTAGCTTATTGTATGGGCTCCAACGAGGGAAAGGGCAATCGAGCGGATGAAACGTGCACTTAATGACACTATTATAACAGGTATTCCGTGGATTGCTGATTCTGCTAAACATGAAATGCTTTGTTTATGTTTTTCCGTTGTTATCATTTCGTCTGATTCTGCTACCCATGAAATTCTGTTTTCATTTTCTTCTTCTTGTTATTCTTTCATCAGGGGTTCCCACCACCATTGAGTACCACAAGCTTATCCTTGAAGTTGAGGTGTGTGAAAGAACTAGTTAGCTGTACTCTTAGGAAACTTTTTTTAATCATGAAAGTATTGGATTTTATGTAATTTAAATACTTGTTACAGGATTTCAAAAACGGAAAAGTTGATACAGCTTTCATCCCCAAGCATGAAGAGGAATTAGCAGAGGTACATTCAAATTTTCTTTGTTTCTAGACAAAATCTAGACCATTTACTCGTCAAAAACATCCTTCGTCTCTCTGTCTATGTCTTATTGTTTTCATCTGGTGCATTTCTGAATGTTTAAGCTTGGCTTAAAAATCTTCAAATCATGTTGTGAACTTTTAAGCGGCCTAACAAAGGACAATAACTCCTGCATTTTCGTATGTTTTTTTTAAGCATAGTAATGTGAAATCTGGTAACTGAACATGAGTGATTATTCCATAGAAGTGATGAAGGTAATAAAAACGTCCTGACTGAGTTTGCCATGAACTTGCACGAAAGAGCCAGTGTCTGTTGTAATCTCTAATTTTTTTTTTTCCAGTTATGTTGGCTTACTCCAGATTATGTGTTCTATTCTAACTTGTGGTAAATACTGTGTCTGCAGCCTATGGAAATTGTTCCAGTGAAAGATTTGACAAATGTAGCTGCTTAGAATTCATCAGCTCTTACATGAAGCAGTGATTTTAGGAACACGGAGAATCAGTTATGGCAATGCACGCAAAGTCCTCTTACCTGGTGTCTTCTTGTCTTTTTGCGATGATATGCAACAACACTTCACATTGTTTCGGCAATATTTTTTTGTTTGTTTGTTGAGTTTATGTTATTAGTTACCAATACTTCACTTCAGCCCTTCGAGACCATTTAAGTAATTTCTAGACGGAGTGTTATATAACATGTGGAAGTTTCAATTGGCTTGAAATGTGAGGACTTGATTAGATATATAGGTGGTAACAACGGACTAAATCAAGCAGACTAAACCACACTATTTTTTTGGTCAATTGCTTTTTTTGCTATTCACATCACTGTGGACCGAATATTATGAACGGTACAAAACGCGGTTTTGACTATTCTCGGACTAATTCGTCCCGACCGCAAGTATCCTTAGATTCTATATTGTAATCACTATAAACACAATGTCGTTCTTGTAATACTAAGCTAGACTGAGTTATCTTGTAAGTGTTTAAGTTAGCCAAAGTGAAGATCAAGATGATCTTGATATAATGATGATAGCTAAACATAAATATAATTTGCTCATAACATCAAGTAAGCTTCTTCTCTCAAGCCATTCTGTATATACTTGTACAGTATCAGTTAATAAACCTCTTGCATCCACTATGGGAACTAATCCTATCTAACAAACAACACATCCTCATTGCGGTATCAAAAGTTCCTCTGCACAGAAGGAATGTCTCGGAGAGTAAGTGTAGAGGCAGGCTGCTCTCTAATGCGGGATAAGAGGATGGAGGTTTGCTCGGTTGCAAGCTCTAGCCTCTCTTTTGATTTAGACGATTCAGAGACTAGTGTAGAAACCAGAGTCTGCAGAAACTGTACTCTCTCTCCATGATCCTCAGCGTTACTTCTGAACGTCTTGCTAAAAGATGTACTGATCCTGCGCCACCTCAGAGGAAGATACCTGTCCGGGACCTGGAAACAGTTACCGGTTGAGAGAACACGGAGTGCATGTCGGCAGAGAAACCCAGAGAACTCAAACAGTTGGCAACTGCAGCTTATGATGCCCTCTTGAGGAACCCAATAGACTTTTCTTCCTCCATCGAGTTTTGTGTGGTGCCTCACTAGATACCCGTCGTCCATCTGGAACGATGCGTAATGGGCAGCAAGCACAAGCTGTTCTTGGAGCTTGGAGAATGCGAAAGGAGTGAGGACTGAGGCTGCGTGAGATTCCATGGGGGCACCGGTTTTTAGGCTGATGTTTTGGAGATTCTGCTGCATTGTTTGCTGTTCTGTGGCTTGGTCTTTGAAATCCACAGCAACAGCCACCTGCATATATTCACCCCTAACTCAAATAAGCATTATAGTAAACTCAACACACACAAAATACCATTAATGAAAATAGAGAAGGCCTAAGAACTTGAAATAGCTCACTCTACTATCCATAAGACTTCTTACTCTGAGTATCATGTTCAGTTCCATTTCAGAAAGTTAAAGATTTCAATCAGACCAGGAATATATACAACACTGTTAGAAGAAGAAGAAAACATACTTGTTCTACAAAGTGAGCTAGCCGGGTTTGTGCGCTTAAGAACCTTTGGATAAAGGCGTTAATGGCTTTGGATCGGCCACTCAAAGTCATTCCAGCAAAAAAATGGCTTCTCAGGTATGGTAAAGACCATAAAGAACGTGAGGCATACAAGTTGTTTATGTGCCTGTTTGTGTGCAGTCCAAAAGAGTTCACCATGTCTCTCCAACCCAACTCGAACTCCTCTATGGATTCCATATGGTACAGGCGATAGAACTCAGCTTTCCAGTCGTTGTAACGCTCCCCAAGAGCAGCATTAAACCAGGATGGAAACTTTCCAACAACCATCCATATGCAGAGTGCGTGCTTAGTGGTTGGCATCTCTCCATCTATGGCTTCTTTGAGACACATATTATGGTCTGTCAGTATTGTTTGAGGCGCCTTCCCATTCATGAACCCTAGGAAAGCCTTCCGTATGAGACAAAGATAAAAAACGTCAGATGGAGTGAAATGGATTGTCTCATTCAACATTTAAGCTCTTTCAAGTAATTATATGGAGACAATTACCAAGAATTCAAAACAGAAGTACGTGGAAAAGTAAGTTGATTAATTTAATGTGACATTTTATACCTGTAGTGCCCAAGACCATGACCTCACATTTTCATCCCGCAGAAGCACACAGCTGAAGAAGCAAGGCACACCGTAGTTATTAACTCCAACCCATATTCCAAGTGGCATCTCAACTGCACTTAAGCGATGTGTAGTATCAAAAACTACAGCATCTCCAAAGATTTCATATGACTGAATGGAAGAAGCATATGACCAGGCAATATTTTCTAACTTATCGTTTGCATCCAACGTAAATTCGAACTTAAAGTTAGGGTCTTGCTCCTTTATGCTTTGGCACATCCTCAGGAAATCAATGTTCTCATCCTCAGGATCCAGTTTCTTGAATGACTGAAGCAAATTCCTAACATCCTTTTCAGTGAATGGTAAAAATCCAGGCTCGACACACTTCTCAAGCTCCATGAGCCTCATCATCTGCTGAACTGATATTCCCGTCTTGGAAAACATCAATATACGGCTTTTATCTGCATCTGATATGGACCTGTATGCAGGAAGGAAACGAACTTGATTTGGTTCTAGGAGGTCATGATTGTGGTGATTAGCAAAACCTGTAAGACGCCATTCCATTGAACCTAACTCAGTAATTTTACTAATCCTTAAGTATGCTTGACATCCACAACGAGAAGACCTTCTGTTTCTTTGTGGTTTTCCTTCACTTAAAGTTTTGACAGGCGTGTTACCAGCGCGATGGCAAACAAAGTACCGCCTAGTAAGTCCTTTGCCAATTCCATCTTTTCCTTCTGTCCTGTGACGACGTATTGAGAACCCACAGCGCTTTGCAAATGTACTGTAGAATTCATAAGCCGCGTCATGTGTGAGGAATCTTTGTCCTATATATGGAATGGCATCGTTAACTGCTTCTAAAGAGAGGTCGGTCCCGTCTGGAGATTCCTCAGTACTACTAGCGTCGTCCAAAGAAAGAGATCGATGACCTGAGGGATCATCATAGATGAGCATCATCTGTCCAGCATCATCCGACATTTTGCTCGTCAGTAAGATTGCCTGACAAGCACATAACAAGAACAAGGTCATCTTAATCTTTGCTTATGATGAGACTCTGTAACATTACCATCTTGATTATGTGTGCAATGAGTAAAAAGTAAAAACCTCTCTTTGGAGCAGTAGACTAAAGCTATGTAGCTTACTCGAAATTGTTCAAACAATTACATCTCATCACAGAAGTGAAAGAGAATCCATTTAGAATTGATATAAACCAGATAATCTCCAATGAAATGATACATAAATTATAAATTGATATAAAAATGATACATGAACGAACAACAATTATAATAGCGGTTTGCAGAATCATCTCAGCTTAAAATCTACTAATAACATGAACGTCGTAAACACAATTCAATATCCTAAGAAATCGATTACAAGTTTTAGTTTTTAACTCATGCCCACGAAGCTAGAAGATTCAGAATCCAAATATTTTAAATCAAAGCCAAGAAGATGGGTTTCATAATTTCCCCAAGGAATTTGAAGCTCGAAAATCACTGTTCCCGAAAAAATTGAATTCATCATAAGAATATAAATTTAAATAAAACTCGCATGATCCCAAATCCAATTTCTAAATAGTGATTGTCGATATAAACGCGATAAGAGAATAGACAGACAGAGAGAGAGAGTACTGGTTTGAGCTAGAGTGACGAACACAGTCTTGCGAAGGAGAAGCCCTAATTTGCGCAGGGAGGTGACAACAATCCCTTTGTTTCTCCTACGCACATTGTTATCTTACGCCTTCTCTACACGTCTCTTGAATACTATTACACGTATTACCAAACATCCTACTTACTTAAACTACGCCGTTTAAGTTGATGTATTTTGACGTTGTTCTTTATTTATTTTTTTTTGTCGTCAGATATCCCATTTTGATTTCAGTTCAAGGGTTTAAGCCACACCATTGTCTTGTGTCGGCTTCGTCTATCTCTAAAACCCTAACCTTTTCTCTCCGCCATGTCTCTATGTCACCTCCTTCGCCGTTCGTCCCTTTTGCACCGTCTCTGTGCTGCCACTACCACCAGCCGATCCCTTATTCCTATCTCACAAATCCAGCGACGCTTATACAACATCTCAATTTCCCCGGATACGGAGACGAACACTGACAGTCATGATTCTGAGACGAGCCCAGACCCTAAATCATTTCCATCCAATGATCCTTCCCAATTCCAGATTCCTCCCAATCATTCCCCTCCAATTCCCTATCCAACAATCCCACTGCGAACCATGGCCTTCTCATCAGCCGAGGAAGCGGCAGCCGAGCGTCGCCGCCGCAAACGCCGTCTCCGTATCGAGCCACCTCTCCACGCTCTCCGAAGAGACCCCTCAGCTCCTCCTCCAAAGCGCGATCCAAACGCGCCACGGCTTCCGGATTCAACCTCCTCACTCGTCGGGCAACGACTTAACCTACACAACAGAGTCCAATCACTGATCAGAGCATCGGATCTCGACGCTGCGTCACGTCTCGCTCGTCAGTCTGTGTTTTCCAATACTCGACCCACTGTGTTCACCTGCAACGCCATCATAGCCGCTATGTACCGAGCTAAGCGTTACAGTGAATCGATTTCTCTGTTCCAGTATTTCTTCAAGCAGTCTAACATCGTCCCCAATGTAGTCTCTTATAATCAGATCATTAACGCTCATTGTGATGAAGGCCATGTGGATGAAGCCCTTGAAGTGTACCGCCATATATTGGCAAATGCTCCTTTTGCTCCGTCGTCCGTTACATATAGACATTTGACAAAAGGTTTGGTTCAAGCTGGAAGGATCGGAGATGCTGCGAGTTTATTAAGGGAGATGTTGAGCAAAGGTCAAGCTGCGGATTCCATGGTGTACAGCAATCTGATAAGAGGATATTTGGACCTTGGGGATTTGGATAAGGCCAATGAGTTCTTTGATGAACTGAAAAGTAAGTGTACTGTTTATGATGGGATTGTGAATGCGACCTTTATGGAGTACTGGTTCGAGCAAGGTAAAGATAAGGAAGCCATGGAGTCTTACAGGTCTTTGTTAGATAAGAAATTCAGAATGCATCCACCTACTGGAAATGTACTTTTGGAAGTTTTTCTTAAGTATGGTAAAAAGACTGAAGCTTGGGATCTGTTCAATGAGATGTTGGATAATCACACACCTCCTAACATCCTCTCTGTGAATTCAGAGACGATTAGTATAATGGTCAATGAGTGTTTCAAGATGGGGCAGTTTACTGAAGCGATTGACACGTTCAAGAAAGTTGGGAGCAAACCGACCTCGAGGCCGTTTGTGATGGATTATGTAGGTTACTGTAACATAGTAACAAGATTCTGTGAAGAAGGGATGTTACCAGAGGCTGAAAGGTTCTTTGCGGAAGGCGTAGGCAAGTCTTTGCCTCCTGATGCTCCAAGCCACAGAGCAATGATTGATGCTTATCTCAAGGCAGAGAGAATCGACGATGCTCTCAAGATGTTGAACAGGATGGTCGATGTGAATCTAAGGGTGGTTGCTGATTTTGGTACGAGGGTCTTTGGTGAGCTGATTAGGAATGGTAAGCTTACGGAATCTGCAGAGGTTTTGACTAAGATGGGAGAGAAGGAACCGAAACCAGATCCTTCGATTTATGATGTGGTGGTTAGAGGTCTTTGTGATGGTAGTGCACTTGACCAAGCCAAGGATATAATTGGTCAGATGGTTGGATATGGTGTTGGGGTTACTCCTGTGCTGCGGGAATTTATCATAGAGACTTTTGAGAAAGCAGGACGTCGTGAGGAGATTGAGAAAACCTTGAATACGGTTACCCGTCCGGTTAGAAACTCTGGGCAATCTGGTTACACTCCACCTAGAGTACCCGCAGTGTCAGGAGCCACATTTGCAGCTCCGCAGCAACCTAGAGACAGGGCCCCGTGGACGAACCACGGGGCAGGGCTTCCAAATTCAGGTTGGTCCAATGGAACTGCAGGTCAAACAACAGGAGGAACTTACAAGGCTAATACTGGCCAGAACCCGTCTTGGTCCAACAATTCGGTTAACCAGCAGCAGCAACCATGGTCTAATCAGACGGCAGTGCAACAGCCACCAACATGGTCGGGTCAGACACCAGGATATCAACAGCAGCAATCTTGGTCTCAGCAACCGGGGTGGTCAAGTCCTTCAGGTCATCAGCAATCATGGGCTAATCAGACAACTGGCCAGCAGCAATCATGGGCTAATAATCAGACGCCTGGCCAGCAGCAACAGTGGGATAATCAGAACACTGGTCATCAGCAATCATGGGCTAACCAAACAACTGGCCAGCAGAAACCATGGGCCAATCAAAACACTGGTTATCAGCAACCAGGGGAGAATCAGAACAGTGGCCATCATCAGCAACCGTGGGCTAATAATCAGACGCCTGGCCAGCAGCAACAGTGGACTAATCAGACGCCAGGCCAGCAGCAACAGTGGACTAATAATCAGACAGCTGGACAGCATTCAGCGTGGACAGGGCAGCAGCAGCAGCAACAATGGTCTAATCAAACAGCTAGCCCTCAGCAGTCCCAGTGGTCAAATCCCTCGTCAGGACAGGTGGCTAATCAAGCACCGTGGTCAAACTCTGGGAACGCTCATCTTCCTCAACAACAGGAACCAGAGTCCTCACATGGGTTGCAAGATGGAGAAGAAAACAAGGTAGTTGAATCGAGCAACTAGTTCAACAACTTGTCTTCTTCCTTCTGCCCATCTTCCTTATTACTTCCTAGTTTTAGTAACTTTCCTTCTGCTTTTGTGGGTCGCAATTTTTGCAAACTTTGGTATTTGTTCATTAAAGATCAACATCATAAATACGTTATTCTGATCCTTGACCTTTGTTTAACTTGTATTTATGGTTCTCTTGAAGTCTCCTTAGAGCAATGGAGTTTAAAAATAGATGTTCATAATCTATAACTAGATTAGCTAGCTGTGCAGGTCGGCAGAAGCAAAACTCTTACATACAAAAGGCTCGACCTTTACATTATATATCTCGTAAAAGAATCTCATCTCATCCCTATAAATTAGAAAGAATTCAGCTGTCTTCTCAAAACCCCATGACTGTAGAGCTCAAGTTCATAAGAGGAGCTAAGGCACTAGGAGCAAACTTCCGAGCAAAAAGGAAGCATAAAGAAGTTGGCTCTTCATTGTAAAAACAATCAGTCTCGTTGATCCTTATCGACTGTATAAGCCCTTCTGTAATATTAGCTGCCTCATATGTAGCTGGATGCGGACCACCTATGGACCAATCAACCCATGTCACACTTCTATTCGCGTTCACTGAACCATGAAACATGTTCAAGAAAGTTGGGATGTAATGCTCGTCTGGATAACAAGCTGGTCTACAGAACTGTTTAAACAATGAGTAGTATTTTGAGTCAGAGATGATGTAGATGGCGAGTTTACGGTTTACTTCAAACCATTGAGACCCTTTACGCCAATGGTGTAGTTTGATATCTGGGAGCATCTTGCGGCTGTAACGTCCACGACCATAACGTGTTGGCTCGTCGTATGAGTCGACAAAACTGTAAGCAGAGTTTATTAGGTATGAGTAGACTGTTGAGAAGTTGTAGACAGGGACACAGCTTTCTGAGAGAAGAACAAAACGTTCGTTTGAGAAGTCGAGTAATGCGTTGGCTAGAAGACGCTTCTCTGCATCGGTTAATAGTGGTGATCCCCATGCAACTTTCTGAGAAATCAAAGTATAGAAGAAACATCAGAACCAAACAATGTGTTTCAGTGTCCTGGTTCACAACTAAGCAGTTTCAGTCTTACCCTATGGATCAATCTGTTCCCATCAATGAACTAAAACTAGCTGTAAGACACAGATAGCCAACACAGTCTAATGAGCAAGAGTGACCAATCTTTATCTATATACAACCACTAAGAACCCATCAATGATCTCAAATAGTCTCCGAGATATGGAATCACACGCCGATGTAACTAGGATTCCCTCAGGAGTCAGGATGATTAGAACCACATGTGGTTCCTCTAGAGAACTAGATGACCATGATCCAGAATGACTATACTTCAACACCCTAGATGTGTTAATTAAGTACATGAGCAGACTAGAAGATCCATGAGAATCTGTAAATAGTATGTGCCAATAGGTATGTGTTCTAAGGCTAAGATGTCATCTACTTATCTAAGACTCTGTTTTTGTATTCTAAGGCTAATCACTATACATTTGTTTTGGTTCTGATCCTCACACGAACATAAGCAAGACACAACATTGTATTCAAACAACTCACGTACCTGGCTGGGGATCTGCCGGTCGTAAAACGGTGAATCACTAGAGACATTCATGTCATATCCCGGAGGTGTATGAACATAGACAGACAAGTACTTGTCATTCCCTTTGAAGAACTTCTCCCAAAGAGGAAGCATAGGCAAAGGCCCTCTCGTTAGAAACATAAACGCTATCTTTGGAACCCTATCGTACGGATATTCATCCTTCACCGGAACCATCGAAGCTCTCCAGAACAGCTCATCGTCAGTCATCCCATGGCTCAGATTCTCAGGCCGGACAAACCCATCGATGCTCCAGCAATCTCGAACCTTGGGTTTCTCGTCATCGTTCTCGTCGTCACCTGTGCAGCCCCGGTGGATGATTGTGCAATTGGAGTAATCAGGGGTGGAAAAAGGAAGCGTTTGTAGGTGGGCAGATGATGAAAACATCCTCGGCAAAGAATTGAAGTAGCGATCTATGTGGGAGCTTGCGGCGAGGCCGATGATGATTCCGGCCATGAATATGAGCAAAAACGACAGCGTTTGGGCTAGTTTTAGTAACCCTATGTGCTTTTCCCCTTCCTCTTTCTCACCCACTCTTCCTCTCGCCATTGTTTTTTCTGAGATGATCTCTCGAGGTAAACCCGACTGTTCCCCAAAATTTTCAGGGAAACATCGTATGCTTTAAGGAGAATCTGATCGTTCCATTTCCTCGAAAGCCCCGATTTTTAATTTCTTCCTAATCTGTAACAGAGGATCAAATCCAGGGATCAAACAATTTTGGGAAGAAAATACAAAAAAAAGGAAATGGAAACTGCACGAAAGAGACAAGAATTAGATCTCTGGGAATCTACGTGAATGGATATTAAGTAAATTTCGAGGAAAGTGAGAAAGGATGACTGAAACAGAGATCAGAAACATCAACAAATCTGGTATTTTGTTTCTAGTTGAAATCCCATGTGTGGTGGATTTTGATCTTATATATAAAACAAAGTTAAAGTTGAATTTATATGTAATTTAATTAGATTTAATTGAGTTTAAGGTCCACGTTCGAAAATATTACGAGTTTGAACTCCGCAGATCTTGCCAGATGGGAAGAACCTATAGGTTTTTAAGTTATTGGGCTAGGGGCCCACGTTGATTGTGACGGTTTAGTGCTCGTCAACTTTGGTCCCACATTTATTTTAAAATAACTTTTCTGGATATTCAGTATTCAAACTTATATTGATTATTTAACTTAACCTTCTAATTTAATATTCTTAACAATAGGCTCTGGAGATTTTTAAGTTGTTTAAAAAAAAATCAGTTTATAAGATATTTTGTATTTTTTATAAAAAATCAATACTACTTGATATTTTTGACATTTTAAACTTTACAATACTTTTTATGATTGACTGAATATAATATCTAATTTTATTATTAAATAAAAAATATTTTTTAATATATATGTTTTAGACTTAAAAAATCCTATATAATGAAATAAAAAGAAACACCATTTTTATTTCAAAAAAAGTTTGTTGGACCATTTTGAGGGTTTTCTCCACTTCAGGTAAGATATTTATTTTATTGAGTAATTACAAAGAATTAACTTTTATTAATAACCTCCAAACAAATTACAAAGAATTAACTTTTATTAATAACCTCCAAACAAATTAACTTTTATTAATAACTTTTATTAATTACAAAGCTAACAAATGATAAAATGGTAATACTTTAATGAAGTGATAACATGAATCTAAACATTTTATGCCAAAAGAAAACATTTTTATTTTCACAACATTACCAATATTTGGTGGAAAATTAAAAAGGGAAAGAAAAAGGAAGAAGCACTCGAGTCCGATGAGAATCAAATTAGAAAGATATGAAAAATTTCGAAAGTAATTTGAAAATTTGAAACTTTGTCTTTTTGATTCTTACGTCCTTTCTGTATGACCTTGTCTTCGTTCATTTCTGCCTTCCCCTCACGGAGACGGACGAATAATCTTAGCTTAATACCATCACCACCGGATTCCAAATTTCCGGCTATCTTCTCGCCGGGAAAAAGAAACCGCCTGTAACCGCCGGTTTCGGTTCCGGTCAGATCTAATCTAGTGTCTCCCTTCTTCCTCCAGATCTCTTACTTTGATCTCAATTCCCGGAGGGCTTTTGCAAGTCGTGATGGAGGCGATCGATGAGTTGTCTCAGCTCTCAGATTCGATGAAACAGGCGGCGTCTCTGCTCGCCGACGAAGATCCCGATGAAACCTCTTCTTCTAGACGCCCGGCCACTTTCCTAAACGTTGTAGCTCTAGGAAATGTGGTGAGCTCCTTGCTTTCTCTCTTCCTGCTCCTCGATTGTTTGTGTTTAATTTTATGCTGTGTGTGCTCGAGTGTTGTTTATATTGAATGCCATATCGTGGATCTCGGTAAGTTTTTTTCGAATTTTCCTGAATCAATTTTGTTCAAATTTGATTTTGATGGCACATTCAGTTGCTTGAATTAGTTGTCTGGTTAAACATTGAAGATGAAATTGCTTCATGGAGGTAGCAATAACTTAGGTAGTTTGGAAATGAAATCATGTCTTGTGTTCAGACCTAAGTTATCTCTCTTTGCTTACTGAACCAGGGAGCTGGAAAGTCTGCGGTTCTAAACAGTCTAATTGGGCATCCAGTCCTGGTAAGTAGCACATTGAGTCTATGGGAGTTTCTTATGGTTATTATTGGCACATACCTTCCCTTACTGACGTCTGTTGTGTTTGCTACACTAACTGTGGACAGCCTACGGGTGAGAACGGTGCTACACGTGCTCCTATAATAATTGACTTGAGCAGGGAGGGTTCTTTGAGCAGCAAGGCAATTATCTTGCAAATCGACAATAAATCTCAACAAGTTTCGGCAAGTAAGTCTCCCTCTATGAACATATTCAATTTAGCAATGGTATTTAAGGCTCGTTCTTCATGTGCTATATAAAGCATTTGATCAAGCTTCTCATAATATTACAATCATGTTCTACATGGGTATGTTATAGGTGCTCTAAGACATTCTCTTCAAGATAGACTTAGCAAAGGAGCCTCAGGGAAGAATCGTGATGAAATAAATTTAAAACTTCGTACCAGCACAGGTATGTCCCTTTTTAGTTGCACAATCATTAGTGGCAAGCCTATCTACTCATAAAGTAGCACATCCTTAGCTAACCTAAGTTTCATGGATGAATATATATATATATATATATATATATATATATTTAATATCAGTGAACTGGTCAGCTGTTGTAATAAGTTGCCACCCCCATCCTATATACAATATTGTGCACTGTTTTAGTGTTGGTTTTTTCTTTGTTCGTCATAACATATTACTTTTACCCTTTATGTTTCAGCTCCACCACTGAAATTGGTTGACCTGCCTGGTCTGGACCAGCGAATTGTGGATGATTCAATGGTGAGACCTGGACTGACTTAGTGCATTTTCCCTTTATCCACCTGATAACCATGAAGCATAAGATTTTGACGATATTAATCAGATTTCCTTCTGAAATGCTGACATAGACTCATTATTATGTTTATCCATAACTCCTTATTGAAACTGTCGTTTGTTTCTTGGATCTTTTTGCAAGATTGCTGAATATGCACAACACAATGATGCCATACTGCTGGTTATAGTCCCTGCTACCCAGGCATCTGAAATTTCATCATCCCGAGCCTTGAAGATTGCCAAGGAGTATGATCCAGAGAGTAAGTACATAAGTATTTTCAATCTGGCTTTATTATATTGTTAATATTTTATACATACTAATAGTTGTTGCTTTACTAGCCAATCATCATTTTAGTCTGCTTAACTCATTAGCTACCATCACTCCGGCTTACAGGCACTAGGACAGTAGGCATTATTGGCAAAATTGACCAGGCTGCAGAGAACTCGAAAGCCCTGGCAGCTGTTCAGGCTCTTCTTTCAAATCAAGGACCGCCAAAAACAACTGACATTCCATGGGTTGCTCTTATTGGCCAGTCCGTTTCAATTGCATCAGCACAGTCTGGAAGTGGTGAGAACTCCTTAGAAACCGCATGGCGTGCTGAGAGTGAAAGTCTTAAGTCCATTTTGACTGGGGTTCCACAAAGCAAGCTTGGCAGAATTGCCTTGGTGGACACCCTTGCTAGCCAGATTCGTAGCAGAATGAAGCTCAGGCTTCCAAATATCTTGTCTGGGTATTGCTTCTCTCTATATATTTACTTTCTTCATTAATGTCATAATGTGAAAGTTGGACCAGTTGTTCACCTATTAATCTGTGACGATGGTTGTGGAGATACTTACATTTAGGCGTCAGACAGGCAAAATGGTTATTTTCCCAAGCTGTTTTCTTGTCTCTTACACTTAGGTGTCTTTTTTCCCCTTTCATTATTCAAATTCTTTGTACAGGCTCCAGGGTAAGTCTCAAATGGTGCAGGATGAGCTAGCGAGGCTTGGTGAACAACTAGTTAACAGTGCTGAAGGTACCAGGGCTATAGCTTTGGAGCTTTGCCGTGAGTTTGAGGATAAATTTCTTCTCCACTTGGCTGGTGGTGAAGTAAGTACTTTCCTACACAAGTAAACTAAACTTAAGCGAAAATACAAGAATAAAAGAGGAATTTTTAAAATATTAGCAATCAGCCATTTTGCATTTGATGCTAGTGTAGTTGAAACTTGAAAGTATCTTGCTAACTTACGTTTTGTAAAAACACATTATATTTGGGAGAATCTCATGAATCTGATAGTTGAGGTTTATGGTAGTCAGGTAGTGTATAAGCCCACTGAGGGGTTGAGTTTTATGTTTTGTACTTGTTTGTTTTAGTTCATGCTGAATTCCTTTTGTAGCTGGGCGAACGTTTTTCTTTATCAATCTTTTTTTTTTGTTCAGGGAAGTGGTTGGAAAGTTGTTGCAAGTTTTGAAGGAAATTTTCCCAACCGAATCAAGCAGCTTCCATTGGACAGACATTTTGACTTGAATAATGTTAAAAGGGTGGGTGTTTGCTTCTTTTAACAAATTTTGCACGAGACAAGTTTTAAGACTGGACTTGACAGAAAAATCTTTGAATTTATCAGGTTGTTTTGGAAGCAGATGGTTATCAACCTTATCTTATATCAC
The DNA here is from genome assembly GCA_030180135.1 of Orychophragmus violaceus. Lineage (NCBI taxonomy): Eukaryota > Viridiplantae > Streptophyta > Magnoliopsida > Brassicales > Brassicaceae > Orychophragmus > Orychophragmus violaceus. The sequence continues at coordinate 3,772,402 of CM058230.1, forward strand.
CAGAGAAAGGGTTGAGATCGTTGATAAAGATTGTTCTTGAGTTGGCTAAAGATCCGGCACGTCTTTGTGTTGATGAGGTGTGCCTATTCTTTTTTTTGGGGTGCATTGAGTAGTATTGAATTTCAGCAATCATGCATCCAGATCTCTGTTTTGTCTTATTTCTTTGTTAAGCTAACATGGTCTTAACTTTTGATTAGGTTCACCGAGTTCTTGTTGACATAGTTTCAGCCTCTGCAAATGCTACACCTGGACTCGGGAGATATCCTCCTTTCAAGCGAGAGGTAATAGTGTTTGGTGGTGCTTTATTCTGTTAACTTTATCAGTTCGATAATAGCTGTTCCTTCCTAACTAATGATCAACCAGGTCGTAGCTATAGCAAGTGCAGCACTTGATGGTTTCAAGAATGAAGCCAAGAAAATGGTGGTTGCATTAGTTGATATGGAACGAGCTTTTGTACCACCTCAACATTTTATCCGTCTTGTGCAAAGGAGGTAATACTAACTAACCGTTTTTTGCAATTTTATTGTGTTCTTAAAGTTTGTGTACTCAGACTTATTGATCCCTCATCCTATTTTTTCCTTAAGACATTTTCGATCATTGTTGAATCTCATAATTTCTTTAGCTTTATCTTTGTTTGCATGTTTGTTTATGAACTGAGCATTTGGGGTTTTGATGCTTTCATTACCAGAAATTTTTTTACATCTCTGTTGAAGTATTTGCTTATGACAACTTTGACATTGATATATTTCATTAACTTCTTATGCTTCTTTGTCAGAACCATCTTTTATAGTTTTGTATTTTTATTATTTCCTGTGAGCTAATACCTTTAACGGTAAAGCTACCATGCTTTCTGATGGGAGATTCTATATACTTGTTAGCCTGGCTGGCAGGGGTATTTCAGGTCACTTCAATATGCTTCTTTAGAATCTATATGGCTGTACTTTTGTATCCAAGTCTTCATATTTCTGTAGCTACACATTTGTTGTTTTCATGGTTCATGGCTGAAAACCATTTCTCTCTTTCTGACGATGCACTGCATTAACTTCATCAGAATGGAAAGACAACGTCGTGAGGAAGAGCTGAAAGGAAGATCTTCTAAGAAGGGACAAGATGCAGAGCAGTCCCTTTTAAGCAGGGTGTGTCTTCGTTCCAAATCAATTTTGGATCCACGTAGTGGAAAATTCTTTGTATGCTTTTACATTAACTTATATGAAAGTACTTAATTAAAATTATCATCCCTGCATGTATATCAGGCTTCGAGTCCTCAGCCAGATGGGCCAATAGCTGGTGGTAGCATGAAATCAATGAAAGACAAACCTAGTCCGCAAGATAAAGAGACGCCAGAGGTCTCTGGTCTGAAAACTGCTGGACCCGAGGGAGAGATAACAGCAGGTTGGTATCCTAGTATACGTCTACCCAGTTGCTGTCTAAAATTTTTCATTCTTCCCCTATCCGTTTTCCATGCGTTGCTTCATTTAATTGCTGCAAAACTTCTCTAGTCCAAGTGCATGATGTATTTTATCCGTCTTTATCACTTAAGCCTTGATAAAACCAACTTCCAAGGTCTATAACAAATAATTACTCTTCCATGTAGGGTACTTAATGAAGAGAAGTGCAAAAACAAATGGATGGAGTAGGCGATGGTTTGTTCTTAATGAGAAAACTGGAAAAGTTAGTATTTAGAGTGTATATCCTCCGATGTTGTTCTAAATATCTGCAAAAGAGGAAGCATTGTAATCACTTACTGACTTAAGCATTTACCCTTTTCTAGCTGGGCTATACCAAAAAGCAAGAAGAAAGAAACTTCCGAGGTACTATAATTTTGGAGGTATAATTCTCTTCCCATGCTTTCTTTACTCCTGTCAAAGGTGAACTATAATTAGAGAAGACTAAGTGAATAAGAAAAAAAGAAGATAAAGAAGGCTAGTAATATGGTTTCATATTCACCTTGTTTTTTCTCCCACAGTGGTTCTTCCATGGAGAGTTACAATTACTTGTGTATTGTGAAGCTCACTTTTAAAATTTTGTATACTACTGTTATTGTCGATGAGAAAATGTGGATGCTCTAAAAATAACATTTTTCCTTCCATGTTTCTCTAATATTACTTTCTCATAAACTTTGTTAATCCACTCAGGAATGCACTATTGAAGAAATCCCCGAGGAAGAAGTAGAAAAGTCAAAGAGTTCGAAGGACAAGAAGGCAAACGGACCTGATTCAAAAGGACCAGGTCTTGTATTTAAGATAACCTGCAAGGTTCCCTATAAGACTGTACTAAAAGGTACGTGAACCAGTCATTATCAAAATTTAAACTTCTTAATCCTATATCCACTCTTTGATGAGCTTTTACTCAAAATGATTATGTTGCAGCTCACAATGCCCTTGTGCTTAAGGCTGAAAGTGTAGTCGATAAGAACGAGTGGATTAATAAGCTGCAAAAGGTCATTCAGGCTCGAGGAGGCCAAGTGGGCAATGTTTCCATGAGACAGAGTCTTTCAGATGGTTCACTTGTGAGTCATCATAGCCAACTTTACGCTTAATCTTTTATCTTTTGTTTTCCCCTTCCATTAAACCTACGCTAGATATGTTCGCTGGTCTTATTCGCCACAAGTTATCACTATGAACTTCCAAGTCTATGTTAGAAAGGTTTCTATGTGCCTTGAAACACTGAATGGAAGAGCTTTATCAGTTAGACATTTATGCTTGATACCCCTGATAGTGGTTACTTATGGTGTTATCTTGTCTATTTTTCAGGATAAGATGGTTAGGAAACCCATCGATCCAGAAGAGGAACTCCGGTGGATGTCCCAAGAAGTACGGGGTTACGTTGAAGCTGTCCTTAACAGTCTTGCAGCCAATGTTCCAAAGGTGGACTGTGCTTAATCTATAGCTCCAAGCTTACTTTTTCCATCTCTTTCTTTTACAAAAACACCACGGTCGTGATACTAAACAACGTGAATTGAACAGGCTGTTGTTCTTTGTCAAGTGGAGAAATCAAAGGAAGACATGTTGAATCAGCTATACAGTTCTATCAGGTTCAATATCGTTCCTCCCTTGAGAAACTTCATTTCAGTTGTAGTGTGCTTATCTGCGCTCTCTTGTATTTTATCTCTAGTGCAATAGGCAATGAGAGGATTGAGTCATTGATTCAAGAGGATCAGAACGTCAAAAGACGAAGAGAGCGTTACCAGAAACAATCCTCTCTTCTTTCTAAGCTCACGAGGCAGCTTAGCATTCATGACAACCGAGCTGCTGCTGCTGCTTCAAGTTGGTCCGAGAATGGTGCCACTGGTAAATTCATCCGCCTTTTTCTTTAGTATAGTAGGATTGCCCTTCGCCCTTCGTTTCAAAAAGTTTGGTTTTCGTTTTATGTTTGTTTCATTGCGGTATCTCTTGACCCACAGAAAGTAGCCCAAGAACAAGTGGAGGTTCTTCAGGGGATGACTGGATGAATGCCTTCAACTCCGCTGCTAATGGAGCGTCAGATTCATTGTCAAGGTACAGTTCAGGTGGTCATAGCCGTCGTTACAGCGATCCTGCTCAGAACGGAGATGCAGCATCACCAGGCTCTGGTAGCACCCGCCGCACCACCCCGAATAGGCTGCCACCAGCACCACCAGGATCATCTTACAGGTAAGAACCTGAAAGAAAAGAAAAACCCGTATTCTGGGACTAAGTTACTCTTATTTTTTTTCTAGTTTAAGATGGACTAGATGATTGATTGTACAACTTGTTTTGTCTCCTTGTAGATAGATACTATCACACATATGTGTGTTTTGCAGCTAAAGAGTTTGTTTCATGAGTCGATGTCTGTTCGAATCTTTTTGTTCTTAATTCAGTTTTGTATTTGAGATTCCTATGAATCTGTATCCAAATCGTCTGGATACAAATATAAGTTTGACCAATAAATACCGTAATCAGTATTTAACTTAATTAAAGAGAAAAGGCATAAAATATCATAAAAAAACATACGTTATCATAAATATAGCATCAAGAGAAATAATTCATATTTTTAGCATTATTTTAATTATAAAAACTTTTATAGCATTATAAAATTTAGGGTTTAGGGTTAATTATTTAGGATTTAGGGTTTATTATTTAGGGTTTAGGGTTTAGTATTTAGGGTTTAGTATTTAGAGTTTAGGGTTTAGTATTTAAGATTTAGGGTTAGGGCTAATTTAGTGACAAAACATGTTTTTGTGCTATTTTTATGATTTTTCTTTCTCGGTGCTATATTTTTGACAAATTATGTTTTTTGTGCTATTAATGCGATTTGCCCTTAATTAAATAGTGTTACTATCAAGATTGACTCAAAGTATCAAGTTAGTTTAAGTATCAAGTTAGTTTAAATACCTTTTTTTACAAAGACAGTTTGGTTAATATCTTGTGACAATGAACAACATTCTAAGTTCTAACTATTTATTAATCTAAAACTGACTTCTGTGAAGAGATTATCCCTTACTTTAAACTCGGGGTACATCATACATGAACTTAAGAAAGTAGTAACTATGCTAAAAAATTTTGTTACAAAAGTAATGAATCAAAGCCTCTAGTCAAAGGGATCTGCTGAAGAAGCTCCTTATACATATCACTGAAGTCGAATGGAAAGTAGTTTAGTTGTTAGACCGTAAGAGATCCGCCATTATCACCCGCTGTAAGGTTCAGAATCATCGTTGCAGCCTTCACAGCCCTGTTACATTTTCCATCACACAGTAAAGGTTAAGGGTTCCAGGCAACCAATCCATTATAAAAACCATCAGAGACCTTACAGCTCCTGATTATGATTCAGAGTTATGAGAAACTGGTTTCTAGCTTATAATGAAACGTAAACTTCTGATTTACCGACAAGCGAATACATTTGTTTAAAAATATATCAATGTTCCGAGGAGGTTGGGTGTTGCTTACCAAGCATCAGGAGCTTGATACAAGGAAGCTGTGTTGCCAAAGCAGGAAGTGAGCATTTCTGTGTTGATCACGCCTGGATTTAATGCAACCACTGCTATTCCTTCAACTACCTCCTTTGCTACTGCTCGGCTTAAACCCTCAATCGCCCACTTCGATGCACAGTAAGGTGCAACCTGCAGATCCAGTTTTGGGTTTCAAAAGTTAACCTCACTGGGATCAGGTTTGATGATATGCCCAAATCATATTAGTGCAGAAATACAGAGTAAAGAAGGAGACTATCAGAACATAGGTTATCTATAATGATCTTGTAACCTATGGCAAAGGGGACCAACATACTCTGAAAAAGTCTTGCAGACTATGAAGTAATTTGCTTAGACCTTTCAGGTGAAGCTATAGTCTCTCCCTACCATCTATTTCATCAACTCACTGTGATTCCTCATTTCCATCTATAATAACTTAGGACTGTTTACTCCAACATCACTAAGAAGGGTCCTGCTTCATTGAAGCTTATTGGAGAGGTATACAACATCATTTCTATATCCAAACAAAGTCTACCTCAAGCTAATTAATAATTTCAGATACTCAATGCTTTACTGTCTTTATTACTACTTTTCTGTAACTAGAAGAACAAACATACAACAATAGCTTGTGATTCAATTGTGTCAGGATGAATAGAACTCACCAGAGCAGCACCAGATCTTCCCCATCCAGAAGACATGTTCACAATAATCCCTTGCTTCCGTGGGAGCATCAAAGGGATAAAATGGCGCAGCACATTTGCTACTCCTTTAACATTTGTATCCATAACATTGTCAAAATCTTCTGCAGAGACTTCCCAAATCTTGCTGTTCTTATTGATAGTACCGGCATTGTTAACTGAAACGTGCATTTACAAACATCAAAAACTACAAAAGGTTACAGTGAAAAAATGATGCCAAACAGTATGCCCAATAATTATAGAGCGTGCAGGACATAATGATCATGTAACCATCAAATCTACATTTTTCCACAGACTGGAACTCAAGGGATAACCAAAATTACATGCCATGACAGTTTTATCCACAGGAAAGAAAGAAAGGAGCACATGAAGAACTCAAGAGCAGACGTCATCCGACTATGATTTTCACGATATGATGACCATAATTTTTCCATCTTCTTTTTAGGTAAGTTGATTAATGTACCTTAGAAAAAATTAACAAAGGAATCATGATTCTTTAATATGAAAGGCTACCAAACACATTAGGGACAATCTAATGATTTCTCTAAAACAAATGATAGTTACCACTACAAAATACCATGACATCAACTTTCAAACTGTTGCCTTGAGGGAAAGGTTGAAGACTGAAAACGCAAAGTGTCAAAGAAGGTTCAAAACATACCTATGATATCTGGGACACCCTTCTTCTCCATAATTGTGTGTGCCATCTCTTCAACGCTGCTGTTTGATTTCTGCAAACATATATATAGACCATAAATCATACTAAAAGTTCAAAAAGGTTAACTTCAGTAGATCACATGAGTTCATGGGTGATCGCAAAATCAAACCGTTGCTGATTAAAAATGTCATCTTTAAAACTATGGTTCACTTAATTCCAAGTGTTTGTGGGATAAACAAATCTTTGTGGATACACACTCACATATCTATTGAGAAACTCAAGTACTAGAGTCCGAAGAGCAGAAAAATTACCACATCGGCGGTGAGGAGGAGATGATTGGCCGGGGAGGAGAGCTCCAATTGAAGAGCGGTGAGCTTCTCTTGAGTACGGGCGCATCCTATCACAGTGTGACCTCTCTTCGCCAGCTCGAGGGCTAGAGCTCTTCCCAGACCTTTGCTCACTCCCGTTATCAGAACGGTCCTCGCCGCCGCAACTGAATTCGCAGCCCCGCTGAAAGGCGTCGCTATCGTCATTGTGCAACCAACCAGTGACCAATTAAACTTCTCTTTCTTCGGTGAGAAATGTGTCGCAGAAAATATACATATACATATACATACAGAGAGTTTTTTTTTTTTTTTTTGTCAACATAATCCTTTATTGGGCCAAGGTCTTAATTGTTACAAGTGGGCTAAAGCCCGAAACAGAAAGCACAAACGTGTGAAAGATAAGCCCAAAATGAACCCGCAGACAAAGATAGGAACGCCACGTGGCCAAATCTCCGCAGCAGCAAACATGCAAGAGAACACGCGTCAGAAGCTAACGCCTCGCCGGAGCAAGTCAGCAAACGCGGAGGAGAACGCCGCTGTAACTCACCGGACCACTAATCTGTAAGAGCGAAGAGCCATCTGCCGGTCAGAAACTTCCCAAAACCACCGTGAAAAGAACCTGCATCAAAACGAAACAACAACCAAACACTCCGCCGGAATCGGCCAGCACGAGGAGGCACCGGCGCCGAGTAGGTTAGAAACCCCGCAAATCCACCAAACGCTTGTCCTCTAAAGCAGGTGGCACGCCGACGATATTAATCCCCGAGAAGAACGAGCCACATCGAAGCCAGTGTGAAAACAGGGGAGACACGGCGAGAGAGAGAGAGAGAGAGAGGAAGCGAGACCGCCTTCAAAGAGTCACCACAAACCGGAGAACCCGGTAGAATCCGATAAATCGGAAAGGAAGGGCCAGGCCAAGAAACGACGCCTGACTTATTGAAATCAAATCCAAAAAATAAATTGACCGTAAGAAGATGCAGACATCGAATCCAACCGGTCAAATCGAAACGAAAGTCGATCAGAACTTACAAACAAAGATCGACAGAAACAAAATTTCTAAGGGAAAAAAAAAGATTTGCTCTCTGAAGGATAGAGATGAGGGAAGAGAGCAAATCGGAAAAAAACCCCGACGGTGGAGCTAGAGAGAAAAGTCTCTCTATAAAAAAGAGAGAGAAAACCCCTTTTGACACTGAACCAGTAGAGTATACAGAGACAGTTTTGTCGCTATAAATCATTTCTTCAACTTTTTTATTACGTCAAAATTATTTGTGTATCTTAAAAATTTTAAAATATTTTTTATTATGACAAAATTATATGTTTACCTTAAAAATTATAAAAAGTTAAAAACCGCTTCTCTCTCTCGTTTAGAGAGAGGATTTCTCTCTCGTTCTCCTTGTTCTCGGATCTTATATTTCACAAGGAGCAAGACTCAATTAAGCGATTCAGGTTTTGTTTTCGAGTGATCATCGGACTTTTTTTCGATTGATCTTCTTGTAAATTTGTTGTTTTGGGTTGTTTTTCTTTCGGATCTTTCATCCCAATAATTCTGGTGTTATATTCACGATTGGCTGAACTATTCCGACTTATCGGACCCTCAACGGTTTTCCGGTCTCGTCTGGTTCTCCAGACCACGATCACGCTTCCTCTTTCTCCTTTCGCCGCCTCCTCTCTGAACTGTCTCAGCCTCGTCTGTGATCGTCCATCTCGACGGGATTAATATCGCCTATGTCCACTGCTTTAGAGGACAAGCACAAGGTGGAATTGAGGGTTCTTAACTGCATCGGCGGTGGCGTCTCCTGGGTTTTGGTTGCTTCCGGCGAAGCTGTAGTCACTGTTTTATTTGGATGCAAGGAGTGTCACGGTGGTTTCCGGAAGTGCTTGATCGACGAATAGTGTTCAACATCTACAGCGATTTGGTCCGGCACGGTTCGGTGCCGTTTTCCTCCACGGTTGCCGCCTGTTTCCGGTGGTGCTCTTGAATAATGATGCGTGTCCATCGTGCATGTCCGCCTTCAAGCTGTAATCGACATGTATCGATCTTATCTTAAGCTTTGGGCTTTGTTTGGCCAGCATTCTTTGAATCAGTTGTAGGGCTTCGGCCCATTCGTTTTTCTTATGGTCTTGGTCGTGTAAATAACAATGATGACAAAAAAAATACCTTAAAATTTATTAAATAATATTTTTAACATAAACTTAATTCGATTTTTTCCGACAAAAAACTTAAAAGTGACTAAAGCAATAAATACAGTGTTAAAAAAAAAAAAAAAAAAAAAAAAACTTAAAAGTGATCAATCTAAAATATATACAAAGGAACTCTTGTTTAGATCACACTGGTCTCCAACGTTCGGTCTCTCCTTCGACTTCCTCTGATTCCTTAGGAGTCTGGTCGTGTGAGTGTTGTCGCCTTCTTCTTTTCCCATGGCTATGATGAGGTCTCTCTTTGTGTGTTTCTTCTCTATCCGAACTCTCCTCATCACTTGATAAACCACTTACATTCTCTGCCTTTCCATTCTCGTTGACGTCTGGCGATTCTCTCGAGCTTCTTCGGCGTCGTTTAGTTTTCCTGCTTCGATCAGAATCAGGATCTCGGGACTTGTATCCACGTCTCTGTTTGCTTTTGTCCCTATCTCTATCTGAGGGACTAGTCTCCACATTTCTCTTCCTGTCATCTTCTCCATTATCTCGATGGTCTGATGACTCTGATCTTCTATGCGGACGATGTCTACTTCCAGTCGAGTCTCCCTCGTGCAAATACCTTGAGCTGCTTCTTTCATGCCGATGTTTCGTTCTTTCTCTCTGCAACTTATCACCAACTGCATGAACCCTATCATATGCATGACTCTCCTCTTGATCAGCTGATGACCCTTCCCTATTATCTTCTTTTCTTGATCTCTTATCGGAACTAGACCAATGGGTTCTCGTGTCCTCTTCATCGTCCATCCGTTCTTGAATTTCTGAATCTGAGCCTCTTCTGCTATAACGCCTTGAGCTTCTCCGTATGTGACCCGTCTCTCCCCTGGCATCATCCTCTCCATCAGGAGAATCATCATCGGAATACTTCCCATGGATTCTTTTCCTCATCACACGGTGTCCAGGAGAGTGTTCAGACCATTTGCTTTCACGACGCGATGCCTCCTTAGCATACCGTCGCTCTTTATACATCTCCCTTTCTAAACTACCGTCTCTAGTACTGCTAGGACTTTCATCTCCACCATGACAGTTCTCTTCATGCCTACTAAGTTTGTGTCCACGACTACTGTCCCGAGTATCACCGTGATTCTTACGGCTCCAAGATCCAACGTTCACATGATCATGGTCCCTCGATCTAGATTTTCTTGAAAGTTGCCTGACATGGAAACAAAACATATGAGCATGATTCCATAAAGATCAGGATACTTAAAAATCAGATCTCCAATATATATTAAGCTACCTGTGTGAATCTGTTGGTTGATGTGATTTAATATCATTTAACGACCCTGAATATTCACGCTCCGTGTGCTTCAAGTATTCATCTGAATAACCAAATAAAGCTGTCATTTTGTGAATCCAGAATCTTGGAGGTGGTTTGTCATGGTCAGCCCACTCATAATCTCCACCAGGGTTTCGGAAACAATGGATAAAGTTGCAAGCAGAACCACGAGAGCAAGTCTGTAAAAATAGATGCAAATCGTGAACTAGTGATAAAGCCAGAAGATGGAATCCCAGGGCATTGATTAAATGAAGAGTCATACTTTAAGCCTAGACTTCATGTACTCCCCACATATGGCGACTTTCCATCTTGAGATGTTGACAAATTCGCATTTCACCTACAGTAGGATGTGCACTTATCATGAATAACAATGTCAGAAAGCTGAAAGCAATAAAACGCCATACAATTGGGTTAGAGTCTCCAAGGAAAACAGTTTACCTGTTTACCCGCAAAATATCGACCGTTAATGGACTGGTAGGCAAGAATAGCTGATTCCAGTGATCTGTAGTGTACATATACATTGCCTTTCAAGTGGAATGAGCCATTTCTACACACCTGAAATGGACAAATAATTTTTCATTCTTGAGAAAAGAAAGGGTAGGAGAGATGGTCAAAAGACAAGACATATATAGTTATATACCAACATGTTTTATTCTCAAACACGGGATCAGGATGTTTCAGTTGCTCAGATAATGATATAGGATGCAGGGAACCACTAATTTTCACAATGGATGACCAAGTTTGGCTTGCAGGTTCAGAAACTAACATTCAGATTTGGTATAAAACAAAGGCTGATATTGGAAAAATAAAGCGGGAACGAGGGAGCAAAAAAGAATCGACAGACCTTGAAATTAATAAGTTCCCCATACTTCAGGAACTCCGTATGAACATCTTCATAAAATTCTTCATAACAATGTTCTGCTTCCTCATCTGTATACTGCAAGGAAGACGGGACAAAAAGAGGGAGAGGGTAAACTACAGAAAGTAACTAAAAGAAACAAAACCAGGCGAGATAATATGCATGTGAGATCCAGTAGCTTTGATATCAAGCAAACCAGGATAGCTACAGCCTTACAAAATTATAACTGCATTAGTTCCTTTTCAGACACTACTAGCCCAAAGCAGCCAGACCATATGAAGGGAACTGTTATATTCTTAATTCAGGAAACCAAGCATTTTGAGGTATTGAGCATTGGATGAATCATTTATCACATATCACTCACTCCCACCAAGAAATCAGAAGACACTCAAAGCACGAGAAATGAAACACTGACAAACAATTGGGAGATTGCATAACATTCTAGAAATCAATAACTAGAAATACACAAGACACCAAGTTATAGTAAGTTTGTCTATGGTATTGCTATGAAGGCAAGAAATAGGCTCTAATACAAGACAAAAATGTGCGTGCACATTAATAGCTAATCTATCAGTCAAGTAGGATACAAAGATGTGGACTGCAACTCCAATCCGGCCCAGGTTATAATCATGCCCCTCCACTGAAGGGAATCCATCAATGTCTGATGCAAGTTAAAGAAGATGGTAACATAATAAAGAAACAAACAGCTAAATTTTCCTAATCCAGAGACCACAGCAAAGAAACAAAAAAAAGGCAGAGGATTGAATCAGAAAATGAAAGCCAATAGTAGACAAGAACTAATTATTATCAGGATACAAGCATCACGAGATGACAGCGCTTACAGACCTCAAGCCCCTCATCCTGTTCCCAAGCAATGCCAGGACCATTATACATGTTCTTCAAAAGTAGAGTGCACGATTTGTCCGGGTAGAAATGAACTCTGCTGCAACGAGGGCCAAACCGACAAGCTCCAGTCTTTAAATGGAAAGGACAATGAGCTTTATCCTGGTCATTAAGAAAAAGAAAGGCTAAGACAGAATTACTAGAAGGACATAAGAATGATACATAAAGAGTAATACAACAATCACCTGCTCAGTTCCAAAGTTGGGTACTTCTTGTGAAATATTATCCAGAATCTGTTGAGCAGAACTAACATTCTTATACTTTGGAAAAGCTTCAGTTCCCGGAGGTAGAGGATTTGATGTAGGCCTGTCAGCAATCTTCAAAACAAACTCTACATTGGAACTCTAGAAGAAAATCAAAATACTCAAATAGTATGTTCACCTAGATGATGGTGTAATACCTCATTTCCATCCACCTGAGCTACCGATTTCTTTGGAACCCTAACTTTGTTCTTTCTGAGAATGATTTCATTACCCTTGAATATAATTTCTGGAGGCCCTTCTTCGATATATTCATATTCACCATCCTCATCCTCACCACATTCATCATTCCTACTAGCCTGCCCAAAGGAGCAAAAGGGATAAATAAAGGTCACAGATTCAACTTAAGATCTCATCCATGAACTCAACAGCTATGAAAGATTCAACATCAATACGATCTGAAAACCTCAAGCTTTCTCGATTCCTCTAGATCCTTCCAACGCCTCTCTTCCTCTTCCCGCTTCGCTGCTTCTTCCTCCTCTTTCTTCCTCTTAATCTCCATAGCCTCTCTCCAAGCTCTCTCGCTCTCCTCAAACTCTTTCAACTCCTTCTCTCTCTTCCGCGCCTCTTCTTCCTCAATCGCCTTCAGTTTCTCCTGCTCAGCCGGATCGTTTAACTTGGCCTCCGCCTCCTCTCTCTCTTTCTCCGCTATCTCCTTCCTCACCTGCTTCCTCTTCATCTTCTTCATCGCTTTTCGCTTCTCCTTACGGCTTATCTCCGCCGCTTTCTCTTTACTCTCTTCCAACCACTCCTTCCCTCCCACCGCTTCTTCAGGTCCCTCTCCTTCTTCCTTTCCGTTCTGCCGCTCCATATTTCGGATCGCGTTAAACTCTCACTCGCCGGTTGAGGAAACACCGTCCGCCGGGAAAAAATCCTCTCGAGTATTCTCGTGTGACTCAATTGAGTTTTAATTTAGGGTGCCAGTTCGGTTAGCCTAAACCGGAACCGTATTATGTAACCGAGAATCGAAGAAAAGATAAATTGGAATACAAAAAAAAAAACTGACTGAAAACCGACAAAAAATTGGATCAAACCATACCAAACCGGAGAGCCCTAATTAGTTTACAACCAATTGACATCGGAGATTCCAAATTGCTGGTCGGAGCTCCCTCTCGATAGACTATTGAAATTAGAAAACTTTCATCGTCTTCTGGGGACAAGCCGATTAAGAATTTGCTCGTGTTTCTGGGTTTCATTAAGTTGTTGAATTTGCAAACTAAAGTTGGCGTCTTTATCTGTTTTGCTTTGTAGATTGCTTAATCTTTATCCAAATCGCATGCTTTGTACTTCCTTCTCGAGTTTCAGTTTGTCTCTTGAGGACGCGCTTCATCTTCTCCAACGTTTCTTCAACTCCTCAAACCAAATCAAGCAGATTCACACCCTTCTATTCACCAGCAACGCATTGATCGCTTCAAGATGGAAGACGAAACACGTCTACAACACTCTCATTCGATCCTATCTAACTACAGGACAATACAAGACTTCTATGGCGCTCTTCAACCACATGCTTGCAAACCAAATCCAACCAATCAATCTCACTTTCCCTTCTCTGATAAAGGCAGCTTGCTTTTCCTACTCTGTTTCCTATGGTGTTGCCTTGCATAGCCAAGCTCTTAAACGGGGTGTTCTGTGTGACCCATTTGTGCAGGCTTCTTTTGTTCGATTCTATGGTGAAGTTGGTGATTTGAGAAGCTCTAGGAAGATGTTTGGTGAAATTGTAGATCCTTGTGTTATAGCTTGTAACAGTATGCTTGATGCTTGTGGAAGAAACGGAGAGATGGATTCTGCGTTGGACTTATTTTGCAGAATGCCTCTAACTGATGTGGTTTCTTGGACCACTGTTATCAACGGGTTTGGTAAGAACGGATTACACTCCAAAGCTGTAATGTTGTTTGGTGAGATGATAGAGAACAGTCATGTGTTACGAGTCACACCGAATGAGGCTACTTTGGTTAGTGTACTTTCTTCTTGTGCTAATATGGATCAAGGAGGTGTTCGATTGGGGAAGCAGATTCATGGATATGTTATGAGGAAAGAGATCATCCTCACTGCTACACTGGGTACTGCTTTGCTCGATATGTATGGAAAAGCCGGTGACTTGGAGACAGCATCGATCATTTTCGATCAAATTTGTGATAAGAAAGTGTGTGCTTGGAATGCGATAATATCAGCTCTTGCCTCCAATGGTAAACCTAAGAAAGCGCTGGAGATGTTTGAGACGATGAAATCAAAGAATGTGCATCCAAATGGGATCACTTTACTTGCATTACTCACGGCTTGTGCTCGATCTAAACTTGTGGACTTAGGTATCCAGCTGTTCACTTCTATATGTAGTGAGTACAAGATCATTCCAACATCAGAGCATTACGGTTGCATGGTTGATCTCATTGGCAGAGCAGGACTATTGGTTGATGCGGTTAGTTTTATAAAGAGGTTGCCATTCGAGCCTGATGCTTCTGTTCTCGGACCTCTTTTGAGCGCTTGCAAGATTCATGAGGATGTTGAACTAGGAAATGAAGTAGGTAAAGAGCTTATTGGACTGCAACCTCAACATTGTGGCCAGTATGTGGCATTGTCGACGTTAAATGCTTTGGATAGCAATTGGGTAGAAGCAGAACAGATGAGGAAGGTCATGATACTAGCTGGAGTTCGGAAGATCCCTGCTTATAGTGTACTGTCTTAAGGGTTGAGAAGTGAGAATAGATGATGGTTGTTTGTTTGTCTGCCCCAACTAGCGGTAGTGGCAGGTTGTTGTTCGTCAGCCGCCAACGTTTAGCTGCCGTGCAAATTTCTGATCGCTGATTTAATCAATGTCAGACGCATGAGTTTGCTAGACGTTGCGGCAGGTAAACGAACAACAACTTATTGCAGGTAAACGAACAACAACTTATTATTGCCACTCAATGAGTGGCAAACGAACATAGTTATTGTTTCAGACAAGAGTTAGTGTTTAAAAACGATATGTTCTGTCCGTGACAGCCATTATTAGATGTATAATGTATGATATTCACAGTGGCACAGCCTCATTCGATTCAGATTTTTCTCATAACACAAGTTAAAAAAAGAAAAATAAAACTCGAATGTATGTGCACTGAATTGACTAGCAGCTTCTTGTTCATCAGGTTCCACCAAGAACTCTCTTGAGGTCATTCTTCTGTTCAGATGTAAGCTTCTCGGGGAACAAGATATCAAACCTGACTCTAAGGTCTCCTCTTTTCAAAGGATCTTTAGTGGGCATTCCTTCGTTTGGGATCACAATCTCCTTACCCGGGTTTACAATATCCAGAACCGGGATTGTTAACTTCCTCCCGTCAAGAGTAGTTAAGCTAATGGTGACTCCGGTTAAAGCATCTATCAGAGAGACTTTCTTCTCGACAACCAGATCGTTACCATCTCTTGTGTAAACCGGATGTGGTTTCTCTTCTACAACGAATGTGAGATCTGCAGGAGTGACACCTGGTTCTTGGTTTCCTTTCTCTGGGAATGTTATCTTTGTGCCTTTCTTCCAACCTGGTTTTATGTCTATCTTCAAGATCTCTTGAACTGTCTTTGGTTGCCTGTAATAAAGATATTTCATCAGAGGATAAATATTGAAGCTTTGTTTCCACCACAAGAGTAACTAACCCAGAATCATCAGGAACAAGGCGAGAGATTCTCATCTTTTTCTTCCCACCTTTGTAGAGCTCCTCCAGTGTGCAAACCAATTTGCTCTCGATTTCCGCCGCCTTCCTATTCGCCGGTGGTGTCTTTTTGGTCGCCTGGCTTCCTGCTTCAGAACTTTTAAACCTCCTCCCACCGCCGCCACTATCTCCACGTGTCCCTCCGGAAAAGGTATCCCCAGATGCGCCGAAGAACTCTGCGAATATATCTTCCGCATCACGCGGATAATACCGGAATTCGGAGTTACGAGACGAGTAAGTCCGCTGCTTTTCCGCCGCCGTCTCCGCCGCAGAAGGTAAATCAGCGGAGTTAAGTCCTTCTTCTCCGTACTGATCGTAGATCTGGCGTCTCTGAGGATCGCTTAGAACGTCATATGCTTCGGAGATCTGTTTGAACTTAGCTTCAGCTTCTTTCTTGCTATTTGGGTTTTTGTCAGGGTGCCATTTCATGGCCATTCTCCGGTAAGATTTCTTGAGATCATCTTCGTTAGCGTTTCGATTCACCTTGAGGACCTTGTAGTAATCGAGTGCCATTGATCCGATCAAAAAGTCAAAACCCAAAATAAACGATGCGGTAGTTAAGAGGAAGGAGATGAAATCGAGTAACCGAATCGAAATCGTGTTAAGGAATTTGGATTTCACGATCTGATTAGAGATTTGTTTCTAATAATATCTGAGATTGGAAGAAAAAGCGATGATTAGTGGAGACTGCGTGTGAGGTAGATGAAGAACATGTGAGACAAGGAGAATGAGATATTGTCTTAATGGAGCCAAGTGGCATTTACAGAGTCGGCTTATCTTTTTGGTTATTATCAAAATGCTAAACCCGACCAAACCACTTAAACCAAAGAACTACGAATATAATCTTTATTAGTCTTGGACAAAAACCAGAACCGATAACCGAAATCGAAATTTTTTAGTTGATTCCATCAAAATACCTATTAGATCCTGAGTTGAAGAATCATATCAGATAAGCTCCGGAACCGAACCAAAAACCAACCAAAAACCGTAAAATCAAACTTATATAAAATCTAATAAAAAATTAACTCATGATTTCGACATCAACATAAATCGTCATATAAAATATTGTTATATTTATTAAATTTATGTTTTATATATTACATTGAATTATGTATTATTTTTTTTTTTTTTGATTAATGATATGTTACATAACAGAAATTTGGACATTTTTTTATTGATTTAAAAAAAATGCTTTTTCGATTTCAAAATACTCATAACCGTTTAAAATCCAAAAAAATTGATATTTTATGATTCCTGAAACAGTGGAATCGAACCAAAAATTATAATTTTCATTGAATCCTAAATCGGAACCGAAATACTCGGAACCGAACCAAATACTCAAAAACCGATGCCTAATCATTACATAATCTTGCGTTTTGGATACATTGAAATGGAATATACTCCACTAAACGACAGACAGTTCCATTTCCAACAAAATATTCAAGAGGATTCATCATATCCTTTGATTTCAAGCCTGCGGCTTGGGAAAGAGTTTCCTCGCGAATTCAGCAAGCTTTGCAGTCTCGGGCATGAGAGGCTTTACAGCCGGGTCATCGCAAAACCGCTCTGCCCATTTGAACAGACAAGGAGTCTTATTCTCATCAAGAAGTTTATGATTGGCGTCTAACTCGACGACTCTCCACCAACCCAAGAAGCTCCCCAAGGCAATGTCGAGGTAACCAATATGGTCACCGTTGAAGAACGGTTTGCCATTGCTGCAATCTATGAACGCTTTCTCCAAATGGTCAGTCGCTTCTTCGACTTGAGCTATGGATGCTTTCTTCTCTTCTTCTCCTTGAGCGGTTAGTATACTTCTCAAAGCAATAAACCACTTCCATTCATATCGAATCAATGATAAAACATCAAAGATTTAAATATTAAGCTTATGTCATGTATATTGTAATGAATAAAATGTCTATTTATTTCTAAACACTTACTTACTTCTTAACAACATATTAGAGCACCCACAGCCGCGGACTGAGGTGAGTCTCTTATCTCTGTTTTTTTATTAATTTTTTTTTTAAGGCGAAAAAAAAACAAAAAAAAAATCGACCAATAGAAGCTGGACACGTGGCGAGACCGAGGCAAGAGGCGTCTCTTAACTAAAGGATTTTGGAGACGGTTTTTTTAAAAAAAATGTGGGCCCCACGTAAGACCCACATTATTTTAATAATTTTTTGGCTAAGAGACCCACTGCGTCTCGCGGATGGACGTGGTCTTAGGTTGTTACAATTCAAGTTGGTTAAAGCAAGATAGGTCCAACCTTGTCTGGTTTAAACTAAGATTTTGAATGGTATCAGCGGTCACATCAGATTAAACTATATGCGGACTAAACCATATTATTTTTGGGTGGACTGCAGTCCAGTTTTCTTGTTCACAAAATAGTGTGCATTTAGTCTGAAACAGACTTTTTTATTATCATCTTTTCAAACAAATGCAGACTAAATATGATGAATGGTAAATAAAAGCGATTTAAATCATTTGCGGACTAGTCCGTCCCGATTGCCATTCAAAGCCTAAGTTCAGTTAGTTGTATAGTATTAGTTACAGATTTCTAACCGGATTAAACCAATAACATGATGGATGTCGAATCTGTAACTAAACAAACCCTAGGATTAATATATAAACCCCATATGAGCAGTTGAAGAGCAAAACTAACCTTATCGTCGATGAAGGCAGCCCAGAACCGAGCGATGGCCCTGTCGTAGGGCTGAGACGGGAGAATAGACGGTCCATATGAACTCCAAGCCTCGTCTATGTACTGAACGATGATGTTGGACTCGCACACCGGTTTGTCAGCGTGAATCAGAACCGGCATCTTCTTGTGGACCGGGTTAGATTTGAGTAGCAATTCGCTCTTAGAACCGAACGTCTCCTGGAGAAATTCGTAGCTGATAGATTTGAGGTTGAGAGCGATCCTCGCCCTCATAACGTAGACACTCGCCCATGAGCCGATCAGCTTTACGTCACCGGTCACCATTTAAGAACCGATAAGAAGACCTCGATGTGCTTAAGATGGTACGTTTCAATTAGAGAGGGTTAGGTGATGGATACAAACGGGTGGTGAAAATTGACGTGTGACGATATATAGACAAGATATGCATTGCGTGGCAACAATGAAACCATTAAATATTTTTGGGACATTTTCCACGTGTTAATGAGTTAGAAATGAAATAAAAAGAATCTCTTGAAGCAAACTCAAATATATAAAAGAATATGAATATCTAAAAGAATATTAAACCCGAGAAAACACTCGCTGGGACATGATTTTTTTTTTTTCCGACAAATCAATACATTGATATTAAAAAAAAAAATTTACAAGATACAAGATTTATTTAAATACAACCGTTGAAACAAATAAGGGAAATTGAAACAATTTCGATGAAGAAGTGGAGAGTCACCATGCTTTCTTATCGAAAGTCTTATAGGCTAACAGATAAAATCTGTTATGTCCCTTCTTCACATACTTGAAATTGGCTAACAGCATATAGCTGAGACTCCAAAATGCCTTTGGCATTACTTTAATGAGAAGATTTGATTTTGATGTTGTTGTAGAAATTTGTGTATCTTGTTAACAAAAGATAATGAAGTTGTTGGATTTGTCTTGTCTTGCTTGAACCTGATAAAACCGTGTGCCATCATTCTTTATGCTGTGAATCTGAACATCATAAGCCAAATCTTGTTGAAGATAGATATTGTGATGAACAAACTCCTTCTCTGCAAGATCTTGAATGAATCCATTCCGATGATCATAAGTGTTCTTGTTGTGAAGAGGGTGAAGTGTCGCAGACCCAATAAATGATAAGGAGTAATCATGGATTTCATGAAACATAGTACCATACTTAAATTCGAACCAAACGGCAGTTACGGTACGAGAAGAGGTTGTTGAACCCAAACGCACCTGTTCATCTTCCAATCGAAGACGAAAGTTCTGAAGACGCGTACAGATGTTACCGATCACGGTGACCAACAGAAGCCAAGAAATTAGATAAAAGGACCGAGAGAATGTAAAACGGAAAGCAATTCCGAGATATATAAGCCAATTGGGCCATGGCGGTTTTAAGTGCAAATCCACTGATATTCCAATTGGATAAACATCGCCAGATTCGATCCATGGGAGAAGGACCAAATCAGTCGGAAAGCAACTCTGGGACGGAGAACAACAACTCTCGCTCAGAATGAGAGAGAGTAACAACAAATTCCTTATTTCAGAATCTAAAACTAGAAAAAGTAAAAATATACATAATAGAGTACGGCCAACCGACGCCATGAACGACGTCGGCCGGAAAAATCTCAGAGTATAGTTATTGTGTCAATCGCCTGTTAACAGAGAGAGAGAACAGTTACTACAATGCATACAAAAATATGTATGAATTATAAATAAAAACTTTTTCAGAGAGAGGGAAGTGATTTCCGGTTAATCGGATCTTTTTCCGATTTGCCTTGCTTCTGTAAATATTGATTGGGTTTTTTTCTGATTCGTTCTCTGTTCGTATTAATATCTGATTGAGAACGATTTTTTTCCCAATCGTTTGGGTGTCGAGCCGATCATGCTCTCTTTCTTACTCGTTTTGAATCGGCTTTGTTTTGTTCTGTCTCTCTCGGATTTTCCGATGGAGGTCATTTCTTTGCTCTTAATAATCCCGGTGTTGTTTCTCCGGCTGGCTGCTTTCTTCCGATTAATCGGATTCTACCGGTACCCCCGGTTTCTCTGGTTTTCCAGAACTCGATCCTGCTTCCCCTCTCTCTTCTCGCCGTATCCTCTCCGATTAGGCTCAGCTTCGTCTCCGATCTCCCATATCACTGGGATTAATATCGCCGGCGTCCACCGCTTTAGAGGACAAGCGTATGGTGGCAATTGATGGGTTTCTTAACCGCATCGGCGTTGGCGTCTCCTAGGCTATGGCTGTTTCCGGCGAAGTTTCAGTCCATGTTCTGTGGATGCATGAGGTTCTACGGTGGTTTTGGAAGCATTCGATCGGCGAATGGTGTGCAGCGTTTGCAACGGTTTGGTCTGGCGAGGTTTGGCGACGTTCTCCTCCGCGGGTGCTGGTTGTCTCCGGCGATGCTCTAGCTCACTGACGCGTGTACTGCATGTCCGACTTTGCGCTCTACCCAACACGTGTTGTTCTTATCTTTATGAGTTGGGCTTGTTGGCCCGTGTTCTTTTTATCCGTTGTAGGCTTCGGTCCATTTGCTCTTACCGCCTTGGCCCAATAAATAATACTAACGACAAAAAAAAAAGAATTATAAATAAAAAATAATAAAGATTTCAAATAAAAATATACTTTTTCCAGTTTTAAATTAGATACTGTTTTAAATTTTTTTCACACATATTAAAAATTATATTATTTTTATTATATTATATAAATTTATATCTCATATTAATACATTAAATTAATAGCTTTAAAACTGGAATATGATTCAAAATTTTATATTGAAAAATTAAATCAACAACTAATTTAAAACAAAAATAATTATAAAGCAACAACTAATATAAAACGGAACAAGACCATGAATGATGATTTAAAAAACGTTTTTGAAGTAAGTTATTTAAAAAAATCGTTTTAAATTATCAATCGCATGTTTTTTTTATAATTGACGTTTTAAAAAAAAAAATATTTTACAAAGCAAATTAAAAACCACATTTGTTCTGTAAATATTTTTTTTATGTACATACCACACTTAAAACCATATCGTATTTTAAAACCGTTGCTCAAATACGTGGTCATTATTTGAACTCTAAATATATATTATTAGACAAACAATAAATCTGGGGTTTTTTTTTTGTTTGAATGTTTAAGTGTGTATGGTGCTGTTCTTTTGTGCGTTGAGAAACTGCATCTTACTGCAAAAACAAGATGTTGTTCTTTTAGTGGTACTTAAGAAACGCATCCAGATGCAAAAGTCAGATATTGCATCCAAAATAATTGGAAATTCTGGATGCATTTGAAAGTTGAGTTGAGACGCACCAAACAAGATAGTGCGTCTCAACTACTAAAAATCTAAAATAAGCATTTTTGGGGAAAATCGTAAAATATTGCGGTTTCTCGATAAAATAGCAAAATCGCGGTTTTTCGCGAAACAAAAAAAAATCACAAAAGCGCATTTTTCCGCCAAAACCGCAAAAACGCGTTTTCCCGCAAAAATCGCAAAACCTTGTTTTCCCGCCAAAACCGCAAAATCGTGTTTTTCTGCCAAAACCGCAAAATCGCGTTTTCCCGCCAAAATCGCAAAACCTCGTTTTTCCGCCAAAACCGCAAAATCACGTTTTCCCACCAAAACCGCAAAAACGCGTTTTCCCGCGAAAACAGCAAAATCACGTTTTCCCGCCAAAACCGCAAAATCACGTTTTCCCGCCAAAACTGCAAAATCGCGTTTTCCCGCCAAAACCGCAAAATCGTGTTTTCCCGCCAAAACCGCAAAATCGCGTTTTCTCGCAAAAACCGCAAAATCGCGTTTTCCCGCCAAAACCGCAAAATCACGTTTTCCGCCAAAACCGCAAAATCGTGTTTTCCCGTCTAAACCGCAAAATCACGTTTTCCCGTCAAATCATAAAATCATGTTTTTCCGCCAAAACCGCAAAATCGCGTTTTTCCGCCAAAACCGCAAAACCATGTTTTCCCGCCAAAACCGTAAAATCGTATTTTTCCGCCAAAACCGCAAAATCGTGTTTTCCGCCAAAACCGCAAAATCGTGTTTTCCCGCCGAAATCGCAAAATCGCAATTTTCCGCCAAAACCGCAAAATCGTATTTTTACGCCAAAATCGCAAAATCTCGTTTTCCCGTCAAAACCGCAAAATCGCGTTTTTCCGCCAAAACCGTAAAATCGTGTTTTCCCGTCAAAACCGTAAAATCGTGTTTTCCCGCCAAAACCGCAAAATCGCGTTTTTTGTCAAAACTGTAAAATCGTGTTTTTCCGCCAAAACGGCAAAATCGTGTTTTCCCGCCAAAACGGCAAAATCGCGTTTTTCCGTCTAAATCGCAAAATCCCGTTTTCTATCAAAACCGCAAAATCGTGTTTTTCCGCCAAAACCACAAAATTCAAACCTTAAAAATAATGCGTCCAACTAATGTATACAAATAAACAAAGAAACATAATTGCATCTAGACGCAATTTCTAGACGCAATTTCTAAATGCACAAAGAAACATAATTGCATTTACATCTGGATGCAACGTTTGGAAACTGCATCTGAACGCAGTTTCTAGACGCAATTTCCAGATGAGGAAAAGAACAGGCCCTATATGTCGGTTAGGACTTCCGATGAAATATTAAACTTAGTTTTCTGTAACATGTCGTTTTCTGTAATATGTCGAGTGTTAACTCTGGTCTTTCCAGCTTTATATTTTGCCTTTGTATTTCGCTTTGATCTTACCTTACAACATTTTAGTGATAATTAGTGATAGTCCCAATTAATGTGGGTTATATAACTAGATATTGTTCTCTTACTCTTCAATCTACGTAAACAAAATTACTTCATTACCAAGCCTGATACAAACTTGACGTTCAAAATACCCTTAACACACCAAAAAAACATCTATAACAAAGTACCACCACTCTTAATTTATTCTTGCAAGAACTCAACCCACAAATCCACAACCATCAACTTAAGCCGGCGGCTTGGCAAAGATCTTCTTAGCGAAATCAGCAAGCTTTGCAGTCTCGGGCATGACAGGTTTAACAGCAGGATCGTTACAGAACCGTTCAGCCCATTTGAACAGAGAAGGAGTCTTGGCCTCATCAATAAGTTTATAACCAGATGTCAACTCAGTAACTCTCAACCAACCCAAGAAACACCCGAAGGCAATGTCGAGGTAACCGATGTTATCACCGTTGAAGAACGGTTTTCCTTTACTGCAATCGTTGAAGGCCTTCTCGATAATTGCAGTCCCTTCATCCACTTGAGCTAGCACCGCTTTCTTTGCTTCTTCTCCTTCAGCTGTTTGGATGCTTCTTAGAGAGACAAACCACTTCATTCATGTTGGATGTCGGACATATATAGAGAACAAAAGATTAATTAGCTTATGACATGATGACATCTTCTTGAATTCTTGAAAACTTTGTTATTTTCTTTAGTTTTGCATTTGTGTTTACATTTACATTTTAAATAAGTATTTTCTACACCTTTGCTAAAATGGCTAGAGCACATAGTCGAGAGTTTTCGCTTATAAATAAAAACATGTCGGATTTCGGAATCCGCAAGGAAACCGACATGTCCGGCGGCCTATCTTGTTAGATTAACAAACAAGCCTAGATGACAAAAGTAAAAAATAAGTATTTTTATGAAAGTGTTATGTTTATATTAAATGTAAGATATTACTCCTCCCTCTGTTTCTTAAAGATTGATGTTTTAGACATTTCACACAAATTAAAAAATAATTAATATTAAGTTATAAATATATTTCTCTTTCATAAAAATATTTTCCAATAACTATTAACCAATAATAATTCAATATAGATTTTGGAATTAAGAATTTACAAACATTAATTAGTAAAAATTGCATAAAAAACTAAAACATCAATCTTATTGAAACAAAAAAATTTCTAAAACATCAAACATTATGAAACGGATGGAGTATATTTTAACTACTAAACACAAAAACATATCGCAAATATTTGCATTGCAACAATGCTGCAATAAGTAGATTAAGTTTTCATTCTTTTAAAAACCCTAAAATATTTGAAATCTTGTAGCGCAGGTAAAAGAAGGGAACCTTTTCGTCGATGTAAGCAGCCCAGAACCGAGCGATGGCTCGGTCATAAGGATGGGAAGGGAGTATGGACGGTCCAGATGAGCTCCAAGTCTCATCAATATACTCAACGATGATATTGGACTCACATACCGGCTTGTCACCATGAAGCAGAACAGGAATCTTCTTGTGAATCGGGTTTGATTTAAGAAGCAACTCGCTCTTAGATCCAAACGTCTCTTGAAGGAACTCGTAAGGAACAGACTTGAGGTTTAGAGCAATCATCGGCCTCATCACAAAGGGACTCGCCCATGCACCGATCAGCTTCACTTCGTTTGCCATTGTCTCCTCAAGATCTAAAACAGAGTAGGATTTGGTATGACAAGTTGAATCTTTTGAGTTATCGGTATGGTATTATATGGAAGAAATAAGGGGTAGGTGCGCGTTTCAATATTTGATGGCGGTGGAAGGTAGTGAAGAAGCGCCAATTAAAGACGTGTCATATAAACGGGTGGGGAAACGTTGAAATGTTGATCTATCACTTTATTAGGGACGACGTGATCTTGTTGGAATGTGATATTCATGCATTTTCATGCATTTATTCATATGTTAAATTCTTGTTTTAGTCTCATTTTCCTTTCATTCTTCATTCTTTTCTTGTTCTTTGTTGCATTTAGAGTCTAAGTGCATTTAGAGTTAGGATTTGCATAATTTGTTGTTCTTGGGAGTGTTTTCTTATGCTTTGTAGGTTCTTGGAGTTGCTAAGGAGGTTTGGAAGAGTTTGGAGTCCAAATGAGTGATTGCAAGTGAAATGGTGATGAAGGACCAAACTGGTGAGCTTGAAAGATGGAGCAAAATGAAGCCTTTCCGTGCATATTTAGCTTATGGAGCATCTAATAGAAGTTGTAGGCAATTGAGTTAGCTTTCCAATGGAGTTGGTTTCGAGTCATTTGGAGCCGTAGTCGAGAAGTTATGGCCGTTTTACCAGCTCGCGGTTTGTGTTGCGGGCAAGGCGAAGACCGCGAGACATAGGAGAAACAAAGCCGGTTTTGCTTGCGGTTTAGCTCGCGGTTTGCCTTGCGGTTTGGACCAATCCCAGTTGACAAAAATTACCAAAATGCCATTGCGAGACTCCCTTGTATAAATACTCTTTTATGGGTTTCTAAAACCCTAAGCTACCTAAGCATAGTTTTGTTTTAGGATTTGGATCTTGTAATCTTTGATCTTGAGTTTAATTTAAGTACTTCTTTATATCTTCTTAATTTCCTCTCTTAATCTCTCTTTAATCTTGTTATCTCATACTATCTTTATGGGTTTTGTGGGAACAATGAAGATTAGAGAGTAGAGCTTTTGGGTTTTGTGGATGAGGTTGATTTAGATGGTTTATGTGATGATTAGTGATGTTTAGGACTTATTTATGAATGATCCTTCTCTAATTAGTTGATCTCTATGCTAGGTTGCAAGGAATTGTTGAATCTAGATGCTAGGCTTTTTCATGCCCGAAAGGTGTTCGATGAAATGCTTGAATGAACTTTTTAGAGGATTTTCATATCTTAGCCTAAGAGATTAGTTGTCTAAGGTGATTATTGGTAATGAGAACTTGAAATTAATGCTTGTTTGACTCTTAATCACAAATGAGAATTTGATCTTGATTAGGGATTAGACAAACAGATTAGTGCCAAGATATTGGATTAGTCTAATGATTAGTGTTCTTAGCCTGAGGATTAGCTTTGCTAAAAGGTATTTGATGGATATTAATGCATGCTTGTCTTGTAATTTGCAAATGAGAATTGAATGATTGCTTGATTAGCATAGGAGATATGAACATGAGAATGTGATTAGCTTAATTATGATCATTAGCCTTGTTTAGCAATGTTTGATTGATTGAAGCATCATTGATTGTCTCTAAACCATCTAGTCTCCATAGCCTCATCCTAGGACCCTCTTTTATCTTATTTGCTTCTTGTTTAGTGTTTTGCTTTGTTTCTTTCTTGCTTTATTTCCTTTTTAGATTGTTTAGGTTGTTAGATAAACCCCTTTTATTTGATTTGCTTAGCTTGAGTAGTTTCTTGCATTCTTGATTGGTTGTTCTTCTTGCCTCCCTGGATTGATACCTTAAGTACTATAATGACATGAGTAGACTTGAGGAATTGAGCTAGATCATTACACAAAAGTCTTATCATCAATTTGGCGCCGTTGCCGGGGAGGTGTAGCAATAGCCGTTAGGATTTAGATTCTACTTTAGACTAAGCTTTTATTTTGTTTTAGTTTGTGTGGTTACTAACTTTCTTTCAAGTGTTTGTTCCTTTTGCAAGGTGCAAATCACAAGGAAGAGAGCATGGCTTCGGAGATAGCTTCTATGTTGAGGTCTATGTTGGAAGCTCAAGAAAGAGAGATGGCTTGGAACCCTACAAGTCATCATGGTTTTGAAAGCACATCCACTTATCAAGGTGATCTTCCAAATGAGTACTCTTCTCATGAGTACCAATATGGATATGGTGATGGATACCAATCTTGGAACATGGAGCATGAGCATGAAGCAACTTACTCCTCCCAATCATGTGATGAAGAGCTTCTCAACTTGGCAAGGATTGCATTGGAAGGACAAGAGAGGTATAATGAGAGCTTAAGGATGATCAATACTGATTTTGCTAATTTGCCTCAAGATGCAATCATTGTTGAGGCAACACATGAGGAGAATGCTCAAGTCCAAGATGAGTTCTTGAAAGAAGCTGAAGAGACTATCAAGGGATTCGAAATGCTTCTTGGTTGCACTGTTGGTGAAGATCTTGTGATAAGGTATGAAGATGAGGTTGAGGATGAGACAATTATGGGTCATTCAACCAATGGAAACAATGAAGGAGTAGGAGAAGTTGTGAGAGTTGAGGAAGAGCCTTATGAATATGGGTTGGTTGTTGAGTGCAAGGACATCAAGGAAGAGAACACACAAGATGAGCTCTCAATCATGGAAGAAGTGCCAAAGCAACCAAATCCCATGCAAAAGCCAATTGAAGTAATTTCTATGGAGAAACAAGAAGGTCCCAATGAAGAATCCTTCAAGGAGGATGAAGAAGATGGATCTCCAATGGCTCAACCCTATCACAACTACTTTGATATAATCTCCACCATATCACCAAGCTTTCATGATCCAAGGAAGATCCCTTTTGAGGAGATAAGGATGAAGGAGTTCAAGGGGTGGTTCTATGATGAGTATGATCCCGGTGATACAAACTCATGCCACATCCCTAACCAAAAAAAAATGAAGGGATAGTCAAGCTTAGTGACTTAAAACAAGCTCTCTTGGGAGGAATTCCCATGTCTATCCTTTTTGAGGAGCTTTTGGGTAAATGCAAAGAAGAAGGGAATGAGTTTTGGGTGCAAAGGGACTTCAATGCTAAATCAAAGGATGAGAAGCCTATGCAATGGTATAAGTTTGGGGGAAGCCTCATGCCAAATCAAAGATGCCTCCACCTCCCATTCCTCCTCTCCATCCCACTCTCCAAGTAACACTCCAACTTTTGTCCTTTTGATTTTGCATTTTTGATTTACTCTTTGGTCTCTTTCCCTTGCTTCTTTCACACAAGGGACTGTGTGATTTAAGTTTGGGGGAGGAGACTAGTCGCTAATAATGTGTTTTGTGTTCTTATCTTTCTTTCTTGCATATTGAGTTTCATTTCATGCATATAAGGCATAGAAAAAAATCAAAAAATTGAAAAATTTCAAAAAATTTCACAAAAAGAAAGCATATAGTTGAGTCTAGAAGTCATTTAGGATTGTTTTCATTAAAGTTTGAGAGTTAAAGCTTATGTTCTTTATAAAAAAATTGTTTGAGCATGTGGTTATTGGATGCATCTTGTGAACTTGAAATTAAGGAAGAACCCTTCTTGGATCTCATGCATTATTGTTCACTTCTTGGTTGAAACATGTTGTGATTTGAATCATTCCCTATCTATTAGAACTCTTAATATTGACTTGAATTATCATGTTGTGCAATGAAAGGTGAACTCATGGATACTTGATACATACTTGGACTATCTTCTCCCTTTCTACCACTCTCTTGTTAGTCCAAGTAGATTTCCCCACCTTAAACCAAGCTTTCCTTCAAGCCTAAACACTTTAGTGAGAGATGAGAGGCCTTTTTCTTGAATCAACTAGGCAAAAAGTGTTGAGTTTGGAACGACAAGGATAGGTTTTCATTGTAGAGCTAGCCTTACATCATTGGGCTATGCATAGGATAGGAAAGAAGTTTGGGGGAATTGGGAAGAAAAGAAAAAAGGGAATGAGGAAAAGATTGAGAAAAGAAAGAGGGTTGGAAAAGAAAAAGAAAAGTTGTTAGCTCTAAATATTTGTGAAAGATAAGTCTCAAGTTTTAATGAGAGAAAAGAAGTCAAAGTTGGCTCAAACATCAAAAGAAAAAGAAAGAAAAGAGACTAGTGAAAAGATAAGAAAGAGCTAAGCAAAGAAAAGAAATCCTCTAAGTGTTTAAAGAAGAAAGAAGTGATCAAAGTTGGGATAAGAAGCCAAAAATGCCTTAAGGAAAGGGTAGCTTAGGAAGGGAATCTTGGGTTTAGAAGAAGAGTTAAGATCATTATAGGGGTTTGGGTAGAATGAGAATCTATCCTTGTATGCATGAGTTGTTTCTTACTCTTAGCATTTTGCTATAGTTCATTCCTTTCTTGAGAGATCCTTTGTTTTTGAAACCCACACTTCATTTGAGATCACTTTTATCTCAAGACCTTAAACCCTTAGCCAAATGTGTTCATTTGATTTGCACAATCATGATCCACCATTGCTTAATGAATGTTAAAGGGAATGAGGATAGGAATTCATGTGTAGGTTGGGGCTTGAACTTGATGCATGTGTTGATGGGAATGGCTAACTCTTTTGAAGTAGAGTAAACTTGATTGTAGCTCTTAATTGCTTGTATTGACTTTGTTTCCACTTATGCTTAACAATTGATTTTGAAAGCTTTGAACTCTCTCTTTCAAACCTTTCTCCCAATTTGCTTTGATGGTCTTACGCTTGCTTGTGGACAAGCAAGGTTTAAGTTTGGGGGAATTGATATTCATGCATTTTCATGCATTTATTCATATGTTAAATTCTTGTTTTAGTCTCATTTTCCTTTCATTCTTCATTCTTTTCTTGTTCTTTGTTGCATTTAGAGTCTAAGTGCATTTAGAGTTAGGATTTGCATAATTTGTTGTTCTTGGGAGTGTTTTCTTATGCTTTGTAGGTTCTTGGAGTTGCTAAGGAGGTTTGGAAGAGTTTGGAGTCCAAATGAGTGATTGCAAGTGAAATGGTGATGAAGGACCAAACTGGTGAGCTTGAAAGATGGAGCAAAATGAAGCCTTTCCGTGCATATTTAGCTTATGGAGCATCTAATAGAAGTTGTAGGAAATTGAGTTAGCTTTCCAATGGAGTTGGTTTCGAGTCATTTGGAGCCGTAGTCGAGAAGTTATGGCCGTTTTACCAGCTCGCGGTTTGTGTTGCGGGCAAGGCGAAGACCGCGAGACATAGGAGAAACAAAGCCGGTTTTGCTTGCGGTTTAGCTCGCGGTTTGCCTTGCGGTTTGGACCAATCCCAGTTGACAAAAATTACCAAAATGCCATTGCGAGACTCCCTTGTATAAATACTCTTTTATGGGTTTCTAAAACCCTAAGCTACCTAAGCATAGTTTTGTTTTAGGATTTGGATCTTGTAATCTTTGATCTTGAGTTTAATTTAAGTACTTCTTTATATCTTCTTAATTTCCTCTCTTAATCTCTCTTTAATCTTGTTATCTCATACTATCTTTATGGGTTTTGTGGGAACAATGAAGATTAGAGAGTAGAGCTTTTGGGTTTTGTGGATGAGGTTGATTTAGATGGTTTATGTGATGATTAGTGATGTTTAGGACTTATTTATGAATGATCCTTCTCTAATTAGTTGATCTCTATGCTAGGTTGCAAGGAATTGTTGAATCTAGATGCTAGGCTTTTTCATGCCCGAAAGGTGTTCGATGAAATGCTTGAATGAACTTTTTAGAGGATTTTCATATCTTAGCCTAAGAGATTAGTTGTCTAAGGTGATTATTGGTAATGAGAACTTGAAATTAATGCTTGTTTGACTCTTAATCACAAATGAGAATTTGATCTTGATTAGGGATTAGACAAAGAGATTAGTGCCAAGATATTGGATTAGTCTAATGATTAGTGTTCTTAGCCTAAGGATTAGCTTTGCTAAAAGGTATTTGATGGATATTAATGCATGCTTGTCTTGTAATTTGCAAATGAGAATTGAATGATTGCTTGATTAGCATAGGAGATATGAACATGAGAATGTGATTAGCTTAATTATGATCATTAGCCTTGTTTAGCAATGTTTGATTGATTGAAGCATCATTGATTGTCTCTAAACCATCTAGTCTCCATAGCCTCATCCTAGGACCCTCTTTTATCTTATTTGCTTCTTGTTTAGTGTTTTGCTTTGTTTCTTTCTTGCTTTATTTCCTTTTTAGATTGTTTAGGTTGTTAGATAAACCCCTTTTATTTGATTTGCTTAGCTTGAGTAGTTTCTTGCATTCTTAATTGGTTGTTCTTCTTGCCTCCCTGGATTGATACCTTAAGTACTATAATGACATGAATAGACTTGAGGAATTGAGCTAGATCATTACACAAAAGTCTTATCATCAGAATGCGTGGCGTCAACTCTAACCACTAAAAATTCCGACAATTTTATCGTCTTCACGTGTTCACATTTGTTTTTCTTAGTTTTCCATTTACTGAGTTTTGTGCTACTATATAAATAGATAAGTTCATATTATCTTGGTTTTAACGATTACGATCGATGTGATGGTTATTTTAAATTTGTTTTGTAACTGTTTTTGCCAACCCAAAATATTAAAAGAAACAAACGAATCTATATGTCTAAATGATAGTTAAATGTTGACAAAAAAAAAATGATAGTTAGATACAAATCTACGAGAGTAAGGCAAATAATCTGAACTGAACCAACCGAATTAAAACCAAACTGTAAAAAAAAATTTGGTTGGTATCCAATTATATGTAAAAACCGATTATATATTATTTTAAAAAAACCATGATTATTTTAACCGAATCAAAAATTAAAAAAAAAATGAATAAAAATAAAATTATTATTTAGTTGACTTGATAGAAATTTTTCATGATTGGCCAGTTTTTTCGTCAGACGTAAATGGTGTCATTCTTCTTAAGCAATTTTTCGAAATTTTTAGCATCCATCATATTCTTCGGAAGAAAAATCTCAGAGTAGATTTTCTTGCTAAGACGATCCAAGCACGACACACTCTTTTTTTCCACATAAGTCAAAATGGTTTCAGTTGAAAAAACCCCAAAAAATGTAGTCAAACAAAACTTGACTTAATTTAGTAGATAAATGACAAAAAACAAATTATTAATAATACTCATAATTTATATTTATATCAAATTAGTCGTCAAACAATACCAATCTAAAATAATGTTAAATTCTAAATTAAAATATTATATTGTATAAATTAAAAGTTTACTGCCAAATATTTTTTACCGAATCTCCATATACTAAATATAATTTGATTATTTTTCCAAATTATCATGCAAACAATAGTATATGATGATCATTTTCTGTTATTTCGGTTTATTCGGTTAAATATAATTATTTTATAAACTCAATTGAATATAACTGAAACAACCAGGATCAAAAATAATTTAGTCTGTCTTGGTTTTAAATTTTATAACCAAACTGACCGAAACTAAAATATAACTAAACCGAAACTGAACTAAAATATGAAAATAACCAAATAAATACTAAATTTTTACAACATAAAAATTGAAACTAAAAATAACTGAGGGAAATCGAAACATAATCCGTACGTAATAAAAAATGCTCATATTTAATATATCATTAGTTATAAGAAAATAATAATTTAGATTTAAATATATTGAGTTTTAGATGGAATATTAAATAAGAGTTTAGTATAAAATGATATTGAAAATGTAAAATGACAATTTTATTAATCAAGAAAAACTATGTAGAATGATTCTTTGTGAAATGGATTGGTTTATAAGATATGGATTAGTTAAATTTTATGAAATGATTATGTATTTAAACAGCAATATAAAATAGATCGAATGATTATAGTCTAATAGCTAGCATCAAATTTAAGTTAGACTATTATTCTTTTTGTGATAAGTTTTATTTATACCAACCATCTTTATAAATGAAAAAAAAAAAAAAATTGATGGGCTTCCAGAACAATTCCTTGGGAAGAATACCAAATAGAATAATGCATTTGCAAGATGCATTCTATCTTCACTAGTTATAACTTATAACTACAAATACATAATCATACAATGAATTAAAAATAAACTAAAGTCGAGAATATTTTTTGAGAAACTTTAACTTAGCATTTAGGTTTCTTTACTATATTCTCTTGCATCTATTCCGTTATGCCTGCCCTTTACTTTGGTTGGGTGGGAGCTTTAGTGTGTGTGGACACTTGACATTACTAATGTTTTTGCGATTATGTAATATGATCTACGCCTTATTTTCTGGTGAGTTTGGGACACCTAAAGGCGATATCTTTTCTAAAAAATATACTTTCCTGTAAAATTAATTATACTTTCAAAAGTTTTAATATAAACCATCCCTCGTTCTAACACAAAACAACAACATATGTTTGTGTATAATCAAGCATATTACTATTTCACAGTATATTCAAATTGAATGTTGTGGTTACAAAAGAAATATTGTTTACGCAAGTCATCATTCTAATGATGTAAACCGTTCCGGTATTAATCTAAGATGTACATATATATAGCAACCCAACCAAAAGAATCTACGATTTAAGAAAACTATATACATATAAAATGTACATCCTTATATGCTTATACTATATAGTCCTCTTTAGCATGCATCTATATTACATTCACAAACTCAGTTCATAGATAATTCACATTTCTGTCTCCCTCTTTCTCTGAAGCGTCTAGCAAATGAGTTTGAAGCGTTCTTCATCTTCCTTGTTTCTCTTTCTCTTTTTCTTCTCCTTGTCTTCTCATGTCTCCTCACAAGCCTGCCTAAAAACATGCGGCCAAATACCCATCAAATACCCGCTTGGAACCGGGTCGGGTTGCGGTGACCCACGATTCACACGTTACATTAGATGCGACCCGGACCAACAGACTTTGACGCTCACCACCCACACAGGTATTTACCCGATCACTTCCGTCGACTACGCCAAGCAAGTCATCTACGTTAGTGACCCGTCAATGTCAACGTGTGCATGTACCCGACCCAGCCACGGATTCGGTTTGGACTGGGACGCTCCGTTTTCTTTCCATGACGACACCGTTTTCACGCTCCTTGACTGTTCTGTAGACGAATCCCCTGTTTTCACGCCGTTAAGTAACGCTACCGGACGTGTCTCCCTCTGTGACCGTCAAAGCTCCTCCATTTGCACCTTCTTGTACTCCAATTGCAGGTATACCACAATTCCCATTTAACCAACATATATTGAACTGGGGGGGGGAGTTCAGGTATCAGTTCGAGTTCAGTTCAGTTGATCGGGTTTTAGATTTACAACTATAGAATATGTTCGGGTATTTACAATTTTCTATCGAATTTGGTTTGGTTCGGTTCTTTACGAGCTCAGTTCGGGTTGTTTACCTGAAATTACCAAAAAAATATCTGAAAACTCGAAAAAATATTCAAAACAAAATTGAAAATACTTCAAATTGCTAAAAACTCCCATAAAAAAATATCTAAACTATCTAAAAATATGTAAAAATACTCAAAATATTCATCCTACCCAAAAAATCGAGAAATAACTATTCAAACTACCGAAAAATACTCTTTAAGTAGTAAAATTATCCAAAATTAGATAAAAATTCGGGTTATTTCGGATACCCATTTGGATTCCGTTCGAATTCAAGTATTATTCTATATCTCAAATACTTAGACTTAAACCCATTCAGATATTTTTTTTAGAATCGGTTTGGATCAAAATTGGATTTTTTGAATCGGTTCGAATTTCGGTTTTCGGGTAAATTCCTGGGCCTAGGAAATGTCATGAAACCCCTGAATTGTTATTTGTTAAACTGATGAATAAGACTCCCCCCGGTTTTAACTTTCATTCAGGGCCATTAGTCTAATAAACCTACAAGCATCAACATGTTGCGTCTACGTACCTCTAGATCTCGGACCATCGTTTGAAATGGATCTACAGAAACTCCGTTGCTCGTCGTACTCCGGTTTCTACAATCTTGGTCCGGCCCAAGAATCTCACCCGGAGAACTGGAACTATGGAATCGCACTAAAGTACAAGTTCAACGTGTTCGATGAGTACCCTGTCGTGTGTGGTGGCTGCGAACGTAGTAACGGTGCTTGTGGATACAACACTCAGACTAGCTCATTCGTTTGCAATTGTCCCGGTGGAATCAATACGACATCAGATTGCTTCTTCCTTTATAATTCCGGTTCTATTGTTCTTCCTTGGTTCTCAAGTAAGCACCATATGTTACTATTTCACAGATTATCTTTAGCTATTACTTCTTTCTTCCCAATCAAATTTCGTTTTAGACAAAAATGTTTAATTAAAAATGGATTCAATTACATATTTGACTTGCATAATATTCTTCAAAATTTAGCAGGAGAATGGGTGGTGATGTACCCTTTGGCATGGCTTGTTTTTTGTAAAGTGATGATGAGTCTGCTTTAAAAGGTTCTCTCGCGTTGTTAGTCAATTCAATTGGAGAGCATCAAAGGATGGAGTGGTTCGAAGAGAGCTTAACACAGATGGAATATTTGCTTCTTCTTTCTTTAACTTTGTTGTGATATATGCAAAGTTTAAGCCAAAAAAAAAAAAAAATTGTTGTGATATAAGATTCTGTATTGGTTCTCTTCTCCCTTTGCGATATTATTTTAAGTCCATATCTTATTTATCAACTTTCCAGCTCGTAAGGAATCAATCAATTAACTTACTATAATGCTAAAGAACTTGATACTAATGATGAGGGTATTAGTCAACTCGCAGAGATTATTATTTTAAGTTGTAAAAGTTTATTAATTCTTGAAAACTGAAAATCATACTTGTAAAAGTGGAAATATTAATGCTATAGTGTTAGAAAAGTATATTACTTTTTACTTTATAATCAAATGCAAAAGTTTATTATCGCCATATCGCCACTTGAATTTAACAAATTTCTAGGTTCTTAGAGCGTGTCCAGCCGTGAGACTCGAGGTGCGTATCTTAAAAACATTTTTTATTATTATTTTTTTTTTTTTTTTTACAAATGCCAAAAAAAAAAAAAAAAAAAAAAAAAAAAAACCGACCAACCGGAATCTGACACGTGGCGAGACGGACACAAGATGCGTCTCTTATTTAAGAGATTTTGGACACCGTATGTTAAAAAAAATGTGGGCCCCACGTGGGACCCACATTATTTTATTATTTTTTTTTGCTAAGAGACGCCTACGGTCTCACCGCTGGACTTGGCCTTAGGTTAGGGCTAATTAATTACTTGGATCGTAAGAAACAGAGCTAGGGCAAGTTTCACATAAAGTAACAGATACCACTAATACAGAAACCCAGCATACGAAAAAAAACATAAATCTAGAAAATTATAAGGATACAACAAAAGCCGTAAGAAAAAGAAACGTATACAAGAAACACACAACAAGAGTAGGACGCTATTTCTTACAGACCAATTCCAACAGGATTTTAACACAGTGATGAGACCTTAAACTTCATCCTGATCTTCATCCCCAAGCTTATATGAGCTAAAATGTTCAACCCGAAACTTCCACTCGCCTTTCACAGGATCAAACGACACAAACTCAGCACCTTGTTCCTCAGCTTTCCTCTTAAGCATCATCTTATACTTCTCCACTCTCTCTCCTTCAGTAAACTGTTTCCCTGTCTTCTTATCAACACATTTTATATTCAACAATGTTACCTCCGCCGGTTTATTCAACCCTTGCCCAACCGCAGGTTTCTTGCTCTCGTCCATGTATACAATCACTTCCCTGTTATTGAACTGAACCAGAGATTCCAAGTCTAGTCTACGAACATCTGTCTCTCCCATGAACTTTATGCTCCCATAACCGTGTCGTCCCACTACAAAGTCTTTAACCCGCCTGCAATAACCAGGATCAGCTCTTTCCTTAGCCGCTAGTTCCTGGATTCGTGGCTCGGTGAAATAATCCGGTTGGCGTAGCTTTGGCATTAGAGCCTCGATATCTGCACCGTGTTCGTAAACAATTGCGGCTTCTCCGGCTCTGTGTCCGCCTAGTGTTCTGTAAGGACGGTCTTTCTCCCCAGCGTGATCTGTGCTTGTTGTGCCGTTTGATTTCTTGTTTGTATTGACAGATGGATGGGTTCTTCTTTCTTCAGCAGAACCAAGTTCTCCGTTACCATTTTCTGTGAATATTGTCCGGCAGGTTAGTCAGAGAATGGTCCAAACATGGTTACATGGCAACACGTAATAAAGCATTTTTTTAACATATCTATATTTTATATACTCACTGTCATGGTTTGCTGCATCAGTAGCTACTTCTGGACTCTTCCCTGAAATTTACAGAAATATTGTCAGAAAGAACCAGAAATTGTTGACCTCGGTACCTTTTTCGTGTAAATACTTTTACTCACACGCAGAGCAATCAAGTTTCAAAAGAATAACAACGCATGAACAAGAAAACGTGCTCTTATGAGAGTGCTAAAGAGTAATAAATGGAAGTAAATTAGACAAGAGTCTCAAAAAGATTTCTCTCTACTGAAAACTTGAAAGCAGGACTCCAATCTATGCGATAAGCAGAGGAATGGAGAATAGGAGGCTTACCATTGTCATGTACAGGAGCAGTCGGGTGGTCTTTTGGGATTGTAGATTTGTCTCTTGAAGACCACTGTTGAATTGGGCGTATAACTAGAGCTCTAGGGTTCTCCCTTGGAATGAAAAGAGCATCCGCCTTTGGATTACTTGAGGTCTCCTCGTCATCAGTGAAAAATGGAACCTACAACGACCATTTTAAGATTTAAACATGTATAATGAATCTTAGTACCAAAAATTAAGAATGAGTAAAATATAGTGTGAGCAAAAATTCACAAGACAGAAGCATGCCTTTGGACCATTGTCGCCAGGACGGTACTTTCTTGCCGGCAACCTGACCCGCCTTTGTAAAAGGTGTCGAGAAGTCAGAAGAGATGATATTCTAACAGGAGCAGGTTTGTCAACAACCTGACAGGAGAAAGAAACAATAGGAACAAAGAGGAATTGAATAGAGAAATTTCGAGGTATGGAGATAAAAATATGCAGAGAATGAACAAAATAAACTATTATACTGAATGGTAAGCATAAGATGACAAAGTTAATTTAGAAATTAATAAATCAAATTCCATTAGTAAGTTGATATTAGTTTTGAGTTGAAATTTTAATTTATGAATTCAATGTCGAAAATTCAATTCAAGTATTTAGTTATTAACAATAACTAAAATTAATATTATGTAATAATTTATTTTCTCGTCTTTATTTCTCTTCAATTGTGATGAGGGACAATTTTGTTATAAGATTCTTAGTAGAAAGAGGAATGTTAGAGGCATTTTGTGAGATTATTTCTAAATGGTGAAAATTTTGAGGAACAAAGAGGAATAACATATTCCTCCTCATTCTTTTCTTCAAAAATTGGTCACCAATTGGAAACCATAATGATTAAGAACCAAGGAATGATCAAACAATTCCATTTCTTTAAACTTCAAGATACAAGTGGAAGAACTGAATGTCTAACACAGGGCTTTACTAGAAGGAACATCAAAGCAGCTAAACGTAGACTAATTGGTTATATTCAGGAAAGAGTTAAAAAGAAAATTGCACGGTCTGGGTGTTGCAGAAGGAAGAGTAGGCTTACAGGCATGCTGGAGATTCCATATTGAATCGAAGGTGAGTTTCCACTTTGATTTATTGAAATCTGAGGCATAGCAGGAAGTGTTCCAAATGGATTTGTAACAGCAACCGGTTGCAACACAACAGAGCTCGGTTGAGCAGGCCTGTAAAAAACAAAAAAAAATTGAAGCTCCAATAGAGCAAAACAAAATTCCTGCAAGGACTAATGTCAGAAAGACCATACGTTTGCCCGAAGTTTCCTTGACCAAAAAATCCCAGTCCACCAGCATTCCCAGTTGCATTAGCTTTAGACCATGAATATACAAGAGTTAGCCTCTAGAAATCAGATGATAACGTCAGTGACTTGGTCGAGAGATGTACCTGCTTGTGTTTGACCGAAGTTGTTGAAACCAAAACCATTTGACGCTTGACCTGGCTGAGCTTGTTGAAATGGTGTCATACCAGCAGGCTACAGAAATAATCGAAAAATTAGAAGGCCTAAATCAGATCAAAAGGGAAGTGCAGGTGCGGGTGTCAAACTGTCAATGACGAGAAGCAAAGGAACTACTAACTGAGAAGAGAACAGGCATCATCAAAGGGAATTGGAAAGAAAAAAGTGCTTGGGCACTTCATAACGAATAGGAAAGAAATATCACCATTGTTTGTCCAAAGGGAGAGCTGCTAGACGTAGTTAACGTTGAAGAACTTGAAAACATGTTGCCAAATCCAGTGGATGGTTTATTGAAGATGTTAGTTTGGCCAAATGCAGGAGCACTACTCTGTCCGAATTGTCCAAAAGCAGAACCAGTCTGTCCAAATGCAGAACCAGTCTGTCCAAATGCAGAACCAGTCTGCCCGGAGGGGTTTGAGCTGAACAAAGTAGACGATTGAGTGTTGCCAAATGCTGGAGTTGCCCCCTGAAGAGGAGCTGAACCAAATATTGATGGAGAAGAGCCAAATCCAGGAGTGCTTGACGAACCAAACAACGGTGATGAGGTCGTTGTTCCAAAAGCGGAGGATGATCCAAAAACGGATGTGCTGTTTGATGACGTTGACCCAAAGAGATTGGATGAAGACGTTACACCAAAGGGCGAGGAACCAAAATTTGAAGTAGCCGCTCCAAAACCCGAACTGGCAATTGTTGGGGTTTGAGGGGCAAAAGGGTTGGTAGATGTTGAGCTCGAAAAAGGGTTTGACGGATTTGCTGGTGTCTGACCAAACGCCGGAGATGGAGAAAAAGGATTTGGCTGAGCAGTTGATACACCAAATCCAGTATTTCCAGGAGACTGGCCAGCAGGAAGTGGTCCACCTGAAAATTGTCAGTGTAGAGAACCAATATTTGTTAGAAAATGAAATATAGCGTTAAGCAGATGTAATACAAGATTTGTTTGAACAAGTGTACCTTTATCTCCTCGTTGGTAGTCTTCCCACCTTAGTTCCTCATGGCTTTTATCTTTGTATGCCGGCATGGCAGAAATAGATTCCAGCTTTCCAGCAGGTGTACCACTGCCTGTCTCTGCCTCAACTGTCGGTGTGTAAGGCACGGCTCGACTGCCACCCTGTTGTTGACCACCGAAAGGTGATTGGCCAAAACCAGAACCCCCAAATGTTGGGGTTGAAGCCTGCGCGCCTGCAAAACAAATCATGCAAACATATTTCTTCATCCTATATTCAAATGACTAACACAACAATCAGTTTGGACATGCTAAAGGGAGAACCTTGGCCACCAAAGGGAGATGGTGTAGAGCCAAATGCGCTGCTGCCAAACGCTGATGCGGACTGGCCAAAAGCTGGGGAGGAGCCAAAACTGAAGGATGAGGTATTTGATGCACCAAAAGCAGGAGTACTGGATGCCCCAAAGGCAGGAGTACTGGATGCCCCAAAGGCAGGATTGCTTGATGAACCAAAGGCAGGAGCGCCTGATGCACCAAAAGCAGAAGAGGCTGATGCACCAAAAGCAGGTGTGCTAGAAGCTCCAAAAGCACCTCCAGAACCAAAGCCAGTGTTGCCAAACGTGTTGCTACCAAAGGCTGGAGTCGGTGAACTGCCAAATGCAGGTGTGCTTGGGGCGCCAAAGGAAGGTTGGTTTGAGGCACCGAAGGCAGGCGTGCTTGTGGCACCAAAGGCAGGCGTGCTCGATGCACCAAAGGAGGGTGTGCTTGTGGCGCCGAAGGAAGGCGTGCTTGATGCACCAAAGGCAGGTGTGTTCGTTGCACCAAAAGGTGTGGATGAACCAAAAGTGCTGTTTCCAAAGGCAGGTTGCGATTGCTGAGCTGTGCTTCCAAAAGGATTTGACTGAGGCGTTGAAAATCCCGGAGGCTTCTGCCCAAAACCAGAAGACCCTGAAAGAAGAACAAATAAATTAGCTTAGTCCCCAAAAGCAAATGTAAACTGAAAACATGGACTAATCAATAACACCTTCACAAAAGAAAGGAAAACAACAAAGAAATTAGGAGCCAATATCTAGAAAATCTAGTATAAAGAGAACCCCAAAAAAGTGAACAGTTCAAAGAAGTTCAAGAATAATAAATATGGTATTCTACAAACCACAAAACTTTGATAGTGTGCACTGAAACAAACCGCGCAATATCAAAACCATTAACCAAGGCTAATTCTTAAACCTACCAATATAGAATGCAAGAGACCAACTCCACAGGCGTCCATATATCCATGATGTTAAAGGCAGAAATACATTCATATCCAGCAAATCAATGAGATATGACAAGCAATGCGATGAAAGACATAAAAGGTACTTACCACCAAAAGGGGAAGATGCTTGAGATGCTCCAAAGGTCGGAGTGGAATTCCCAAATGCTGGTGATGAAGAAGCTCCAAAAGTTGTGGTGGAGCCGAATGGAGAGGAGGCTTGAGGTGCACCAAACACACCGGTTGAAGTGCCACCAAATATTGAACTCCCTGTCTGTGCACCAAATGGTGCAGACGTGCCAAATGGTGTTGCTGGAGCGAAGGGATTATTATTACTTGTATTGCTGGTCTGACCAAACAAAGATTGAGACCCAAATGGGCTGCTACCAGATGACTGTCCGAAAGCTATTAGAACAATATTTCAGAAGGTCAGTTTCCTCTTAAAGCATTACAAAAGAAATAATGTAGTAAAAAAACTTTAAAAGTAATAACGAAATAGAAGGCTATAGAAACCAACAAGTAAATATAATATCATATCACTTACGATTAGAATTAGATGATCCAAACATCTTCCTCTGTAGTTTCACAACGCAGGGCCAAGCCAAAAGAAAATTATATTATCTTGTAGCTGGTAAAAGGGGGAAAAACTATTAGGAAAATATAACAACAGAACTAAATGCACATAAGCAACACCATGTCGGTGAAAGATGGTTTTATAATACAAACAGAAATACATCCAATCATACTAGAATTCAGTATCCCCATGATCTGAAGTCATTTCAAGTTGGTTCAAGCGTGGGGAGAACCGAATAAAAAATTACAGAACCCCCGAAGGAGTAAGTTATACATTACACACCAATCAGCTGGGGACATGCATAATAAGCTGGTATGACTGAGAGATGACGAACCTCTAAACTTATTAACAACTCACAGATGAATTCAGCGATAACAACTCACAGATGAATTCAGCGATAACAAATCTCTAAACAATTGAACAAGGCAACATCACAAATAGAAATCAGCAACTCAGAAATTGACTATACAAACGAAGCCGAGACTAATAGCGGATACAAAATTCAGAGAAGAACGAGCAATCCAACAATAAAATCAAACATGGAAGCAATCGAAATGTTACTTCACCAAAGAAGGAAGAACACGGATGTAACAAGAGACGAACACGTTCTTCGATCAATGAAACTTGCCTCAATAATATCCAACGACAGTCAAAGAGGCCAACAGCGGAAGCTCCGATCGTCAAACTTGTCTGCGTGGAAGAAATTAGGGTTCGGGAAACGATTAGGTTCAGCGTCGAATCAAATATGGAGCAAACAAAATTAGGAGGAATGGAACCTGAAAAGGAAGAGCTCGATCTGAAACCGAGTAAGTAAGGAGCAATCTCGCCGGAATCGAAAGTGCGACAGCAGCTTGCCGGAGCAACGAAAGGCGAAGATTCAATGCC
The DNA here is from genome assembly GCA_030180135.1 of Orychophragmus violaceus. Classification (NCBI taxonomy): domain Eukaryota; kingdom Viridiplantae; phylum Streptophyta; class Magnoliopsida; order Brassicales; family Brassicaceae; genus Orychophragmus; species Orychophragmus violaceus. The sequence continues at coordinate 3,814,841 of CM058230.1, forward strand.
TTTGTATTTGTTTGAGACGGACTTCGACCTGCTTGCGAGTCTAATTGCTGAATTATTCGTTTTAAGTAATACGATAAAATGCGATTATTTATTATATCTACTTGAATTATTAGTTTTCGATATTTTCTGTCTAGTTGAAAATTCATATAAGACGTGTATATTAATTACTAATGGGAGTTACTGTCAAAAAGAATAATTAAAAACATCGATTAAAGAGGGATAGTCTTTTTTCTTTAGTTTGTATCTTGTTGACAAAAAAAATAAAAATAATTAAAAACATATTCATGTCAAAAGATATAAGGTGCCAATTTCTTTGTATAAGAGAACTCATCATTATGATATTATTGATAATTTTATATTTTAGTAATTCATACTTAATTGTATGTTGAATGTATTAGTGTGATTTTATTTTCAGTTTAAATAACAAATGCTTGTAGATTTAAGAATTTAATTATTTCAACCATTGTTATTGTTTAAAAATGTTTTATAACCATGCTTTGTTTAGGGCATCTCCAAGTCTATTCCATTTTCCACTCCAAAATGGGATTTGGAGTAAAATCTTCTCCAATCCCACTCCATTTTCCACTCCAAAATGGAGTAATGGGTGAGATTACTCCATATTTGGAGTAACTCCATTTTCCACTCCATTTTGGAGTGGAATTTTTTTATTTACAAAGTGGTCCTTTTGAGTATTAAATCTTTTAAATTTCTAACTTTTATGAATATAATAATAATTATTATTTAAAAATATATGTTTATATTTTTCAGTAACAGTTATAATTATTTTTCAACATTATAAACTAAAAAATTATTATTTTAATATTATTTTATTAATCATAAAAACTATAAAGTGAAATTATTTTATAAGTTATGAAAATTTTATGAAAAATAAAATATATAGGATTAATTTGTAAATTTTATAACTTGGACAAAAAAAACAAAATAGAAAAGAATCTATATAGAAAATTTCATTGATGGAATAGAAAATGGAGTGATACATTGGAGTAAAACACTACTCCATTTTGCAGTTACTCCATTTTGGAGTGAAAAATGGAGTTATATATTGGAGATGGTCTTAGGTATGGGACTCGCATAAATTTTATCTCAATACTACAACAATGGTTGGATTTTTGTGATACGACCCACCATGTTGGACCTGCGTTAGGCCCATTTATATAAATATTTGACAAAAGCTGCGTCGTTCTTTGAATCTAAACTAGGATTTTCTCTCTGTTCCTTCTCCTCTTCTCTCTCACGGCAAATCACAAAACTCCAACGCCAAACATGGATTCTAATCCAAGCTTGACGTGGAGTAACAATTTGACTGTAATATAGTGAAGAAATATAATCATTCAAAGCCTTTACCAACGACGTATCTGATCTCCGGCAGCGATTCTCGGGATGGTCGGAAACTGCAAATCCACAAACCACAAAGGTTATATCTACGGCGGTTGTTGATGCCAGCGCTGTCATTGAAGGACACCAGAGCATGACCAAATTCTCCGATGAATTCATAACAGTCCCTCAATATCTCTAAGAGATTCATTACCAAATCCTGGCCGTCGTCTCACCTTCATTCCCTAGTTCACGATCGAGACCAGGGAGCCTTCTCAAGTACGTATCTCTAGAAGATGAAAATGAGATCTATCATGAGGCGGGCAATTTTGTAAATCAAGATGACGTAAGTTGAATTAAAGTCTCGAAATTTTGCATATATTCACTTGAAAATCATCACCCTTTTTGTGTTCTTGGTGTTCTACAGGGATGCTTTTATATTTGTATGTGGTTTTCAAAGGAGGACAAAAAATGTTGTCAAGTCATAGAGGTTCTTGAGTTAACTGATGATAGTTCACAAAATCAATCCCATTAAGCCTGACGCAACACAGAATCTGCTCCGGTAGCTCCTCTGGTTTGTTACCCTGTTCATCATACATACAAATCCTCAACATAACGAATATTATCAATCCATAACAAATCATTTGCTTGTAATAAAATCTACCTGAATTGTGAGGCCAACATCAAGAACACAGATCTTGAGTCTGTCTATGAATGCTTCAAACCCTTTTCGAGATATATAACCGAATCTATGCATATCAATATCAATCTCAAAGTAATTTTCACCCTACAAAAGAGTAAAATTTTCAAGTCCATTAGTTTACTAAGCATATTCCTAATCAAGAAGAATACTTAAAAGAGTTTTGGTCTCACCGAGTAGAATTCATGCTGCGGACGCGAAAGAACAGGCTTCTCATTGTAAGCCTGCATCAGCTTCTTCTCTGGACCACTCAAATGAAGATCATCTACGTTAGCAACACGTCCCAATATCTTAAGCCGTTCTCTGAAAGGAGCGGTTGTATCCATAGGAAAGCCTTTAACTTTCTCAACCTCATCATCTATTAATCTCTGCGCCAATAAACCAACAAAAGACTCAATACAAAGAGCATAGATGAAACTAACCGGACTCAAGCTTTACACTTACCTGAATGCTTTCTTGAAAATGAAGCGGAAGTTCCTTTGAATAATTATCAGAAAGTTTGAAGTATAAAACAATATTCATTCCTTCTCCATCAGATTCACCTTGAAAGATTGTTGTTGGATACAATGGAATCTGTTTAGACAAAGAGTAAACAATCATGGGACATTCCAGACATAAGACAATAAACCGACCAAACTAGATGGTACCTGAACATTAACAACAAGGATAGATGGGAGTGTTGTGGATGTGGTAGTAACAGGAAGCTTGACATATTGTGCAACATGGTTTATCTTACGTTCCGACAAGTAAACATCAACACCAAAAGGGTTATACGCAGCATGGCTAGGTCCAACCTCTTTCTTCTTATCCTTTAAATAAGTTTTGCCACGAACCCTAAAGCTATTTGGCTCGATAGTTGACCAACAATCTAACATTTTCTTGTCGATTGGACAGAAAGGAACCTGAGAACCAGCTATTGGTCTCTTCAACTGCAATTTAGACAGAACTGCAAACAAGTTTCAAGACAGAAAGTTAAGTTCTTGATTTGTCATCAACATGTTAAATTCAGTGAATCTAATATACTTACACAAGGCTCCTGAAGCATGACCTTCTCTCCATTTATAAGATAGTTTAAGAGAAGCTTTTTTCCTAGAACTTGGAGGGCTAGAGCTAAGAGACCTTCTTTTATCAACACAAGGAGGAACAGTAGTTATTGGATTCAGACAAGGTAAACAGTTACTCGGTAAGATCCTGCAGTTCTCCATGAGTCCTCCTTCATCTGCAGATGAATCTATGAAATCTTGCTCCTTTGTGTCGTTTAAGTCACTGTTTGATTTCGATTGAGACATAGCTTCGTTTGAGTTTGAGTTTGAACCAGAGTCTCGTGTTGATGATGTGGTCGTAGAACTCGAGAGTGATGCACGCTCAGACAACACATCTGAAAATGAAAAAAGACAAAACCCTTAAACGAAGATCGATAACTGGAGGAGATGCTTCTATACCTTCATTGACGCTGTGGAAATCATCATCACCATCTGTTTCAAAAGCTACATTGGATTCAAACCAAGCTTCTTCTCCATTTGCTGTTGATGAAAACAGAGGATCAGGGTACATGTTACTTCTCTCCAACATCAATAAAAAACAAAACTTTAACCAAAAAAAAACTCAGAGGAAAACAGAGACCTCTGAAACTGGGATTGGGGAAGTTACGAGGATGATGATCAAGATTGTCGTCAGAGAGACGAGAAGAGGCGGCGGCTCTCTTCCGTTGAAGCTTTCGTCTTTTACGACTCTTCCTTCGTTTACTTGATCTCAGCTTCGATCCCACACAGCTCTTCGGCGTAGACACGCAACCTCCCATCTCTCTCTCTCTCTCTAGATTAGAACTTAGCTACAATCTTCCATAAAAAAATCCAGACTTTATCGACGTTTCTCTCTCTATCTCTGATCAATTTCTTCTAATAGAATCTGTCATCATCGAATCCACTATAAATGAAAAACCCACAAATTTAGATGGAGATTTGAGAAAGAGACAAATTATTTGGTGAAGAAAGGTTCTCTTTTTATTTTTTATTTCCTTATGAAGAACAAGCAAAAACAGAGGAATTAGCACACAATAAACAAATATGATCTTGGCCTTGATTGGTAACCTGCGGAATGGCGGAATCGCGTTTAAAAACGCCATTCCGCAAGAATTTTGTCAATCAAAAAAAATCGCGGAATAGGAGAAAAAAAGCAAAAACGTAAAGTCTGCGTTTTCGCTTAAAAAAATACAAAGAAAAATTCATTAAGTGGAAAAGTGAACTATATGTAGATTATTTGTGGAATCTTAATATTCCGCCATTCCGCAAAACTCATCCAATCATACAAAACTTATTCTACAATTTTTTCCAGCAAATTTTAAATTATTTCCGCAGCTTTATTTTATTTCCACCATTCCGCCATTCCACGAGTGTTACCAATCGAAGCCCTTGTTTTTTGGAGATTCGGAAAGTCAACAAAAATGGGGATAATATCAAAGTGAGAAGTAGTTTAATGAGTTTTGTCTTCGGTGGGTTAAGCAATTCTTTTGTGAATGTCTATTTTTCTCTTTTAATTTCGACCATTGAAAGTAAACCGGCTTCTTAAACCGGGTGTTATTTAGTCGGTAGGACTGGTTTGACCATAACCTTGTTAAATTTCAATTGTTTATTCCTTCTCTCACTAATCAATCATCATATGGAGTTCGGTCTTTCTTTCTTTTTTGTCCACTGGAGTTTGATCATCTATTTATTAGTTTGATATTAATACTACTGGCATACTGCTATGACTATAAATGATGCCACTAATTCGGTCTGGTTTTTTTAGTAATTTGGGTTTAGAAATGTAATGAAATCTTGCAGAAAAAAACCATATGTCATTTCAAAGCTAAAATTGGATTGATTTCCACTTTTAGTTTGAACTTTCAATTAGATTTTTTACAACAAAAAAAAATTCTATTAAATTCTCTCGAGATGATATTAACCATAAATATCAAAGTATCACATAGCATTTAGCAACACTAACATTTATTATAATTCAATATTAATAAATTTAAAAATATTTTGAAAAATAAAAATAAAATGTTTTTAATAACACTATAATTTTATAGAAAATAGTTCCACTATAATTCAATTAAGTTATTTGTTGAATAACCATCTTAGTTTAATGGATTGTGATTTTCTCAAATGCCAACATTCATGGACTACATCTTTACTTGATTACTTGAGGATTAGTTTGAATTTATCAATAGGTTTGGGATACCCAGATTAATCAAAAAATGCCAACAATCAGAAAATAAATATATTGTTGGAAATAAATAAAATTTTATACTATAAATTAAAATAATAAAAAATCTCACATTTGTTGAAATCATACCAACTAATTTTTTTGTATATAAAAAAAATGGTGCATAAGTTAGGTTTTGATGTGACAGTGCCATGCCAGACAGTGTGGCTGTGTGGGTCATGTCTGAGCTACGTTACTTGGCCTTTCTGAATGGTAGAGCTACTACTTAATTTTAAACTTAGCAAAACAAATAACTTGAACACATACTGACCTACATATTAAAAGAAAAATGTATATTGAATTTTGGGTTATATTTGTTTTGGTCAGCAATTCTGGATTATATAAAAGTTTGAATTTCGAGGTAGAATTGCAAGAAGTTTACATAAGAGAAAGATGGTTGGTTGGTCCTTCATTTTACTCTGACATTCTTACAAGTTACAATCTCATTCATATTCATGGACCCGATCTACATCTTACTTTCTTTTCCTTTATATTTTCTCCAATAAATGTTATACAAATGGCAGTATAATTATATTCTAAATTTAATTTGTAAATTTCCAGACTTTCCCTTTTCTCCACCGTATATTTTTCATTTTCATAACAACCATACAAATGGTATGTAATCTAGAAACACGGTCTGTCCATTATGAAATGAAAGATACATTTTCCTCTTTCTTTTTCTTTTTATGTCGACCGAAATATATTCCTTTTTATTCATGTATTTCATTTATTTCAACAATAATTCGCTGTGTAGTTTTTTTTTTTTTTTTGATTAATCTGGGGGTATCTTGAACTTATAGAAGGGCTCAGACTAATCCCCAAGGGGAGATGCAGCCCATGAATAACTATGTAGTTGGATTGTCGTGTTGTGGTAGTGAAAAAAAGAAAAGAAAAGAAGAACAGTAACATTAGTAATGACTATATATGTATCATGAAGAAACATCACACGTGTGGTTGTTCTTAGTTGGCAGAATCTCCTTGTCATTTCGATTTGTTCAGAACTGACGCTTTCATGTTCCACACACGCCTCCCAGACTTTCCACAATCCTTTCAATTTTTTACAAATAAACAACCAAAATATATATCTACAAACGAATAACTATTCACAATCATATATCGTATTTCTTATTTTCTATTTTGTTGACCATTTGATTACGTTAGAAATGTTTTTAAAGTTGGATAACTACTAGTGTTACATTTATTGGCGTCAAACAATTTCAATATCGTATATGTATAATGTACATTAATGTGTGTTATATTTATAAACATAAATGCCAGTCTAAACTAAAAGACATTTTGCTAGTATACGAAAACAGCCACGAGCAAATAATGAAGGCGAAACAACAACGTGTCAGTCTCAAGCATTATAGAGACGAGGGGCCATTGTTGAAGAGCTTTCTCTTGCTTAGGGATTGTCAAATGTCACACAAGTTTTTATATATGCACGGCCCACCATTTGTGCTTATGCATACAAACCAATTACTATGGCTTCGAATGATGACAGCGGTTTAGGCGGTGCGGGATAAGCGGATTAGACGGTGCGGAACGGTTTAAGTGCGTTTTGTATGAAAGAAACGCACTATGCGGAATAAGCGGAACAAGCGGAACACAAAAATGTTTGAATGGTGAAAATAAGTTGTATGCGGTACAAAATAAATGTTTGAATGGTAAATATGACAAAAGTGGTACGGGATATAAGGATATGAAGAATGTGTATTCTTATTCAATTGTAAAGAGTGTACATCGAGTCATATATATAGTTACAGCTTAACAGATTAGTTCCTATATACACGAGGATGTCGATATCACAAGATCTCTTAGAGGAATATCTTGAGTAACAATATTAGATTCCCTCTTATCACCTATATGCCCCCTCAAGATGAGCCGCCTTTGGATAGGCCAATCTTGTCACAGAGTAGTTGATGTCGCGGTCGAGAAAGAGGCTTTGTCAGAGCGTCAGCAAGCTGATCATGAGTAGAGACATGAGTGACACGCAGCTGGCCAGTTTGAACAAGCTTCCGAATAAAATGATAGTTCAAAGCAACATGCTTCATGCGAGAGTGAAAGATGGGATTTGCACTGAGGTATGTCGCGCCGACATTATCACAGTAGATAACCGGCTGTGTTGATGAAGTAAGACCAAGCTCTTTCATAAGATATCCGACCCACATGAGCTCAGATGCAGTGTCTGCTACTGCTTTGTACTCGGCTTCAGTAGAGGACCGAGCCACTGTGTGTTGTTTACGTGAAGCCCAGACAATTGGATGAGCTCCAACGTACACAATGTAAGCGCCAGTAGAGGTGTAATCATCCTTGTTGCCTGCCCAGTCAGCGTCGGAGTATGCGTGAAGTGTGAGTTGATTCTTGCTGCTCAAGAAAATTCCCAGATTACGTGTGCCAGAGAGATATCGGAGAACTCTTTTTGCAGCTTGCCAGTGAAGATCAGTTGGTTTATGCATGAACTGAGAGAGTTTGTTGACTGCATAAGCAACGTCTGGGCGAGTCAGTTGCAAGTACTGAAGACTGCCAATAAGCTTTCGATAATCCGTACCATCCGCTAACAAGGTTCCTGACTCGAGGCGAAGATCGGTGGTGGTCGATAATGGCGTAGCGACTGGATTTGCCGAAGACATATTCATCTTAACCAACAGATCCATGATGTATTTTCGCTGGGTAAGAAGCATACCTGTCTTCGTTCGAGTAGCTTCGACACCAAGAAAATAAGTCAGAGTTTCCAAGTCTTTCAAGGAGAACCTCTTGCTGAGCAGAGAAATAAATCGTTCGACTGTTACTGGATCACTTCCAGTTATGACAATGTCGTCTACGTACACGAGAATGTAGATGGAGATATTGCCAGTGATACAGATGAACAGCGATGCGTCAGATTGAGAATTCACAAAACCAGATTGAAGAAGAAACGTACTTAGTTCCTTATACCAGGCCCGAGGAGCCTGCTTGAGGCCATAAATGGCTTTATGCAGTTTGCAGACATGATCAGGACGGTCAGCATCGATAAACCCAGACGGCTGAGTCATGTAAACGTCCTCCTCAAGCCTGCCTTGGAGAAACGCGTGGTTAACGTCAAGCTGTCTTAGGATCCAACCACGTGAGACCGCGATGCCCAGCACTAATCGAATTGTGGCTGATTTAATAACCGGGCTAAAGGTTTCCTGATAATCCACTCCTTCTCTTTGATGAAAACCCTTTGCCACAAGACGAGCTTTGAACCTCTCAATCTTGCCGTCTGGTAAACGCTTTATTCGAAAAACCCATTTTGTACCAACAAGATTATACTTCGGATTTGGAGGAATGAGAGACCATGTGTGATTCCTCAATTGAGCATTGAATTCCTCTTCAGCTGCATTGCGCCATCGTGCATCTTTCATCGCCTGAATGATGGTGGATGGTTCAGTTTCGGTCTGTGAAACAGAGAGAAGCAGAGCATATTTCTTGTTAGGTTTAACAATATTGTCTTTAAGCCTCGTCACCATGTTATGCGAGTTAGGTAAGTTTCGCCGCGACGGTCTTGAGGGTTCTGTTTGGCGTGGTGCAGTCGGAACAGGCTGAGGTAAGACTGAAACTGTAGGGACACTGGATTGAACCTCAACTGGCGAGATAACCGGTTCAGTCTCGGGAAGAGTAACTGTATGATGATCACCTGCGACTACATCAGAGGGTAAAGTCGGAGGAGTAATCATACCTGGTGAAGTATTCTCAGCTGGGGGCACAATTTGCGGAGGTATGAGTAGCTGGTCCGTGAGATTCTGAACCGGTGGACACCAGTTGGTGCTTGTAGGGAAAATGGCTGAAGAGGAGTTTTCTTGAGCGAGCGTTTTGAATGGAAAATCTTGTTCAAAAAATTGAACATGTCGAGAGGTGAAAATGCGTTTTGAAGATGGATCAAGGCAGAGAAACGCACTTTGCGTTAGAGAATATCCAAGGAAAACGGAAGGACGAGAATGAGCATTTAGCTTGTGATGAGAGTATGGTCTCAGCCATGGATAACATAAACAACCGAATACACGGAGTTTTGTGTAGTTAGGCTGAGTACCAAAGAGCTTGAAGTAAGGTGAAGATAGATCGAGAGTGGTGGTGGGCATTCGGTTGATCAAATATACGGCAGTAGCAAGTGCATACGGCCAGTATGTTTGAGGAACCGAGGCGTGAGATAGTAGAGCAAGGCCAGTTTCAACGATATGGCGATGTCTACGTTCAGCAAACCCATTGTGTTCCGGTGTATGGGGTGGTGTGGTGAGATGAGAAATTCCATTCAAGGCTAGGAAGTCAGCGAGAGCGATGTATTCTCCGCCATTGTCGGAATAAAGAGTGACAATCTTCCTTTTAAATCTGTTTTCGACTAAAGGTTTAAAACGGATGAACACATCTCGAACTTCAGACTTGCGTCTTAACGGATACAACCAAATATAGTGAGTATAGTGATCAGCAAGCAGAAGATAATATTTGTATCCGTCGAGAGAAGTGATCGGCGAACTCCAGACATCTGAAAACAAGATCTCCAGAGGTGCCGATGACTTTATAGAAGAGAGATTAAACGGAAGCTTGTGACTTTTGTGTATGGAACATGAGTTGCAAGGCAAAGGTGACTTTTTATTAGAGATTGGAAGTGAAAAAGTAGAAACAATGTTATTAAGAATAGGAATAGAAGGGTGTCCAAGCCGGGAATGCCATATAGGCAATGTGCTTTTTATTGTAGAAAATGCAAAAACACTTGAATCTTGACGGTTTGGCCATTCATATCCTCCGTTCCTCGACGGTCCTGTTATCAATGATGCCCCCGTGTTGAGATCCTTCACCTGAAATTTGGAAGGAAAAAATTCCACAGAGACATTATTATCATCACACAAGCGATTAACAGAAATTAAGTTCTTAGTGATTTGAGGTACACATAGAACATTCTTGAGTGTTAAAGGCTTTGAGGAAAGGGGTAAGGACGAGTAACCAGTGTGTGTTATCGGTAGTTTGGCGCCATCACCAACCATTACGTCTTCTCCTCCATTGTAAGGCGAGTGAAGAGACATGTTCGCCAGATCAGAAGTGATGTGGTGGGAAGCCCCGGAGTCCATCATCCACGCAGGTGTATCAGCTGGTGACATTAGTGCGTTGTAAGCTTGTGGTCTCCATTGACTGTTTTGTGGCTGAGAAGGTGCACTGTGCGAGAGATTAACCAGTCTGAACAGAGAGCAACGTTGAGCGCTATGGCCTTTGACGCCGCATGCTTGACACTTGCCAAGATAGGGGCGTGAACCACGGTAGCCAGACACGGTCGAGCTGTTGTTGTTGTGAGGTGCACTGTTGTTGTTGCTTCCGTGAGAGGTGTGTCCGGAGTTCTTCCAGTTCCGTGGCTTGTTCTGCACTAAGTGAGCAGATGCAGGGTGCTGCACCGTTGGTGTTACTGTTGTCTGCAGGGAAAGCTCGCGGTTAAGAAGCTTCTCATGAAGCTCAATGAAACTGATCGGGTTGTCCCGGTTTTGAACTTGATCAATTATCGTGCGATAATCATCTGTCAAACCATCAAGGATAGCATCAGTGAGATCTTCGGGATTCATTGGATTTCCTAGAAGTGCAAGAGCATCAGATTTGTTCTTGATGAGACGCATGTACTCATCAATCGAGAGTGACCCTTGAACACATTTCTTCAACTGTTGCTTGAGTTGTTTGATGTGAATCCGGGATGGTTTTGCGTAAGTCGCCGCTAACGTGTTCCATGCTTCAACCGCAGAGGTTGATGTGGTGATGACGGCTTGTAGCGATGTGTCAATCGCACCGATCATCGAGCTGTAGATCAAGGAGTCTTGGCGAACCCAGTAGTCGAGATCTGGATTCGGAGCGACTGGATCAGCAGCTGGTGGTGGTGGTGTACCATCGATGAAGCGAAGGAGATTGTATCCTTTGAGAAGTGCCTTGACTTGAGTGCTCCACGTGAGGTAATTCACTGAGGTAAGCTTGGTAACATTGTTCATGTTGACCGTGAACAGAGGACGATTTGGGTCCTGGGGATTGTTGATAATGATACCGTCGTTGTTCGCCATCAATCGTTGATGAGAAGCCTTACGCTTAAGAGGTTTCGAAAGAAAGAAGAAAAAAAATCACAACCCTAGAGATCTAGAGCTCTGATACCATATAAGGATATGAAGAATGTGTATTCTTATTCAATTGTAAAGAGTGTACATCGAGTCATATATATAGTTACAGCTTAACAGATTAGTTCCTATATACACGAGGATGTCGATATCACAAGATCTCTTAGAGGAATATCTTGAGTAACAATATTAGATTCCCTCTTATCACCTATACGGGATACATATTTGAATAAATATTTGATTAAAAATATTAAAATAATCTACTAAAAACTTAAATTTATTTTATTAAATTTTATTAAATTTGAACTTTGATTATTTTGGCTATTTTAGATATTGTCGTAACAAAATGAATTTTTAGCTTTTAGAAAAAATTAAAACATAATTTCGATTAAATTCTGTTTATTTTTGTTAAATTAGGTTACTTCTGATCGATTCGGTCCGGTTATGTGAAGTGAGATATATATTAAATCTAATATTTGAATAAAATGTAAAAAAAAACTATTCATTGAAAATAGAAATTGATTTTGGTTCAATTCAGCGGATTTCATTTATATCAGTTATTTTATATCTTGACGAAATAAATTGAAATTTTCAAATTTTAGAATTTTTTTTGATTAATTTTAATTTATTTACGGTAAATTCGGCTAGTTTTGAGTAAATATAATTATTTCGGGTTAATTCAGTTTGTTTCGGTTTGATTATTTTCTATAATGGTTTATAATTCAGTGTATCTAATTTAAAATCGGTATAAACTTATTAATTAAAAAAACTAACCGGTCAAACCAAACCAAACCAAATCAATAATTAAACTTAAGTTTTCAACTTTATCAATCTTATCGAAATAAATGAACTAAATAACCATACCATAACTAAACATTAAAACTTGGTTTAATTTGTTAGAATAAAATAAAAATAATATAAAATAATTAATTATTACAAACCACACCCCAAACCACACCAAATTTGGCTCTTATAACATATACATGCGTTTGAGGTGTGGTTCACATACCACACTTGTTATTATTTATTTTTTAAATTAAAAGCTGAAACCACAAATGTTTGTGAATGGTGACAAATATTTAGACCGCTATGCGGTTCGTCATATCCGCACAAAACATTCGCAACCTATATTCAAAACCTATAGAATCTACCTAATTTTATAGTTGAAGCAGACAGATGTATGTATAAAATATCCAGAACGAAGCAATGAGTAGTTTTAAGCTTGGTTCGAAAATTCGCTAGGCGTTGTGCGTGTGGCCGATCCAAACCTAGCGCCTAGAAAAAAAATTGGGGATTTCATAGAGATTAGTCGAGACCCAATTTGAAGGCTATTTAATGTCTTGAAAACATATTAATCAACTATAATTAACTATTTTGATATAATATAGTATTCAAAATTACATTAAACACATAAAACAAATATATCTAAACATGAAACATATAATATTTATTAAATTATGAAATAAGTTAAAATTTCAAAATTTAGATTCAAATTTTTGTTTTCAAAAAAATAATAATAATAAATTAAATTAGATGGTCAGTTAGGCGGAATTAGGCGGTTTAGGTGGAATTATGCGAAACTATGCAGACTTAAACGATCATAAAACCAGCTAACGATTTATTCAACCGATTTGGACAAAATCGGGAAAGAAAAATACTGCATAACACCTAGGCGGATGCGTAGGCGACTAGACGACCGAGTTTTAGAACAAGGGTTTTAAGTAGACATTTTGTTGTATGTGGTTAAAGATCGTTGTATCCAGCGCCTCGTCCTTCCTTCAGCAGTCACTGCGTTTTCTGACTGTTAATTGAGTGATAACTCCAACGTTCGAAACGTACGAACGCAGTGACTGTAAACCTATTTTTTCAATTGTATATAATTGATTAAAGCAGTTTAACCAGCTAAATTATTTTTAAGTTTAACTAGCTAATAAAATGTTTAATAATTGTAAGATGCATTAAATGTAAGGAGTGGAAACTTAACAACGTTCCCAACAAGAACCACCAATTTCACCAACTTCACTCTCTCGTGAAGTGATTGGAAACTTTTACTTGGTGTCTTTAATTAATTTAAGAGCCAACCTATATGAAAATATCGGCTTTGATTGGTTAATTAATAGTGAAAGCGTTAGAGGCATATCACTTTTTTTATTACCAATTATGAAAACGTTATCAAAGCTACAGTCAAAACGGTTATTCTTAGCTTTTTGTTATCGCTTTCGCTAACAGCTTTCACCAACCGCTTTCACTTACAGTTTTGCACTATTCAACCGTTTACCACTTCCGCTAACCGCTAATATAACCGTTCCGCTTTTGGTCACCAAGTGGACGGAAAAACGGCCATTACCCCCATAAACTTATAGGGAAAACAACTTTTCCTACGTGAGTTATTAGACCATACCAAAACCCCCAGAAACTAACATAAAATTTGAATTTACTACACGTAATTTAAAAATGTGGCATAATTCCCCAAATCTGATAACGACGTTAATATTATGTTAACAGAGTTAATAAGCCATTTAACAGAGATATTATAATAAAATATTTTTTTTTTATTAATGGACATTAGCAAAACGACGTCGTACAAGGGGGGATCACAATTAGGTTCTCTGTCACTGTTCTTTCCGTTTCTATGATCCAATGCTCTCTACTTGTAATAGATGTTTTAAGTTTGATGATTGTGTTCCTCATTGATGCCTGATAACGATGATCTGGTAATGGATCAAATGAATAAGAGCCCAATTGTGAGACGTAGAATCTTAGGTTCATAGAATTTTCTGGGTTTTTCGTTGAAGAAACTCCTGCAAATTCGTGCCTTTCCTGCATTTTGATTATGTTCTCCGTTGAGTCTTTGCTGCCCATCATTTGGTTAGTTCAAAAGTTTATAATCCATTTGAAAAATCGTGCCTTTGGATGCATTTCGCATTCAGTTTTTCCAATTTATGCTGCCCCTTTTCTTGTTCGATCCGATTTGACATGAAATATATGCTTTATTCGTAGAAGAAAGCATGGATCCATCTGAAATGAGATACTTAGAAGAGGACTATTTACGGGACTGTCGTGGCAATTGGTGTTGAAAAATTGGTGCAGAACTATAGAACCAGTTCAATGGTGCTATGGGTGGTTGGTTGTTGGAGCCTCTGTTCTTGGCTATAAAGGTAATGTTTCTGACTCGTTATTACTTGGTTGTCAACATAGAACTAGTGTATCGATGATTCAGTTACGTAGAATTTAGGATCAGAGTTTTGGATTGGATACGATGTTTGAATTATCTGCTAGGTTGCTGCATTCGTCTGTGATCCATAGGTTTCAGTAGCTCTCTCATATAAACGGAAAGAACAGTGACAGAGACAACCTAATTGCGATTCCCCCTGGACGACGTCGTTTTGCTAATGTCCATTAATAAAAAAATTATTTTTATTTTAATATCTTTGTTAAACGGCTTATCAACTTTGTTGTTAACAGAATATTAACGTCGTTATCGGATTTGGGGAATTAGGCCGCATTTTTAAATTACATGTAGTAAATTCAAATTTTATGTTAGTTTATGGAGGTTTTGGCATGATCTGATAATTCATGTATGAAAAGCTGTTTCCTTTGTAAGTTCATGGGGGTAATAGCCTTTTCCCCCAGGTGGACTCATCATATTCTGCTTAAAAGTTTATTATTTCAGTTTCCCTATGTGTAAGATCTCAACTCGGTCTATCCAAAGATAGAAAGAGTTTTAGGGTTTGTAAATTAGGGATTCTAAAAGAAGAATTTAGGAACGCGGTGAGATTTGGGAATTTAAGGTTTAAAGTCGGTGTTTCCGAGGTGGAAGCCGGTAAAGAATGTTATGAAAGTCGCCGGAGAGAATTTTAGGTTAAAGTCGCTCTAAAAGTCTCTCAAGCCGAAAAGTAATAAGAAAAGCGTGTCCTTTCATTGATTCACAAGGTCCCCTTAAATAGGGTTACAAGTCGGTTTAGAATAAAAGGAAAACAGGAGATATCTACGAATATTTCCTAATATCCCGATTCTACCGGGATATGGAATATTTCCATATTATTGATGTCGGCGAGCCGTCTTGGTCTTCTTGATCGAACACCCTCCAAAACCCTAATGTAAGCCGGTTGCTCCAAGTCCGGTTTAACCTAAGTTTTACCGTCTTGGGCCTTTTACCGACTTTCCATTGCTGGGCCGACCTATACTCATGAATAGGCCTTTTTTAGGAAAGTGCTAATATTGACTCCAACAATAAGCCCCCCCCCCAGTGTGGCGATTTATCTTTAAGTCGGCAATACGAAAACAGCCCATGGTTTGAGAAATGATTTTGTCGGCCCATATTCTTGCAATGGCAAGCCCTTTCTCCAGCCCAGAACGAAAATAAGCGAACCAGATTATGGATAAAAATCGATTCGGTTCAATCCAGAACCATATCAATTTTGACCTTAACCGGCCGAGGGGCGTGGGAATCAAAGCGCCGCCTAGGTCATAATTGCTATAGGCGCAGGAAACGAGGCAACGCTTCGATACCTTCATCTCTGCCTATATATTCCCATTTCATTCCTCATTTCTTCATTTCTGCTCTCGCGAAGAAGATTTAAGGTAATTTCTCGCTCACCACCGGTTTTTGTTTTTCCGATTAACTTTCCGGCGTCGTCCAGTCGTTGGTTCTTAGGACTAGATTCGTTTTATCCTTTCTGTTTAAAATATGTCGCTGGTCCGTTGCTCTGGAAACAAAGATAAGGAAGTCGTCTCCGTGACTTCTGGTTCATCAAGTTATCACGATACTCCATCCAGCTCGTCATCGGCGACCACATCTTCCGACTTGAGAGATCATCCCGGCTATCGTGCAGCTGAGGAATTCATCTATCGCCGAGAACTTTCTCGCGAAATTAATGCTGTAGAGAAATCGGGTCCAGATGAAATTCAAATTCCGCAGCTCCGAGACTCGGATCCTGAGAGTTGTAGTGAGGAAGTCGACATCGAGAAGGTTGATCCTGTTGTCGCTGGTAGTACTGTCGCTTCCTCCAAGATGTTCGACAATGTATTCGAAACTTGGTCTGATATGGAGTCGGTCACTTCTACGCTTCGAGGATGTGGAGCAGATCCGAGAGTTAAATTCCTCATCCCCTGTACGCTTGAGCGTCCATGGAATCCTCCGCCGGGTTACATGACGTTGTACGAATCCTATTTTAATAATAGTCACGCCGGAGGTTCTCGACTCTGGCTGCCCCTACCCGATTTGTTGGTTGCTTACTGTCATCGTCGTGAGATCGCAATATCCCAACTGTCGGCTGTCGCGGTCCGGCACATGGTTAGTCTTCTTGTGCTCGGTGCTGAAGCCGATGTAACGATCACTGCTAGCTTTTTTGAGGAAGCGACGTCGATCAATCCCATGTCGGCCACTAGTCCGGGTTGTTTTGCGGTTAAAATGAAGAGTGGCAATCGCGTGGTGATGAATGCTCCGACTAAAATCAACAACTGGCAGAGACATTATTTCTATGTCGAGATGTCTCCCCTGGTTATCTCCGACGAACATAGAGAATTAATCCGGACGTCATGGAATACCGACATTGGTAGATATCGTTCTTGTTTTTGCCGATATTGAAGTGGATGATTTACTCAATTCCGTTATATTTTTGCAGTATACCATCCGTTTTTCAAGCCATATCCGGATCACTTCTTCCCAATCCTTCAGAAGATCCAAGCTCTCGGTCTTCGCAAGTGGTCGGACCTTACCCGTGATCGCATTGGCAAGTGTCTTCCGCGGATTTCCAAAGGTGACTTTTTCTGGATGAAATAACTCGCACAAGTCGATACTTTTCTTATACTAACTTTCATGTCTCCTTCCTTTTTAGTTAAGTGGGATACTAAAACGAAAGTCGCTCCAGAACAGTTAGTCAAGCCAAGGAGAATGGGTAAAGTTAAAAGAATCGATTCTGTGGACTACTCCAAGGAGATTTCCTCCAAACCGTCATCTTCCTCTAAGTCGTCCAACAAGAAGGATAAACTTCTTTCTTCTCAAGGCGGCAATCATCCCGCTGCTGGTATGACGTCGACCGCCCCAGTGGCGGATTGTTCTAATCTCCCTCCCAAGGTCCCTACGAAGAAAAGGCCTGCAGAGGATAAGCCGGCTCAGGAGAGATCGGCAAAGAAAACATCCCAGACGAACAAGCCGGCTGAGGATGCTCCGGCTGTGGCAACGGCTTCTGGTGAGCCTATCAAGGAAAAGGATCCATGGAAGCGTTTCTATAAATTTAAGGGAACCATCTCCGATTCGTCCGGCCGGTCCAAACCTTTTGAATCCAACAAGGAGCTCGTCCTGGCGCGACCGAGGCGCGAAGTGAAAGAAGGGGAAGTCCGCCCTTCTATTCACAATTTCGCTTATCAGTACGAGAGCGAGATCCCTTTCATTAATAATCCCCGGGCCTGCTTCGACATGTTGACGTGCGTGAGAGGGAATGAATCTGATTGGCCGGTCTTGGAGGAGCTGCCTCAATCGGATGCCATTGTTCGGCTGAAACATGCCGAAGCTACAGTAAGTCCCATATTCCTTTTCTATATTGATTGTCGCGTTTGCTTGCTAAGATGACACACATTTTTTTTGTTGTTGTCAGATGATTGCGGCTTCCAACCGCGTGGCCTTGGAGAGTTCCTGGGCTCAAAAGAAGATGGCTGATGCGGTCACAAAGCGGGATGATCTCCTCAAGAAGATCAAAGAGGAGAAGAAGACGCTGCAGGAGAACAACCGCGTTCTTGAAGGTAAACTTAAGCAGGCCGAAGAGAAATCTAAAGCCGACTTTCTCAAGTTCGAATCGGACCAACAGAAACTGCAGAAATCCTGCCTCGACTTGGTTTGTAAAGAGAGGGAGAGGGTAGAAGCCGCCGTCCGGACGAAGGCGCAGACCCATTTTGACCTCATCCAGCGTTTTATTAAGGATCAAGAAGGCGCTGTCGCCATTCAAGTTAAACAGGCTCAGATTTCTGGTCTCAAAAAATGCCTGATAAAACTTAGTGAACAAGGTGTGCAGATTCCTCAGTCCGTCTTAGATCAGGTTGCCGCGGACGAGATTGCAGCTGACGCGGAATTGGACGAAATGAATGTCGTGACTAAGGAGGAGCTCACGTTCATCCTTTCTCCAGTCAGCCATCCCCTTCTCAACCGTTCTCGAGACTCGCCTCCTCCCGTTCCATCGAACGTTGATCAGTTTGGGACGAATCGCGGGATAATTCCGGAGGCGGTTCCTGCTGATCTCATCAGGTCCGTCCGTTCAGAGGTTGCATCCTTGGAAGGTGCTTTTAACGAGAAGGACCAGATCGTTGAGAAGGGTAGATCTGGAGAGGTTGATGAAGCTGGGGGGTCGCTGGCTGGCTGAGTCTCTTTTATTTGTAAAATTTTTTTTCTAAGTTTATTTTGGTGTTGTAAACCTACTTTGTTTAAATTAATTTACCTTTTTTAAGTTTTGTTTCGAGCCTCTGATAGTGATTTGAATCAATCTATCCTTCAAAGCTTTCTTGTCAAGACTTAAAATTGGTAAAATATTTAACCAAGTCGGGCTATTGTATTGAAAGTGTTCTGACAAATCTAAACATATAGCGACTTGTAAATTAAGCCGGACCACTGTATTAAGATTGTTCTGACAAATCTCAAACATATAGCGACTTGTAAATTAAGCCGGACCACTGTATTAAGATTGTTCTGACAAATCTCAAACAGATAGTGACTTATCGATTTATGTGACCGAGTCGTACTACAGTATTAAAACTTGTAGTAACTTTCGTCACTAAGTCGGCTATTGTTCAAAATTATTCTGGATAATTTTTAAACAAGTGGTGGCCTTTAGAATAAGGTGGTTTGCGAGACTAGTGCTCGGCTTTTATTCTTAGGGCGGGAGAATGTGCGATGCTGTGCTCGACTTATTTGTTATCACCCACCGCAAAGAATTTGCGGGACGGATCCCGGCTTTTCCTTACCACGATGTGCACCTCGTGCGCAAGGAAGACCACGCCCCTGGCCAGGAGGCATGATGCTAATGATGCGAGCCGTTTGTTCGTCGGTACTCGGCTTTTTTGCGAGTTGATACTCGACTTTTTGCGAGTTGATACTCGGCTTTTTGCGAGTTGATACTCGGCTTTTTGCGAGTTGATACTCGGCTTTTTGCGAGTTGATACTCGGCTTTTTGCGAGTTGATACTCGGCTTTTTGCGAGTTGATACTCGGCTTTTTGCGAGTTGATATAGTATATTATCAAATATTTGAATGCCAAAGAAAGATTTTACCTGATTTTTGGCTTTGCTTATCTTCCAAGACGGTAAATTATCTGAAAAATAAGGATTTTATTAGATTTGTGACTGTGCCGGTAAAGGCTGCCTACGTATCTCCCGAAGAAGAATCAAGTCACTCGTAGTTCATAGTACATAATCTTTTTTTTTTTTTTTTTTTTTTTTTTTTTTTTTTTTTTTTTTTTTTTTTTTTGGCGACTCGCCGTCTTTAGTGGTACTCCTTCAGGCTTGCCGAGTTCCAGGATCGAGGTAAAGCCTGGCCTTTTGTTGACTCAAGCTCGTAGACTCCTGGTTTGACGACTTTGGTGACTTTGTAGGGTCCTTCCCATTTTGCCCCAAGTTTTCCTGCTCTCCACTCCTTGGTGTTTTCGTACACTTTACGGAGGACGAAGTCACCGACTTGAAAATGGCGTTCCTTGACTTTCTGGTTGTAGTACCGAGCTGCGAGCTGTTGGTAGTTCTGAATCCTGAGTAGGGCTCGATCCCGTTCTTCCTCTAAGGTGTCGAGAGCCTGGATTAGCATTTTTTCATTGATTTCGGTATGGTGCGGCATGAGAGAGCGGCGGAGAGTGTAAATGTTAGCCTCTGCCGGTACCATTGCTTCCACGCCAAAGGCTAAGGAAAATGGGGTGGCTCCTGTTGCACCGCGGGGTGTCGTTCTATGCGACCAGAGGACTCCGTCTAACTCATCTGCCCAAACTCCTTTTTTGTTTTCGAGGCGTTTTTTGATGCCGGCAATGATGGTTTTATTTGTGGCTTCGGCTTGGCCATTCCCCTGAGGATACCTTGGTGTCGACTTGCTAAGGCGTATATCCCACTTCTTGCAGAATCCTTCGAATACTTTCGAGATGAACTGTGAGCCGTTATCTGTGACGATCTCATAAGGTAGCCCAAAACGACATATTATATATTTCCAGACGAAATTTTGAACCTCGACATCGTGGATGGCGACGTAAGCCTTGGCCTCTACCCACTTTGTGAAGTAGTCGGTCATAATGAGCAGAAAACGTCTTTGATTGGATAACGGTAATGGTCCAACGATATCCATTGCCCATCTCATGAATGGGTAAGCCGCAGTTGACGTTGTGAGCAGCTCTGTAGGTCGATGTATGAATGGCGCATGTCGCTGACACTTTTCACACTTGTTAGAATAGGTTTCGCAGTCGGTTATCATAGTCGGCCAATAGTGACCATTCAACTTGATTTTGAGGGCGAGAGATCTGCCCCCGGAGTGGTTTCCGCATGCTCCAGAGTGCGTTTCTTCGAGAACCCGACTTACTTCGTCTCCGTTTATGCATCTGAGGAGGATCTTGTTAGCTGAGTATTTGTAGAGGATACCTTCGAGTATAGTGTACCGCGCGCTTCTGACTTTAAGTCGTCGTGCTTCCCATTTATCTTCTGGGAGCTTCCCTTCCGTCAGGTATGCTCTTATCGGAAGTCGCCAGTCTTTGTTGTCGTCGGTTAGAACAGCGATGAGGTCTACGCCCTTTGCTTGAATATTGTAGCACATGTCGTTTTTATCACTCAGGATTATTTCTTCATTTTCTTCCTGAGTGCTTTCGGGTGGCGGGATGCTTGGCTCGTGGATCGTCTCTACCGGGATCTGTCGACAGAGATTGGGATTAGATGCCAGCGACGCAAGTGCGTCTGCCGGGGCATTCTCCTTTCTTGGTATCTGGACAATGTCGAAAAATTCGAAAGAACTGGTGAGTTCCAACGCCGTCTTTCGATAAGCCTCCATTCGTTCGTTTTTAGCTTCGTAGTCGCCGTTGATCTGGTTGGCTACAAGCATGGAATCACAGTGGGCCAAGAGATGTCGTACTCCGATTTCTCTGGCTAGTCTGAGACCGGCTAACAAAGCTTCGTACTCGGCTGCGTTGTTAGAAGCCGTGAAACCTAGTTTGAATGATTGTTCTAATACCTCGCCGGTTGGTGATATGAGACGTATCCCTATTCCGGCTCCTTTTTTAGATGAAGCCCCGTCCACGAACAGTTTCCAATTTTTGTCTTCTGTCTCGGTACCGACGTCCAATTCAGGTGATAATTCGACAAGGAAATCAGCTATTACCTGCGACTTGGCGGTTGTCCT
Source organism: Orychophragmus violaceus (assembly GCA_030180135.1). Classification (NCBI taxonomy): domain Eukaryota; kingdom Viridiplantae; phylum Streptophyta; class Magnoliopsida; order Brassicales; family Brassicaceae; genus Orychophragmus; species Orychophragmus violaceus. The sequence goes on from CM058230.1 coordinate 3,836,576, forward strand.
GTTCCTGTATTCGATGTCGTACTCGCTTAACTCTATTGCCCACTTGGCTAGACGACCAGATTGCCCCGGGCTATGAAGGACTGTTCGAAGAGGTTGGCTGCTCAATACGGCAATCGGATGTGATTGGAAATACGGTCGTAGTTTTCGTGCCGAGATGACGACTGCGAAAGCTTGTTTTTCCATTGCAGGGTACCTAGTTTCGGCTCCGTTCATCGTTTTGCTGATGTAGAAGATCGGCTTCTGTTCTCCTCGATCTTCCCGAACTAACACGCCGCTCACTGCTGTCGTTGAGACGGCTATGTAAAGCAACAATGTCTCACCATTCTCGGGTTTAGACAGTATCGGTGGATTCGACAAGTAGTCCTTGAGTTGAATGAAGGCTTCCTGACACTTCTCATCCCACACGAATCTTTTATTCCCTCGTAGGAGCTCGTAGAAAGGCAGACATTTATCCGTTGACCGGGATATAAATCTGTTCAAGGCGGCTATGCGGCCAGTGAGGCGTTGTACCTCTCGAGTGTTCTTGGGAGATGGTAAGTCGATAATGGCTGTGATCTGCTTTGGATTAGCTTCTATTCCTCTCTGAGTTACCACGTATCCTAGGAATTCTCCCGATGTTACCCCGAATGTACACTTAGTTGGATTAAGTTTCATGCCGTATCGGTTAAGGATGTTAAAACATTCCTTTAGATGACCGACATGCTGAGAGGCAATCAGGGATTTGACTAGCATGTCGTCGATATAAACTTCCATTGTTGCGCCAAGTTGTCCTGCAAACATCCGGTTTACCAGCCGCTGGTAGGTGGCGCCGGCGTTTTTGAGGCCGAAAGGCATGACTTTGTAGCAATACGTGCCTCGTTCAGTGATGAAGGCCGTCTTTTCTCTGTCGTCTGGGTTCATGAGGATTTTGTTATATCCTGAGAACGCATCCATGAATGATAGCAGTTCGTTCCCGGCCGTCGCCTCAACAAGTCGGTCTATGTGCGGCAGCGGGAAACTATCCTTGGGGCAAGCTTTGTTGAGGTCCGTGAAGTCAACACACACTCTCCACTTCCCATTTTTCTTTTTTACGACCACTGGATTGGCCAGCCAGTCAGGATATTTGACTTCTTGGATTGAACCGGCTTCGAGTAGTTTCTCTACTTCATCATTGACTGCTTTAGCTCTTTCTGGGCCGAGTTTTCGCCTCTTTTGCTTGACTGGCTTGTAGGTCGGATCGACATTCAACTCGTGAGTTGTAATTGTTGGGTTGATACCCTTCATATCCTTCATTGTCCACGCAAACGTTGTAACGTTTTGCTGTAGGAAGGTGATTAGTTCCTCTTTGATGTCGTCCGGTAATCCTGCGCCAATGCCCACACACTTGCTTGCATCTGATTCGTCAATGATGACTTGCTGGATTAGTTCTTTCTCCGGTCCTTTTCTTCCGTGTTCTGTGTTGATCATGCAGGAAGGCACCCTGATCTTATGTTCTCTTGCGAAACACGACCGACTTGCGCTTTGGCATCCTTTGACTGTCTGAATTCCTTTGGGTGTCGGGAATTTCAGACATTGATGGTACGTCGAGGATACCGCCTTCATGCTATATAGCCATGGAGTTCCAAGGATCACGTTATAGATGGTTGGCTTGTCAATGACGTGAAACCTCACCAATCTGTTAACTCCTCCTGCGAAGACAGGCAACTTGATCGTTCCAATCGTGTACGTCGTCTCACTTGTGAACCCGGTGAGCGGCTTGGCCTTTTGCTTGATATCCTCCTCCTTAATGTCCATCTTCTTGAGTGTGTCTAGGAAAATTAAGTCTATCGAACTCCCGGTGTCCACCAGTATTCGAGATACTTGGCAACTTCCGATCAGAAGCTCAACCACCAGTGGGTCGTTATGAGGGTAGTGAGTTCCATAGAGGTCCTGGTCGGTAAAGATGACGGGCGGATCGTCTGATAGGATTGGTTGAGGCGCCTTTTGCGCGGCCAGTGCTAGGCGTTCATAGACCTTGATTGACCGGACCGAATCATTTACGGAGATTAGACCACCCATGATCATGTTGATTCTTCGGATGGTCTTGGGGGTTTCTTCTTCGTCCTCCTCTTCTTCTTCACGGTTACGTTTCAAAGCTATGCTTTTGATACGCCGTGGCGGCTTATCTTGCTTGGGAGCCTGCTCGTCAGCTTTGTCTTCCTTCTTTTCCGACTCTTCCTTCTTCAACCTCTCGATGGCCGCCTTGATTTCCTCATTCGAAAGTCGGGAGTAGAGTGCGTTTCTGAGGTTCCGACATTCAGCTGTGTCGTGTGACGTAGCTTGATGGTATTCGCAGTACTTGTCTCCCGCGGTGGAAGCTGTCTGCTGTGCCTTCTTTGTCTCTTTACCTCTCTTATTCCACGGTTTTGATGACCGGGACTTGTCGGTACCGTCTACCACCATTGTTTTTGCGTTTTTGCTATCGTAGTGCTGTCTGGGTTCTCTTTCTTCCTTCCTGTCTGTTTGTTTACCAGAACCAAACCTCTTTGCCAGTGCGACTTTCTTCTCCTCCAATTCCACGAACTTGTTTGCTCGATGGAGTGCGTCTTCGATGGTTAGTGGCGGGTTGACGACTAAATCTTGGTAGAATGGCGACTCGTGCCAGACGGCGTTTGTCAGGGCTGCGATAGTGAATTTATCCGGTGCCTCAGCTCGCGTCATCACTGCCCTGAACCTCTCTACGAAATTTTTCAAAGTTTCCTTCTTTTCTTGCGTCATTGATATCAGCGCGCTTAGTGAAGTATCTTTGCGAATGTAGGCAAAGTGATGCCTTACGAATGCCCATGTGAGATCCGAGAAGCTGTCAATTGATTTGGAGGGAAGTCGGGAGAACCAGTTCAGCGCGTCCCCTTCCAGGGTTTCGGTGAACAGTTGGCAGAAGCCAATGTCACGCTCCTCATTCGACGAGAACCGCGCCTTTGCTGCCATGATTTTGAACGTTGTGAGATGGGTCGCTGGATCTTTTGTGCCGTCGTACATCGGTAGTCTGAGCTTTTCTCTTTGCCTGATATATGTGTTCGTGATGCGCGAGGTAAAGGGAGTTCTACGAGTTTCCTCGATGATTCGGTCTATCTCGGGTGCGGATCCCTTCACGCCATGGACCTCCCCTTGTAATTCTTTTAGGGTGTCTTTGAGCTCAATCAGTTGTTTTTCGACATGGTTGCGACTTGCTCCGCGAATAGACGCTCCGTGAGTTTTCTCGTACGACATACCTCGCTCGCGGCGATAGTTGTCTCGGTGCGAGCCATTCTCACGTCGCGAATTTCGTCTGTGGTGCACGTCCCGTGTCTGGTGACTGGTATATTCTCCTCTGTCGGGTGAATACCTCTCGTCACTTTCGTTGTTATGTCTCTGACTTTCGCTCCGTTTAGGTCTTTCAGAACCTTCCCTCCGATGTGAGCTCCGCTCGCGAGCATCCTGGTCGCCCTCCTTCCGCGGGTTGCTCCTGGACTCGCTGCTGTGGCTCTGTTCATGGTGGCTTTCCTCAGATGTGCTATAGACCAGTCGTCTAGCGACTTTGTCTTTCACCTTTGAAGGCACCTCTTTCCTGGGTTTTCTCGACCGTTGTCCTGAAAGGATCTTAGCTTGCTCTGTCTGCAGTAGGTCGATTTTCTTTGAGAACGTTTTGATCAAGTCGTTCTGTGACTCGATCTTGGCCATTAGAGTGGCTAAGGTCTTGTCTTGCTCGATCTGAGCTTCTGTTTCGCTGAGTGACGGGGCATGTTTGCCGTCATCCCGAGCTTTGTTCTTGGCGGTGTTTCGCGGCTGCTTGCCGCCTTTGGCAGCCTCATCTTCGTGATCACTCTGGTCGTAATCACTTTCATCATGAATGCTTAGGTCAACCATTGGGTTTTCCGGATCGATTTCTTTCCTGTTTCCCGACATCTCGTTCAGAAATTTCTCTTAGAAATCCCCACAGTCGGCGCCAATTGTAAGATCTCAACTCGGTCTATCCAAAGATAGAAAGAGTTTTAGGGTTTGTAAATTAGGGATTCTAAAAGAAGAATTTAGGAACGCGGTGAGATTTGGGAATTTAAGGTTTAAAGTCGGTGTTTCCGAGGTGGAAGCCGGTAAAGAATGTTATGAAAGTCGCCGGAGAGAATTTTAGGTTAAAGTCGCTCTAAAAGTCTCTCAAGCCGAAAAGTAATAAGAAAAGCGTGTCCTTTCATTGATTCACAAGGTCCCCTTAAATAGGGTTACAAGTCGGTTTAGAATAAAAGGAAAACAGGAGATATCTACGAATATTTCCTAATATCCCGATTCTACCGGGATATGGAATATTTCCATATTATTGATGTCGGCGAGCCGTCTTGGTCTTCTTGATCGAACACCCTCCAAAACCCTAATGTAAGCCGGTTGCTCCAAGTCCGGTTTAACCTAAGTTTTACCGTCTTGGGCCTTTTACCGACTTTCCATTGCTGGGCCGACCTATACTCATGAATAGGCCTTTTTTAGGAAAGTGCTAATATTGACTCCAACACTATGTATTGCTTTCTTGGGATTTATAACGTACCTTTGGAAATCGAATGTGTTAAAAAGGAAAACAAGTCCAGACACCATCATAGATGAAGTAAGTACCACTGAATATAACTTTTAAAGGCCCTTGACTCATCTTCATCTTTAACTTAGAAAGTTTCAATCAATGATCTTAAATCTAGTGGTTAAGTTCTCAAACCTGTCTCGATTCCAAACTTACATTTACAAAAGGTATAAATAACGTTAACACAAACATGGAAAGTCCCGTTTCCTTTTTAATTATTTCATTGATCCCCTTTTCAATCAACTCCGTGTAGATGTCCATACCATTTTGTTTTTTGCTCTTACTTTTTTTTTTCGGTCAGCATTTAGTTTATTTACATAAATTGATAAATGTTGGATAGTTGGATTCAACGATGAAATTTTATGGTGGACCATCTGTGCCAGCTTGATGTTCCCAATAATCTTAATTGTTTTTGTTTCTAATGCCCCCTTAAATATACGATGTCATTAGACTACTAATGGTAATTACCATTACACTACTAAACCTAGGTCACTAGCTGTTCAATTGTTTTTGAATAATGCATATTCATTTTTAAAATCAATGTTCATCGTTTTGGTTCATTTTCAATATTAGTCGTTGCAGCAGTAACACATAGATTACAAGCTCTAGTGAATTAAATTTACATATCTCATCCAGGAAGGACAAAAAGGATAGCATGTAAAGGGAAAAGCAGGGCTGACCCTAGACATAGTTATATGAAACATTAGTCTTAGCTCTCTAAATTTTGTAGAAACTAATATACATAGAATTTATGGTCTATAAATTAAAGAAAAAATGTTAAAATTTTATGTTTATAGCCCCACACTCAAGACCGAGCCATAGCGAAGAGTTTACTTTAAGAAAACAAAAAATTGAGGAACTCGTATTTCATTTTAAATCTCTATGAAAATGTAAAGAAAAATACCTTTTGTCTACGTCTATTTCATTGCGTGTGAAAGTAGGAAACTCATGTTCTCGTCGTTTATATGACCAGAGTCCCCACCAAACTAACTTTCTTCAAGCTTATTGATTGATATACATCCACATATGTGGTCAATAATTCCCACGGCCAATAGAGAAAATAGAAAGCTATATTCAAATTGTTCAACTCTTATCTTGCACCAAATTTGACGTCTAATAAACATATACAAGTCGTTGCAACATTAACTAAAATGAAAGAACTCAACATAGCTGATGGAAAGCGAGTTAGAAGTAGAACGATCCAGTCATATCAGAGCTCAGTCTCCATATATTTAATGAGGTTTTCATAACTACCACTTGAGACAACACACTATTATGAACATAAACAAGCAAAAGCCAAAAGGTATTACCTGTGCAGTTTGCTGAACCAGTTTCTTCGGTTCTTCAACTCCTGCAAACACTAAAGCATTTGATGAGGTCAAAAGAACGACATAAGAGTATAACTATAAGTGATAACAATCACAAATCTTGATAAGAAACTTTACTCTTATACACGATTCGTTGAGCACTCTGAATCAGGCTGGTTCATCAACTCTTTGCACTTGTCCTGCAAAACACTGACGACTATATTTACTTATAATTTAAAGTTTGGAACTACTTCGTCTCTTAAAATATGAATCAGCTATGACATTATGAGGTTATTCATAAAAATCTGAGGGTAATATGTTCACTAGAGGATATTCAAGTTGATTCCAGAGAGTGGAACCTATCAGTGAATGTAAGCAAGAAACAAAGAGAAAAGTGGCTTCACTTGCCTTGGTGTCAATGTGGTCGTTGTTATTGGTACTCTGCCCATGGCCACTGACAGTGTTATGCTGCAGATACTGGGCTGAATCCAGTTGATGATCAGCATCCTGTATCAAACTGCAGTCTGTGTTTTGGTAATGGCACCGTGGAGGCGCTGATGATTTAACGTTGACTGCAAAAGGAAGTAACCGAAAATCTGCTTATTGCAAAGTTCTAACTGCTCAACGTAATTATCTTCTACCTATGCAGTAAAGCAACTAGATACCCTTCTTTAGCATTCTATTACAAGAAAATTCTTGTTTCAATATTACTTAGACAAACACTGAAGTGTTGTAGAAGAAGTTATGGTTTTTGTTTCTGGAATTTGATACAGCCTACCGGTGATACTTAATTCTATGCAGAGGAAATAACAAGGCTACTAAAGAAGAGACCAGACCTGAGTTTTCTTGGGAACCCATTATAGGAGCTTCACATGCAAGTTCCTCCATTTTGTCAACTGTATCATTGTACCTAGTTCGCCAACCAAAGAGAGATAAGCGTTGATCTGACACTATTATCTATTCAAATTGAGACGGAAAGGCCTCTGAGGTCATCCCAAAGTAGAATCACAAAGAGTAAACATTCACAATATCATGTCATGTTCATTAAGAAAATTGCTGATGCAAACTATCCGCCCTTGGAACAGTATGAAAAAGGTGATTTTACAGACCTGGAATGTGTGTTTCTTTCATTGGCACCTTGTTCGAATGTCAGTATTGATGTGAACACCCTTCTGTCCTGTCATATCAAGATGATGAAAGAAGACTTGGAAGTTACAATTTATTCATTTGAATGTGAAGTTCACTAGACTTTTATCCAAGGATGCAATGTCAGAAAAGGAAAATTTGAATTAATCTCTCACCTCTTCGGCCATAAAGGTGACAGATTCCTGAATCCGCAGTAAAGTCATCTCTAAACTCCTCACTTCAGAATGCAATGCCTAAACATTGGAAGCACTATTCAGAGAGTTTGAGAATGTAAAAAAGAAAATCAAACTCGTTAAGAAAAACTAATGGTCTCTTTCCTACCTCCTTCTCAGAAATCAAGTTCTCCACAACTAAATCTTTGACCTTCAAAGTTTTCTGAAAGTAAGGCTGGTCAAGCAAACCAAAACATGGCAAGTACTTTAAGAGGAAAGATCTTGCACTAGTTCCCTTGCAGTAAAAAATGCAAACCCTATTATGGATATCTCTTCGACTTGAAGTTGATATTCATTTTTAATCTTTGCTGCTTCCAGCTGAGCGCAAAGCTCTGATATTCTATTCTCCTTGTTCTGCAATTCTGTTTCCTGATATTCTATTTTCACTTCTAAAGTGCTGATTTTCTCTGCATAAATAAAGAAGTTAGAAATCATAAGGGTAAGCATACATAATTTGAATCGCTTGCCAAGTAAAATAAAATGACGCCTTAAATGCATAGCGTCGCCTGATATTTAACAAGCATCATAAACACTTGTACAGGATCCATCAATAACAAAATATGGAAAATTTTCAAGAATTCCATTCATTTAAACTCCCCTATCACACAAGAGACCACACGAGTAAATGAACAATTAAGTAACATCTCAAGAATCAGGATGGCACCAGGGCAGATTTATATGCTGAGAAACTCACCGATAAATACTTTTTCATATGTAGAAACATGGTCCATTTTGTCTTTCAAGCCAGCCACTGGATACAAGAAACATGAAAAACATGATCAGTGCCTTGGGCGAAGCCGTGAATACATTAGTATTCTGGAAGCAAGAGATTAGAGATCTACATGCCTACATCTTCTTTTTGATCAACAAGGCCCTGAACTTCGTGTATAACCTTTTTAATTACGGATGCCTCTTTCTCAATTGAATCAAACAATGCTAAATGAGAGGTGATCTTCTGGTGTAGGATGGCAATCTTCTTATCCCTGGCTTGAACTGAACATTTCATTTCACTAAACGACTCCTGCAAATAAACCACCATTCACTTATTGAGTTACACAATTCCTAGAGGCAAAATTAATATCAAAACTCAACTATTCACCCATCATGACGATGATTCTCTAAGCTATTTATATTACCAAGATATAGTATGAAGTTTTGAGGATGGACAAGCGAGCACCTGGTAAGCATTTAAGAAACTTTCTCGTGATTGAAGCAGGTTTTGGAGAGTAGTGTTCAATTCGTTCTGCTTATTTTCCAGCAAACTATAGTCGTTCTGGAGGTAACTCACCTGCAAAATCAATTAAACTTTCACTACTTGTATATCTTAATTGTAAACGATTCGCAGAACATAAGAATCTTCCAAACCTTCCTCTCAAGTGCTTCTTGTGTTTCTCGAGAAGAAACTAACTCAGCTTGTAGCTCATGCACTTTCCTGCTGTATTCCTCCTCCGTTTGCTTCTGTTTCTGTATCGAAACACCAAGCGCCATAATCACGATTCATGATACTGGGAAACACAACAAAAACAAGATCTATGTAGAGTAATATTGATTGAAGAACCTGATTGACGAGATTAATGTGATCTGTGACTGATCGCTCCCTTTCCTGCAAAATCGCCGGTAGTAAAGTGGAAGAAGAAGAAGAGAGAAACAGTGGAGCGAAAACTACACAATCCATATATATATAAACATCGTTCTTCTTACACGCAGATCTCGCACTTCTCCGATCATTGAATGAAGCTGCAATTTGAATTTTGACAATTTGAGCAACTCCATTTTGGCTTCTCCTCGGAGTTTTGAATTTCGACCGCTGTTTTCTCGAGAAAAATAGGTCGTCGGAATTCTCAAACCAAATAATACCGAGAAGGTACTTTGTTCTATATGGGCCTAATCCAAAATGGGCTTTAAGACTGTGATATTGATGCTGCTCAATGCTTGTGATTTCTGAGTATGATTGAACAACTATCTTTTTTGGGTGGAGAAGTGGTTCTTCACATATGATTGAAAAACCTTAGCTTAGGCGTTTTTGTTTATACGCAAAAATAACAACAATTTATCTTTCTTTTTGAGGGAAATTTGAACTCACATCTACAATGATACATAAGCAAGATAGCCGGAATTTTAAAAACTATAACATGGTTGGAACAAAAAAAAATACAAATAAATCACAAAAAATAATCAGGGGTCTTACGAGTAGTATCTGGTTCAACTTGTCGAGGAGCTGGATCAAACTGAAGGAAGTTCTGCTCCATGTTCTCTCCTATCTCTAGAATCGCTGCCATGTTTCCACACCGGTAGCAATAGTTTGGTGCACTAAACACCGTCACTACATTCTTTTCCTGTTACAGAACAGAGATCAATGATTCAATCCACAGTTTGAAAACAGAGATGGACCAATACATGAACATACATACCTGACACCAGTTAAAACCTTCCATGACAAGCTGATGAGCTCTTGATATGAGACTGAGTCCATTGTTGTGATTAAAATTAGCTGCGATATCTTGTCCAAATGTATAACCAGCACCTCGTGGAGATATTCCCCACCCACAGCGATCATCGGGATCAGACCATAGTAAATCACACATTGGTCCTTCGTGCGGAACCTACAGATCATACCATATATAATTCAAAGAGAGATCTTGTTTTGCTCTTTCAGAAGACATCATAATACTAGTTTTGAAGTTAGCATTTGTATCTTAAGATAGCTAGAGGAGGCAGAGACTCAGAAACAGCTCATAACTCTTCTAATCCGATTCAAACTAAGGACTTAAGCAGAAAAAAGAAGAAGATAATACCTCTTGTATCCGATCCAAGCTTCGGATATTATCAAGGGTATCCAGAGAAGGTGAAAGCCCTCCATGCAAACAGAAAACCTGACTCTCTATGAGGGCAGTAAGAGGAAGATAATCGAAAAGGTCTGTGAAATACTTCCAGACATTTGCATTTCCGTACTTCCTCAAGCATTCATCATAGAAACCATAGCTGAAACAGAGAGCAAAACACGCATCAAACACGGTAATGGTTTTCTGATAGTCAGAAGTAACAAGACATTACAAACAAAAGCTTACACTTGGGTAATCTGTCTACTCTCGTGATTCCCTCGCAAGATTGTAATTCTATCTCTGTATCGCACTTTCAATGCCACCAATAGAGAAACTGTTTCTACTGAATAGTAGCCACGATCTGCAAAGAAAAGACTCACTGTTAAAACCAAATGATAACTACATAGCACAATGTTAATAACTAAAGCTACTTAAGTAGCAGGGTATGGGTACGGGTACAAAACAACAGGTACGAAAACGAGGACAACAAAATGGCAAAGTAAAAATTTTGTGGATACGGGTAGTCGGTACCACGAGATACGTTAAAAACATATATAAAAATATACCTATACATATAATTATAAAGAAAATCACATTTCAATTTCAACATAACAAACTAGAATGAGCTTTAGTTTTTTATACGAGACACCAATTTTGAAACTTAACCGTATAAAAACGTACTAAAACCTCGTTTTCTAGTTTTGATCATTTTTTTCTATCTCATATTTCTCGGAGAAGTTTCCAAGTTGTCCCCAAGTTTACCCGTTCCGGAAACGTTTCCGGTATAGGGACGGCATGCATTTAGAAGTACCCGTGCATTACCACAGATTTGTATAATCCACTCAAAAGGTAAGCATTAGTGCAAGGAAGCAATTGAATGGTAAGACAGAAAGATAACCACATACCGTAACGAGACTAAAGGCTATTATGGAAACATTCAAATGTCAAATGTATGAAATGAATAGCGTATAGAATCCGTAATATGTTCTTCAACTCCCTAGCTAAACCAGGTAAGAAACTTCCAACTGAAGTATACCAACATATTGGGAAACATATTGGGAAATACGGCACCTACCAATCTACCATTCTAAGTTCTAACATCAGAAATTGAACAAAAAGATGTTCATGTTCATGCCAAAAACAATCCTCAAACATGAAGCAACTCACTTTAGACATTAAAAGATGCAAACTTTATATAAGATGGAATCACCCAAAAACATAGATCGAAAAGTAAATAAAACCCCAAAGAGAAATCGAAATCAGAGACAGACCTACATAATCTCCCATGAAGAGGTAATTTGTATCCGGGGGGTTACCGCCGATTCGAAAGAGCTCAATAAGGTCATAGAACTGGCCGTGGATATCGCCGCAGACGGTAACAGGACATTTAACGGGCTGAACGTTCCATTCCTCGACAAGGATGGCCCTAGCTTGATCGCAGAGCGTCCTCACATCCGCCTCTGATAATGGTTTACACTCCATCAGCTGCTCGATCTGACGGTCGAGATCTCCGTTCGACGGCATCTCGTCCAGAAATCGAAAGATCACCGATCCTTCAACTTATACGATGGACGGAGGATGAAGAAAGATGAATCGCCAGAGATCAAATCCTAGCTCTGGTCTTTGGTGTTTAGACTCTTTCTCCCTCTCTCCGTTGGCTGAGAGAAAAATGGATATTTTTGAGTTTTAGACTAACGAAAAATAAAAGAGCGACACTTCCTGCGAGAAAGAAACCCGGTTAAGGTCCGGTTTATTTTTTAATTCTAATTTGAGAGCAAATATATTACACTACCAATTATTATTATGATCGTGCGTACAATTTGGTTTGGTTTGGTTTGTTCGATTTGTTGGTTTTAGTTTTGGTCTACGTTAGTGAAATGAGAACTTATCAACTAGGGGTGGACATTTCGGTTTAACTTCGGGTTCGGTTCGGATTCGGTTCGGCTAATTCAGTTTTTGTAATATTCCAACTGAACTCAACCGAAATTAGCTTGGTTCGGTTTGTGTTCGGTTCGGTTTATTTCGGTTTGGATTGTGTTCGGTTCGGTTTTTTCGTTTAACATAGCCGACCATACTTTTCTCTTAACAAAACGTGGGAAGAAGCAAAATTATTTACATCTCTTCAATTTAATCTATATAACCGCTGTGTTTTGGTAAACATGATCTCTATAAGAGAGTAATTGTAAAAAAGTACCATTACACAATATTCTTTTGCAAAAATTAGTAGTCGTTGAATTGTTAGGTTACAATTGTATTTTTTGAGTTTCTGGTAGAATTCTTACCAGTAAATACGAAGGATAACACGATGATGTTTTGGGATTATAATTTGAATAAATGAAAAGGCAAAGTACACAGAGTCGTATAGTGTGTGAATAAGAAGACGGGAGATGGGGGAAAAAAAAAGAAAAAAAAAGAAGACGGGAGATATTTATTATTATAGAAATGTGTTTACTATTAGTAATGGCTGAGGTTTTCAACTTTAAAGTATTAATCTCATTAAATTTTATTTATTAGTTTACAAATTTGATAATTGTGAAGAACTTAATCGTTTTATATCCTAATCTAATATTATATTATTAATAAATTATAATTAAGCACATTGGATTATTAGTTCGGTTTGGTTTAAACCCGAACCATTCGATTTGATTCAGTTTGAGTTCGGTTTGGATTTTTTGTCCACCCCTATTATCAACAACGAAAAAAACAGAGGGAGATTTTGTTGGGGGACAAACCGGATAAGAATTGGATTGGTATTTGTTACACGTCGGACTTGGAACCGAGCTGTTGTTCAAGTTTGAATTTGTCTCAAGGAATTGGTAATAGTATGGATTTGATCAGTCAAATGTCAAAACATCTCATCGCTATCTCCTCCTCTCATTCGGTAACCAGTCAACAAAACACACAAATATTTGTTTTTTTCTTTTCCAACAAACACACAAATATTTGTGTTTACAATTTCTATATTATTCTTGATAAAAAAAAAAAATTTAAGCTAAATAGTGAGAGAGAAAGGGAAAAAAAACATATTATTTTCTTCAGAAACAAAAATAAAAAATGTATTTCCGGAATAAAAACGAAAACCCATTATTCTGTTAAGGTTGTTAAATATTTCATGAGATGTGTTTATTATGCATACAGGGTGGAAATGTCCATGGGCCTGGAGAAGCAAAGGACAAGGTGAAGCTAGGTGGAAGTTGCAGTTAAAATAATAGTCTTAAAAAGGGGCATTCCGAGAATTGAACTCGGGACCTCTCGCACCCTAAGCAAGAATCATACCACTAGACCAAATGCCCATTGACATACAGTTTAGCTCTGAAATTCTAAAGAAACAGCTTTACCTAAAGATGATTAACCTTGAATCTATATAGCAAACACATTGGTTGGCTTAGGGCACCCTGCTCCATTTCTCATTCAAAAATAGGATTTAGAGTAAAATCCTCTCCAACCCCACTCCATTTTCCATTCTAAAATGGAGTAATGGGTGAGATTACTCTATTTTGGAGTGAAACATTTTAATTTACAATTAGTCCATTTGAGTATTAAATTTTTTAAATTTCTAGCTTTTATAAATATTAGGAGAAAATCCGTGCAAATGTGTGGTTTTTGTTTTGTTATTTAAATATTTTATATATTTTTGAATATTATTTTAAATATTAATATTTTTATATATTTATTTACAAATTTATATTTTTTTTTTCTTTTTATGATCATAATAGTATGAAGAAAATAACATGCGCTCATAAGCAATATTACTTTAAGTTATATGTTTTACAAATTTTAGATTTCAATATTTTCATTTTTGAAATTTTTATTTTCTTCAACCTATTTAAAATATATGTATTTGTTACATTTTCAGTCATTCATGTTGTAATATTACAATAATATTATAAAATTTTTATCATTTTGAATTTCGTTAAGTTATGAATATATTTCATTGATTTCATTTAATATCTTATTTTTATATTTTATCTTATTTTTTTTTTTTACATTATCATCTTAATTCCTTATCATTGATAACTAATTATTATCATTTTCATTAGTTATTACTTTTTTTTGTTATATAGTTTTTTTTCTTTCTAATTTTCAATAATTTAAAAAATTATAATTGCATATTTATTTTTAGTTTTATAATTTGGTATTTTCATTTATACCAATATTTAATTATATTTGAAATTAAATTTCAATTTTATTTTAGTTTATATTTATATTTAATTATTTTAATTTATTATATTTAAATTAAATAATTTTAAATATTTTATTGTAGATTTATTTGATATAATGATGATATGGAATTTTTTAATGAGGTGGACCAAGGAAAAGGGGGCTGATGTGGCAGCAGAAGAGAGCCCCCTCTTCAAATATTATATATTAGATAATAATAATTACTATTTAAAATATATATTTATATTTTTCAGTAACAGTTATAAATATTTTCTTAATATTATAAAATAAAAATTTATCATTTTAATACTATTTTATTATTTATAAAAATTATAAAATGAAATTATTTTATAAATTATTAAAATTTTACGAAAAATAAAATATATATGATCAATTTGTAAATTTTATAACTAAAATGGACAAAAAAAACAAAATTGAAAAGAATCTTTATGGAATATATTATTTATAAAGTAAAAAATAGAGTAATATATTGGAGTAAAACACTACTCTATTTTAGAGTTATTCCATTTTGGAGTGAAAATGGAGTTATACAATGGAGATGGTCATTGGAGATGGTCTTATCACTCGTATGTGTTGGATAATTCCAATATTAAAGGAATATTTCCAAATAAGAAAATGCATATTTGGAGATATAAATAAATACAAATAAGTTAAGATGATATGATTTAAGAATATTTCTTTTTATTTGTATTAGGTTTTTAGGAAGTGGCCTAGCCTCAAGAGAGAGATTTAGTTTTGAGAGAGTTTATAAATCAATAAGAGAAAAGTTGTTCTTTTATACATTGAGTAATATATTGGAGTAAAACACTACTCTATTTTGGAGTTATTCCATTTTAGTGTGAAAAATAGAGTTATACATTGGAGATGGTCACCGGAGATGGTCTTAGCACTCATATGTACATCAATTCAGTTTTTACTCTACGTGAAGACTATGCCTAAACCGGTATGTTTCTTTGCCATGGGTTTTTCGTTTTAGTCGGTTCATTGTATTCTAGTATTTCAGCCTACCATACTATATTTAAAATAGTAGAAAGAACACATACAATAAGGGTGTTCGTTTGCCTGCCGCCGGCGGCAGCGGCTGGCGGCAAGATTTTGTTCGTTTGCTTGCCGCCGGCGGCAGCGGCTGGCGGCTGCGATTGGTAGCAGCGGTAAGTTTTTGTTCGTTTACCTGCCGCCAACCGCCGGCGTCAGCCGCTAGCGTCCAATCACGAACAAATTCCGGACGCTGATTTTTTCGGCGTTCGAAACGGGATTTAGCAGCTGACGCTGGCGGTTGACGCCGGCGGCTGGCGGCATGCAAACGAACAAAAATCTGTCGCCAGACGCTGCCGCCAGACGCTGCCGCCAGACGCTGCCGCCAGCCGCTGCCGCCAGCGACAGACAAACGAACATGCCTAATATAAAATATTATTTTTATTCATCACGGCAACCATAAAAGAGTACTTAGTAGTACTTTGACTTTTTTTTTGTCACAAACATTTTCATATATAATAGGTCTTCGCATGGAAACAATTGAGTTATTTTTATCGCAATTACAAGCACGCAAACATTAGAGCTGATGAGAGTCATAACGATCCCCACGAAACCAAATAAGCAAATATGAACTGCAATAAATCCACTCACCATTGCAATGCAATCTACATATAGATTCCATTTCGGTTTTTTGATATCCCTAAAAAACCCGCCGCGCTTCAGAATTGACGGGTAGATGTACACAAATAGAATTACACACAACGAAATCACTGGAATATTGTGATAGTACTTTAGGATGCTCATGAATATGTAAGATATCGGAGCTAGAGACAGAGTGAAGTCTCGAGACGAAGCTACGCGAATAAAAGCAGATATACCAACAAAGAGACCGAGGGCCGTCCGAATGATGGTGTGAATTGTCTTGACAAAATCTAGCCAGTTTTTCATTATCCTGCAAAAAAAAAAATGAAAAAATGTATTAGTATTAAAATGAGAAATCACGCAAAAATTAGATACTAGAAATTATACCAAAAAATTATCTAGAGGATAAAGATATGAACCGTAGTAACGATCAATATTATTAAAAAATAGAGTATATTAGAGACTAATCTTCTTCATGTGTTATATTACAATTTATGTCATTGCATATTATTAAATATTATTGATTCATTAAGGGTAATTAAAAAATATAACATTTTTTTTACTATCCATGTTTCCAAATAAGACAATATTAACCATGTATCCAAACAATCTATATATAATGAATCTCATTTTCCTATCTAATTAAAATAAAAATAGGGGACAATGATATATATAAAAATATTTATATAATAAAATATTATACAATATATTTCTCTTAAGAAAAATAATTCTTGAATTCGTATTACTTTAAAATTTTATTATAAAATTATTTTAATTAAATTTCAAACTAAATCTTAAAATTAGTTAATATTTTATAGTATTTAAATGTATGATAGGTCATATTATGACTGATGTTTTAAAGATTAAATTTTTTAGCGGGTTGTTCCATCAAATTAAAAAATATTAAAATTATTATAAAAACGGTTTAAAAATTAAATTAGCCAATATCGATTATAAGTTTTCTTAAAAAGTTAACTTTAACATATAGACATGCGCTAAATAACACGGCGTTGACCATGGCCAATTCCTCTCCGGCCAAAAAAAAAAGAAACACACGTGAATGACACACCATACGGAAAACACTGCAATCAAGTCGCAAACCCAAATAAATTTTGGAGGCATCTCGATGGCGAGAAAGGTGAACAAGAGGTAGGACATGAAACATATCCCGAACGGTAACGCAGGGATATGTTTCACCTCCGACGACGTATCCGACAGCGGCACTGTAGGCGGCCGGGCTGGAGACGGAGAGGAGAGAACTGGAGGCGACCCCGGAGACTTGCACGGTGGAGGGTTTGGGCAACTTTTAAGAGACTCCCGAGCTACCTCCTTTGCCGTGTACGAGTGAATCGCGCCGACGGCGATGAGCACTGTGATTGCTGCGACGATTAGCTGATGCGTTTCCTTACTGAAGGCCACCTTGTGCCTGCGAGAAAAAGGAATTGAATTAGAGACAACGATTCGTTTATTACCTAATTGAAACAGAGCTTTATCTTCTATTTTCTTCATGGCAGGCCCGGGAGCTGGAGTTGAGTAGCGGCGACGATTCGTTGTTGGTGGTCGGCATTATTATTTTGTTTGTTTGTTTAAGGTTTAGATTTGAGTGAAGAAGAAGAAGATCAAGATCATATATAGAGTGATTATCTGCCAATCAATGGTATACCAACTAGTTAGCATTGGAGACCAAAATTCTTTCTTTAAGCCTAACAAAGATAGCAATGCTCAATTTATTAAAAGCAATGTTGTGATTGTGCAGCTCTTTCCTCTTGAAGAAATAGCTAGAGATAGTATATTACATTTTGACCATAACTAATATAAGATGTTAATTTAAACATATTGTCTAGTATATATATTGATGATTTTTTTAGAACATATATTCTTCTATAACTATACATAGTAGTATTGTTTGTTTTCTTTCATATGTTTAGACATATAGTTAGATAATGATTATGTGAGAAAATAAAAATTTGTTTCCACTTAAAGAAAGAGAAATAATTAAAATATTTACGTTTAAAGTTTAAATTAAAATTATACAAAACAAGAGATAGTTTTCAAACAACTGAGATAAATAAATTTAAATTTGTTTAAAATTATAAAATATCTAACTAAATATTGTAAAATACTAAAAGTAAGAGTATTGTATTTTATTTTATTTTAGTAAATTTCTTCTCTTAGTTAAAAGTATATATGTATTTACAAAATAGCAAAAAAAAAGAAAAGTTTAACTATAAATAATCTATTAAAATATATTCACTATATATTTACTTAGAAAATTCTTTATTTTTGCTTATATTAATTTTGGATCTATGCAACACGTGTTTATATTGTAATAGTAGTGAAACGAATATATAGCTCATAAATTGGGTACCTCACTCTCACTTTTCTTATTTTGGCTTTATACTATATATATATATATATATATATATATATATATATATATATATATAAGCCTTTAAAATAAGTAAATAAATTAGTTATAGTATAGAAATTAGTTATTTCTTATTTATTAACTAATTTTACAATGATAAATATTTTCTGAAATAGTATATTACATTTTAAGCATAACTTATATGAGATGTCAATTTAAACATAGTATATAATATAATATATTGAAGGTTTTTTAGAACATATATTCTTCTATAACTATACATCGTAGTATTTTTTTCTTTCATATGTTTCACGTAATTACCAATAGATCTAAAATCTATAACATTCCGCGATTTTGACCCGCGCTTAAAAAATGCGGATTTACTTTTTTACAAATATAAATTTTACGTATTTTGTTATTAGTAATTAAATTTTTTAATTATGCAATCTAATTTTTTTTGAATTTTCAAATTATTCCTTAATTACCCTTACTGAAGGCCACCTTGTGCCTGCGAGAAAAAGGAATTGAATTAGAGACAACGATTCGTTTATTACCTAATTGAAACAGAGCTTTACCTTCTATTTTCTTCATGGCAGGCCCGGGAGCTGGAGTTGAGTAGCGGCGACGATTCGTTGTTGGTGGTCGGCATTATTATTTTGTTTGTTTGTTTAAGGTTTAGATTTGAGTGAAGAAGAAGAAGATCAAGATCATATATAGAGTGATTATCTGCCGGTCAATGGTATACCAACTAGTTAGCATTGGAGACCAAAATTCTTTCTTTAAGCCTAACAAAGATAGCAATGCTCAATTTATTAAAAGCAATGTTGTGATTGTGCAGCTCTTTCCTCTTGAAGAAATAGCTAGAGATAGTATATTACATTTTGACCATAACTAATATAAGATGTTAATTTAAACATATTGTCTAGTATATATATTGATGATTTTTTTAGAACATATATTCTTCTATAACTATACATAGTAGTATTGTTTGTTTTCTTTCATATGTTTAGACATATAGTTAGATAATGATTATGTGAGAAAATAAAAATTTGTTTCCACTTAAAGAAAGAGAAATAATTAAAATATTTACGTTTAAAGTTTAAACTAAAATTATACAAAACAAGAGATAGTTTTCAAACAACTGAGATAAATAAATTTAAATTTGTTTAAAATTATAAAATATCTAACTAAATATTGTAAAATACTAAAAGTAAGAGTATTGTATTTTATTTTATTTTAGTAAATTTCTTCTCTTAGTTAAAAGTATATATGTATTTACAAAATAGCAAAAAAAAAGAAAAGTTTAACTATAAATAATCTATTAAAATATATTCACTATATATTTACTTAGAAAATTCTTTATTTTTGCTTATATTAATTTTGGATCTATGCAACACGTGTTTATATTGTAATAGTAGTGAAACGAATATATAGCTCATAAATTGGGTACCTCACTCTCACTTTTCTTATTTTAGCTTTATACTATATATAAGCCTTTAAAATAAGTAAATAAATTAGTTATAGTATAGAAATTAGTTATTTCTTATTTATTAACTAATTTTACAATGATAAATATTTTCTGAAATAGTATATTACATTTTAAGCATAACTTATATGAGATGTCAATTTAAACATAGTATATAATATAATATATTGAAGGTTTTTTAGAACATATATTCTTCTATAACTATACATAGTAGTATTTTTTTCTTTCATATGTTTCACGTAATTACCAATAGATCTAAAATCTATAACATTCCGCGATTTTGACCCGCGCTTAAAAAATGCGGATTTACTTTTTTACAAATATAAATTTTACGTATTTTGTTATTAGTAATTAAATTTTTTAATTATGCAATCTAATTTTTTTTGAATTTTCAAATTATTCCTTAATTACCCTTACTGAAGGCCACCTTGTGCCTGCGAGAAAAATGAATTGAATTAGAGACAACGATTCGTTTATTACCTAATTGAAACAGAGCTTTACCTTCTATTTTCTTCATGGCAGGCCCGGGAGCTGGAGTTGAGTAGCGGCGACGATTCGTTGTTGGTGGTCGGCATTATTATTTTGTTTGTTTAAGGTTTAGATTTGAGTGAAGAAGAAGAAGATCAAGATCATATATAGAGTGATTATCTGCCGGTCAATGGTATACCAACTAGTTAGCATTGGAGACCAAAATTCTTTCTTTAAGCCTAACAAAGATAGCAATGCTCAATTTATTAAAAGCAATGTTGTGATTGTGCAGCTCTTTCCTCTTGAAGAAATAGCTAGAGATAGTATATTACATTTTGACCATAACTAATATAAGATGTTAATTTAAACATATTGTCTAGTATATATATTGATGATTTTTTTAGAACATATATTCTTCTATAACTATACATAGTAGTATTGTTTGTTTTCTTTCATATGTTTAGACATATAGTTAGATAATGATTATGTGAGAAAATAAAAATTTGTTTCCACTTAAAGAAAGAGAAATAATTAAAATATTTATGTTTAAAGTTTAAACTAAAATTATACAAAACAAGAGATAGTTTTCAAACAACTGAGATAAATAAATTTAAATTTGTTTAAAATTATAAAATATCTAACTAAATATTGTAAAATACTAAAAGTAAGAGTATTGTATTTTATTTTATTTTAGTAAATTTCTTCTCTTAGTTAAAAGTATATATGTGTTTACAAAATAGCAAAAATAATAATAATTAGTTTAACTATAAATAATCTATTAAAATATATTCACTATATATTTACTTAGAATTTTTTTTTATTTTTGCTTATATTAATTTTCGATCTACGCAACACGTGTTTATATTGTAATAGTAGTGAAACGAATATATAGCTCATAAATTGGGTACCTCACTCTCACTTTTCTTATTTTGGCTTTATACTATATATATATATATATATATATATATATATATAAGCGTTTAAAATAAGTAAATAAATTAGTTATAGTATAGAAATTAGTTATTTCTTATTTATTAACTAATTTTTCAATGATAAATATTTTCTGAAATAGTATATTACATTTTAAGCATAACTTATATGAGATGTCAATTTAAACATAGTATATAATATAATATATTGAAGGTTTTTTAGAACATATATTCTTCTATAACTATACATAGTAGTATTTTTTTTTCTTTCATATGTTTCACGTAATTACTAATTATTTTTCTCTATCTTATTTTCCTAAGAAAAAAAAAATGAATTAGTTCCTTGTTATATTTTTAGACATATAATTAGATAATGATTATGTTAGAAAATAATATATTTTTCCACTTAAAGAAATATAAATAATTAAAATATTTACTTTAAAGTTTAAAACTAAAATTATACAAAACAAAAGATAATTTTCAAACAACTCAGATAATTAAAGTTAAATTTCTTTAAAAATCATTAAAGATATAACTAATTGTTTTAAAATACTAAAATAAGAGTATTGTATTTTATTTTATTTTAGCAACATACTTTTCTTAGTAAAAAGTATATATGTATCTACAAAATAGCGAAAAAATCTATTTAAAATATTCACTATATATTTATATAAATAATGTTTTATTTTGTTTATATTACTTTATAATCAATGTAACCAGTGTTCAAGAAAGCGCTAGGCGCTAGTCGGGCGGTGACTCACCGCCTAGCGTCTAGAACGTCTAGTCGGGGCTTAGTCGGCGCCTAGGCGATATATGCATTTATAAAAGAAAACAATATATATTAGATATATTATATAATATATGTTATATAATTCAAATATTCTTAGTCTAAAAAATAGATTAAAACTCAAAGTACATCGAAATAACAAAAAGAATATTAGCTAAATTTATTAGCACACGACATTTACTATCAAATCTGTTAAATTTACAATATTTTTTTATTGATAACCATTAATTTATGAAGTAAGAACTTATAAATTTAGTTATATGTAATGAAATTTTAAAATTATACCGAAACAAACATGAAAATTAAAAATCAAATGATAATTGGTTAAAGATTGTGTGTAGCCGCCTAGGACCGTCTAGACCCGCCTAGGACCGCCTAGACCCGCCTAGGACCGCCTAGACCAGCCTAAATCCGCTTAATAACATAAACGCCTAATTCGAACGCTTAGCAGAAAATCACCACGGTCAAAGACCGCCTAGCGCCTAGGCGGGGCCTAGGCGGCCGCCTAAACCGATTTTTAGAACACTGAATGTAACACGTAAAGCTGTCCCGATCAACAATCTCCAACGAATCCCCTTAACGTTAGGATAATTAACATTCAAAGCCATCTTAATATACAGTTTTTGTTTAATAATTTTGTGCGACCAAATTACACTAATTTTGATAATTATCAAGTTACTAAATTACTCTTATCGGAAGAGGAGCACCATCTCAATGACAGACCTTGCCCATGTAAAAGACCAGACTGCAAAAATAAAGCCTGATTTGAAACCTTTTACATCCCGACAGGTTTAGGAAGTCCGCTATGGGAAGCTCATGCCGAACAATATCATGTTCTAAGATTGTAGCAAAACAGCCTCAGGTGCTCCAAGGCAAGTCATATGTGAACAATATTGCACATTTTGTTCTTGATATTATACTATATTTTTGTGTGGTGTGATGATTGCTTTGCAGGTGTTCCTGATTATCTACATCTATATAGCTCTTGCGATTGTATTTTTGTTACTCTTACATGCTTCATCTTTTGCTGTGGTGAAATTAAGGGAATGTGTTTTGTTCAGTTACCTGCATAACCTTGTCACAGATCAATTTGATATTGTTCATCTTCCTCCTGATGTGATTGAGATTCTGCTGCAAAACTCGGGGACTGAAACAGTTGTGATAAACCGATAATCTGTGTAAATTGTCAATGAGGTTTTCATCGCATCAGATCATGGTGAGGGGTAAGACAAGTGGCTTGTGTAGGAATCTCTCATACGTCATTACTATGACCATGATGCTTATGTTTGGTCTTATGTTTTTGTTTTCACCTAAGGAAAATCACTCTGTTAAGGCCGTCTAATATTTCATGAGATATGTTTACGCCTACGTGATGGAAATGTCATGGGCCTGGAGAAGCAACAGACAAGGTGAAGGTAGGTGAAAGTTGCAGGTAAAACTAAATTCCAAAATGGGGGCATTCCGAGAATTGAACTCGGGACCTCTCGCACCCTAAGCGAGAATCATACCACTAGACCAAATGCCCGCTGATGTACACTGCAACGCTAAACCTATAAAGAAACATGGTATTCTAAAATTGCTCCATGGTGGATAAAGATGACTAATCTTGAATCTATATAGCAAACTCATTGGTTGGCTTAGCACTCGTATGTACAGCAGTGCAATGATAACTTGAGTGTGTATCTTAATTAAAGCTAAATAGCCACAGAAAGAAGTTCAAATTGAAATGCATTCTACTTTATTTCTATTTCCAATAGGCATATTGTTGGAATGAAAATTTTATAAGTGTGGAGAAAGTGTTTAAGAACTTAGAAGACTAAAGATAATTTTGGAAGAAGAAAGTTTTTCTTATTGCTTAGAAAACAACTTAGAGACTTGGTTACAAATGAGAGTGAAGAGAGGTATTTATAGCCTCCAAAATACAAAATATCTAGAATATTTTAATCCTAAATCTAGAAAATTCTATCACAATATCTAGATTATCTTACAACAATTATCTAGATTTTTCTATGAAAAAATCTAGA
Source organism: Orychophragmus violaceus (assembly GCA_030180135.1). Taxonomy (NCBI): domain Eukaryota; kingdom Viridiplantae; phylum Streptophyta; class Magnoliopsida; order Brassicales; family Brassicaceae; genus Orychophragmus; species Orychophragmus violaceus. The sequence continues at coordinate 3,860,482 of CM058230.1, forward strand.
TTTTTATTCTTAAGGAGGTTAATGAGTTTTCTAGAAGTTTTAAGGAGGTGGGGATTTATAGATATTTTTCTAGGGAGTTTCTAGAAATTGGGTCAAGGTTTTGGGTTTATATTGGACCATTAGCCCAATAATTATACTTGATCCAAATCAAGTTTACTTCTCAACACCCCCTCTTAAACTTGATTGGTTACTCCAAGCAAACTCCTCATCTTGATAAAGTCTTCCCGCTTGAGTGGCTTAGTGAAGATATCGGCTATTTGATCATTTGTCTTCACATACTCCAGTTGCACATCCATCTTGGTAACACATTCTCTAATGTAATGATATCGAGTGTCGATGTGCTTACTTCGATCATGGAAGACTGGATTCTTCGCCAATGCTATTGCTGACTTGTTGTCCACAAAGATCTTTGTTGGCTCTTCTTGTTGTAGACTTAACTCCTTTAGCAAGTTTCGTAGCCAAATAGCATGACAAACACAGGAAGTGGCTGCTACGTACTCCGCTTCACAAGTAGAAAGAGTGACAATCGGTTGCTTCTTCGACATCCATGTGAAGGCGGTTTCTCCAATGAAGAACACAAATCCACTTGTGCTCTTTCGGTCATCTATATCTCCACTCCAGTCGCTATCGCTATATCCAACAAGCTTGTAATCATCAGAAACAGAGTAGTACAAGCCAAAGTTTATGGTACCTTTGATATAGCGAAGGATCCTCTTGGCGGCCTTGAAATGAGTTGTTGTTGGTTGCTCCATATATCTGCTCACAACTCCGACTGCATGTAAGATATCAGGCCTTGTGCAAGTTAAGTAACGAAGACTTCCAACCAAGCTCTTAAAGAGTGTTGGATCCACACTCTCCCCTTCCTCATGTTTTGATAACTTGGCTCCACATTCCATTGGCGTGCAAACTGGATTTGAGTCATCCATCTTAAACTTCTTAAGCACCTCTTTAGCATAACCTTCTTGAGTAATGAAGATTCCATTATCTTCTTGCTTCACTTCAATTCCAAGGTAGTAAGACATGAGTCCAATATCGGTCATCTCGAACTCCTTTGTCATCTCCTTCTTGAAATCCTCGAACATTCTTGGATTGTTTCCTGTGAATATCAAGTCATCTACATACAAGCACACAATCAATATATCATTGTTTTGAGTTTTGATATAGAGTGCGTGCTCATATGGACACTTGATGAAGTTCTTCTCCTTGAAGTACTTATCAATCCGTGTGTTCCATGCTCTCGGTGCTTGTTTTAACCCATAAAGAGCCTTCCTTAACCTCAAGACTTTGTCTTCTTCTCCCTTGACTATGTAGCCTTGTGGTTGCTCAATGTAAACTTCTTCTTCAAGGTCTCCATTTAAGAAGGCTGATTTGACATCCATCTGATGTATCCTCCAACTCTTTTGGGCTGCCAATGAAATGATTAGTCTAACAGTTTCTAGACGAGCAACGGGAGCAAATACCTCATCATAGTCGATTCCGGCTCTTTGGCTATAGCCTTTTGCCACCAATCTCGCCTTGTATCTTTCAACTTCTCCTTTAGAGTTCTTCTTCGCTTTATACACCCACTTTACACCGATTGCCTTATGCCCTTTTGGGAGTGAAGCTAACTCCCATGTATCATTCTTCTCTATCGCCTTAATCTCTTCATCCATTGCATTTCTCCATGTTTTCTTCTCCATAGCTTCTTGAAAATCCATGGGCTCGGAATCCGCAAATAGACAAAATAAAGTAAGATTGTCTTGATTTTCAGTTACCTCATAAAGCTCTTGTAGACTTCTAAAACGTGGAGTCCTTTCGCTTGAGCTTTCATCTCCTTGAGAACTAGGTGTTGGTGAAGTTGGTGGGGTAATTGGCTCCTCTCTTGGTTCCTCCAAATCATCTTCATGCGGAAAGAAGTTGTAGTCTTCATTATTTGATTTCCAGTCCCATTCGGCCTCTTCATCAAAGATGACATTTCGACTGATGATTGTCTTCTTTGTTTCGGGATTATAGAGCTTGTAGCCTTTGGAATTAACATCATACCCAATGAAGATGTACTTCTCGCTTTTATCATCTAGCTTACTCCGCTTCTCATCTGGTACATGCACATGAGCAAGGCTTCCAAAGACTCTTAGATGTGAGACACCGGGTTTTCTTCCACTCCAAGCTTCTTGTGGTGTCTTTCCCAAAACACTTCTTGTTGGAGATCGGTTTGATAGATAAACCGCACACGCAACTGCTTCTGCCCATAACTCCTTTGGTAGCTTTTTACTCTTGAGCATGCTTCTTGCCATCTCAAGGATCGTCCTATTCTTCCTTTCGGCTACTCCATTTTGTTGAGGGGATCTTGGCACCGTCAATTGTCTTCGAATGCCATTATCTTCGCAATACTTCAGAAATTCCTTGGACGTGAACTCTCCTCCACGATCGGATCTCATGGCTTTGATCACAAGGCCACTTTCCTTCTCAACATGGGCTTTGAACTTTTTGAAATTTTCAAACACCGCTGATTTTTCTTTCAAAAAGTAAACCCATGTCTTTCTTGAGAAATCATCAATAAAGAGAAGGAAGTAGTTACTCTTACCGAGTGAACTTGGCTTGATCGGGCCACATACATCTGTATGTATGAGTTCTAATGGCTTCCGCGCTCTTGTCTCCGACTCCTTTGGAAAACTCATTTTGAATTGTTTTCCAAGTAGACATCCTTCACACACTTGGTTTGGATGATTGATGCAAGGCAAACCTCTCACCATTTCTTTCTTGGAAAGTAGCTCTAAGCCTCCAAAATTGAGATGCCCGAACCGAAGATGCCAAAGCCAAGACTCCTCCTTGTAACACATCTTGAGACATTGTGCGATGTCATTTTGAATGTTTAGGACAAACATTCTATTCCTCGCCATCGGCACCTTGGTGATGAGATTGTTTTCGTGATCTCTCATAGAAAGGCTATTATCCTTTAGTTGGATATCATAACCTTTCTCTAAGAGTTGTCCTAGGCTCAAGATGTTGGTCTTCATGCTTGGAATATAGTAAACATTGGAAATGAATTGATGATCTCCATTCTTCAGTCGGATGAGAATGTTACCTTTGCCTTTCACTTCCATCTTTGATTCATCTCCTAAAGCGACATCTCCTTTCACTGATTCATCAAGCTCAACGAACAAGCTTCTTTTACCGCACATGTGATTGCTTGCACCACTGTCGAGGTACCATTTGTGAACCTCATTTGGTTCATCCTTCTTATAGGCCATCAATAACATATCCTCTTCTTTGACCATTTCTTCAGCATAATTGGACTTCTCTTCAACTCTATTGTTGTTTGGAGCCTTACATTCGGAAGCATAATGTCCTAACTTTCCACAATTGTAGCACTTAATACTTGACTTATCGTACCTTGATTTTGGACTTCCTCTCCCACGGCCTCTTGATGAGCTTTCTCCTCTTTGGTTGGTATGGTCTTCATATGGTCTCCAACCACGTCCATGTACATATCCACGACCTCTTCCTCGGACTTGGCCACCACCTCGTCTTGGATAGCTTCGACCGGTTTCTTCTTTGGTTTGAATCCGCATCTTGAGTACTTGCTCTGTGATGTTTTCCTTCTTCTTCTTCTTTTCTTCATAAGCTTGTAGTGATCCAAGAAGTTGCTCCATTGTCATAGTCTCCAAGTCTTTTGTCTCTTCAATCACAGTGACTATATGCTCGAATTTTGAATCCAATGATCTAAGAACTTTCTCCATGATTCTCACCTCATCTAACTTCTCACCATTTCTTTTTAGGTTATTAGTAACCGTTAGAACTCTTGAGAAGTAATCAGAGATGAGTTCACCTTCCTTCATTTGCAATGCTTCAAATTCTCCTCTTAGAGTTTGAAGACGTACCTTCTTAACTTGCTCCGCTCCCTTGTAAGAAGTTCGAAGCTTCTCCCATGCTTCTTTGGCCGACTTTGCTCCGACGACCTTCTCGAACGTGTCTTCATCTAATCCTTGATAGATTAGACAGAGAGCCTTCTTGTCTCTCTTCCTTGAGTCTCTCAAACCATCCTTTTGAGTTTGAGATAGACTTGCATCATTCTCCGGTTCAATGAAGCCTTTCTCGACTATCTCCCACACATCATGTGCTCCTAGGATAGCCATCAACCTTAGGCTCCAATTGTCATAGTTGCTCTTTGTGAGCATCGGGACTTGGAAGGGAACACCATTACTTGCCATCTTTAAGAGAATCTTATGGCTCTGATACCACTTTGTTGGAATGAAAATTTTATAAGTGTGGAGAAAGTGTTTAAGAACTTAGAAGACTAAAGATAATTTTGGAAGAAGAAAGTTTTTCTTATTGCTTAGAAAACAACTTAGAGACTTGGTTACAAATGAGAGTGAAGAGAGGTATTTATAGCCTCCAAAATACAAAATATCTAGAATATTTTAATCCTAAATCTAGAAAATTCTATCACAATATCTAGATTATCTTACAACAATTATCTAGATTTTTCTATGAAAAAATCTAGATTTTTATTCTTAAGGAGGTTAATGAGTTTTCTAGAAGTTTTAAGGAGGTGGGGATTTATAGATATTTTTCTAGGGAGTTTCTAGAAATTGGGTCAAGGTTTTGGGTTTATATTGGACCATTAGCCCAATAATTATACTTGATCCAAATCAAGTTTACTTCTCAACACATATGTCTATATATTGGGTGGTTTGTTCTGATTGATCTTGCAAACAATAAAGATGTTTCTAACATAAGAAAAATGTGATCATTCAAATGAAGAATGATTTTGTATATCTTTACATAAAAAGGTTCATGAATGCACTCTCGATAATGTTTTTCTGTTTCTTTACATAAAATGTTCATTCAAACATTGTGTTTCGTTCTCGAGACTTAAACATTGTGTTTTTTCTTGTTTCATGTGTTAGTGTTGACGTTCTTAGTGGTAAAGGCTCTTTAGCTCTTATAATTATGCTAAGATTTGTTGGTAGAGTCATGCTCATGATGATTCACATTCACTAAGCCCCCTTTTGTGTTTGCATTTGGAGCAGCCAGTTTTGGACCAGTGTGGTGTAATGGTGTATAATCTTATTAGAATATATGGTATGATACGAAAGTTGCCAACATCAAGAAGTCCTAATTCCTTCATTCAACAAATATTTCATTTCATGTTTATTAGTCTTCATTTGATCATATAGTTAACACATAGTTTTAGCAATTAGTTTTAAACTTAAGACACTTTTTCCCAACAAAAATAAAGTACATATATATACCATTTGAATCCTTGAAACACAATCAGCCTCCCAAGATTCTTGCGGATGCTAGCAACATCCCTCATGGCCATTGATATGGTCCTCGTCAGTTATTCTGGATCGAGAAAGCATGCATCGGCTTTCACTCTTCAAGTATCAAATCCCTTTTAACCTCACTAGTCCCCATGTGATTTCTGACTACCACATAATCTTTTAGAGGTACAAACACATTTCAGGGAAAAAGATGGTTGTGTAAAGAAACTTTCTAGATAAGAGAAACACATTTCAGTCTTAGCTGTAACAAAACCAATTTCTCATACCAGTCAGTCTTAGATTCTTCCAAGAAGATTTGCTAATTGCCCTTTTGACTGGCAGCCAGGATTAGGAACGTAAGTTACTTCCAACTACAAATGCTAATTACCACTATATAATCTTCTTCTTCTTCTTCAGCTTACTTAACCCACTAACTAAAGATGTCGAATCCTACAGAGCAGCCTCTAATCACCCCCCAACGAAGTAACAAAGTAAGTAGCATAGTACATTTCATAAAATCTAAGAAATCACCAATATTTTTTTTTCTTGTTTCTTGCTCTAATTCCTCCTTTTAATTTTCAGGAAGAGGATTTCTTTCAGCACAGTCCCACAATATCATCGTTATGGGCATGACAATTCTGATTGCAGTAGGAGCCATCAAAACTTATACTACCCAGTCGTCCGCGATCACTCCGGAAAAATTTTCTTGCCCAATTCCACCGCCCTGTCAATCTCTGGCGGTTCGCTCGTCTCCTCTCGGCCGCCTCCAGTGTCACCTCTGTTCCGGTGGATGAGGAACACATCCGGCTATCAGTGCCGATTTAATGTTGTCGTATACCCTACACAAATATGAAATATGTCATTTTATAAAAAAAAAATCTAAAATCACAAATAATAGTAAAATAAGATTAAAACTTTAAAAAACTACACAAAACTATAAACAATTGTGTAAGTGAAAAAAAACTGTTGAAATATGGCTTTCTAAAAATAACAAATAGTAAAACAAGATTAAAACTTAAAAAATAAAAAAAAACTATACAAAACTATAAACAGTTGTCTAAGGGGAAAAATACTGAAAATTATATTGTTGAAATGTGACTTTGTTGACACTTTTATTTGCAAGACTTTTCATTAAACTCAAATATGTTGATTTTCATTCATATATATCTCAACTGATAACAAAACAATTTCTTTCAATCATTTAAGTGACATGATAAACTGTCAATAATTCTTTATCAGTTTCAACTTCAAAAAATTTCTCTAAACAAGACAACCGATATTGGAATGATCAACAATATACGATAATTAATTTATGTGTTGATAAGAATCATCCATTTAAAAAATCTAGCACTTCAATATATATTATATATTTATAAGAACATCTTCAACTCAACTCTATTTTTAACTCTAAACTCTATTTTAGAGTAAATTTTTGCTAACTTTTGTACAAAAATGTACTAATGCTAAAATTAAAATAGAATCATAAAAAACACAAAAAGTAGAGTAATACATTTAAGCTAGATGAAATATAAAATAAAATAAAGTAAAAATAAAAGAAAAAAATAGTAAAATATAATAAAAACAATAAAAATTACACTGTTTTATCACTATATAATAGTAAAACAATATAATAGTAAAACGTATGCACAACTAATTACATTTTGATGCACAACTAATTACACAGTTTTATCACTATATAATCTTCTTCACTTCAACTTAATCAAAAACAAAAACAATAAAAATTATGTCGGACACTACAACTTTGCTACTCTCCGGCCCGGCCGCCTTCAGCACCGCTGTCTGATCCGTCGGAGGTGAAACATATCCCTGCGATACGGTTCGGGATATGCTTCATGTCCTACCTCTTATTCAGCTTCCTAGCTATCGAGATGCCTCCAAAATTTATTTGGATTTGCGACCTGCTTGCAGTCTTTTTCGGATGGTGCGCCGTTCATGTCTGCTTCCATTATTTGGCCGGAGTGGAATTGGCATTGGTCATCGCCGTGTTCTTTAGCGCATGTCTATATGTTAAAGTTAACTTGCTAAATGATGATTAACAAAATGACATGTAAAATATATATATCATAAACAATACTATTAAATAAAATGATGATTAACCCTATATCTACTTTATTGTCAACATTTCAAATTTTTGGAAATTTTTTTTATTTTTATTTTTTAAACAAAAATCAAAAGGAAAAATCCTTAAGGCTTCTTCCTCCTTCCCATTAATCTGTTAAAGCAATTCAAGAAATTCCCAAATCTCCCTTCAATTGTAGTTATTGATAAATGAATCTAATTCAAATCTCTAACCCTTTCATGTACCTTCTCACATTTTTCTTACGTTCCTCCTTCCTATGAGAAACTGTATGAAATTCGATCAACCTGCTTGTGGCGATTACGGTCGGAGCAGATCGGATACATGCTCAGATCTACAATCTAAGAGTGGAGGATACCCGGCATTGGAAGATTCATTTGGGGATGGCGTCTATGCTTACGCATGAGGCAAAGTGGAGCCCTATGGGTCTCGTGGAACAGCGCTGATATCACCCAAGACGACGTTCTTCGACAATTATGGACGATCCAATAGCTTCTCTTCAGGTAGAGAGCCAAGATCGTTGAGCTGTCCCCAAGTTGTCAGCCTATCTTTCACTTGGAGTTGTCCCCAAGTTGTCAGCCTATCTTCGTATCAATATTGGAGTTCCACTTGCTCATTCTATCACCAGTTGTCAGCTTATCTTTCATTGCTACCCAAAGTAGAAAAGAGTACCTTGGTGTGTTATGCTTGAACCATACCGCTACACTCCATATGCAAGGGACATGTTGGGTTCTCACTTGCATCCAAGTCGCCTTGGATGAGAATGCATTCTTAAACCGCTCCTCTTTATGCTTCCACAAAGAGATATCACATGTATTGTCTAACGCCATGGTCCTAACTCCTAAGTATGTCAATTTCATCTTCCACTTCAACCAGAATCCTTGACATGTGTTTTCTCCTCCTATGGGTTATTAAGAGCATCTCCAATGTATTACACCATTTTTTACTCCAAAATGGTGTAATCCCAAAATGGTGTTACATTTCTCTCCAATGTATTACATCATTTTCTACAGTAAAATAATATTTTAATATATTTTTAACTTTTTATTTTATTTTTAATTACTAATAATATATTTTACTTATAAAATTTACAAATTGATCCATTAATTTATCTATGCTAAAAAACTTTCATAAATTATGATATTAATTAAATTTAACAATTACAATATAAAAAATACACATTACACTTTATTCAAATAAAAAAACAAAGTAGAATATTATTTATTAATCACAATGTGTATATTTTTCCCATAGATGATCAATAAACACATCTCGAAGTGATAGGAGTGTTTTGATGTTTTACTCCAATCGTTGTTGTATTAATTAAGTATTATGTTATTTTAAATTTCATTTTTTATCTATTTTAAATATACTATCAATTATGCAATTCGATTTTTAATTAAAAAAATTATAAGTTTTTCAAATTTGTTTGTCAAATAAATTATTATAATAATAAAAATCAAATCATTAAAAAAAATTGAAGGACTACTTTATAAATAAAAAAGTTCAACACCAAAATGGTGTGAAAAAATGAGATTACACCAAATTTGGTGGTAAAAATGGGTTTGCACCATTTTGGTATTGGAAATGGTGTGGGATTGGAGAAGACTTTACACCAAAATGGAGTTTGGTGTAGAATTTGGTGTGGAGTTGGAGATGCTCTAAGACCTTTGCCACTGTCGATGTTTCAGAGATTCCCATGTCAATGGTTCCACGATCACCCAACAAATCCCTCAGTCTACCAAGGCGCGACCAGGAATCATGCCAGAAAGAAGTTTGGCGTCCATTTCGAACCTCCATCTTGTGGAAATGTTTTGCAGCATCCCTGGTTTTTAAGATCTTTCTCCAAATCCATGAGCCTATGGTTGAATTTTCCTTGAGGGACCAAAAGATCCTTTCCTAATCAAATAGGCCTTTATCCATTGTGTTCCATTCTCGAGACTTAAACATTGTGTTTTTTCTTGTTTCATGTGTTAGTGTTGACGTTCTTAGTGGTAAAGGCTCTTTGGCTCTTAGAGATTATGCTAAGATTTGTTGCTAGAGTGGGATCATCATCATGTCTCAATGTCTCATGATGATTCACTAACCCAGCTTTTGTGTTTGCATTTGTAGCAGCCAGTATTGGACCATTGTGGTGTATAATCTTTTTGATTAAAAATTGAATTAATTGCCCAAAAAAGGGAAGATCATACAACCAAAATTCATTTACAAGCTGCTTTCCCCCCTCCCCCCCCCCCAAAAAAAAAAGAGAGTTAAAGAAGACAATAAGCAAGAGAACAGACAAAGATTAATAATAAGCAAACCAAGAGGATAACATATTCCTATATGATTTCCTCTCCTTCTGGTCGAAAATTCGATCTCGAATACATAGATCAATCACACAAACAACTGCTGAGATGACTGAGAGGAACCTTGATGGATCCTAGAATTCCGCTTGTGCCAAATATAATAGATACCGCTTGTGGTGTATAATCTTATTATAATATATGGTATGATACGAAAGTTGCCAACATCGGGGAGTCGTAATCCCTTCATTTAACAAGTATTTCATTTCATGTATATTATTAGTCTTCATTTGATCATATAGTTAACACATAGTTTAAGCAATTGGTTCTCAACTTTAAGACACTTTTTCCCAACAAAAATAATATATATATATATATATATATATATATATATACACTATTTGAGTTCTTGAAAAACAATTAGCCTCCAAGATTTTTGCGGATGCTAGCAACATCCTTCATGGCCATTGATATGGTAAAGCCTCTTCAAAACCTCTTGTGGAATCGGAAACTTTGAAACGAAAGGGACCAAAGACACAACATGTGTCCCAGGATTCTGACTAGTCAGCCCAGAGACTGCTAAAGCCGAGCTCACTGTATCGATATTGTATAGAAAATGGATCAACCCTTTGGGAAACACGAATGCCTCACCCGGATGAAGCTCCTGTGTAAAGACCCGTCCCGACGTATCCACGAACCCGACCAGAAGCACACCTTCTAGACAGACCGTCACTTCGGAGGCCCGTGGGTGTGCATGCGGTGGGACGACGCCGGAGGCCCCGAAGTCTATCCGGCCCATCGTGAGGCCCATTGTATTGAGACCAGGGAGATTGGCGGTTGTAGTGAGAGTGACGTTGATCATAAACGGGTTGGCACTAGTATCTCCGGGTATGGATAATGCGGAGGTTGTGAAATCGGAGACGGTGACTTTTGTTGGATCTTTGCAAAGGTCACCGTTGAGGAAGATATGTTGGTGAGGTGTAGTAGAAGGAGGAGATACGCAGTAGTCTTGGAGCGGGTCCGGGTCGGATATAACCCGACGGTCCTGACCCATCAGAAGTGTGAACGCTAATAGTAAGTTTAGAAGCATAAGATTAGTTCTCATTGTTGGGTTTTACTTTCGGAGATAAGAGTTATAGGGGTGAGAGAGTGAGTGTATAAAATGCAATTTTGAGAAAAAAATCTCTAATACCATGCGGTTACATTATCTTCTTCTTTTTATATATATCTTCTGCTTGTTTTAGATTTTAGAGATGTGATATTTGCTTATTATTTAAAGAGTTTCAAAAAAATTGGATGATCTTAAGTTTGTATTATAGGAGACGCAAAAAAAAAAAGGTGAGGTCAATTTTCATTGTGGTGCTGCAAAATTTTTGTTTTAAGCAAAAGCTATTGGTGAAGTTTTGTTAGCCGTTAAGCAAAGAAAACGAAGGTTTCGATTGGTAACACTCATGGAATCGCGGAATGGTGGAAATAAAATAAAGTTACGGAAATAATTTAAAATTTGCTGGAAAAAAAATTGTAGAATAAGTTTTGTGTGATTGGATGAGTTTTGCGGAATGACTGAATACTAAGATTCCACAAATAATCTACATATAGTTCACTTTTCCACTTAATGAGTTTTTCTTTGTATTTTTTTAAGCGAAAACGCAGACTTTGCGTTTTCGCTTTTTTTTTCCTATTCAGCAAATTTTTTTGATTGGCAAAATTCTTGCGGAATGGCGTTTTTAAACGCGATTCCACCATTCCGCAGGTTACCAATCAAGCTTTCCTTCATTCAGTGAATTCTATCATGGACAGCATTGTTAACCAATCGGAACTTTTCCGTATAGCTAGAAGGATGGAATTTTAAGTCGGTTATATGGTGAAATACAAAGTTTGACTATCAACAAAATATTCGAAAAATTGAATTACAATAAAATTGGAAAGAAATTGGGAGACTGATACTCTAACATTTGAGAGAAGTTAAAACCCACAAAAAAAATTATGAAACAATCACTTTTAAATGAGATCACCGATATCAAAATTATATAGAAAACATGAAAAATGGAAGTCATAGACGCATATAAAATGAATCCACCAAAAACAGAAAAACGAAAGCAATATGAACTCAAATATCATAAACCGACCATGAATCTAATTATCGCATCTAACCTTAATCCTAGCAAATATAATACGAGAATTTTGCATCAATTTGCATATTTATCTATTTATGTATCAATTTTTCTTATATCATAATTTGTATAAAACATTTTACATGTCGGACAAAAGAGTAAAGCAAAAAACGTGGGAAGACACATGCAGCGCGATCGGGACACTACAGTAGCCAAAGATGACAAAAAAAAAAGGAAAGAGATTCATTCCCCACGACCATGAGGGACAAACCCAATGATTTTCTTGGTTAATTTATTGCAAATTTTCTAAGTACGCCAAACGTGAAGAGTATCCTTTGGGTATGATTTTGTTGTCGACAATAATTAATGATTTTGTTAACATTGCATCTACAGGTTTTAAAAAATGAATTCATCCTTCCAATGTGGTTGGCTGTGTGACCTGTGTCATTAATAAGTACATGAAGAGGTTATACAAATATGATCTAATGTGGTTGGATGTGTCATCAACAGTAGTTTGTTTACTTGCCATATTTTTCTATAGATACCTTTTCTTATACACTTTCCATTAACAGTTGCAAATCGATCTTATATTTTTCCGTTCTTCACCACACACCTTCCAAACGTCAACCTTAGCTTTGCCTGTGATCCTAATGCTCGATCGATCGAGTCCACAAATAAAATAAAATAAACAGAGCTAACGCTAAAGTTTTTTGGACGTGGGGTTGGAAATTGTCTAAAAACACGTTTTACCTTAAAAGAACCACCAAAATGAGTGTTAGAGACAACGGATCTATAAAGACTATTTATGGAGATTGATGCCCTAATGGAAGGGAACAAGAGTTCCCCATTTCCAGCTTTACACATTTCTTTTTCTGTATATCTTGCTTACTATCTACACGACTACCCATGCAATCCACTTGTTAGATATATCATATATGGTATCCCATCGGTTTTATAGAGCTCAAGACTACAATCCACCTGTACACTATGTTTCATTAGCAGTTTTTTGAGGTGACCAAATAGAGTATGTAGAGTATGTAGAACATATGGATCAAGTCCTGAATGTGGTGCCTTTACACCAAGGACACTTGGTTAAGTTTGTATATTAATACTAAGGTTTGTTTATGAGTTAAAACTTTATTACAATTTTTATTAACTATTAAGGAATCGGCTTGTGCTAGTAAATCAATACGTGACTATTATACAGTTATTTGAGGAAAAGAACTGATATTGTTCAAGCTCTCAAGTCTCAAAATGTATCGGATGGAGACGTTATTAATTAGTTGGTTTGTAAATGCATGCAAGTTCCAAATATTTGATTAGTGATCTTAAAGGTCTCTATATTTTCTTTGATTTGTTTATTTTTGAAACAAATATCTGCATGATGAGTAATTTAGCACGTACATAGATAGGACTTGTCTAGTCCAGCAAGAAAAGTTGTATTGTACTTAGAAGCCCTATAATAATTATTAGGACGTAAGAGCATGTATATTGGTGTTATCTTCTTGGGGTTCTTAAAAAAAAAATTTATTATTATTATTATTTTTTTTTTTGTAGATGAAAAAAAAAATCAAAAAAGGAACCAATGAGGGTGCGACACGTCACGTGAATAGTTAAGAGACGGGTTCTTAACTAAGGATTTTAAGAACTCGGTTCTTAACTATTCACGTGGAACCCACAATATTTTATTATTATTTTTCCTAAGAAACTCACCTAAGGACCCCCAATGGAGTTGGTCTAAGATGTTTGTGTCTTAAGAGGTGAGTCCGGTTATCATAATAAATATGGTAAGGTTCTATTTCGTTTATCGCCGGTTTTATGCTCGGAGATGAGTCCGTGAGTCACGGCCGATGCCCGAATTGTTTCCCGAAATTTAATCAATATTATAAATTTAATTAAAAAATATGGCGAGGTTCGACTGCTGTTTATATTATTAACTAAATGGTTTTGTTTTCTTTTCATTTCATAAACTGAAATTGATATTTACAAATTACAACAGGAGTAGATGTATAGTATGAATGATACAAAGTTACAAGATACAAAGTTGAAGGATAAAATGTATTACAAAGCTAATAGGTCTAACAAAGTGATAACAAAATCGGCCATAATCGTTTTGGTGGATAAGCACCACAAAGAAAATGTGTAGCCACCGCTACCACGTGTCATCATCAAAGAAGCCACAACATGCAGAACCATTGACGATTTTCCGGCACCGGTTGTGTTTGCCTTATTTCTGCTCCGTAAACCTGCCGATCGACTCCAATCAAGCCTTACTACAGCCGCATAGAAAAGTAAATCTCTTTAATTGTTTCTCCACCGCCGCTGTGATAACTATGCTACTGAAGAAATATCCAACATGATGAAACCGCCATGAAAGAAGATCTAGACGGGTCCGTATAACTCGTTCGAATGCTAGAACCGATGTACAGTGAGCGCTCAACAACTCTGAAGAAGGAACAAAGATGAGAACGACGTTGAGACGGAAGAGCATTGTGGAGTAGATCGTAGATCCGGAACTTGTTTGGGAAGGAAACCCGACATATATCGAGAGAAAACACGGGCAAAAACCTGGATTTATTTGCCGAAAAAAACCCGACCATCTTTATAAACATGAAAACGGAGATGAAATCGGGAGAAGAGAAAAATGTGATGCTATAAAAGTAATCTGACCATCGGCTTGTCCTAAACACCGCCATCGATAGCCGAAAACAGAGACTTTTGATCGGAAAGAGTAGAGAGAAGATGGAGCGAAGAAGAAGAGAGAAGAAGTAATTAAAGCTTTTTTCGGCAACTGAAATTTTATAAAAAGCCAAATGGGCATGTAACAGTACAGGAGAAGAAAGCTCCAAGGATAATGAATTACGCATAGCGAATAGTCCTAAACAAAGCCCCTAAACAAGAAAAGGAGCCCAAATCGTGTTTCCGGATAAGCTTGCCAAGACACGTGTAACCCGTGCTGCCACGTGTCAGGGAAGCGTTGAACCGCTTCATGCAGAGCTCCGACGAAACTCCGGTGCCGTGTTCTTGCCGCCTGCCGCTTCTGCCTCGGTCTCCTGCCGATCCATCCCACCAAATATTGCTAGAAAACGTTGTAGCAGTGAAGAACGCTTCAATCACGAACCTCCACCTCCGCTTTATTTGTGCTTCATATGACGGAATCCATCAAGGAACTTAACCGTCGGAGTTTAACACCAGCCGACCCGTTCAACTCGATCGGGTATCGAACCTACAGCTCAAAAGCACACGACGATTAGGGTTAGAGAGAGAAGAAAGGACGGCGTCATAGCAGTAAACACCGTGGTAGAGATCGGATTACTCCTCCAAGAAAGAACCGATGAAAAGAAGAGATTACAAATCGATTCTTTGTCGGAAGAGAAAAACCCGGCATAAAGCCGGAACCAAAACCCGACAGATAATCGGGACCGCCGACCCGGTAATAAACCGGGAGTTTATTAAAGGGAACGAAAACCAAATATAAATAAGAACAATCAGAAATCCCCTTTTAGAGAATTAGAGAGAAGTTGGAGAGAAGGGGTTTGTAACTTTATTTTAAGTTTATATTCAAATCCATTTGACGAAGTAATTAAAGCTTAAGATGTCAAAACCATAACTTTGTGCATAATAATTAAAATCATAATAGGAAATTTCAAAAGCTTTTGGAGAAAGAAAAAGGAGCGAGATTAAAGGACATCTATAAAGTGACGGCGTGAAGTCAACGTGCAATTAAAAACACCGTCAAAGGTAAAAAAGTTAACGGAGATAAATATTACGGACCTCAGAAAAGTAAAAAGAACAAACTTTCACTAATCTAATCCGGAACTCCTCATCTTCTGCCGTCGAATCGGCGATTCCTCCTCCGGCGTCGTCGAAGACTCCGGCGACGATGTCAACACATCGTCATCTTCATCGTCTATTAGAGATGAGAGTGGCGAGGAAAATATCTCCACAGGAGATAACGGCGGAGAAGAGTCCGACGAATCAGACGAGATAGTCAACGACGGCGGAGGTGGAGGAGGAAGCGAGGTGTGAACGGGAATAGAATCTTCTGGAAGCTTTCTTTTGTTTCCGTTGGAAAGTTTAACGTCTCTGGTTAAATAGTTTCTCAGACGTTTCACGTCAGCTAGTTTCACCGGTTTCAGTAAGAAATCCTCCGCACCTTCCTCAAGACATCTGCCGGGGAAAAAACAGTTTTTATTCTATCAGTCAACAGTTTCTCAAATCCAAACTCCAAAAGCAAACAAAAAAATCACCTGTCGATTCTGGTCAATACATTCTCAGAAGACATTATTACAACCGGAACTTGTCGGAAACTGGACGATTCCTGTTTCAGATTACCGGATTGTTCAGCAAAAAAAAAGACAAGGATTTAAATATATGTCTGTAAAACGGCGGGAAAATTCAGACCTTAATCTTCTTGAGAAGCTCATAGCCAGTCATTCCAGGCATACAGTAATCAGTAATGATCAGATCAACTTTCAATCTCTGAGAATCGACAAAAACTAAAAATCAAAAATCTTGAACAGTAATCCTAAAAAAACATTAAATCTTACATCGAGCTCAGCAGAGGCATTCTTGTCATCTATCCCTAGAAATTCCAGAGCACGCCATCCGCTATCTACCGCCGTGACTGAAACAGAACCGCCGAAGATCTTTTAAAAATTGCGGCGAGAAGAAATGAATACGTAAATGCATTTTCATTAAAAATTAGGAAGGTGTACCTTTGCAGGAAGTAATACGAAGCAATCTTTCGATGACAATCCGATCAACGAGGCTGTCATCGACGGCCAAGACATGAACTTCATCTAAATCCAACGGCGGAGATTCCTTCCCTCCGATCATCTCTGACCTCAGTAGGCAAGAAACGCCACCGTCTCTGGCCATAGCCGATAGTAGTAACTGAGAGGAGAGGATAAAAATAGCACAAAGGAGATGAAGAAGACGACCTCACACCTGTTTTCTTTTCTTCTTCCTTCAGACAGTTCTTTTATATTTCTGAATTTTTTTTTTCTGTCACTCTCAAATATTATAATAAATCTTTTTGTGTCTTTTTAATTTTATAAAATAAAATCCAAAAAAAGATTTGGTTCATTTTTCTGTTAACATTTTTTTTTTTGGTCAAATTTTTTTCCAACAATTTTTTTATTTCTTATGTGCCGTGCTTTCAGGGTTGAAAATTTGAACTTTTATATTTTAAAATAGTAGTAATAAATTGAGATTTCAGAAAATCCGGTGGGGGCCTAGGCGAATATCAAAGAGAAAAATATTCAAAAATCGAATAAAAATAATAGAAGGGAAATCCGTACAAAGGAATCGAAAAATACCATAGAGACAGACAGATCATGAGATATTACTGGTCAATATCTCGTCTGTATAGTGTAAGTGGAATTCTGAAAATGGATTAACAGTAGCTGAAGATGAAGAGCTGGTTTGCTAACCATTAGAATTCACAGAACGGTTTAAGTTAACCGGTTCAGTCAGTGTTCTGGCTAGGTTAGAGCATGGCCATTGAGGTATCTTAAGGCCCGGGTTCTTAACTATTCACGTGGGTCCCACGTGAATAGTTAAGAACCCGGGTCCTAAAAATCCTTATTTAAGAACCGGTTCTTACACTGTTCATGACACGTGGCGGCTTATCATTCGTCTAATTTTTTTTTTTTCGATTTTTTTTTTTTTACACTTTTCCCAAAAAAAAAAAAAAAAATTTTTTAAGAACCCCCAATTATTTGGTGGGACCCACATTTTTAATATATTTTTGCCTAAGAAACCGCATCGGAAACTTAGTTGTACATGCTCTAAGACTTCCGAGTTTATGTATGAGTTATAACTCACTGTTATAACTCAGTGTTTGTGATACAATTTTTAATTTTAATATTTAAAATTTTCATCTAAATTTTATATTTAAAAAATTATTTATCTTATATTTTTCAAATCTGATATTAATGATAATTATATAATACATGATATAAAATTATTTCATCTATAACAAATATATATAATAATATCTTAAAATCAAATAGTAAATATATTATAGAAATTATCTGATATTTTAAATTTTATTATCAAAGTATGTATATATATTAAACATAATAAAATAATTATTTAAATTAATATAATAAATATATTTAAATTCAAAGTAAGATTCACGTAGTAAAAAAATAATTTTATTAAAAATAACCTAGTAATTAATTTTAAAAAACATTTTTTCAATTAATATAAAGATTAAAACATTAGTTTACAAAGTCTAAAATCTGACCAAGGTAATCTTCATTGGAAGTGCTTTCTTACGGTCTTATCACATTTTTGTTGTGGAAATATGTATTTTTGTAAATGTGGATAAACAACTCAACATATTGTTGTTCCATGTGTTTGGTCAATTTCTACTTTATTATCACGAACCAATCCATGGAATAAATAGTTGACAAACAAAAGGGGGATTAGTTTCTAAAAGAAAAAGGAGGATAAGCTGGAAATTCAAATTAAGATATATAACGTGACATTAATGTCTTTCTCCAAACCGATGGAGGCATAAATCATAATATAGCCACACAGCAAACATATAAAACACTATATTAAATGTTAACCAGGCCGAACCGAAGTCCAAAATTTGCGAACATAAAGAGTGTAGCATTGTTATTTTTTTTCTTCGCGTGGTCCAAATAGGGTTGATGAGGAAATGAATATTCGCCTAACAAATATGTCAATTTATGTTATCGGTATATGTGGTGTAGTGGTTTAGTGCAAATGTTGGTCTTAGTGTACTCTTAGTTTAAGTTTTGGTAGGAGAAACATTTAACACCATACAAAATATTGATAACTGCTTGTCTAGAATGAAGAGAGATTACGGTAAAAAAAAAAATCAAATCCATCTTGATATCAATATATATATATATATAATATCCATTTGATCCTAGAAATTTAGGTTATATAAACGTTTGATTACTCTGCAAAAATAAACTAATCCAAAAAAGCCAACAAAAAGAGTGATTCGGTAATATTAGTTATTTATGACAATACTATCATTTTTTTTTGTGTCAACTGACAATACTATCATTTTACTTGTGACAAAAAAAAAACAGCTATCGTTTTACCATTAAAAAAAAAACAAGAGGAAGGTGGACAAATAATAATGCATTGACGTCCATATTAAAATTAGGATCCGCGGGACCCATGGAAATCTAAAAGAAGGGCCCATTAATATTTGTTGCGAACATTTCTTTTTTTAAGGGATTGGACTTTTCCTCTTTTATTTCCAAACATAATTTGCTGTTTCACTCTTTAGACACCACAGCGTATCAAATCTTGGAGATTGCTTTTGCTTTGTCTTTCCACCCACTCAAAAATATATACTATAAACTTTTTATAAAATCTTACTGTTTTTCTTTCTCACAAAATCATTATTTATTTAATTTCTTTTTGCCAAGTTAATTTTTTTAAAGGGTTTAGTAAAAAGAGATTTCTCATATAATAAATAAAATTTGATTCAAACTCTTTTATTTTTTCCTTTGGAAGAATAATATAATATGAGTCTAAAAGATTTTATATTAACCATTACAAATAGCTTATTTACGTTTGTTTTTGGACATATGAGACAAAAATGCACATTTAAAAATAGAAACATTTACAAAATTTGAGATTGATTTGTGAATTGATTTTTCAAACGATATGGGCCAAAGAATGATGGATCAAAATCTTCATGATGTCAACTAATAAATGTCGAGGGTTGAACAAAATATATAAATCAATAATAGTAGTGATCGACGTGTCGTACATAAATTCAAAGCTTATCTTTATTCCTAGGAACTTTGAACATCAATTAAAAATGAAGACATTGACATTTTCCCTTTTAACAAATTTTATTTTGAATCGTTTAGAGCATCATTTAATTGTAATTACTATTTGTAATGATTTTATTAAATCCTCGTAAACTAAAAATAAAACCATGCTGAACTATAAAAGCATTTCTAGCAATAAAAGCAACTAGTTAGTTAATCTAACTGGTACAAGAAATGCAAAAACCATCGTTCGCACCTAAAAGCATCTCTCCTAGGCCTGAATATCGAGGTGCGCCGCTGTCTTCGTCTTTGAACTGCAGTTGGCTTTCAGGCATCTCTTGCCAGTGCCGAAGAGCAGTCTTCTTTTGCTTTTTATTTTGGTGTAGATCCAGTCGCCCTTCTCCGTCTCTATTTCACCTCCGACGTCAACGATTATTTCTTCCAAAGTCCGCCTCTCCATCCTCTCTTGGCCGTCAGTACTGGTGATTTGGCGATTCAGGTTCACCATGTCGGGTCGCGCTTTGTTGGCTGCGATTGTGCTAGCTTTCTGTGCCGTATGTAGATATGGTACTGAAGGGGTTCGGGTTCGTGGTGTTTTTGACTGGGTTCAGTCAATCGGGGTATGTTTTTGGCATTTATCGCACTTGCTGGAAAAAGATTCGCATTCGGCGGCCATGGTTGGCCAGAAATAACCTTGCCTTTTAATCCGTATGGCCAGAGCTCTTCCTCCGGAATGGCTTCCGCAAGATCCATCGTGTGCATGTGCGATCACGTCACGGGCTTGCTTGCTGTTGAGGCATTTGAGGTATGGTCCGGAGAGGCTTCTTTTGAAGAGTTCTCCTTGTGTGACGCAGTGCCTCGCACTATGTGCTTTGAGTTTTCGTGCTTCCCATTTATCGCCAGGAACCTCGCCGTTCGTTATGTACTGAATGATCGGATTTCTCCAATCTTTCCCAGCATCGGGCTCTGATCCTTGACTAGTGGATGCAGTTCGAATGGATCTGGCCCTAAATGTGAGATCGAAGATTTACACCAAAGATTTGTAATCGTTGATTTGGACTTTGTATATAAGAGATAGTATAAATTTCCTATGAATCAAAGATATTAGTGAGGTTGAATGCCGAGATAGAACAAACACAATCGAAAAGATAGTACAAAATATGAAAGTTGAGCAATCTAGTCGAAGTGTTCTTTATTAGGGTTGGCATGTATGAATGGATCACTACTTCTCCTTTCAATAGCCCTCGACCTCGATCTTCTCGTTTCGATCTTTCAGCTTCGTAATTGTAATGATCTCCGAGATTCGTGGAAGTCGCTTCAACTAATGAAGACTTGGTCATTCTTCCTCGACATTGCCTTCTACCGAGTTCGGACTCGACCATTTCGCGGTTCATGATACTTGGACCTTGGCTGGCTTGTGACCGTATGACCCAGAATCTGTTATAATCGAACTTGTCTCTATAGTCATGAATCGGACTTGTAATTATTGGTTTTTATTTAGTCTGTTAATGGGCCGGATTTCCTAGAGGGAAATCCAGCACCAACAGACCTGTTACAAAAATACATTTTCTTTGGTTCTCTTTATAATTTGAGCCGATCCCACTTTGTATCATTCACTGTATAAAACCCGATTTGCTGTCCATTGGGCCTATAATATTATTTGATAGTGGACAAAAAAGCCTATGTCAGCAGCTTCATGGGCCATACTGTCAAGAAAGTTTTAATTAGACCATCATGGTCAAGACAAAAAATCTCATCTTCTTTAGAAAAATTTCGATATATTTCCATTCCACACAATCTTATATTTTACTCATATTTGTTTTTATTTCTATAAATTTATATTTACATGACAAGTTCATTGTTGGTTCGTAAAATATCTCGTTGACAATCAATATTTTATTCACGATTAACCGCTCAGACACAAACGCTTATTGTGTTTTCGAAACTTAAGCCATTGTTACAATACATTTAAAATGATTTAGTATCATGCATTATATAAACTAATTAGTCTCAATCTGATGCAGCCCCAAATCAGAGACTAGGATGGTGGGAGATGGAAGAACACGTGCTGGCTTTGAAGCTCTCTCACTTGTTCAGAATGGAATGGAATGGTGTGGATGGAATCTGTTGGTGAACAACTCACTTGCTCAATGGGTTGATTGACTCTCTCAATCCTTGGCAGAAGTAGTTTCTTTGAATCACTCAAACAAACTAATCTGAGAATACAATAGAATCAAATGAATCACTCAATTTGAATCCTAAAGAACAAGAACAATATCAAAGACACTCTCTTTGAAAGAAAAACAATTTCTCTGTATTTTTATTGATTGAAAGGTGTTTTACAAATGAGAATGACAATGAGACTTTATAGTCTGGACTACCAACTGTCTAATGACCAGAAATAAGAGGAAAAACAGCAGAATTAAAAGAAAAGAGCTGTTAGAGAATTGATGATCAAATCTGTCCAAGAATGGAAAGTCTGGTGTCTTGTATCTTGAGAGCTTGGGGAGGCAATTGCACGACCTTGGGACATTCTGAAGGCAATAGAAAACTTCTGATTCGTTCATAAAGGCATAAGAAAGTAGATGTTGGAGTTTAATGCCATTTGGGTCCAAATATGGCAAGTGTGTCTTCTTGTTGATTTGAGTGATCCGGTGAGGTCTGGTGCATCTAGGGTCTTCTGGATACCTTAATAAAGATCCCAAGACGTTGTAGCTTTGATTATGTGGTTCTCCTGGTCGCCAAATATGGGTCTGAGCCTTCATAAATCCGGGAGACTCCAAATAAGGTAAGCTGGAAAACCATTGGTTTAGAACTTGAATAAATTCTTTTTCAGAACCGGGGTTGGTCTGATTCCAACTCTCATGGATTCCCTGATGAATCAAGATTCCAGAACAAGTCACCTTATGGCTTGATTCATCCTGGTTGAGTTGCAATGCTTCAGTTTGTGGTTGTATGTCTCCATCGAGTCCACTGCAATTATCTTGACTTGTAACTTGAATAAATTCTTCATGTGGAAAGCTTATGAAACAATTCCACTTGTCTGTGATCCCTTGATGAGTTAAGTTTCTGAAACAGGTTGATTTGTAGCTTAACTCTTCCTGGTTGGATAGATATGCTCCAAGATATGCACACATATCTCTAGTGCGCACAAACTGCTTCTCTCCAAGGGTAGGGTCTTAGTTGGTTGATCTATGCCCTCTCCATGCTCCTTGGTTGATGATGACTTGATGTCCTCATCATACTCTCCCTCTTGAAAAAGTTTCGACCTCGAAACTGAATAATCTTGATGTGTATGTGGTCTGGTGATGAGTGTAGTGTCTGGTGGTTCTCCGTCATTTAGCATGCCATTCCAATTTAAGAATTAAAAAAAAATTGTTTCAATTTTTGAGTCAAATTTCCTTGTCCTGATTTCCTCACTCTTATTAAATAGTTATAAATAAATAAATAAAATGTATTTTGGTATTTTAATTCTTAACTAGTGTTATTAATTCATGATCTAAATACCAATTCCAAATTTTCTCAAAAGAATAATGTGTCAAAAGGTGGAAAGAAAAGATCTCATAATCTCAAGAGAATTATCTTTTCAATTTTTAATAAAATTATTTAGGCTTTTGTTGTTATTGATTATTTAGTAATTAAATCCATACAATGGTTTGGATGGGCGACATCTCCATTGGCAATAACATTCACGATTTAAAAATGGAGCATGATTGCAGTAACCCAATTCGTATCCCTCTCTCTTGCAGGCTTGATTGCAATAATCACAAAGCCAAATCCAAAGATTTTTTTTGCATATCCCTGGAACTTCCAACATTTTTCCTGTCAACATGTCATTCACCTTTTTCATAGATGCACATTATACTTTTATATAGTTACAAAAACACTAGTTAACAATTCGATTACCACGTCTTATCCTAGAGACAGATTGTGCAATATGTGGTTTTGTCTCTGTCAATTGATCAACCTTAGCTTCATTGGTCGGGAGAGAATCTCCTACAAGCGATAAATCCTTGTACCCTACGATCGTGATTACAAGATATCAATTAATTCATATATTATACCTTACGAATAGTCTTGACTATATATATGCTAGTTATATTCCACAATTAAGATTCTAATATAAGTAGACCGAGGTCTCTCTTATGTAAATCGCGCAAGCTAGATATATCATATCTAAAGCGTAAAATTATAAAACTAAAGATTAGTGGAGTCTCTCAATGATTAAATACATGCTTCAAGACAGTATTTACAAAAATAAAAACAATTACCTAATGCTGCAATGAGGATAGAGAAGAGAATTGTAAATATGATGACAACAACCTTCACAAATGAATTACTCATTTTTGTTTTATTTGTGTTTTCTTGTTTTTTCCTCAGTTTCAGCATCTCGTGTTGTAGTTTTAAGAATATATAAATATCATGTAGTTGACAACGCCTATAAGTTTAATGGTTCTGAAACTTATTATGCAATAATTATAAAGTTACGTTAGATTGAATTAAAAAGTAACAGCACATGCAGATATTTGGCAACGAGCTGCTTTTAACTTAAATGGAGTGACATTGATGGTCTAAACAATGTACGATATACAAAGTATTATAAACTTGGATTCTGGTACACTATACAAAACAATTAAAGCTATCCGATTTTTATGTAACACCCTTATTTTCTTAAGATATTAAAACATGTTGTGTTTTACCCATAAATATAGCCTAGGATTCTTATAACATCCCGATCGCCTTTGTCGGTGAACTTTCCATCCGCTCTTTTAGCATGTAGGCTCATATTCGTATGATAGTCGGATTGTCATTTTAAGGTCAAAATTTTTGTTTATTGTCCCTACAACCACTACACGATCGTTTCATGTGCTTTGTCATCACTCGTAGGATACCGCGAATAACTTCTCGGTAAGTCATTCATCTTTTAACTATTGCAACTCAAACACACTTAATTTTAGAATTCTTTTTAAATGTGTGACCGAAAAATACGTGAACTTTAGTGACATTGGTTGTCAAACTAATTCTTTTAACCTTCTTCGTATATACCACAAATCAGGATGTTATAATTTACCCTCTCTAACAGAGTTTGACGTTTTCATTGTGCACCATAATCGTTATCATTGACTTTGTGAGTCTTCACCAACTTTACACAAGTCTTCGGATTCAGATCTAATACCATTTATAAAGCTTCGACTGCCTTGTCCATACGCTTCACACTTGTTCTCTCGGCATGTGGACCCATAGGCGGAGCTACTTAGTAAACAGGGGGATCACCTGACCCCACATAATTAAAAAATTTATATGTATTTCTTTAGTTAAAAATCTTATGACCCCATTAAATAATTTTGGTTGACCCCATAAAAAAACAAAAAAAAAAGACACAAGCTTGACTTAATTGTGTAATTAGAAATTTGGGTACTGTTTCTATTTTCATTTTAGAACTCACGTTTTGTTTGAGCCCAATTTATATAAATAATCCATAACTTTATAGGTCTTAGTTAAAAGACCTTTTTCAACCTAAAATCTAAAACATCTCATATGTTCATATTACATTTCTTTATAGATTCTTTTTAATTTACTTTGATCACTTTAAATTAAATCATAGTTTAAGCTTTTATTAAATTAGAGATGATATAATTTATTTATATAAAAAGAGGGATTATTTATAATCATATAAGTTCAATTTCGTATAGCTTTTTATTTTATTCATATAAAAAATATTAAAATTATAATAAATGAAACTATAATTTTTTTAATTTACGAGTAAATATAAAATATTTTTAGAAAAAGATTATTACTTTTATAAAATTATATATATATATATATATTTTTTTGACCCCGGTATAAAATGATCCTGGTTCCGCCACTGTGTGGACTCATCCTCGTCCGACAGTTGTATTGTTATTTTGGAAACCTTACACTTGTTTACGGTCCATGCAATTACCATACAACTGTTTTCCTTGATTTGTTTTCATTAATACAATACCGCAAATCACTTTCTGATAAGTCACTTATTTTTCAAATATTTCAATTTAAACACGTTTAACTTTAAAAAAATTTTAGAATGTGTGACCAGAAAAAATAAGTGCTTAATTAAATCAGTTTTGCAAACCTCTTTGCTAATAAACAACTCACCAATCATCATCACTCGTATCGCTCTCAATCGTAAAGCATGTACAAAGAAATTATAAAATCCCAAATGCTCGAAAAAATAGGAGAGGGCAAAGATGAAAAAGATCAAAAACCATCGTAACTATAAAAACATACTCAAAAAGTTCATCATGGGCCTTAAACCATTTTTGGTTTCCTCCTAATGGTGTAATTTTGTATTAGCCCACGGAGGGTGAACATTCATTCGGCAGATCGGAGTAATATCTTTTATACAAGCCAGAAACTGAATATTTAGTAAAGGCCCAATATTGTGTCCGACCCATGTTTGTTTTTACTTCAGAACGGCTATCACCGAATTTAACTTCTTATTCCGTTCTTGAAATTTCATTTTTAACGTTTTGATCTTTAATTTTCAGTAGTACAAATCGTTTTCTCTTTACAAAAACATAGACCAAATATTTAATACATATTGTTACTAGACACTCAATAAATTTATCCGCAAAACCCTCGAACGAACCGCATGTTGCAAATGAATTAATCCTACCATTTAACCATAACACTAATTAATCTAGCTTTTAATGGGACCAACCTGGATATATGGATCGATTCCACAACCTAGCTTTACCCTTACATAATATATTATATTTTTTGTCTACATGTTTTACCCTGTCTATATGAAATTAAATGTCATATACCTAAGAAACCACTAAACCAGGCATTAGTAGTTAAACCACTATCCCACAAAACTCGACGATATGTATAAAATATATAAAAGAGTCACTATGTGTATCACACGGCTGGCTGGCTGGCTTGCAGATTTGCATCGTGCAATACAAATTATTTACGTGCATGATCTAGGAAATTCCAATAATACTATCCTCTCTAAGCGTTGTAATATTTTTCCTCGACATTGCCTTCTATCGAATTCGAGCTCGACCACTTCGCGGTTTGTGCTACTTGGACCTTGGCTGGCTTGTGACCGTATGACCCAAAATCTGTAATAATCGAATTTGTTTCTATAGTCATGAATCGGACTTGCAATTATGGGCTTTTATTTTGTCTATTAATGGGCCGGATTTCCTAGAGGAAAATCCCGCACCAACAGACTTGTTACAAAAAAATACATTTTCTTTGGTTCTCTTTGTAATTTGAGCCGATCCCACTTTGTATCATTCACTGTATAAAACCCGATTTGCTGTCCATTGAGCCTATAATATTATCTAATAGTGGACAAAAAAGCCTATATCAACTCCGTAGCTTCATGGGCCATACGGTCAAGAAAGTTTTAATTAGACCATCATGGTCAAGACAAAAAAAATCTCATCTTCTTTAGAAAAACTTCGATACATTTCTATTCCACACAATCTTATATTTTACTCATATTTGTTTCTATTTCTATACATTTATATTTACATGACGGGTTCGTTCTTGGTTCGTAAAATATCTCGTTGACAATCAATATTTTATTCACGATTAACCGCTCAGACACAAACGCTTATTGTGTTTTCGAAACTTAAGCCATTCCAATTTAAGAATTAAAAAAAATTGTTTCAATTTTTGAGTCAAAGTTTCTTGTCCCCATTTCCCCACTCTTATTAAATAGACATAAATAAATTAATTAAATTTATTTTGGTATTTTATTCTTAACTAGTGTCATTAATTCATGATCTAATTACCAATTCCAAATTTTCTTAAAAGAATAATGTGTCAAAAGGTGGAAAGAAAAAATCTCATAATCTGAGAGAATTATCTTTTAAATTTTTAATAAAATTATTTAGGTTTTTATTGTCATTGATTATTTAGTTAAATTTATACAATGGTTTGGATGGGCGACATCTCCATTGGCAATAACATTCACGATTTAAAAATGGAGCATGATTGCAGTAACCCGATTCGTATCCCTCTGTCTTGCAGGCATGATTGCAATAATCACAAAGCCAAATCCAAAGATTAAATTTGCATATCCCTGGAACTTCCAACCTTTTTCCTGTCAACATGTCGATCATTCACCTTTTTCATACATGCACATTATATGCATTATACTTTTATATAGTTACAAAACACTAGTTAACAATTCGATTACCACGTCTTATCCCATAGACAGATTGTGCAGTATGTGGTTTTGTCTCTGTCAATTCATCAACCTTAGCTTCATTGGTCGGGAGAGAATCTCCTACAAGCGATAAATCCTTGTTCCCTGCAATCGTGATTACAAGATATCAATTCATATTAGGTATATTATACCTTACAATAGTCTTGACTATATATATATATATATATATATATATATGCTAGTTATATTCCACAATTAAGATTCTAATTAATATAAGTAGACCGAGATCTCTCTTATGTAAATCACGCAAGCTAGATATCATATCTAAAGCGTAAAATTATAAAACTAAAGATTAGTGGAGTCTCTCAATGATAAAATACATGTTTCAAGACACTACTTACAAAAATAAAAATTTATTACCTAATGCGGCAATGAGGATAGAGAAGAGAACTGTAAATATGATGACAACAAGCTTCACAAATGAATTACTCATTTTTGTTTTCTTGTTTTCTCCTCGGTTTCAGCATCTCGTGTTGTAGGTTTAAGAATATATAAATATCATGTAGTTGACAACGTCTATAAGTTTAATGGTTTTGAAACTTATTATGCAATAATTATAAAGTTACGTTAGATTGAATTAAAAAGTAACAGCACATGCACAGATATTTGGAAACAAGCTGCTTTTAACTTAAATGGAGTGACATTGATGGTCTAAACAATGTACGATATAGAAAGTATTATAAACTTGGATTATGGTACACTATACAAAACAGTTAAAGCTATCCGATTTTTATGTAATACCCTTATTTTCTTGGGATATTAAAACATATTGTGTTTTTCCCATAAATATAACTTAGGATTCTTATAACATCCCGATCGCCTTTGTCTGTGAACTTTCCATCCGCTCTTTTAGCATGTAGGCTCATATTCGTATGATGGTCGGATTGTCATTTTAAGGTCAAAAGCTTTGTTTATTGTCCCTACAACCATGACACGATCGTTTCATGTGTTTTTTCATCACTAGTAGGATACCGCGAATAACTTCCTGTTAAGTCACACATCTTTTAACTATTGCAACTTAAACACACTTAATTCTAGAATTCTCTTAAAATGTGTGACTGAAAAGTAAGTGAACTTTAATGACATTGGTTGTCAAACTAATTCTTTTAACCATCTTCGTATATACCACAAATCGGGATGTTGTAATTTAATTTACCCTCTCTAACAGAGTTTGACGTCCTCATTGTGCACCATAATCGTTATTCTTGACCGTGTGAGTCCTCACCAACTCCACACAAATCTTAGGATTCACATCTAATACCACATATAAAGCTTCGACTGCCTTGTCCATACGCTTCACACTTGTCCTCTCGGCCCGTGGACCCATCCTTGTCTGACAGTTGTATTGTTATTTTTGGAAAACTTACATATTTGTTTACTGTCAATGCAATTACCATATAACTGTTTTCGTACTTTATTTTCATTAATACAATACCGCAAATCACTTTCTGATAAGTCACTTATTTTTCAAATTTTTCAATTTAAACACGTTTAACTTAAAAAAATTTCAATCATGGGCCTTCATTTGGCAGATCGGAGTAATATATTTTATACAAGCCAGAAACTGAATATTTAGTAAAGGCCCAATATTATGTCCGACCCATGTTTGTTTTTACTTCTGAATGGCTACCACCGATTTTAACTTCTTATTCTGTTCTTTTTTTTTTTTTTTACAACAAAATACAATAGAACACTAGTTTTCTATCATCCATATCGGTGGTTCCTGTCCAATATGTGTGCTTGATGACTGCCTGAGCCTGGCACTCCGTGCTAGCCTGTCTGCTGTCTGATTCTTAGTACGGGATATGTGCTTAAGAGCGAACGTCGTGAAGAATAACCTCCTCCGCTCGTACTCTTCAGTATAAATAGAAAATACTGGCCAGTTCTCCGGGTCAGAGACTATCTTCACCATTTCTGAACAGTCTGTTGCAAAAGTTATATGTCTTTGATTGAAGAACTCCATACTTTCCATAGCCCATAATAGTGCCTCGAACTCCGCATGGAGTGGCGAGAGACTCTGTCTGGTATTCCTAGCTCCCAATAATATGTTTACTTCCCCTTCATAACAACTATACCATCCATGGCCAGTGAGCACATCCCCTTCCTTCCAAGACCCATCTACAAAGCACCATTGACCGTTATGTATCTCTGTAATCATGTCAGAGCCTTGTTGTCCCATATGCCTCTGAGTACAATCTGCATTACTCTCCTGTGCTCCTTCCCATGACAAACATTCCATTTCCGCCAATCGCAAAGTCTCATTAGGATCCCGATCAATGTTATTAAATACCATATCATTTATGCTTTTCCAGATATACCATAGTATCCAAGGAAACTGGTCATTAGTATCCTGTGGTGGAAGCCTCCAAAATAAATGATCCATATTTGTGTATAGCGCCTCCGTATGAAAACATATCGGGTTCGTAGGAATTCGTGACAAGGCCCATGTCTGCAGGGCCGGTGGACATTCAAACAGGACATGGTTTACTGACTCCTCAGCTCCACACCTCACACAGTATGTGTCACATCGGATTCCCCTTGATTTTAAATTCTTTGATACCGCAATACATCCTATAAGTATCTGCCACATAAAATGTCTCAATTTTGGTGGGCACTTTAACTTCCATGAATGTGCTTGTAATCCCTTTATATTTGGACCCAAACTCTGACTGTGATTACCAACATCTTTGAATTCTCTCTCCGTATGATACCCTGATTTCACCGTATATCGTCCTGATTTAGTGAAATGCCACCCAATTGTGTCTGGTTTTGAAGTTGTACTAATTGGCATACTCGTGATCAGCATTGCATCTTCTGGTTCAAACAATTCTTCAATCAATGACTTTTTCCATGTGCGTCTCTGCTGATCAATCAATTGGTCAACCGTATATACGTTAATAATCGAACAAGGTTTACGGGTTGCTGGTCTCGGGCGATAGGCTGGTATCCAAGGATCATTCCATATTGAAATGGTTATTCCTGAACCCACCCTTTTAATTAGTCCTTTGTTAACCAGAGATCTAGCTGAGATTATACTTCTCCAACCATAGGAAGGTGAGTATGATCGTATTGGATCAAGTGGATCCGTATTCCTGAAATATCGCCCTTTAAAGACTTTTGAGAATAAAATATTGGGCTTGTCAATGAGTCGCCAAAGCTGCTTTGCTAGGAAAGCTGTGTTTGTATCATCAAAAGCCTGAAATCCAATCCCTCCATTCTCTTTATCTTGACATAACTTATCTCATGCCATCCAATGCATTCCTTTCCTTCCTCCTCCCATACTCCACCAGAAGTGGGAGACCACACTTGTTAACTTTGTTGTTACCGTCTTCGGTAATCGAAAGCATGACATAACGTGATTCAGTAAAGCTGTAGCCACTGATTTAATCACAACCTCCTTCCCCCCTCGAGACAAATATTTAGTGGTCCATCCATTCACTCTACCATGCAGTCGGTCTTGAAGAAAACTAAATACATGCGTCTTTGCTCCTCCAAGACTTTCTGGAATTCCTAAATATGATCCCATTCCTCCCATTGTAGTAATTCCGAGAATATTTATCATCTCCGTTCGCGTCGTTTCCTCTACTTTATATCCAAATTGTAATGATGATTTCTCAAAATTTATTTGTTGACCTGATACCTTCTCATAATCTTTTAGGATCCCTAAAATCGTCTGACATTCCTCTTTCGTCGACTTACAGAAAAATAGACTATCATCCGCAAA
Source organism: Orychophragmus violaceus (assembly GCA_030180135.1). Lineage (NCBI taxonomy): Eukaryota > Viridiplantae > Streptophyta > Magnoliopsida > Brassicales > Brassicaceae > Orychophragmus > Orychophragmus violaceus. The sequence goes on from CM058230.1 coordinate 3,891,945, forward strand.
CAGTAGGTGAGAAATCGCTGGGCTTTTCCTTGCGACCTTAAGCCCTGTTAATCGCTTCCTTTTTTCCGCATTTTTTATGTTTGCAATAAGAGCCTCCGTGCATAGTATGAACAAATATGGTGAGAGTGGATCTCCCTGTCTTAAACCTCTCTCTGGAACAATATGTCCTTGAGGTTGGCCATTAAGTAATACCTTATATTGAACCGTCGTAATGCAACGCATTATACGTTGTATCCATTGTTCAGCAAAACCCATCTTTCCTAGGACTTTTTCCAAGAAACTCCATTCAATCCTATCATATGCCTTGCTCATATCCGTCTTGATTGCCATGAATTTTCCTTTGCATGTCGGATTTGTCCTCAGTCCATGAAACATCTCCTGTGCTATTAGTATATTATCCGAAATTAATCTTCCTGCTACAAATGCTGATTGTGTCTCTGATATAAGATGAGGCAACAAAATCTTTAGCCTTTGACATAACACCTTTGAAATTATTTTATATCCCACATTGCAGAGGCTTATTGGGCGTAGTTCTGTCATCCTTGTAGGTCTGTCCGTTTTAGGGATCAGACAAATGTTTATAGCATTTAGTCTTTTATCAAATTCGCCGTTCGTCAAGAAATCATTCACCACTTTGATTAAATCGTTTTTGACAATATTCCACGCCTGTTGGTAGAAGAGGGCTGTCATACCATCAGGTCACGGAGCATTCTCTGGATGCATCATAAATAGCGCTTTCCTCACTTCCTCTTCCGATGCTTGAGCCATAAGCTTATTATTCATGCTGTCCGTTATCGATGTAGGGACTTCGTGTAGGAAGCTGTCAAAATCTGTTGGAATTGTTGTTTCAAAGATTTTCATAAAATAATCTACTGCCACACCTTCAATTTCCGAATCTTTGGTCACCCACTCGCCCCCTGAGTTATGTAAACCCACAATCCTATTTCTTGCCCGCCTCTGTTTGGTCAGTGCGAAGAAGAATTTGGTATATCTATCTCCCGATGTATTCCATTTGGTTCGACTTTTCTGTTGCCAATAAAACTCCTCATCTTTATATGCTTCCTTCAATCTATTGGATATTTCCCATATTTCTTCCTGTGTTGTTTGGTCATCTTTTTGTGCTGTGTCTAACTCCCTTTGTAGCTCCATAATTTTCTCTTTGCCATATGGCAAATTATTTTTCCTCCATTTAGAAATCTCATGTCTACATCTCCCAATCTTCGAAAAAAGGTCATTCCCCCTATTGTCTTCTCTATCCTCCAATCCTTCTTGAATTATGTCCATTAATCCTTCCTTTCCTATCCATCGTTTGTCAAAGTGAAATTGGCTCCTTCTCTTTTTCTTTGACTCCTCAATCGTCGCAACCAAAGGTCGGTGGTCAGAGGCCACCATTCCTAAATATTCCACAAATGAAAAAGGATACAGAATGTGCCAGTCCTCATTTGCTAGAGCCCTATCCAGCTTACATCTTACAACTTGTTTCCCCCTGCGTCCTCTCCAAGATAGTGAGTCCCCCAAATGTGGAAATTCTATCATGCCACAATCCCGAATCAGATTGTTGAATGAAAGAAACGTTGAGGCGTGCCTTAAACTTCCCCCTTGTTTCTCATGATTACCGGTAATTTCGTTTAGATCTCCAATAATGAACCAAGGTATGTCTCTGACAATGCCAAACCGAGTAAGTCTTTCCCAAACTTGATCTCTTAATTTTTGAATTGGATCCCCATAAACAAAGGAAATAGCAACCCTCTTTCCCTGCACATGTGCCTCAATATCAATGATTTTGTTACTTGAATATAGAATGTTAACACTCTCTGTATTATTGTAGTAAAGTGCCAATCCTCCACTCGATCCTCTTGGCTCCACCGTATGTATCTTATCATAACCAAAGTGACCTTGGAATCCTTGTGTAAATGCAAATTCTTGCTTTGTTTCAGATAAAAAAAGAAAATCAGGTCTATGTTTGTGCCATATTTCTCGAAGATAACCAATTGTCCATTTACTCCCCAACCCTTGACAATTCCAGCTCATGATCCTCATATTATCAGTCTTTCAAAAAAACTTGTTCGTATTGATATATTATAGCATATCACATACAGGCCTAAACTTCCCATCAGCCTTCTTCTTTCCTTTATAAAAACAATCTGAATCAACCTCCTTCCCATATTATAGTCTATTCCTTTAACACCATTTACTTTTCCATATTGATGTAGTTTCAACTTTGAGATGACAATCCATAATGTCTTTTGTCTCATGTTGTGATAATATCCCCAGCACTTGTGCCACCCCAAATAATATCTCTTTATCTCAACCTCCTTTTCCTTAATAAATACACACTATGTGTGTCCATCCTATACCAGACAACTCCACCCCTCCGTGATTCTTCGTTAATCAGATAGTGCCACCAGCGCCTTATATCAATATCATATTGGCCCTGATTATTCCATGTACTAGATCCAATATATCTTCTCTCAGCGTCTTGTGTAGGTTGTTTCCAAGAAAAATCCATTAAAATCTCATCATACAACCAGATAACCAGCATCCCATAAATAAACCTCGCTTTATAACCAATTATAACAATAAACCACCGATCCAAAAACTTATGAATATTCTTGTGATAATCAAACCGAAAGACCGGGCCATAGTATGATCTATAACCCAAAACCTTTAACCCAATATGTAGAAGATCGAGACCATCAGGGGCCTTTTGTCCTGGATATCCAATTTGAAAGAACCGAGTATAAGTGGTAATGATTTCCTCATCACATGTGATGCACAACATATAAGTGGTAATGATTTCCTAAAATTAAGTTTTACCCTTTGTAATACATCCGTATGATCAACTGATATGCAATCCCCAAAATTATAATTTTCACCTCTCATATTCAGTACTAAATCAATACATGCCATCGAGAACCATATATTCATCCTGTCTTCTTCGAGCCTACGCCATATACATTCCTTTCCATTCAAGATTTTGTGTTGCTTAGTATAATTTTTACTATGTTTCCTTCTTGATGGATTACATCTCTTCAATCTCCCAACTGGGATATTCTGCTTGATCTTGAAAGTCCATAAATATCCCAAAAGGTGATCCTGATATTCATATTGACATAGCTTTGCTGTCATCAAGACTCCAAAGATGATTATCTCCACCATCCAATCTTCATACTTCAACCAGATTCTCAGCAATGCCCATATCCAATATTCCAAATACCTTCCACCTGTACCAATATTCCATAGCTCCCATGTAAACAAATACTCAAAAACAACTAGTAACCCATTGGCTTTCACCCATGTCTTTAGACTCGATCTCTTTGTCTCCCTTATATTAAGCCAAACTCTATATCCAAAATCTTCACAATCCCTTATAGTCATTTCACTATCGCCATCAGTAGCACATTTGTTCCAATGAAATAATAATGCACTCCAAGGAATAAGAATCTTACTTTGATTAAACGATAGTACGAAGCCACATAACTCCAAGACCAATATAGTAGAAATAAACCGGACAATAACAAAAGGAACTTGCTTCCCCCTAGCTTGAAAGAGATTCCAATAACTAACCAGATTCCCCCGAACTTGAAAGCTTATTGAATTCATAAAGAAACAAGAATCAAAAGTACTTAGATCCTAAGACCTTAAGCTGCCATGTCATGATCTGGTCCGATCCCGGCCTCCTTTGCAGCTCCTGCCGTATCCTCCTTCTCCATAGTTCCTGCTCCTCTTGCAGGCGGCTTCTTTCTTGGCGAGGCCAAGGTCTGAACAAGCCTCTTCTTCCCGAGACGACCCATCATCAGAGGTGCCCCACCCGTACCTTTTTTCTTCCCCAATGCCTTCCTTACCTCTCCATCCTTTCCAGTATCCACCTTTGGTTTCATTTGCTTATCCTCCTGATGTAAACCTGCAGTATGTTCCTGATGTTCAGTAAGCTCAGTTTGTCCTGTCTCTCCTTCCTCGTTGTTTGTTTCATCCAACAAGTCCATCAGATCTTCAATGTTACTCAGCCCCTGCAGCTCCATGCCCAAGGGATCATTTTCTGGGAGTAAGTTCTCCTCATTGTCGGCCTCCTTCCCCAATGTCTGTTCTTGTGTTACACCACCATTTTCAGATGTTCCAGCAAGTGTGCTGGACCCATTACCATCAAACCCTACTCCCTTGGCTCGGAAAGCCTCCAAGACTGCCCGTTCTTCTTTTGTTAGGAACACAGGCCCCTTAAGTGGTGCAGTTGCTTCATTGTTCCTTTCAGAGGAGGCTTGCCTCTGTCTGTAATGCTTCGGTGAATAAGACCGCTGACCTTTTGATCTCTGACTTGAAGAATTTTCCCCATAACCCTTCTCATACCTGTGTAATCCTGACCCATTGTCCCATCTAGACCAGGAGTTCGTCTTTGCCTCATAAGTCTTGCTCTGTCCATTCTTATGGCTTATAGACACACCATGTCTTCCTTGATCCTTCCTGCAATCCCGTGCATCCCGTACATCCTCTCCTCTTCCTTGAATAACCGCACCTCTATAACTCACACCTCCAGACCTATCCGTCGGATCTCTTGGATCCGAGTCACCTCGTTTCTTTGATCTTCCCTCCTCTGACTTCGGTATGTCTGTGGTTGGACAAACCTCAGTCTCATGGCATAAGCTCTTGCACACTCTGCAATAACCATGTAGCCTCTCGTAACGCAGCTGAACCAGTACCTCCTCTCCAGCACCAAAATCTACCGTTAACTCAAAAATCAGTGGCTTGAAACCATTAAGTACCACCCGAACCCTTCCATTATCCAGATCTACCGTCCCTGCCTTGCCGATGCCATCTCCTATCCTTTTAAGAGTCAAATCCGCCCAGTATTAAAGTGGTAAATCCAGAACTTTGACCCAGAACGTTATTTCCGATGGATAACTTCTTATTCCGTTCTTAAATTTCATTTTTAACGTTTTGATCTTTAATTTTCATTAGTATACATCGTTTTCTCTTTAGAAAATATAGACCAAATATTTAATACATACTAGATTTTGACCCGCCGATCGGCGGGTATAGTTTTGTTTTGATGTTTTTGTATATAAATAATATATTTGTAAATGATAATATATTTTTATAACATATTATTAATATTATATTTAGATGTTTGAGATATGTTGAACATATATAGGTTTTATATAGTTTATTTTTATTTTATTTTGTAAATGATAATGATCTACGCTAAGGACGGACATTTTTTTTATAGCATATAGATTTATATTTGTAAAAGTAAGCTATCTTATTTTTAAAACACATATTCTATTGTTTTTTGTTAAAGATTTGAGCATTTTTATCTTTATGCAGTAGTTAATATAATATATAAAGTGTGTGTAATATGGTGGTGTATATCTATTATTAATCCAAAGATAAGACATTAGCAGATTTTCTGGCTTCGGCAACTCCATGAAAGATCGCCGATTTGTTATGTATATTTTTATTTTATATTTGGAATGTTTTTTTGACTTGCAATTTTTTATAAAAACTTATAAAATTTATCATTATTAGTTTTATACTTTATTGTAAAAATAAATTTTAATTTACTTGGAAATAATAACTTCAATTTTTCCAACTAATTTTAGTTTCTAAATTATCAGTTTATGGGTTGAAATTATATTTGATTTATACAAATGTATATTATTGAGCATATTATGACAAAATATTAAAAAATATGATGATTCTCATTTATCCATGGACAGGTATAATATATATTTATAAATGATAATATGTTCTATTTTATATATTTTCATAAGTAGATTTGGAAGTTTGAGATTTGTTGACCATTTGATTGTCTGCGTGGGTGATGTCATTATTATATAGTTTATTTTTGTTTTGTAATATTAAAATTGAAAATCAATCTTATAGTTTATAAGTTTTGTTTTTAAGTAACTAATTTTCAGAATTTAATTTAAACAACATAAAAGGAACAATAACGATGTTTATTTTACAAAAAAAAAGCTTGAATCAAAAACTAAAACTAATATTTTAAGTATTGCTATTGGAAATTTTTGAAAGGTTTGATAAAATTTTCTATATTTGATAAATAAAAGGAAAATTTTCATTTTTCTTTCTCCATATATATATTTTGATATATCAATAAAAATAAAATACTCTTATGATACTATATGGAGTTATTAGGCATGCACATTAGCGATCATAAAACCCAAACCTTTTTGTGTTCAACCGGAATTGCCAAAAAAATATAATGATAATAGAAACTACTGTTGAGGTTCAATATTATTTTTATGGATTTTTGTTTGTTTATTCTTCTTTGTTTTGTTTTTGTTTTTTTTATTCAATATCATTTTGTTTATTTTATAATACTATATATTTTAATTATGTAGCATAGATTTTATCTAGTTTTTGAGTTTACAAAGTTAATTATTTTTTTGATTATATAGTGTTAAATATATTTTATGTTTATTAATATTACATATACTTATTTTTCCTATTTATTTTAATATGTATCGAGTTTATCGTTACTTAACTAAATGACTAATATAAAATCATAAACACAAAACTTTGTGGCTTCTTTAACAATCTATAAATCACAAACTCGATCAAAAACCAGGTGATGGGAATCCGATTCTTTTTTCCAAGGTGGGAATACTTACCTGATCAAAAGCAAGATATTTTTGTATATATATATATATATATATATATATATATATATATATATATAAAATATGCAAACTGAATTTCTACAATTGCTCGATTTTTCTGTTAAGTTCAAACAACCATAAATGTCAACTTCAGTGTACAAAATGCCAAACACAGAGACACTACTCCAGCTAACTTGGTTGGCGTAAGAGAAATCTAATGCCTTTTTCATTCTCTCCCCACAGGAAATGGCCAAAAAGATAGACAAAATTTTTGGTATATCCAGAAACAATGTCATAAAACTATGAAAAAGTTCAAGTAGCATATTCTAGTACCCATCTAACCCATTTAAAGTAAAAAAAGAAGAAATGAACTCACATCATGATCCATTTGTAGGATATCATCGTCCGTGTCTTATCTAAGTCATTCATCAAAGAATATTTTTGGTGGCCGTAGTAAATCCCAAATGTGTAGCTACATGATGGAACATGCTCGTGTAAGAAAAAGAAAGGAATATTAAAAGTATCACTGAAATTGATGTTTGATAACATAGGGATATCAGATCTTACATGCTCAGAGTTCATGTATTAAAATTTCACAGGCCCTTCGATGGAGGTCTCCGATAGTTTCCTGCACAACATAGTTTAAGTGTACAATGAGGTAGCAGAATATAATGAGTTTGGATTTTAAAGTAATGAACCAAGAAAAATAAAATAATTGAAAAGAGGATTAAACGTTTTGCTTATTCTTATGGAATTGTGGTCATTTTAAAAGTAGCTGAAGGAATAAAGGGTATACCTCCACCGCCAACTCTGTTTGAGAGAGACCCGAGCTAATGACTCTCCACGATAGTTGAAAAGTGAGAGCAAATTTAGAACCTAGACGCTAGATAACATCTGTTGCACGTAAAGTGAGCTTTATAGAGGAGCTACACATTCTCTAAATATTTTTTAATTATTAGAAAGATTGTTTTGGACTATCTTGTTGGTGAAATAAGATTTAATTATTGGAAAAAAAAATCTCGATGATATAATTATTTATTAGTTTCCAAAAAAGTTGTTAAGAGGAATATTTTTGTTTCCGAAATCTTAAGTAACAATATTGATTATTTTAGTTACTATAGTTTTATATAAAATCGGCTAAGATATGGTAGTATAGATTTCTTTATATTGCCAATTTTCTGTCTTATAACTGATATATTCCAAAAGATATTGTTTAATCTTCAAAAAAAAGTTTACAGATTTTGAATGCATAAGATTTGTGTTGCAGATTTTATACCAAACATAGCAATGGTTTCAAAATTATTAGGAAAACAAATAATTAACATTTTTATATCTATATCGATTTTTTGTGCATTTCGATTTTTTAAGTAATACAATTTTACCTTTAATAAATTCTACAATATCCTCAAGAAATTTTAGTAAACTTGATTATGACGTTAGAGAATTTTAAGAATGTAGTTTTTTTCTTATTTTTGAATGTTTGTTAAGAAAATTACGTTGATTCACACGACAAATATTATAGGAAGTTAGGTTTTGTAAATGGAATATTGGGAAGTAGATTCTCACGAGAGAAATCAAAGGAGAGAAATTATAGGAAGTAGTTTTTCATTTTTTTGTAAAATAGAATATTAGTAGTTAAAATCAACAAAAAAAATCTGTCCCTTGCCTTTTTTTTATAGATTACTATACTTTTAATGAAGCAAGAAAAAAACAAAAACAAAAAAGATAATCAGTGGCATGGTTTGTAATTAAACTGAAAACTAAAGGCATTTTCTAAAATGTACTTCTGTTTTAATAGTATAGATTGTTACTAGGCACTCAACAAATTTGTACGCAAAACCCTCGAACAAACGTTACAACCCACATGTTGCAAATGAATTAATCCTACCATTTAACCACAACGCTAATTAATCTAGCTTTTGATGGGACCAACCTGGATATATGGAACGATTCCAGAACCTAGACTTTTATATTATATTTTTTTGTCTACATGTTTTGCCCTGTCTATATGAAATTAAATATCCAATACCTAAGAAACCAGGCATTAGTAGTTAAACCACTATCCCACAAAACTCGACGATATGTATAAAATATATAAAAGAGTCTCTATGTGTATCACACGGCTGGCTGGCTGGCTTGGAGATCTGCATCGTGCAATACAAATTATTTACGTGCATGATCTAGGAAATTTACAATAATGCTATCATCCCTAAGCGATGTTATATTTTTCTTGTGGATATATTTATTTTTTTAAACTTAGTAAAGGGGACATTAGAAGTTACTCGCTATAATTGGCATACTATCAAGTAAACAACTAACGCGAGCGGTTGAGGTAGTCCAAATGGTAGAAGGGTCCGAGTTGGCAACCACCACCCGGATTCGACTCCAGGCGGAAACAAAAATGTTTCTTCTGCCCATAACATGGGCACTGGGGGCCTAAGGCCCAGGGAAAACTCTCCCAGGTGAAGCTGGCCTGCGGCCTAACTGGGCCCAGAGAGATTAGTCTGGACCATGGTCTGGGATCCTCCCTGGATTATAAAAAAAAAAAAAAAAAAAACTAACGCAGTCAAAAATAAATTTAAGTAACGACTGTTTCTTTGAATTTAGTCGATATTAATACGTACCTTGAAGTTAGTAAATTCTAACGTCTTCGTTAGATATATAATCATTGCGTGTTCACTCATTTATTAATCCATTAGCTATACGGTATAGTTTTAAAATTTTGGTCTTGGCATTCTTGGTGGTCTTCTTTTCTTTTCCCATAAAATATACTGAATGTTACTCACTCCGTTTTAAAATGTAAGGGGTTTTAAGGATTTTTCTTTGTTTCAAAATATAAAGGGTTTATATATTTTTAGACAACTTTAACTTTATTGGAAACTGTGTGACCAATTATATTTTACAGTTTTATTTGTTGTTGGACAAATTGTTTCTAATTTATTTATTTAATAGATATTTTATGTAGAAAAGTAAATTTCTTAATATTTATGCTTTTAGCCAAAATCCCTTACATTTTGAAATGGAGGGAGTATAAATTAAGGTTCAAGTGCCCGTGGAGTCGTCTAGAAGAGAAGCAATGTTTTTGATTAATTGGAGAGGCAAACTGCAGGGACCACCTTTGGATACTCTTAATCATTTTATTCGAGCTAATGAAAAATTGTTAACTAATTCAACTTAAGTCTAAAGAATTTTCTCTTATATATATGCATGTGCTAGTTTCCGTAATTTTATTTAAACAAAATTAAGTAGAATGAAAAGTTTGATTATGTCTGAATTTTGATATAATTGAACACATTATTTTGAAATTTTTGAATGTGATTTCATTTATATAAAATTCCCCAAAATTTATAATTTTTTACTTATGTATATCAATGTATGAAAATATATACTATATTTTATATATTTGTTATAGAAGACATAAAATATTCTAGAAAATATATAAAATGAAAATTATATAAGTTGCAAGTGTTAAAAATATACTGTTTTAAAAAAAAAATTTGTTTTTATCTTTCTATTTTTGTTTTGTTTGATATAACATTTTAAATATAAAATTTATTAGTTAAAAATTTGTAAAATTCTTTTTTTGATTAGGACTCCGCTGTAGTATATATCAGTTTATATATTAAATAATATAGAAACCAACCCACCCACCTAGTAGCCACCACAAACAAACTTTCGAGAGAGAAAAATCCCATAATGCGCTAAAATTATTCCACATCTTATTGTATAAAATATAAGATGATTGTTGACAGCATGCTTATTTGGAATTCTTCTTCCCCTCAATATTAATTTTAAGAAAATCAAGGACCTGCGAAAGAGGAAAGAGCTTTTGATTGCATGCAACACCAATTGGTGGCAAGAAAGTCCACCAATCAGGGATCGTAAGTTGTAAGAGTGAACATAATTACAACACCTAATAACGATTATTTAGTATTATTTCAATTAATTGTCTTATCTATCTTATAAGTTACAGAGCAGTGGTGTCTTAATGGAACAACTGTCCAAACCAAATGCCATTACATTATAATTATTTTATTAAAATAGTATTTTCACATGACTTGATTCACCTGAAAATAGAATAATCTATAGACTTTGATAATACCACTTGTATAAAATAATGTCTTCTCATACTTTATGAAGATTTCCCCAAGATCTTGTTTTGAAGATTAGACTTAGGAATATATATTTTATTTGTTGTATAGTATAGATGCTTGCATCATCGCCCACTTCTTGTATTCCTTCATTTGGCAACTAACAATTCTCTATAATTAATTTAATAATTTGATTAGCATTCATTAAACATGGTCAATATAGGCTTTTTCTTTCTTTTCTCACGGTAATTAGTCCAATAAGATTTGGTCTAGGTGGAAGACATTGCGATAAATTATCAAGAAGCTTCAATCCATGCTCCATGATCAGATCTCTATGCCAGCAACTTCAGTTGATGGGAAATTTCTAGGCTTAGGCGTTCGGGTACCCATTCGAATTCGGTTCGGGTCTTTCGAGTTTTCGGGTCTAGGCATATAAGACCCATTCAGATCTTTTATAATTTCGATTCGGGTTCGGTTCGGTTCTATTCGGGTTCGGTTCGGGTCCGGGTACCCAAAAAATCATAAAACAAAAATAAAAATTAGTAAATTTGAACAAAATTTTGTTAAATTTAGACAAATATAGCAAGAAATTTAGTATATTTCGTTTATTTTAGCTATTTTGGTATAAAACTAACCAATATACTTGTAATTATAATTTTGTATAATTTTGTTATACTGAGTCTAAATATAACTAATATTTTGGATATATAATTATAGTTCGGATATTTCGGGTACCCATTCGGTTCGGGTCGGATTCGGTTCCGGTTCTTCAGATATAGAGGTTTAGGACCCATTCAGGTATTTCCCCGGTTCGGGTTCAGGTTCAATTCCTCTTTTTCAGTTCGGGTTCGGTTCGGTTCGGTATTTCAGTTCTGGATTTTTTGCTCAGGTCTAGAAATTTCTAACCTATGATGAATTAGAATAGTAAATGTGGTCATAGTAGACTAATTAAAGTGTGGATCAAACCACACTATTTTTAGAGTGGACAATAGGCTACTGCGAATTATATTTATTTCTTCATAAAACTGGTTCGCATTTAATCCGCAACGGACTGCTTTTATTTTTTTCTATAAACACTGTTTCAAACCAATTATTATGAATAGTAAATAAAAACGGTTTTGATCGCTCGTGGACTAATCCGTTTGTCCGCTGCTACCATTCAAAGCGAATGAATATCACATAAATTCATATGACTAAAAGAATATCTAACAAATTTCTAGACTAATTTGGTCATTTGTATTTGTTCTTTTTCTGAAAATGATTTGTATTTGTTAATGAGTGAACATTTCAATACAAAAATTGTCATTAGTCGCTTAAAAATGATTCTACATGTAAAAAATGATGGATATGCGTGCCAACTATAGTACTGAATTTTAATTTAAGTTAGGAATCAAAGTATTATCCTTCCCCTTGAAGTTTGGTTATATATTTTGGTTTATGATTAGTTTTATTTTTTCTTTCTTTGACTTTAGGTTTTATTTCTAATAGTAATATGATATTAACATCTTAATAATCTCCTCTTTAAGCATATAATATAAAACTTGTATTAATTGTCACAGGTGGTGTGATCGCCGCATGCCTTTCCATATACATTTTAAAATTCATCATATCTCAACTTAAACTAACTATTTTATTTGTGGAAGTTTATGATCCAGTAAATGATAAAATCATTAATATTTATACAACAAGAAATAGGATTGAATATCAAAAAGTGTGATTTGTTATTATTTATACACATTAATAGAAAAATACAAACCAACTATTAAACATGGATTTCTATAAACGGTTCAGAATAGTGCAAGTAAAACTGTCAAAGATAACCTTTATAAGACATTAAATTGTCTTTGCATAATCAACAATGTTACAATTCTTACAATATAATATAATACATAAATAAATATTAAAAATAATATAGCTTTATATTTTATTCACGCACTAAACAGAAAGTATTTTTCCACAATATTTAAAGTCAAGTAATAGAAATTTTAAGCAAATATATATGTATATATTTTATAATATAGCTATATATTTTATTATGTTTAAAACAAGTTGACAAGTTAAGTCTTTATATGTAGTATTAAAATTTCTCTCATATTGTATATCTTTCCTATTATATAGGCGGGTGGTGTCCACATATTTGTATAAAACTATTCCGTGTTTAGTGGAATAATTTATATAGTACTAATATATATATATATATATATATATATTTGTTTTTTTAGTCAAAATATAGTACTATACTACTATATATAATAGTACCTATCAAGGTTTATTTTCCAAGATCATTTCTCGTCACACCTTAGAGCATGATTATCAAAGGATCTTAGGTGAGTATCTTAGAAAAAATATATTAAAATATTGTGGGTCCCACGTGGGACCCACATGAATAGTTTAACATACTCACCCCAAAAACTCTTAGCTAAGATGTGTATCTTGCATGTAGCGCCTACGTGGCGCTACAGGATTGGTCCAATTTTTTTTTTTTTTTGGTTTTTTTTTTCGCCTTTTAAAAAAAAAAAAAAAAAAAAAAAAACAAGTTAAGATACCCTCCCCCATATCATCGATAATCTTGCTCTTAGATTCAAACAACTAATTTTATTATAAACCCTAAAAAAATATAAGTCGATGCTGTTCATGACTAATATAAAAACCCTTCCAACAACATTATAATAGTACAGATGCAATGCATCATTAGTTACAGATTATTAAACTAAACATCCTCCGTATTGCTATATAAAGAAGATCATTAACAGCTAATTAAACCAGAATACATAAACACATATATGTCTATATCTCCGACAATGTCACGTACATGCGAAAGTTCCTCAGGCTCGTCCTCCGACAAGACCATAAAACTGTTCGGCTTCGAACTCATCAGCGGTAGTCGTTCACCGCCGGAAGTCACGACAGCTGATAGCGTAAGCTCTTCAACGAACAACACGGCGTCGTTTACGGTGAAAAGACTCGAGTGCCAATACTGTGGCAAAGAGTTTGCAAATTCTCAAGCCTTGGGTGGTCACCAAAACGCTCACAAGAAGGAGAGGTTGAAGAAGAAGAGGCTTCAGCTTCAAGCTCGACGAGCCAGCATCGGGTATTATCTAACCAGCCACCAACAACCAATAACAAAGTCGTTTCAGAGACCATACAAAACGCCGTCGTATTGCGCGTTCTCTTCCATGCATGTGAATAGTCAGATGGTGGGTGTGTTCAACCAGGAGTGGTCGTCCATGTCGTCGCAGATTAACTTCGGTAATAATAACACGTGTCAAGATCTTAATGAACAAAAAGGTGAGATGTACGGTGTGAGACAAAACATGATTCAGTTTCAGAGGGATCTGTCTTCTCGTTCTGATTCGAAGAGAAGCATGAAGTCCCTGGATCTTCATCTGGGTTTTGCCGGAGATACGGCATAACAAAAATATGATTAAAGAATATATATATACTAGTGATGTATTTAAGTATTTTTAATTGTAAAAGATGGCAAAAAACGAGACATAGTATTCTTGATGAAATTTGAGTTCTTTATTTATTTAGGTTAATGTATGTTTTATTTTTAAATTAATTCCAGCAAATGATGTTGTAGATTCACAAGACAAAACAAAAATGTCAAATAGATTATACTTATTATATAATTTTCAATCATCTTCATCCAATAAAATAATATAGATTTTCATGTATTGATAAGCTAAGAGAATCATTTTCTTGTTGCTTAATTAGTTTGTTAACCAAATACTAGTTGAGAAGGTTTATATATATATTATCATTAGCAATTGTGTGATGTGTTATAATTTATAATGGTGCATTGCTTAATTGGTGGACAAACCAAGTTGAAACATTCACTTCTTCTTTTTTAAAGCAAATATTCACTTTCTTGTTGCGTACGTAGCCTATTTATGGTCATTCGGACGTACTTCTTTATTGGTACATACAATGTACGTATACAAGTATGTCCAGCCTGTCCGAATATATCTCCTGTATGATTTTATTAGCTGATGTTGGGATATATGGTTTTTATTTATTTTCAGTTCAAATCTTTTTATTTTTAAATTTATTTTCGTAACCGAATGTATCCTACAATAATCATCAATACCTATAGAAATGCCATACATATGCTATATAAAACATTGACGGCAAACCAATCATGAAAACCGTAATGAAAAAAATTCACACCCTAGCATAACTCGGAATAAAGAATCTATAACAAGTATACCTCGAAACGTTTGTCTCAATTATATTTTATTTTTACTATTTATGTTGACAAAGAAATTATATTTCATTGATCTTGAAAACACTTTTTTGTATTTTTTTTTTCATATCATATGAACTGTAATCATAACGGATAATAGTTACTAACATAATGGAAAACTAATTTAATTTTAAAATTTTAAATGAAAATTTTAAAAGAAGAGATAATGTTATATTTAAGGTTATGGGAGACAGAGATAGATCCAATCCAGGTATGGTTGGCTTGCTGATCCAAATTGATTAAACATTTGTTCAACAAGACTTCGCCATCTGTACCACCAATCTTTATTTCAATTATGGATTATGATTTAGTAAATGGCATATGCACCCATTATTGCTTTCTTAAAGGGAAGTCTATTTAAATAAAAATATAGTGGTTAGTCGTTACATTTGAGTCTTTGACCATCAAGTATATATATATATATTTCAACAACTAGTATATATCTATTGTAAGGTTTCTATTGTTAATTTGTTATATTTAACTTTTTTTTTTAAGTGTAATTGTTTGAAGGGCAAATCGCATTAATAGCACAAAAAACATGACTTGTCAAAAATATAGCACCAAAGAAGAAAAATCATAAAAATAGCACAAAAACATGTTTTGTCACTAAATTAGCCCTAACCCTACCCTAAACCCTAAATAATAAACCCTAAATCCTAAATAATTAACTCTAAACTCTAAATTATATAATGTTATAAAAGTCTTTGTAATTAAAATAATGCTAAAAATGTGAATTATTTTCCTTGATGCTATATTTATGATAAGGTATGTTTTTTGTGCTATTTTATGACTTTTCTCTTGTTTGAAAGACACGTTATATGATTATATATGATTCATGGTGGACGTTGGTTTGGGTGCAGAGAGTGCTTGAACCACACAATGTATCGGTAGACGAAGATCTCAGGGAGCATCAAAATAAGTCGAGGTATTTGCTTCTGTTCAAGCTTATATTTATGTTTCTGTTTCCATATAAGGTCAAATATAATTAATCACACTCAATGTGGGAGTTTAAAAAGAACAAATGATGGCAAAGATAGAGTTGGATCCTGAGCTGCTTGAACAATTTGCTATTCGGGACAAAGAAGCTGAAGCTTTGGAAAAGTGTAAGATCTCTTCAAGTGGTATCATCAGTATTGATACCACCAAATCTGATAACAAGGTAAAGCCAAGTGGTTTTGATAAATCTGCCAAAAAGAGAGGCAATGATAAGCAATCCTCCAGATCACACAAGAAGAGAAGAGCTAATGTGTAACAGTGACCAGAACATTTTGATCATTTGTTTTGAATATCACAGATTAAAATGCTTACAATGTTTCTGGAACCATAATACAAAATGTTTCATTAACTACAAGCCTATAACTACATATATTTTTACTGCAACATAACTGTTTCACATCTCTGCAGCAAAAGACTTCCCACATCCACAAGTTTGTGTAGCGTTAGGGTTTGAGAAAGAGAACCCTCCACCGATTAAAGCATCACTGTAATCAAGCTGCATTCCGAAAAGGAACAGCATGCTCTTCGGATCACAAACTGCAGTGCAAAAGAAACAAAAATCTGAGCTTTTCATTTTACAGATGTATAAACTTTTGACTGCAACCAACAATAGACTCAAGAGACTTGAAGTCTCAAAACAAGAGCCAGTCTAAATGACAAGTGTGCAGACTTAAAAACCGCAGCTAATGTTAATCTGATATATCAATGATTCAAACTGCACATCAGAAGAATCTACTGACCATCTACTCGACACAGCAACCAATCTAAGACTAGGATTAAAAATGGTAACATCCGTCACAATGGACAAATTTAAATGCGGACCAAATCACTCAGACTGTTGTCTGTTGCGGACCAGATTTATTTGTTCATAAAAATGGTCTGCACTTGGTCCGCAACGGACTTCTTTCATCTTTTTTTTTTGTCCGCACCTCTTTAGACTAAATAGTACAAATGGTAAATAACAGCGGTCTTGACCTCTAGTGGACCAATCCGCCTTGACCGCTGCTACCATTCAAAGCCAAAGCCAAGAACTTCATCTTATGAATGTTACCGAACAACCGCAACACTTTTTATTTGGATGCATGCTTCAATACACCAAAGCAGACATTCATATGTAACATAGCCAGTCTACATCATCAAACAACTTACTCTTGGACCTTAGTATTATCAAAAATAAACCAAGGGAAGAAACTGAAATAGTTACCTATAGCGAATCCTTGGTATTCAATGGTTGAATCATCTGGTCTTTCATTGGCTCTATTCTCAAAGTCCATCGTGTAAGACATCCCTGAACATCCTCCTTGTTTGACACCAATTCTCAAGCACAAATCTTCCCCGCGTTCTGATCTCATCTTATTCAGATGCTTAAGTGCATTATCCGTCAGGGATATAGCAGGCTTCAGTCCCTCCATAGCAGGTGCCACTGAGAAATTCAAAACGCCTCTTTGAGTTCTCGTTAAACACGCAAACCAAGCTAGAGCAGAACTCGATACACTTATGAAATATACAGACACGCAAATAAAAATTCTCACAAGAAGACAAATCTAAGCCACAGAGATTACCCCTACCGATTCGAATTCTCAGACATCAGCAACCTAACAAGTTATCAATTTTAAAAGCATAAAAATTCTATCTTTATTTACTAGGATCGAAACAATTATAACCCAGAAAGAAAAAGAGAAGAACTTCTATTGGAAGATTAAAAAGCAGAGTAATTTCGTGGATCAATTCGAACCTGGAGCAGAACTGGACCGAACATAGAGGCGGTTTCTCCGATTGAGATGAACATATGATGAACGAGGAAATGAAATCGAATTACATGGAACCACATAACGTAAACTTGTGGTAGAGATCCTTAGCTGAAGAAAAGTTGGATTCGAAGTCGTAATTCCAGTGAACGCCATGATCACGGAATGAAATCGCCGACGAGCTGAGGAGGAGGGATTTCTGCAACTGGAAAACGTGTAATAGAAGAAGAACAAAAAAAATTATTTTCGCCTAGTAGTTATTTAAGTCCACACGTTTTTTGTTTTCATGTTATGAACCCCAAAGAATATACTCGAACAATTAAACCCTGTCTCAATCTCGAGACTATCGGGTCCTAATTGTAAACCCGAATTTTCGAGTTGGGTTATACCGAAGCTAATGCCACGCGCATAGCGCGGAATTAAACTTCATCTCTCTCTTCTTCTTCTTCAGGTCGGTTCTAACAGTGATTTACGCGCCTCTATGCATATTTAAGCTGCTCTTTATGGCGTCTTCTTCCACCAACTCTCTCTACCTCCACTCTCTCCCGAAGGTAAGTCTACTAGTAATCTACTTCAATTACTTTGGCTTCTGACTCCATTTTCTTTGGAACTTGAAGGCTTCTTCCGGGTTAGGCCAATGGAGGAGTGGGTTGCGGTTCGAATTGCGTGGCGGCTCAGCTTCTAGCCACCGATTGTTTGTTCCTCCGGTGGTGTTTCTTCAAAAAAGTCCGAGACTTCCGACGATCAGAGCTTCAGCAGAGGGAGGCTCGAGGCGTAGAGCTTATAAGGAGTCACAGGCAACTAGTGGGTTTCCTAATGCTAAAGTGCAGCAGATTGCGTCTTCCATCATGCCAGTGGGATCATTTGTTGTCGTCACTTTAGGTACGCAGATTGTGTTGGCATCTAGTGATCGAGGATGTAGCATAGAAAGTTTTATTTTTTTTTTCAAATTCCTGCTGAGAAATTGGATACTAATTTGTGGATTCAGCTGACAGTTTTGTGGAAAGTGGTTGAGAAGTTCATGTCGCCAAAGTCTCCAAAGACTTCTGCTGGAGAAAGCAAATCTTCTACACAAGGAGTGAAATGGTCAATCGGGGCTGGTACAAATTTGTTACAGGGATTTGCTGCAAAGGTTGATAGAGAGAACAAGCAGAGACTTAATGAATTCACAAAAGAACTCAGGTCGTTCAGAAGTGTTGACATGTCAGGTGCATTGAATGATCTCACTTATGGCTGATACATATTGGATGTAGCTCACCTTTGAGTATTATGTATCAGGATGCAACTTTGGAGATGAAGGACTCTTCTTTCTTGCTGAAAGCCTTGGTTATAATCAGGTTAAAGCTCTCCCTTTCTTTCACATCTATTATCTGCCAACTTCATTAGAGTCCTGATCTTCTTATGTTGACTGAGTAACCATACACATATTGTGTTTCAGACTGTAGAGGAAGTCAGTTTTTCTGCAAATGGAATTACAGCTGCAGGAGTTAAAGCCTTTGATGGTGTTCTTCAGTCAAATATTATGTTGAAGGTTCTTAACCTCTCTGGAAACCCTATCGGTGATGAAGGAGCTAAGGTTAGTGGAAATATTAGCATTTGAATTGTTCTCCGGATGTCTGATGTACATTTCCTTCTGAGATATGGTTTCCTTTTGTCTTGTAATGACAGACTTTATGTTCTACATTGATGGAAAATTCTAGCATCGAGATACTTCAGATGAACAGTACTGATTTAGGAGACGAGGTTTTTCTAGGCAGATGCTGTAGTTTACATGATCTTCAAGCTCCTTAGTACTTACAATGTTCCTGTGCAGGGTGCAAAAGAAATTGCAGAGTTGTTGAAGAGAAATTCAACCTTAAGGGTAATTGAGCTGAATAATAACATGATTGACTATTCTGTAAGTTCTTTCTATTCATGTGCTATCACGGAATTAAGCACTCAGGTTTATGAATTGAATCTGTTGTGTCTTCTCCTCTTTTGAAATGGAGGTAGGGATTCACAAGTCTTGCTGGAGCTCTTCTTGAGAATAATACAATACGAAATTTACATCTCAAGTGAGTTTAGGATCGTCATGTATGCTTACTTTTAGTCTTGCTTTTCTTATTTGTTTTGTCTATATTTCATATCCATAACATGCTGATATATGGATCTGTTTCAGTGGAAACTATGGTGGTGCTTTGGGTGCCAATGCTTTAGCTAAAGGGCTAGAGGGTAACAAGTCTTTACGGGTACACATATTCACCATGTCTCTTTCTATGTAAACCATTTCTTTGTTAAAAGAAACGTTTAATATTTCAATATGGTATCTTTTATGAGCAAAGAGATAATCACATTCTACTTGCAGGAACTTCATTTGCATGGAAACTCCATTGGAGATGAAGGGATTCGTGCTTTGATGGCTGGTCTATTGATAGGTCAAGAATTAATCCCTATACTAAACTGCAAGTGTACAGCAATGTCAAAGTAGTATATAGGGTTATCGAATCCACAGGGACACTTGGTCTCAAGAGAATCAAACCGTAGGGAATGAATACTAGAAATAAGCAAAGTGATTGTATTGAAAATAGTGCAAGAAAGTAAATCAGTAGCAGAGATTATTGGTTGTGAAAGCAAGTAATTAAAAGCGTTAAACCTAGGGTATTCTCAGGAAATCAGACTAGCAGACAGTTCATTCAGCAAGGATCTAATTAAGCACAGTTCTAGAACTCAAAACACAGATATAGAATTAACCAAATTCCTTTGCGATAATTCTCTAAGTCTAAGTGCAGCAAACCAAACTTCCGTTTGCGAGAACTAACAGATTAAACTAGCAATAAGTCCAAGTTTGATATGTTCACAATTATCCTAAACCAAACTTTCGTTTGCGCAAAGTTTAATTGCCCAATTTAATTAGTTCTGATTCCTAAACCCCACTTCCGTGACGTATTTAGCAACCTAAGATCTAGATTCTAATTGATCAGGTTAGAACTAGCTTTAAGCACAATTAAATTGAAGAACAGATATAGTTATGAATCCTTAACTGAAATTGAACAAGTCTAGCAAGTCATGAAATCCTATGTGAGAAACCCTAAGTCTAACTAGGAATCTACTCAGACATAGATAATGAAAACATGATCATATGATAAGTAAATTGCATAAAAGAATAAAAGTAAAAGGGGTTCGAAATCTTCTCCAAATACAGATGATGAATCAGGTTCAGATCAGCCCCAAAAGCTCTAAAAATCCTCTGCTCTTAATTATAAAGTATATGGTAAAAAGTATCAAAAGCCTCTCTAATAAAAACACTAAAAACTCCAATATATAGGCATAATCTCGGATGGGGCTTCTGTGTAAATACTGGAACTATCTTGGGCTCCTTTGTAAATCTTCAATACTTGTCAAACCGACGTGTACGGCCCATCTCGCGACTGCATCGATCGATGCTTTGAGTGCAACGATCGATGCATGATCAATTATACGAACAGTGAGTTAAGCTCTCGGCCAAAACGTCCCAAAAATCCCAAAATGCTCCAAATATCTCCAATTAGCTCCAATCCTGATTTAACCTGTAAAAGACTCTAAACAAAGACAAAAGACACTAAAACACATCTATATCATGGTCTAAAATGAGTAAAAACCATGATATATCAACTCCCCCACACTTAGCCTTTGCTTGCCCTCAAGCAAAACATAGAACTAAAACATGGTGAAGAGGTTTGAAAACTCTTCAGAAACTCATTTCATCTTAGAAGCTACAATACTCAGATTCCCCTTAGTAAACCACTGAAAGAATCAATCACAGGATATCAAGACCAACATGTACTTCCCCCACACTTAGCAACTGTCCTAGGTAAACTCCACAATCACATTCAAGCATTCAAATTCTCCCTACTGACTTCTGCAAGTATTTAAGTGCGGTCTCACCTAAGGAGTATCGATCTAAAGGCACATGGATTCTTACCTAATCAGCTCTAGACCACCATACTATCTTTCTCTAGTCCCTTTCTTCTCTTTCCTTTCTTTAACAACTGATTTTTCCCCACTGGGTATCATTTTATTTTTTTTATCAGTGTTCTTCCCGTTATGGGGTGTACTTTGGACACATTCCATGGATCACATGAGAGATAATAGTGTTTGCTACTATTCCCATGACCACTTCGGAGTTACTAACTCATCCTCAGTTTATTATAATTATTTTTTTTACTTTATAGAAGGGGAGAAGGGAACTAAATAGGACGGGTTTACAGGCTGTGTCAGAACTAACAGGGAATCCGACATAAAGTATACCAAGCCCTTAGGTGAGAAAATCTAAGTCAGTATTAGGGGTGAAGTCAGTAAAAGGATCCTCTGATACCTGAAGTGATGTGGGTGTTCCCAGTAGGTTGATCTGTGATGGGATTTTCTAATAGTCAGAGATAGATCCTGCAACTTCATCCCAATGGTTACTTAAGTTCCTGCAAGTTTTGTAAATCTCCTCCGAAAATCATAGTTTCTTACTTAAACAATTTTGACTCAATAAAACAAAAATTTTGAAAAACGGACTGACTCTTAAGAAAACAGAAAGATAAACGTCAGTAGCACCTCCCCCACACTTAAGACACACTGTCCCCAGTAGTGTCCAGCGAAGGATCGGTAAAAAGAAAATAAAATAAATTGAAAAGGTGAGTTTATGTCTGTCGGGTTACCTCTGTCGCACAGCATCGATCGGTGCATTAGATGCATCGACCGTTACTTGGCGATTTTCGTGTATGGTCGATCGTTGCTCAGGACCGCAACGATCGCTGCAATGCGATTCCTTTCGTGTTGTGACGATCGATGCAGAAATGCATCGATCGCTGCACTGCGATTTAATCCGAGACCTGCAAACATGACTGCACCAGAAACAAAAACAAACGTAAAATCCTAACAAAAACACCAAAAATTAAAAAGAAAAACACCAGTACCTAATGGTGGGTTGCCTCCCACCCAGCGCTTGTTTAAGGTCAATAGCTTGACCGGACGCGCAAGGTTTTTCAGGCTGAGGGTGCAGCATCCAGAGGCAAAATCTGTCCTCTGGGAATCTCGGCCTTAGCCCAATAGTGTTTTACCCTCTGCCCATTCACAACAAACTCATTACCTTCCTTGCCTATTAGTATGACAGCTCCATATGGACGCACTTCTTTTATTGTGTAAGGACCGGACCATCTTGATTTCAGCTTTCCTGGAAACAAATGCAAGCGAGAATTGTATAGAAGTACCTGATCATTAGGCTCAAACCGTCTAGAAACAATCTTTTTATCATGATAAGCCTTTGTCCTCTCCTTGTACAGCTTTGAGTTCTCATAAGCAAGATGTCTAATCTCATCCAACTCATTAAGCTGTATCAGCCTTCTTTCTGCAGCTGATTTAAGGTCAAAGTTCATCTGCTTCACAGCCCATGCTGCTTTGTGCTCTAGTTCCACAGGCAGATGGCATGCTTTTCCATACAACAAGTGAAATGGAGTAGTCCCCAATGGTGTTTTGAATGCAGTCCTGTAAGCCCATAAAGCATCATCAAGCTTAGCTGCCCAATCCTTTCTTGTCTTCCCAACTGTTTTCTCCAAGATCTCCTTGATTTGTCTGTTGGAAACTTCTACCTGTCCACTAGTCTGTGGGTGATAAGGAGTAGCAACTCGGTGATGCACCCCATGCTTCTTCAAGAGCTTCTCAAATACCTTATTAATAAAGTGAGACCCTCCATCACTAATTACTATCCTGGGTACTCCAAATCTAGGGAATATAATGGATTTGAACAGCTTAATGACTACTGAAGAATCATTGGTTGGACTAGCTATTGCTTCTACCCACTTAGATACATAATCCACAGCAACCAATATGAACTTATTCCCAAAAGATGAGGGAAAAGGGACCCATAAAATCTATGCCCCAGCAATCAAAAACCTCAACCTCAAGAATGAAATTCTGAGGCATCTCATGCTTTCTGCTGATTTTCCCTCTCCTTTGGCAGGCATCACAATGAGAAATAAAAGAGTGAGTATCAGCGAACATTGTAGGCCACCAGAAACCTGCCTGCAAAACCTTAGATACAGTTTTAAAAGTAGCAAAATGTCCTGCGTAATCTGATCCGTGGCAGTGGAACAGGATATCTGGAACCTCTGATTCAGCAACACATCTCCTATAAAGGCCATCCGAACAGTGCTTATAGAGGTAAGGTTCATCCCAATAGTACCTCCTAAGTTCTCTGAAAAACCTCTTCTTCTCATATCCTTTTAGATTATCTGGTTCAGCCTCTGCAGCTAGATAGTTGGCTATGTCTGCATACCATGGTTGATCATTTGTTGAGACAGCATAAATCTCAAACTCATGTTTTCCAATCCGTACCGTAAAAGTCTCTAGGTCTGTGTTCGCGCTGCAACGATCGTCACAGCGAGATGTATCGATCGCTACCGCCCTGATAGATGCATCGATCGATGCTGATGTTGCATCGATCGACGCAATGCGATTAATCCGACAGTTTTGCAGATCTCTGTCCAAATCTGTCTCACAGATTGTCCCAACCATATTGACGTTTTCCTCAGGC
Source organism: Orychophragmus violaceus (assembly GCA_030180135.1). NCBI lineage: Eukaryota > Viridiplantae > Streptophyta > Magnoliopsida > Brassicales > Brassicaceae > Orychophragmus > Orychophragmus violaceus. The sequence goes on from CM058230.1 coordinate 3,916,178, forward strand.
AAATAGTCATTGATTGGCACTTCGTCTTCTATCAGCATCCTAGAAAGATGATCAGCAACTCCATTCTCAACTCCTTTCTTATCTCTTACTTCAATATCAAATTCCTGGAGCAACAAGATCCATCTCAACAGTCTTGGCTTAGCATCCTTCTTCTGCATCAGATACTTCAGGGCTGAATGATCAGTGTGTACAATCACCTTGGAGCCAACAAGATAAGAGCGAAATTTCTCAAATGCAAAGACAACTGCTAACAGCTCCTTCTCTGTAGTGGCATAGTTCCTTTGTGCATCATCCAGTGTCCTACTGGCATAATAGATAGCATGAAGCTTTCTATTTTTCCTTTGTCCAAGAACAGCCCCTACAGCATAGTCACTTGCATCACACATTACTTCAAAAGGCAAATCCCAATCCGGTGGCTGGACTATGGGAGCACTTACTAATGCCTGCTTGATCTGTTCAAATGCAGTTTGACAATCTGCAGTGAACTCAAACTTGGTGTCTTTACACAACAAAGCAGTTAATGGCCTAGCAATCTTACTGAAATCCTTGATGAACCGTCTATAGAAACCAGCGTGTCCAAGAAAGCTTCTAATAGACTTAACAGAATCAGGTGCCTGCAGGTTCGTCATTACCTCGATCTTGGCGCGGTCTACTTCTATTCCAGCCTCTGACACCTTATGTCCAAGCACAATGCCATCTCTGACCATGAAATGACATTTCTCCCAATTAAGAACTAAGTGCTTCTCTTCACATCTCTTCAAAACCTTACACAGATTATCTAAGCATTCATTATAGGATGATCCATATACTGAGAAATCATCCATGAATACTTCCATAAAATCCTCAATCATATCTGTGAATATGGACATCATGCATCTCTGGAAAGTGGCTGGTGCATTGCAGAGTCCAAAGGGCATCCTACGGTAGGCGAATGTCCCATATGGACAAGTGAAAGTAGTCTTTCCTTGATCCTCTGGATGGATGGGGATCTGAAAGAAACCTGAGTATCCATCTAAAAAGCAGTAGTAAGGATGATTTGCTAACCTTTCGAGCATCTGATCAATAAAAGGTAGGGGGAAGTGATCTTTTCTAGTCGCAGCATTCAGTTTCCTGTAATCTATGCACATCCTGTGTCCCGTCACAGTCCTAGTAGGTATTAGCTCGTTTTTCTCATTCTTAACAACTGTAACTCCACCTTTCTTAGGTACTACATGTACTGGACTCACCCAATCACTGTCTGAAATAGGATAGATGATCCCAGCATCCAGGAGTTTCATAATCTCCTTTTTGACTACTTCCTGCAGATTAGGATTAAGTCTCCTCTGATGTTCGATTGATGTCTTGGACTCATCCTCGAGATGTATCCGATGCATGCACAGCTCTGGTGAGATACCTGAAATGTCATTAAGGGAATAGCCAAGAGCTTTGCGATGCTTGCGCAGCTTGCTTAGCAGTAAAGTGAGCTCTGCGTTGTTCAAACTAGCGTTGACAATCACTGGATAAGTTGAATTTGGTCCAAGAAATGCGTACCTTAGCCCGGATGGAAGTTGTTTCAGATCTATTTTCGGAGCTTTTTCCTCTGCCCAGTCCAGGTCGTCGTGCAACGATCGTTGCTCAGTCGGTATCGATCGTTGCAGTCCCGCGTCAGATACTTCGACCTGCATTGCAACCTCGATAGAATCCATCAATCTTGTATAGCACATTGCAGGCTCGTCCTGTAGGTACTCCAACTCCAAGATAGAACTCAGTAAGGCTCTTTCTAGTGGGTCTTCAGCATGTGATTGATGGAAGTACTCTGCAGCCAAATCACCCAATGTGTCCACATAGAAGGTCTGCCCGTCAATGGTTGGTCTCTTTACCAGCTTGTTCATGTCAAAACTCATCTTCAGATCACCCACATTCAGAATTATCTTACCTCCTTGACAGTCAATCATTGCACCAGCTGTTGCTAAGAAAGACCTCCCTAGAATTAATGGGTCTTTTGGCTCCTGTCCATATTGTAGAACCACAAAGTCAGTTGGGATCACACACTTGCCAACAGTTATAGGCACATCTTCTATTACTCCTTCAGGAATCCTGACTGATCGGTCTGCCAAAACTAGTGATATCCTAGTTGGTATAAAGTCTGTCATCCCTAGTCTTTTAGCAACCGAGAGGGGCATAAGATTTACGCTGGAACCAAGATCACACAGGGACCTTTCGAACCTCTCCTTGTAGATAGCACAATCTAATACGAAGCTGCCTGGATCCTTCAATTTCTCTGGAATTCTACCTTGAATCACTGCACTACATACTTCATTGAGCATCATTATACTTTCTTCGTCAGACCATTTACCAGAAATTGCATCCTTAAGGCATCTTTTCATCATGGGGGAGGTTTCAATAGAATCCAACAAAGGTACTTCAACCTTCACCTTTTTTATGAACTCCTTCCATTTTGCATATTGCCTATCATTCCTAGCTTTTCTGGGATTCTTGGGATAAGGTATCTTAGGCTTGTATACCCTTTCAGCCGGCTGTTTTGGGTTTTCAGCGCCTGAATTTTCTGTAGTTACCTTGTGTCGATCGTTGCTCTTGTTGCACCGATCGATGCTAGGCGACTTCGTTACGATCTCCGGTTCCTTGGTTTCGCTTGGCAACGATCGTTGCTTGGATGCATCGATCGATGCACGGCGAATATCGCGTATCTCATCTTCCAATTCTTCAATTTCTACGAGTTCCTCAACGCTTAACTGCTTTTCCTGGCCAGATGACAGCTCCTTACCACTTCTTAATGTCACGGCATTGCATTGGTACTTAGGATTGGCATCAGTCCTTCCCGGGAGATATCCCTCTTCCCTTTGAGCATGCCCAGCAGTTCTTGCAACTCTTGCATCAAGCTCTTTTATGTGCGTGTTCAATCCTTCAAACTTCCCATTCAGCTCCCTGTAGATTGTATCCATCTTTGCGTCAGAATCTGCTGCGTACTTAGTCTGATTCTCCATCAGTTGTCTTAACATCATCTCTATCTTACTATCAGGCTCATTGGCTTTCTTAAAACCACTTTGCTGAACTCCATTTGAAAATCTGTTTCCCTGCTGATTTCTAAATCTATTGCCTTGGAAACCAGAACCTCCCATGTAATTCACTTCTTCTTCCTGAGTGTCCTCCTCAGTCTGAAATACATCTACATCTTGGGCAAAGTGGACAGCTTTCTTATTTGTCAGAAGATTGTAAACTGTGTCCAGCCTAGATCTAATCTCAGTCATGTTAGGGTCCTCTGTGCTTGCACCAGATTTCTTCCTCATCTCATCCATAGACTTGCAACTGTAGCTGCCAACCAGGTTCTCTATCAACTGCTTAGTTTGTGTAGGAGTCCTGGTATTGAAATTAGCATTACTGGAATTATCCAGCGCAGTCTGATAAGGGAGATCTATTCCTCTGAAGAAAATACCAATCAGCTGTACTTCTGTGAATCCATGGTGTGGACAATCACGCTGATATTTCTTAAATCTCATCCATGCAGTTGTCAAAGGCTCCACAGCTCCTTGGGAAAAAGTGAGTATGTCCTGTCTGGACTGATCTGAGCGCGCAGCATCGTAGAAGTGGCGCAGGAACTCACTCTTTAAGGCTGTCCAAGTAGTATACTGACCAGGTGCCAGTTGTCTCAGCCATGCACTAGCGTCTCCAGCAAGACTGTGCGGAAATAGCTTAAGGAACAGATAGTCCGGGCATACTCCTTCATATTTCATGCCAGTGACTATGTCCTCAAACTTGTCAATGTGATCCATAGGCTGCTCTGATTGAAGACCATGAAAAGCAATCTGCCTCATCAGTTGGTAGTAGATAGTTTTTACCTCAAAATCATTCCTCTCGAAGGCAGGAAGCACTAGAGCTGCTCGGTTTGCATGAAACTCATCGGGTCTATTGTAGTCAGCTAGCGTCCTCTCATGAACTACAATCCGGCCTTCTGGCTCAACTTCATCAGGGATCACTCGTCCCTCAGCATCAATCCTTTGCCCAGCAGCATTGTAAGGATTGTCCTCTGGATCCCTCAGGATTCCATCAGCATCTGGTATCAAGATCAAGCGTTCTTGTACCATTCTTTCTCTCTTTTCTCTTCTGATAGTCCTCTCTAGACGTCCAAGTTCTCCTAGGTTGAGATTAACTAAGCTCGAGTTCGGATTACTTCGAGAGTTCTGCGTTGGCATAAACTGTCTGTAATCGTCCAGCAACGATCGATGCTATCAGTGCAACGATCGATTCAATCTCAAATCGCTCAGTGACGATCGATGCAAAAAGGGTGCAACGATCGATGCAAGGCGAAATTCGTACCTGCGACAGAGAGAAACAGAGAAAAGTCAGCAAAAATAATAAAAAACGAAAAACAAAAACAAAAAACGAAAAATTTCTAGTAAAACCCTAAGTTCGGTCCTATCGAAGACTCAAAGAGTCCCCGGCAACGGCGCCAAAAACTTGATAGGTCAAGAATTAATCCCTATACTAAACTGCAAGTGTACAGCAATGTCAAAGTAGTATATAGGGTTATCGAATCCACAGGGACACTTGGTCTCAAGAGAATCAAACCGTAGGGAATGAATACTAGAAATAAGCAAAGTGATTGTATTGAAAATAGTGCAAGAAAGTAAATCAGTAGCAGAGATTATTGGTTGTGAAAGCAAGTAATTAAAAGCGTTAAACCTAGGGTATTCTCAGGAAATCAGACTAGCAGACAGTTCATTCAGCAAGGATCTAATTAAGCACAGTTCTAGAACTCAAAACACAGATATAGAATTAACCAAATTCCTTTGCGATAATTCTCTAAGTCTAAGTGCAGCAAACCAAACTTCCGTTTGCGAGAACTAACAGATTAAACTAGCAATAAGTCCAAGTTTGATATGTTCACAATTATCCTAAACCAAACTTTCGTTTGCGCAAAGTTTAATTGCCCAATTTAATTAGTTCTGATTCCTAAACCCCACTTCCGTGACGTATTTAGCAACCTAAGATCTAGATTCTAATTGATCAGGTTAGAACTAGCTTTAAGCACAATTAAATTGAAGAACAGATATAGTTATGAATCCTTAACTGAAATTGAACAAGTCTAGCAAGTCATGAAATCCTATGTGAGAAACCCTAAGTCTAACTAGGAATCTACTCAGACATAGATAATGAAAACATGATCATATGATAAGTAAATTGCATAAAAGAATAAGAGTAAAAGGGGTTCGAAATCTTCTCCAAATACAGATGATGAATCAGGTTCAGATCAGCCCCAAAAGCTCTAAAAATCCTCTGCTCTTAATTATAAAGTATATGGTAAAAAGTATCAAAAGCCTCTCTAATAAAAACACTAAAAACTCCAATATATAGGCATAATCTCGGATGGGGCTTCTGTGTAAATACTGGAACTATCTTGGGCTCCTTTGTAAATCTTCAATACTTGTCAAACCGACGTGTACGGCCCATCTCGCGACTGCATCGATCGATGCTTTGAGTGCAACGATCGATGCATGATCAATTATACGAACAGTGAGTTAAGCTCTCGGCCAAAACGTCCCAAAAATCCCAAAATGCTCCAAATATCTCCAATTAGCTCCAATCCTGATTTAACCTGTAAAAGACTCTAAACAAAGACAAAAGACACTAAAACACATCTATATCATGGTCTAAAATGGGTAAAAACCATGATATATCATCTATCTTCCCATAAAGGTTTTTTTTGTTTTAGTAGTATCAGTAGAACACTCTTCATATGTCAAGATTAACTCTTTCTTATCTCTACTTAATGTGTAGGGAAACTGGCTCTGCTAGACCTCGGTAATAACTCCATCACCGCAAAGGGTGCCTTCTATGTAGCAGAATACATCAAGAGAAGCAAGAGCTTGGTTTGGTTGAACCTGTACATGAATGATATAGGCGATGAGGTACTATTACAAATCCAATTAATAACAGTGGAGCTGGATCATGTGCATTGCTTCTTAATGATTTTCAATGGTTTCAGGGAGCTGAAAAGGTTGCAGATGCTCTGAAGCAAAACCGTTCAATTGCTACCATCGACATGGTGAGAAGTGACCATCTTCTTCTCTAGTCTCCCTAAGTTTGTGGATGCTAACGTGTTTTTGTAAAATAGGGTGGAAATAACATCCACGCAGAGGGAGTTAATGCAATAGCTCAAGCTCTCAAAGATAATTCAATCATTACAACGGTCAGTGCCATAAAATTGTTCTCATCTTTATTGCTTTGTTTACTTATAACTTTGAAGATGATGACAGTGCCAGTCTCTTTGTTTCCCCAGTTAGAGGTTGGTTATAATCCCATAGGACCGGACGGAGCTAAAGCATTATCTGAAATTCTCAAGTTTCATGGAAATGTAAAGACGCTCAAACTTGGTTGGTGCCAGGTAAAGCCAGTCCATAACTCTTTTATCTATGAAATGAACATCCCTTCACAATTGCTTATTTTGTTTTATCATTGTTGGCTTTCATTCATATGTCCTGCAGATAACCCCTAAGGGTGCTGAATACGTTGCAGACATGTTGAGATATAACAACACGATCTCGGTTTTGGACTTGCGGGCAAACGGACTTAGAGATGAGGTTCCTGCATATAGATTTTATCAGTATATTCAGCTTGTTTTATATGTCAGCATAATTGCATATGATGCGTAATTTTCAGGGAACTTCCTGCTTAGCTCGGAGCTTAAAAGTAGTTAATGAAGCTCTGACATCCGTGGATCTAGGATTCAATGAAATTCGGGTGAACATAAACTACTTTGTTCTTCAACACTATGTCTTATTTTAAACCTTATAAGCAGCTCGATCTTATTCTTTGGCTTCATATACAGGATGATGGAGCATTCGCCATTGCTCAAGCTCTAAAGGCCAACGAAGATGTCACAGTTACATCGATAAACCTCGGGAACAACTTCATCACCAAGTTTGGACAGGTAAGAACTTATCTCTTTAGTAGGTCTCTTGTTTAAAGATTCTTGTTACTGAGAAATTGCCGTTTTGTTTTATATCCAGAGTGCACTCACGGATGCTAGAGACCATGTTCTTGAGATGACTGAAAAGGAAGTAGAGATTTTCTTCTAGAGAGACAGACATTGAACTGGAGATTTGTCCCTCTGTAATTTTGCAACGATAGTTTCTGTCTCATTCTTTATGAGTGTTGTAATGCTTCAACCGAGAGATAAAATTTGTTCCTTTTTATTTTCTTTTCATACGGTAAAAGGATTCGGTTTTGTTGGTAAAGTTATTTTCTTTCAGAGAAGTTTCACTAAATTTACTGCGTCTGTGTGGTTTTTCTTTTGTCGACTTGTTTCATTTTATAAGCCCAAAAGGCTGAGACAGAGAGGCCCAATGGGCATTATTTGAATAAGACCAAATCCCTCTATTAATTGGGTTGAAAAGTCCCACATCGGAAACGAATAGAAAGTACGACTTGTTTATATAGGGCTAGAAATCTTCATTGTTCACGACCTTACTTGAACAGGATCTTTCCTATAGGTTGTACCTCTGAATCCTTGATTTCTAAGGAGACAGGCCCAAAACCCTGGTTGATGAATCATGGCCGTACGATCTGAGTGTGATTAACGGCTACGATTCTCTCTTGAGTCTCTGCGCTGTAGAGGATCGCTACCTAACCGGTCTTGACCGAGCTAGGGTTGGTCGCACGGTTGTCTGACAGGTTCATTTTTTTCTTTCATTCCCTGAACTTTCAATTTCATATGTTTTCACCCCCGACAGATTCTTCTTTTTTGTTTATTTCATCCTCAAACTTTTAATTTATTATAATTTTGTCCCAGTAGTTTTAATCATCAATTTTTCTTTATTTTGTTGTTGCCCACAATTGTTTAAACTACCAAAATGAAACCTCCCAGACAAATTATTATTTTTGTTAATTTCATCCTCAAACTTTCAGTTTATTATAATTGCATCCCATATATTTTTATAATCAATTTTCCTTTGTTTTGTTATTCACCCACAATTGTTTAAACCATCGAAATGAAACCTCATAAACCCTCAGCATTCCGGTAATAGCCCAAACAGTTGCAGATAAGGTCCAAGAGTGAAGCGAACTGTGCTTAATGGCTTCTTTACACGAATCTCTTCTCTGTTCTCAGCTTCAATTCCATTCATCTTCTTTTATTTCTACTTCCTCTGCGTCCGTCCGTTTTGCTCTTCCAGTTATCTCCAATATCTCTTCACCAGCCGCGAGTTCATGCACAATCAAATCCACCCCGTTTCTCAAACGGCGTTCTAGAACTAAATCGACGGACTTTTCTCTGTCTCGGAGAAGGTTCGTCTGCAGAGCTTCCGAGTACAAGTTCCCAGATCCCATACCAGAGTTCGCCGAAGCTGTGAGCTGACTCCCTCCTTATTCTTCTGTTCTTACTCAGTTTTGATGGGTTTGTTTTATTGATGACAAAACTTAATTGATGGATGATACAGGAGACTGAGAAATTTAAGGACCATATGGCAAAGAAACTTTCCAACCGGGATCTTTTTGAAGACTCTGTTGATGAAATTGTCGGAATCTGCTCCGAGGTATCTGAAATGTTCTCACTTTCACACACATTTGTCTATGTGAGTTTCACAGTTTTCGTTTTGTGCCGTTGTGATTCTTGACAGATATTCTGGACATTCTTGCGCAGTGAGTATGGAGGACCTGGAACACTCTTGGTCATACCTTTCATCGACATGGCAGATACTCTTAATGAAAGGGAATTGCCTGGAGGTCCACAAGCTGCACGAGCAGCTATCAAATGGGCGATCATGTAGACAAGGACTGGAAAGAATGGACCGGTACTGATTAGTAACACCGAACCTCACATCCTCAAATATATACTGTCTAGTTATTTAGTTCAGTAGTGATGTATCAGAAGATAGAAGTGAAACATAAATTTTGCAGGTTTCGGTATCTTTTAGCTCTGTTCTTATAATCTTGTATGGTTTGATAGATTCTTCTAAACCAAATAAGAACCGTAAGTACTAAAGATCTGTTAGCTTTTTGTTATGTTGTGAAGCGAGTTAATATTTGATCAAAAACTTTTGGTGTAAATTTGTTCAAACAACTGGAAACAAGAAAGAAAGATAATACAAGATTTGTTATTGTTCTTGATTTTAAAAGCTCTGTTTATTCTAAATCGAGTTTACATCAACAAAAACCTCACTTTGGTCTGGTCTTACAAACTTCGATCGATTTCTCCATCTGCGAAAATATGTACATCGAAGATAGAGAAAAAAAGAAGAAACAAGCTTCTGTTCTTCGTGGCTTTCTTGAGCTTTCTTCATATCTTGATCTAGACTTCATCCTCTGTTTTTTGGTAAAAAACTTCATCCTCTGTTATAACAGAACGAAAAAAAAAGAGAAAAAATGGAACAGTCCAAAATTTATTCAGCAAAGTTTCAGATCAGTTTTCTCCAGATCCAAATACTGTTTATTGTCCATCGAAACATTCAGCTTGTGGCTTCGGATATGCTCTGAAGAGAGGGCTTCCATGTTTTACACTTTACGAAAGAAGTTGAACTCTGCTTCCCTTGTTTCTTCTCCTGCCAAGAAACACACAAAACCCATCAACTCTATTCTGTTACAATTCAAACACACAAAGTCAAAGATCTTTTTAGCAAAACCCCATGTAAGAAACTTCTGGTTTCCATTATAAAAAACGATCTTTTAAACTTTTTGGCCACTTATTTCTTCAAAATCCATCAGTAATGAATCTACCGGAGCATTCTTCTCCAACAACTTCTTCACCGTCGCCATCGTCTCACTGTGGTGTTTCTTCGTCTTCGCGCATTTCTTCTCTCTTAAGACCTTCATCACCTCTGCAAAATCATAACAATCATCATAAACTCCGATTGGAAAAACAGAGGAGATGACAGAAGAAAAACAAAAGGCGAACCTTGTGAAGTAATGAGCCGGTAAGCGTGACCAAGAACGAGATTCTCCGTCGGCCGGAGAAGCTGGACACGTGTAAACCTCACACCCTTCTTCTGTTTCTTATCGTCTCTGTTCACAGTCGCCGGAATATTCTTCTCTTCCTCCTCCGTCAAAGGAATGATGAGACATACATAGTGGTCAGGATACATACTCATGATCTCAGTGACGGAGATAGAGCTATAGTACCTGTCGATTTTACCACCGGGATGCTGTAGAACCAGCGCCGCCGCGTTTATCGTTTGACAGTTCCCCATTTCCAAGAAAAAAAAAAGTATTTTCTGAGGATTCAGAAAATGAAAAAGGAATTTAAAAAAAAAAACAGAGTAGACAGGAGCCTCTGTGAAAAAAGAAAGAGGAACAGAGGAAATCGAGTGTTGGTCCACGCACTCTACTCACTTAAGCTTTACTTATAGACATGTGACATCCCAATTTTATATTAAAGTAATACTCCCTCCATTTCAAAATGTAAGGGGTTTTGGCTAAAAGCACAAATATTAAGAAATTTACTTTTCTACATAAAATATCTATTAAATAAATAAATTAGAAACAATTCGGCCAATAACAAATAAAGATGTAAAATATAATTGGTCACACAGTTTCCAATAAAGTTTAAAGTTGTCTAAAAATATGTAAACCCCTTATATTTTGAAACAAAGAAAAATCCTTAAAACCCCTTGCATTTTGAAACGGAGGGAGTATTGTTTATGACTATTACAAAATTTTATAATATTGTTATGACTTAGGAGTACAGTTATTTGAGCTTCTGTCATTATCAGATGGTACTTTATAAATATCGTTATATAGATCTGACCAATCTATCTATGTGTGACTGAGTGGCATCCAAATATGGGCCGCACCTAAAGTTTTTAAATTTTCATTTTGGGACCAGAATAGCTGAATAGGAATAGGATGGTCGGAATTTAAAAGTCGGTTAGATTGGACAGGTGCCGGCACTGAGATAAGAGAGATGACTAAGATAAACACTTTTGGATTCTAAAAATTTTATTTTATTTTTCTTTGATATGTTACAACTCTAGATATTTGATCTTGTTCTACTAAAATGGTTATATCTTTTTTTTTTTATCAACTCAAAGTTTTATTAAAAGCTCAATGAGAAATTAGATGGATTTAAAACGAAATGGTCTGAGCGGTCCAATTGACCAAACCGATTAACTCGAAAGGTTAAGTAGAAGTCACGTAAAAACGACTCACGAATACACATCAACTTTTCAGAGACGCCGCCATGCACACCACCGTCAAAAAGTTTTGCGCCTCACTATCGCCGGTGAATAGCCATGGAAGTCCACTGATGTGCGCTGTCGATCATCATCCTATCCAAAAATTTGTCAACGAAGACTGCAAAAGGGAGACATAACCGCTTACAAATTCACCGAGATTCAAAAGATCTATGGAAATTCATCGTCGGTGAATTCAACCGAATAATCCATTTATTGCCGCCGTTGCATCGCCGTGAAATCAAACAAGGGGATAATGCCAACAAATATTGAATCCACGTAATCTAAGGGATCTGCAACAAACCCAGAGATAACCGGTTAGCTGACAAGATGACCATAAGGAAGATGATCGGAGAAAGCCCACCAAAAACGAGCTAAACCGGATCTATCCGGAAAACAAAAACCGGCATGAAGCCGGAGACTAGAACCTGACAGTAAATCAAAAGGATTCATACATATAAGACAAAAACAGGAAAATATATGATAAAGAACAAAATTAATTCGATCGCCGATAAACGCCGACGACTGGAAACAGAATAAACGAAGAGTTCGACTGTTTAGACTAGAGAGAGATCAAACTAAAGTTATGGTGAAAGCTAATATTTTTTTCTAATTTTTAGTTATATCATGTTTACAACTACATGAATAAACTATTTCACATAATAAACAAAATTCTCCTTATAAAATTTTCGATAAAAAAAAGAAAAACATAAATTATTGCCAAAACAAAGATAATCACAAAAATCAAATAGAAAAATGAATAAAACACTATTCTTCTTTACCAAAGCGTTAGAAATATAGAAAGCAAAAAGTAGTTAACTGTTTTCTTAGCTAATTCTTTTCTCTGTAAGGTTTAATTTTTTTTAGAACAAAAATTTAGCTGTTTTAACTTTTAGATTTTAAATCTATTATATTAAAACAGAATTACATTATAGAAATAACATTTAATTTACGTGTTATTTATATGATATGCAACTAAATGTTATTTATATGATATGTTTTCAATATTTAAATATTTATTAAAGTTATAACGGTCAAATTAATTTATCACTAATTAATTTATAATATCTTCTATTTTTTATTTGTTCTCACAATCAAATTTTTACAAAGAAATTAATTTTTATTAAAATAAATTAAATTCATATTTATTATTAGATATTATTATAAAATAATATCAACTAAATTTTGATCTATTAAAAATAAAAAAATAATGTTTTCAACATTTTTTCAAAAAAAATGTAGAAAACTTATTATTTAAATTTTAAAATCAAAACCAAATCAAAAATAATAATTCATTAATATAATAAATTGATAAAATTATAAAATTTATTTCAAAAATATCAAATTTTAAATAAAAAATATGTATGTTTAGTTTTTTTTCCAAGTAAAATAGGGTACATGATACAATCTCACATAATCACCCAAATAGAAATATTAATTCTAAAATAATTAAAAAATTATATAGTAGTTTGGTGAAATAATTTTGATTTAAATATAAAATTTATAATCTTAATTATAAAATTGTAGATAAATTCAATTGGTTAGAATCTACTTAGAATATCTAAAAAATATTGAAGTCCAAAACAAAAATAATAGAAAATAAATCAAATATCTAAATTATAGTATTTAAAAATTTAAAATAAAATTCAATTAAATATAATAAATATTTAATACTGTAAAACTGATAAAATCGTAATTATAATCGAAACTAAAAATAGAAAATCCAAATACATCCTATATATAAAAAAGAATCAAATAAAATATTTATACCATAATATTTTTTTTAAAAATAAAACTTACACAAACAAAATATATAATATAAATTTTTGATATATAATTATAAAATATCCGCATTCAACACGGATTAGACACTAGTATACACATTTATTAATAGATGTTTGTAATGTTTACAATATACAACAACTATTATTTATCTATTTTTTGTTAAATAGTTACTTGTGATAGGGCAAAACGAGAGGTTATGAAATAAATAAAAATAAAACGTAATGAATACTTTTGTTTCTCTTTTGCAAGATCCAATGTATTTCCACAGAGGATGAATTGTTTTATATATCATCTACCTTGATTGATGTATAATCCACTTCATTCGTACCCAAACTTAAGGAACTCATTAAAAACCCATAATTTATACTATCAATTTTTATTTCTTTATTTATTGAGCGGTTGAGGTAATCCAAGTAGTAGAAGGGTTTGTGGTGGCAAACACCATCCGGATTCGACTCCAGGCGGAAACAAAAATGTCTCCTCTGCTCACAACGCGGATACTGGACCTCGGCCCAGGAAAAAACCTCTCAGGTGAAGCTGACCTGCGGCCTGACTGGGCCCAGGGATTAGCCTGAATCAATTGGTCTAAGATCTACCACTGGATTAACAAAAAAAAAAAAAAAAAATTTATTTATTTGCTTGTTTTCTCGAAAGTTTATCTTGTTTTTAATTTCTTCTCTTATACTACACTGACATCAAATATTTTTCTTCGACGAAAAACTACCATGGCAGCACTTCTAATAACCGAACATGCGCATCGAGTTAGATAGTGAAGTTTGTAGGCGTGACAGAACTGAAGTTATGTAACAGGTGTAGCTATAGTAACTTATATATTACTATTAGGATATACTTTACTATATCTCGGATATATGTTAGTTATAGAAGATATACTTTATCTTCTTTATGATTATCTCTATCTCATGTATATCTCTATCTAGGTTAAATGCTCATATCTTGTATATATACCGATCTGATGAATGAATAAACGCAACACTTTCCGCATTCTTTTATGGTATCAGAGCTACAAAATCCTCTGACCTAATTGCATATTTTTTTTCGCCTCTCCCTCTCTCTTTTACGCCTCCCTAAACCTAATCCTAAGCCGCAAACTAAAACCTAATTTCTACTTCTTCTCGTCGTTAATCAATGACAGAGAGAACTTCTTCTTCTACCACTTCTAACGATGAGGTTACACAAACTACGGACTTGATTTTCAAGCTCCATGTGTCCGATAATCCGGGCACACTCATTACTCCAGTTGTTCTTCGAGAAGATAACTATTCCGAATGGGCAACGGAGTTCTGGAACTCTCTCCAGGCTAAACAAAAGATCAGATTCCTTGACGGATCTGTTGTTAAACCTACTACGAACCCTGATCTTGCTCGTTGGACAGCCGCAAACTCCATGATTGTGGGCTGGATACGTACTTCCATCCAAGATACCTTGCGATCTACGGTATCTCATCAACCTGATGCACTCAAGCTTTGGGAATCTATTAAACAAAGATTCTCAATCAAGAATGGCGTTAGAAAACATCTTCTTCTCGATGAGATCAACAACTGCAAACAAAACGGGCAATCCGTTTTGGAGTTCTATGGTCGGTTAACGAAGCTTTGGGATGACTACAACGCCGCAACAACGACGATAACATGCACTTGTCCCGCTTCTCCCATGCTTGATCGCGAACGTGAGGAAACTCGCGTGCACAAATTCTTGTTCGGTTTGGACGAAGCTCGGTTTAGCGCCATACGCTCACAAATTATTGACGAAGATCCGCTCCCGCCACTCAATATAGTCTATTCTCGGGTCGTACGTGAAGAACAACATCTACTTACCATGCGCTCTAAGGAAATCAAGTCTGAGGCGGTCGGGTTCTTCACTCGTGCGGATTCTTCTCCACACACATCTATAGGTGCTGCTGCGGGTACAAAGAATCGTGACCCAAATAGGTCATGCTCTCATTGCAACCGCAAAGGACACGACAACTCGGAGTGTTTCCTTCTTCACGGTTATCCGGATTGGTGGCTGGAACAACAACAAGGCAAGGACGGTCGCTCCTCATCTTCTGGTTCTTCTCGCGGACGTGGACGTGGGACAAGCAGGGGTCGGGGTCGAGCGAACACCTCTCGGATCGTCTCAACAGAGACTGCTCCTAACACTCCGGTTACAACTGACCAGCTAGCCGCTCTGCTTAATCTTCTACAAACCTCGACTCAGCAAGTGTCTAACGAACGTCTCTCGGGTAAAACTCATTTACATGATGTTATAATAGATACTGGAGCTTCCCATCACATGACAGGTGATGTCAGTTTGCTACATGATGTCAAGAACGTACCGCCATCGTCAGTTGTCTTTCCAAACAGACGAATGACTAAAGCTATGCAATCCGGGACGCTTAAACTAAACAAGGATTATTCCTTGCGTGATGTTCTCTTTGTCCCCGATTTTCATTGCACCCTTATATCTGTCTCTAAGTTACTTAAACAGACAGGCGGTATTGCTATCTTTATTGATACTATCTGTGTCTTACAGGACCGTTTTACGAGGACGCTGATTGGAGCCGGTGAAGAGAGAGATGGGGTGTATTACTTTACGGGTGTTTCAGTTGCTCGAGTTAATAATTCTCTCTCTCAGTCTACTTCCATAGATCTTTGGCATCGTCGTCTCGGGCATCCATCTAGTTCAGTTTTATCTTCTCTACCTATGTTCAAAGATTTTAAAGATGTTTCTAAACACATCTCTACTTGTGAAATTTGTTTCCAAGCTAAGCAAACTCGTGATGTTTTCCATGAAAGTTTTAATAAAGCTTCTGAATCTTTTGCATTAATTCACTGTGATGTCTGGGGTCCGTATCGATCTCCATCTTCTTGCGGTGCGGTATATTTTCTTACGATTGTAGATGACTACTCACGTGCCGTTTGGGTGTATCTTATGTTGGAAAAATCCGAAGTCGCTACACTCATTCGAAACTTTTGTGCTATGAGTATACGACAATTCGACAAACCTGTACGTGCTATTCGTTCCGACAACGGAACTGAGTTCATGGTGCTTAGCTCATATTTTCGAGAACAAGGGATTCTTTATCAAACCTCATGCGTCGACACTCCTCAACAAAACGGACGTGTCGAACGTAAACATCGACACCTACTTAATGTCGCACGAGCATTACTTTTCCAAGCTCACCTACCGACTCGTTTTTGGGGCGAGAGTATTCTCACGGCAGCTCATGTGATCAATCGGACTCCTACTCCGATTCTTGCGGGTAAGACTCCATACGAAATGCTACATGGCAAACCACCTTCATTTGATACGTTACGCACATTTGGCTGTCTCTGTTACGCTCACCGACGACCAAGAAACAAGGACAAGTTTGGTGCTCACAGTCGGAAATGTTTATTCGTCGGATATCCCTACGGGAAGAAGGCATGGCGTCTATTCGATATCAAACGAGAGGAGTTTTTCTCTGGTCGTGATGTCGTGTTTCTAGAAGACACATTTCCGGGGTTTTGCGAGTCCTCTACACCTCTCACGATCTCATCTACTCATACGACAGTCTTTGATGATGATTCCTCATCATGCGACCCTCCTACTGTTGCTGTTTCTTCTCCGACACCTTCACCACCGGTCGTCCCATGCATCGAGGCTTGCGTTACACCACCTCTATCTCCAACAACTCCGGTATCTCCTTCTCAGGATCCGGTCCCGACATCTTCTCCGGGTCTCCCAGAACTTCTCGGCCGTGGTCAAAGGGTTAAGAAACCCTCGGTATTACTCAAAGACTTCGTCGTTACTCAACCTACGCAAGTAATACACTCTTTTATCTCTCCTACTGAGTCCTCTCAACCCTATTCTATTACGGTTCAAGGTACGTCACTCTATCCCATTACTGATTTCCTGTGCGATGAGAGCTTCTCCATGACTCATAAGGCATTTCTCACTTCGGTCATTACTAATGTTGAACCGACTTCTTACAAAGAGGCCGTTGTTGAGAAAGTTTGGAAAGATTCTATGCAGGATGAGATTAAAGCTCTTGAGGATAATCACACTTGGATTCTTACTCACTTACCACCTGGTAAGCATGCTATAGGCAGTAAATGGGTTTATAAACTCAAGTATCATTCCAATGGTAAGATTGCGCGCCATAAGTCCCGACTTGTAGCTATGGGTAATCGCCAAAAAGAAGGAACTGACTACACGGACACCTTCGCTCCTGTCGCAAAACCGACTACGGTACGGACGATGCTACAGGTTGCTGCTTCTAAACAGTGGGACGTTCATCAGATGGATGTTCATAATGTGTTCCTACATGGTGATCTTCATGAAGAAGTCTATATGAAACTACCTCCGAGATTTCATAGTTCGGACCCATCTAAAGTTTGTCTCCTCAAGAAATCTCTTTACGGTTTAAAGCAAGCACCCATGTGCTGGTTTGCCAAGCTACGCATTGCTCTACTCACTTACGGATTTACTCAAAGTAAGGCAGATTATTCTCTATTCTCGTATGTTCGCGGCTCCACTTGTCTTCACATCCTTATATACGTTGACGACTTCATTGTCACCGGGAATAGCATCTCTACACTTCAGAAGTTCAAAAACTATCTAAGTCAGTGCTTCCACATGAAGGATCTTGGCAAACTTAAGTATTTCCTTGGTATCGAAGTCGCGCGTAGTCCCGACGGCATCTTTCTCTCTCAACGTAAGTACTCTCTAGACATCATCGCTGAAACAGGACTCTTGGGATGTCGTCCTGCATCAGTACCTACGGAGCTGAATCACAAGCTCTCATTGGCGTGCGGTGACCCTATTTCTCGACCGGAGTCGTACCGCCGGCTCATAGGTCACCTCATCTATCTCACCTTCACTCGCCCGAAGATATGCTATATTGTTCACATTCTGACTCAGTTCATGAAAAATCCCTTACATGAACATTGGCACGCTGCTCTCCGTGTCGTTCGCTACCTCAAGGGTTCTCCTGGACAGGGTCTCTTACTACGATCGGACTCCTCTTTGCATGTCAAAGCTTACTGTGACTCCGACTGGGCCGCATGTCCCATTTCTCGACGATCACTGAGCGCCTATGTTGTCCTTCTTGGATCATCTCCGGTTTCTTGGAATACCAAGAAGCAAAAGACAGTTTCCATGTCCTCCGCTGAGGCCGAATATCGGTCCATGTCGTTTGCGCTTCGGGAACTAAAGTGGATAAAGCAACTTCTTCTTTCCTTCGGTGTTTCACAATCGGCACCTATGAGGCTTTACTGTGATAGCAAGTCTGCTATACATATTGCAGCTAATCCGGTCTTTCATGAACGTACTAAGCATGTGGAACTTGATTGCCATCTAGTTCGTGATGCTGTCGAGGAGGGTCTAATCAAAACAGTTCACATCTCAACCAAGGAGCAGCCTGCGGATCTCCTCACCAAAGCACTACCATCTCCTACATTTCACTATCTCTTGTCCAAGTTGGGGATTCAAGATATCTCACCGCCAACTTGACGGGGGTATTAGGATATACTTTACTATATCTCGGATATATGTTAGTTATAGAAGATATACTCTATCTTCTTTATGATTATCTCTATCTCATGTATATCTCTATCTAGGTTAAGTGTTCATATCTTGTATATATACCGATCTGATGAATGAACAAACGCAACACTTTCCGCGTTCTTTTAATTACACCTATTACATAATAATTCCTTGAACTTCAGTTATGTCACGCCTACAAACTTTATTGATGGTCGACAAATAAGTCGACACACAAATCAAATGAAAACGTTATAAACAATTTTAGTTAAATGATGATACTAGTGGCTTTTATAATCGAACTCCGCGCACACGCGTGGGAGAGGTAAAGACCACTAGATTCATGATAAGTTACGGTGGAAATAAAATCACGTTATGCGGCAACCAACACGTAACAAATCAAGATTTAAGACTGTGAATTATATATGTCCTTTCGTTTTAGATTAGGGTTAACGTCGGTCCTCATTTTTCTTTTGATAATTGTCAGGTCAACAACGCAACATCGTATATCTAAATACTCCACCTTTTCGTTAAACACAAACAAAACCAGCTAGTAATTAACCCCTTAAGAGTTACTAATAGAATATATCTAACGATTTAAATCCCAAATATTAAAGTAATAAGTACTATTGCCAAGGAACTTTGTTCACATGCATGAACATGAATCCAATACAAAGGCGAGTTAGTGTATGCTTTCGACGAAGTTAATATTGTTAAAGTCAATGTACATCATAATCATAATTTAAGCAATAGATGATTATTGTAAATTGTAATACTTCCAATAATGTGCATGTGCTGGTTACAATGTTTTAAATATCGTTAAGAGGCCAATCAGATATTCATATATTAATTAATCATATACTCCCTCCGTTTCATAAAAAATATCGTTGTAGGACTTTATTTTTGTTTCACAAAGAATATAGTTTTGTATTTTCAATGCAATTTTTTAAAAATTAAATCTCAATTTTTTTCCATGCTTTTATGCCTTATTAATTAGAAAGAAAAAGTTATATAGTGTATTAATTAGAGACATGATAAAAATTTATATATTTTTTTAATATGTGTGAAAAATGCTAAAACAACACTTTTTATGAAACGGAGGGAATATTAGTTTTAGGAATTTGAACACGACGATACAAAAGAAATACACACAACACATAAACCACAAATTACTTCTCAAAGACCACTCTCACCAAATAACTACATTGCTTCATAATTATTCAAGTAGGTGAACTAATTGTTTCTGGTGGTCATCATCCGTTCATCACCATATCCAAACAGAACATATCTGGATTAGACAGAAGGGGATTTGTCGCTAAAGAACCGTGCAAGAACCTTGTCTTCAAGAACCCTTAAAGCCTCAGCAGAGTTAATGCATATAGGTGTCTTGTATTGAGACATAGAAGAACCTCGCGAGACGAAAAACTCCATGAGAGAATCAAACGTTCCTTGTTGCACAACCCTTATCTCTAAAGCTCCAATGGGTCCATCTTTTTTCCTCGAGAGCCTATAAGTACTACCCAAAGATTCATCCATGACACAACAACATTCCACCAACACCTTGTTGTCAAGTAGTAGAACGTTAGTGCTATTATTGACTTTGGCTTTGAGTTCCAAGTAAAAAACGTAGTGACCCGGTACAGTGGAGACATCAGCATAGCATGTGAAACCCGTCAAGACTAAATCCGAAGATTCAAGAACGACTGTCGCACGAGCCAACGCCTTCAAAAGATCTTCTTCAGTTGTTGACTCTACATAGATGCTTAGAACCGTATTTTTTCTACATATGAATTTGAATTGAGGTGTCTTATTGTAAAATCCAGTGACCTGTAAAACATCTCCCACTCTACATCTGTGTAGACCTAAAAACAACATAAAATATTATAACAATAAGTAATTGCTTTTAATTGCTAATCTATAAGGAAAATCTAAACGGAAAATTCGATTGTTTCTAAATCTTTATTTCTGTTTTTAATTGTTTTTTTTTAAATTATAGGATTCGGGTCCTAGCATGTAACATATGTTTTTCTAAAATTTTAAATAAATAATAATAAAAAGAAGTCATTTCAATGTAGTTAATAATAAGTATAATTCAAAGGGACTCTTTTTTGTGTGCAAAGGGACTCTAACCGGAATAGTTTGTGACCAAGGGCTCATAGTAGCGTCCAAGCTTGACATTCACAAGATCAACAATCTCGCCAGTGGTTCCTCCATCGACATCAACATCTATGAACTCAAAATATGACATGTTGGGTAGAAACGTGTAGGACACATCTTGTGGTTTGCTTAGAGGTTTCAAATTTAACCCGAAAATGCTTCAGACGATCCATAAGTTTTGGAAACTATAGGCAGTTTATTAGAGTAGAACTCCAGTACTGGGATGTATTGAGCCATAGTTCCTGTAACAATAGCTTCAATGCATTTGGTTTTGGGCCAAAGTCTTGAAATAATACTTTGCCAAGATTTTTGTCCACACTCGTTTTCGATTAAATCTGCCAATTCAGGATTTGGCTCTCCAAGGATGTTGGAGACAGAGTTTCTACAACTAAGGTCGGTGATCCACTCGCTGACACAACCAGATCTGATATTACTAGACAACTCTTTCCAGTAATTTTCAAGAAAATGGATAACTTGAACCAAGACAGAAGCAAACATAGCACTCACACTTACAACTTCGTCTCTCTGGACTAGACCACAGAGAAGTTGACAGTACTTGCTCTGTTTGGCATCCGGACACAATATGATCTCGTCCGGGCTTGTACTATTTTTTGGGCTCTTATAGTATTTGCTCTTTGTGAAGATCGCCACCGCGGGAGCAAGAAGCAAACCACAAGGAGTTGTGGATATCGACTGAGTGAACGTGAAGCTCATCACTTTTCCTTGATTAAAACCATCGACATGCCTTTAATATCAACCAAAAAGATATCAATTCATCTTCATCATGAAAAGAGTCAGCCATATATATAAAATTAGTAATGAATCCGTTGAACTATTATCCGGGATCTGAGATCCATATCCGTATTCGCTCTGAAAATCCGGATATCCAGGGAGGTCGAATCCGGATCCAAATAGTAAAATTTAAGATCCGTGCAAACCGGATCCGGATTCAGATATCTTGATTTTGAAGTCCGGATATCCGGATCAGTACCACTAAATATAATAAAAATTAATATGTATATATATATATATTAAATATATTATGTGATTTTTTATATTAAATGTATAAATTTTTTATAATATGTTTTTAAAATAAATATATTTTTATTTTTTAAAAAAAATATTAGGTAAAATAATATTTTTATAATTATATTTAATTTTTTTTTAAAAATTAATTATTTTAACGGACATGGATCCGGATATCCGCGGATATCTTAATATCTAAGCGGATATTCGAAATCCGGATATCTGAAAGCCATTGATCCGAATCCAGATAGTAAAATCATGGATCCGACGGATCCGCAGATCCGGATCCGAATACTCTAAAAATCATGGATATGTGGATCCGTCCATGACCTAGTTTCTACTGGAGCCACAAAAAAGAAGGAAGCATGTAAAATTACTTGGACATAACGAGCGAGCTTAGGGCAGAGGCGAATCGAATATTCTCAAAGAAGATGCTGCTCACAGGAAATATCTTTGAATTCCCACTTGAAGTTCCAGAGCTAAATAACCATTACAACACTTTCATACACATGCATATATAAGAACTGTATTGATCATTGTACCGAAAAAAAAAGAACTGTATTGATCAATGATAAGATGGATGGTGTATACCTTTTAAAGAACGCAGTAATGGGTTCGCCAGAAATGATGTCCGAGGCTTCTCCGTTTGCAACACGATCGATATAAGGCTTAACATCTTCATAACTCACCACCGGTACGTTCTTCTTGAACAGATCTTTATCGGAGCTACCATGAAGAAAACGTTGGAGGTACTCTGTGTTTGCGTTAGCTTTGAGTATCTTGGTCAATACATCGTCTTGTATTTGCTTTGCATTTGACGTTAGATCTTCAAGAACTGTGAGATCAGAGCATAGACTCATATTTGTTTTTTAGATGTCCGACTCAACCACCCTTTCTTTGTAGAGATGCAAAAGCTTTTTAAAATGTCAAGCGTGGAAGACGATTTGGTTTTTTTAAATATAAAAACTATATAGTTTATACAAGCCCTGCTGGAATACGCGTGGATCAATTCAATTTCATGACCAGACAAGTTTAATGTATAAACCAGATTTGGATCTGTCAATAATATCCATGTTTCATGCATGCATGTCAAAACATTTATTGATCAATGCTTTAATTGAGAAATAAGTCAACTAGCCAATTATAACGAATCCAAATAAAAGTTTACATTGCTGCAACGGTGCAAATAACACAGATTCTGCGAAACTTCCAAGTCTGAAAAGCTATCAGTATAACGATACAGTCAAGCATTTGAAATTGTTTTTGGTCGTCCCTCTACACAATCCATTCAACCGAGAGTGCTACAACATTGAAGAATCTAAAAAACAGAGGAAACGAAACTCAAAAGGAGTTTTGTATCCAAAAGATGAAGAGCATTCTGTATAGCACAGCCTAGGCCATCATTTCTGCGCCATCTCTTTCTCCCTGATGCCTCTGTCTTGTCTTAGTCCCTGCAAATGCGCAACAAAACATCAGCATCAGACGGTATTGACTTATTAACCCACAGGTTAGGGACATGGTTTCATGGACTTGTAATTATCAGAGCTTGGGCTATATAGACAATTCTTTGGGAGTAGAAACCATAATAATCAAAGCATAGACATGTTTATTTCTCTGCCCACTCGCAGAATCATAGTGATACATACAGTGGAAATCTTTTATTACCCTTTCTTAAATGTGTACTAATGGATCCATCTGATTGTCTACCTTTTATCCTAAGTTGAAACTATTAGCCAGAGAAAATGATTATAAGATATCTGATTCCAAACGATGTAAGACGAATCCTAAATGCAAGGCTACTCAAACAAAAACTCGATCTTTGCTACAATCAATTACACCCACAACAATTATGCATCTGTTGAACAAAAGAAGGCACATATCGAGACAAGAAAACAAATAAACGAACTAGATTGGAAGAAAGTTACTTACCAGTACTTAATCAAGCCGTCCCAACCACAAGTTGCGACTTTACTCTGTTCCAGAGGATGCCATTCAGCTCCAATACATACTCCATTGTGACATTTAAGAGTCCTGAAGACTTTACAGCTCTTCCAATCCCAAAACCAGCATTTACCCTCACCATCTCCTGACATTACAAACCGTCCATCTGGCGAGAAATTAACTTGGCATGCATAACCGGCGACAATGTGCCCTGCAAACCTCTTCTTTTTGTTCAGCTGAAACCTTTCCCGTGTACTGTAGATCAGAATCTGGTTGTCCAAACTCTGTGTCGCAAGCCAATTCCCATTCGGGTGAACAGAAACGGAAGGCATAGAGTGCATATGAGGCTCACTGATATACTTAATAACCACTGGTATCCCAAATTCCCACACACGGAGAGACTTATCATCGCTTGATGTGACAAATCTTCTGTTATTGTCAACAAATGTGATTGTATTAACGGCACCTAAGTGCTGATCATACTCTTGCGTAATCTCCCCTGACCTAATATCCCACTGCATTATCTTCTTATCGCTCATACCCGCCAACAAAATGTTCTGCTTGTCATCATCCGGATTCAGCTTAACCACATAAGGGATCTTCCCGGTTGAGAAAGTAGATATAACTTGACCAGTTTCTGTATCCCAATACTTAATGTTCTTATCATACCCAGCAGTTAAGAACTTAGTCCCATCATTGGAGAAGCAAATATCCCTCACAGCTTTGGCGTGACCCATGTAAGTTCTCATACATTTACCAGAGTTATACACATCCCAAATCTTAACCTTACAATCCATACCTGCAGAAAGAAGCAAATGTCCATGCTTTGGGAAGAACCGAATAGCGGAAACACCTTTCGTGTGACCACTCCATGTATGAACAAGACGTTTTGGAATGTAACAATGATCGTTGTTTGCCTTTGCATCTTTAGGAGCTTCAATCCATGACCTTCCTTGATAATCTTTCTCCTCCTTGCCATGGAAAGTACTCTTGTCTGCATAATGCTCTCCTTTAGCTTCCCCTTGTTGTCCTTTCTCTTCCTTCTTCTTCGCGTGGTGCTCAGCATACTTCTTTTGCTCATCCGTCAACTCTCCCTGAACCACCTCCTTCTTCCTCGACCACGGACTCTTCCTATTCTTCGAAAGCCAAGCCTCAGTCGCCGGATTCTCAGCCTCCGGCTCAAGCTCCTTTTTCTCTTCCCCTTCTCTTTCCTCTCTGTTCTTCTCAATCTTCCTCCTCTTCTGCTCGCTCTGCGGGATATTGTAAACAGAAACGCCGTCGTTTTTCTTCAACGCCTCCACGTCGCCGACGTAATTCATCCCAGACGGATCCGCCGCGTAACCGTACTTATGAAAAGTATTGTACTGCTCGTCGAACACGAATGACCCAATCGAGGCGTCCTCCACAAACCCCAGCTTGTGGTTCCGCATCCCCTGCGCGATACCGTCTTTGGCGTACGGATGCGCGGGGCCGTAAATCGGAGCCCAAAGCTGGTCATAGGTAGGGTTAAACACGACGGCGTGTTGGGTCGGATTGATTGGATTCGATTTCGATTGATTCACGTTAGCCACTGTGAGAGCCAGTGCTGTATCGTCTACCTCAGGTGCAGATGATTTCGCTTTCAACATACGAGGCGGTGAAGATTCCGGTGAAGAAGAAACTGCTTCTTCGTCGTAGGATTGAATCAGATCCATCTCGAGATTGCCAGATTTGCTCCACAAACTGTTCTGAATCGAAAAACTTTATGAGATTTTTGCCTCTTCTTCGACAAAGGGTTGCAAACTTGCAATTTGTGTGAAGCTTGAAAGATAAACCCTAACGTTTTATCTTTTTCAAATTCGCCCCGCTAGTATGTTTGTTTAACATTTACGCCCCATTTTCTTGCCTCGATAGTCAAACCGAGTCAAACCGAAAGCAGGTTCTTCTGTTTTTTTTTTTTTTTTTCCTTTGGATAACGAGAATTTTCTGGGCCGAAATCCAACTAATCCCCAAATCCAAATCATTCAATACTGTATGGTGCTGTTCGTTTGTCCATTCAGATGACCCATCTGGATGGAGATGAAAATTGATGTTCGTTTAGTAACAAAAACGACATCCATCCAGATGAATCTCATCTCCATCCAGATGGATCATCTGAATGAGTTTTAAAAATTTAGGCAAAATTTTCAAACTCATCTAGATGAACCAAATTGGATCATTTGGATGGAGATGATTCATCCAAAAATAACAAATTACTAATATACCTTAATTATTTAATGGATCATTTGATCGCGTTTTCCATTCAAAATCGCAAAATCGCGTTTTCCCGCCAAAACCGTAAAATCGCGTTTTTACGCCAAAACCGCAAAATCGCGTTTTACGCCAAAACCGCAAAATCGCGTTTTCCCGCCAAAAACCGCAAAATCGCGTTTTTCCGCCAAAAACCGCAAAATCGTGTTTTTACGGCAAAACCACAAAATCGCGTTTTCCGCCAAAACCGCAAAATAGCGTTTTTCCGCAAAAACCGCAAAATCGCGTTTTGCCGCCAAAACCGTAAAATCGCGTTTTCAGCCAAAATCGCAAAATCGCATTTTTCCGCCAAAAACGCAAAATCGCGTTTTTCCGCAAAAAACGCAAAATCGCATTTTTCCGCAAAAACCGTAAAATCGCGTTTTCCGCAAAAAACCGCAAAATCGCGTTTTCCCGTCAAAACCGTAAAATTGTGTGTTTTCCGCCAAAACCAGAAATTGTGTTTTTCGTCAAAACCAAAAAAAATTACATTTTCTCGCCCAAGTCGTAAAATCGCATTTTTCTGCCAAAATCATAAAATAGTGTTTTTCTGCTAAAACCGTAAAAATCATATTTTTCCTTAAAACCGCAAAATCACATTTTCTCGCCAAATCTATAATATTGTGTTTTTCTATCAATATAATAATAATAATTTAAAAATTAATTAGTTGTAAATATATTTTAGATTAGTATTTAAAATAATATAGTAAAGATTAAAACTAAAATTATAATTAGTTTAAAGTAGAGTAGTTACGTTATTTTCTTATTAAACTTATCTAGATGGAATTGAAGTTTACAAAAAAAAAAAAAAGCAAACAAACAAATGTTCATCTAAATGATCCATTCAAATGAACATCGAAAAACATCGACAAAACAACGAACAACATTCAGATGAATCATTTGGATGGATCATTTAGATTAACCATCTGAATGGATATGTCAAATGATCGAACGAACAGCCCCTATATTATACAACACTTCTTAATTCAACTCGTCGTGTCTAAGGTAACCAGCCCTATGTTTACTTTGTGTTAATTCCTTTTACAATTTTTTTTTCTAGTTCCTACAATATCAAAATTGAATTAAAACCGAATATATCGCTTGATCACTTGTTTGCGGTATTCAACTGAGTCTGATCTTTTATCAAACTGGAAAAATTCTAAAGAAATTTAAATGTAATTCAGTTTATTACGTCTGGTTAACTTATAAGTATTCATTCGAATATCATGAAAAGACATTCCTATTCGATTTTCATTATAGACTTCTTTACATACCAAATATATATTGCATCTTTGTCAACACATTCACATAAACTACATATTTGTCCTGACTACAAATAATTATAAAATTAAATTAACATGTAGTTTGTATATTTTTGGGAAACAAACATAAAAATACACTTAAAGATGAAGAATTAATAAGCTCTTTCATATACTTTTTAAGTCTATGTAAAATTGTAAATACACGCTGATGTATGTATTAAACCACACAAAGAACTCACAAGAAGTCAAACACACAAAAAAACTCACCAGAAATCCAAGATTATGCTATTGGAGAAGCCCATACAAACCCATCATATCAAGATTATGTTTATACATATGTGCTTGTAATGTCAATATGTGAAAATAACTTTGGCTGCCTATGAGCAACCCTTTTCCTTGTTTTATATGAATCAATCAATCTCTTTTTATTCTTGGTGACAAGCTTAAATTCTTCTCTTTTTTTTCTTCATCTGAACTGATACTTATATTAACAAGGAATGATGCGTTTTTGGAATACAAAGACCGGCAGAAGACAAAACCTTCTCCGGAAACTAAACCGACGGATTAACGGAATATCCCCGGCAACAAAAGCCCATAAAGGGTTGCTAATCCTACAACTATAATAGACAAAGATCGATACACCAAAAACTACATATAACAAAAGAAACTTGCACATCATGACACCGGTGAAGAAGAGGGAGCGAGATAAATCGTTGTTGCCCACGGCCCACCGAACGATAACATCAACCACTTGGAGACTCACAGAGACACACTATCTCAAACCTAGAACCAGGAACTAAGACTTCACAACCCGACAAGAAAGAACCTAAGAAAGTTCCCTAAAACATCTTTCGGATGCGGTACTGACGCAATCCTATGCGCCCGGATACACCTAGATAGAAGCCCATAACTAAACACACATCTCCAACGAAGCCTAACCAATCTAAGACCTCAAAGTCAAAATAAAAACATAAAACTCGATTGACAAGCACTCACCAAAACAACCACTAAGAACTACAATGATGCAAGCTAGACAGCTACGGTAGAAATTGATCATCTATCTTACCTACATAGCAGAGGAGGTAAAAACCAAATCTAAGATAAGCTAAACCACATAGATCTGTCGTTATAGCAGATGAAACAAAGACTTAATCTAAAACCGAAAAGCCATCCCTCTAAACCACGTCAAAACCCGGAACCAATACCACCCAAACCAATGAACTAACCCGAGACCACAATCCAACAACGAAAATCGACAACCATCCCATACAACCCGACCAAAACCGAGAGAAACTAAACCAAGAAAATCACCGACCGAGCTCAACCAAATCCTTTAGAAAGAACAGTACACCGCGAACCTCAGCAAACGCAATACAATCGACCGGAGAAGACGAAGAGCGGCGGAGGAAGAACGGAGGAAGGCCTACGAGCTGATAGGAGTCGAGAACGGAGCAGAGGGGACGTCGGTGATAAGCAGAGAGGACGGCGGCGAGCGGATCTGGAAAAGACGATGTCGGAGAACCGTTGGAGAAGACGGGAGGAGAAGAGAGACCGAGCTAAGAAAGGTGACAAGCTTAAATTCTTCATCATTTATTTTCTTTCTTGTTTAATAAAACTCTATGAATTATTTACATTTCTATTTCATTTTTTTTATCACAAGCATTATAATCTTGAAACTATCTTAGAGCATAACCATCGGTGAACCCTCCTTATAATTCTTAAAATAATTTTTTAATATATATATTTTTTTTTACAGATAAAAAAAAAATCAAAAAAGAGAACCAATCAGAGATGAACACGCCAGCACTACAGTACAAGAACCGGTTCTTAACTAAAGAACTCTTGTTGAGGGATTCTTAAATTTATTATTTTTTTTATTGGTTTTGCCTAGGATTTGGAGCCAAAAAAGCTCTAAAAACCTCCCATCGAAGTGCTCTTAGCTTGAATCTGCCCACAGTATGCTTGTAGCATAGAGGTCGTTGTTTGATAGTTTTGTATAGGTATAACTAAATTACTCCAATGAAATTATGCATTGGTTTTAAGGAAATATCATCAATCAAAAAATTTGCTTTTAAGCCAGTTTCAAAAAAAAAAAAAATTGCTTTAAATCTTTGACGCATGCACGCTTACATAATCGAACTCGAAAACAACATTAAAAGATTCATCTCATCTTTAAAGAACTTGTACATTTTCAAAAAAATTACCCTAAAAATATTGCATTAACACTAGCGTAGACCAATGATTCGGACTTTAAAAAATGCTACAAAAAGTTTTTTTTTGATTTTGATAATCCAGGGAGGATCCCAGACTGTGGTGCAAACTAATCTCCCTGGGTCCAGTCAGGCCGCAGGCCAGCTTCACCTGGGAGGGTTTTCCCTGGGCCTTAGGCCCAGTGCCCACGTTACAAAAAGTTTATCAAAAGATGATATCCCTTACTCGCTCTTCTATCCTTGATGGATCAATGCCGATCCGACATATGATAGCCTGCAAATGTTCATTTTGGCGATCACTTACATAATCAAAATGAATTCAAAACTAATATTAAAAGACGTGACACAGAAACATGCATGTGTGGATGTTCATACATACATACCTGGCCTATGATTGTATAACTGATCATCCTATCATTCAAGGTCTGAAGATTAGCACTCATAACTTGAGCTCCTTCTTCTTCAAAAACACTTACAAGCTCGTGTAGCATTACTCTTTTCATGTTCAGATCTACAATCAGATTCATTTCTATGGTCGAGTCTCGTGAATGAATAGTGAGTCTCGGCAGAAGAGATGATGACCCTTCATAATGATTCCCTACTTCTCCTAACAAAGTCTTTTTCTTCTCCCTCAGATAATTTACCTTCTCTTTCAATTGGATCATGTATGATGTCGCTTGATCTATGAGTTGAGGCACTGGTAACTGTTGGAGCCAACAAAAGAAAAACAATCCCAAAATAATTACTTTCATGTGTTTTGCATGAATATAGTGATGATCAATATATAACTAGGTAGGGGTTGTTAGTTATGCATTCTAATAAATTTAGAAATCCAAATAAAATTTGATTGGATTATTGATTTTAAAATTCACATCAAAATCACTTCTTACTTACTGATTTCTAAATATTATTTGAAATCCAGTGTTATTTAATCATATAGATTTATGTATAGTTTTTTATTTCAGAGTGGGTTTAGTAGATTTGGAAAGAATTGTTAGTTAAAAACAAATACATAAATTCGAAAAAACTTACGGATTTACTATTTAAACATAATTGTTAGATTCGAAAATCATTAAACTTTACAAAGATTTGTATAGACAGACATATTTTCATGTCTTTTGCATGAATATAGTGATGATCAATATATAACTAGGTGGGGTTATTAATTATTGCATTCTAGTAAATTTAGAAATCCAAACAAAATATTATTGGATTATTGATTTTAAAATCCACTTCAAAATCACTCGTTCGTTTACTGATTTCTAAATATTATTTGAAATCATGTGTTATTTAATCATATTAATTTATTTATAGATTTTATTCTAAAGTTAAATTAGTAGATTTGGAAATAATTGTTTGTTAAAAACAGATACATAGATTCGAAAAGAAACTTACCGATTTGCAAATACTAATTAAAACATATTTGTTAGATTCAAAAATCATTAAACTTTACAAAGATTTGTATAGACGGGACACTTAACGAATATTTAGTTATGTTTATTGACGTGTAAGTGAAATAGAGAAAGAGAAACGAACCCTATGAGAGGGAGAAACATGAGAAGAGAGTATACTGAAGAGATGTTTCATGCGCATTCGTCGCTCTTTCTCTCTAAGGTTTCGTTGTTCCCTCGGCGACATTGAGCTTCCTTCTCCTATTTGATCTCTTTCCCGATCCCCTCTCCAGTATATATTTTTTTTTTAAGATATGATATTACTATATGTTTCGCTCTTGTCAAATCCATCTCATCATTCTCTATATATATAAAGAGATTGAGAGCTAGGGAGCGACAGATCAGGAGTCACGAATCTCAAATTTGATAGAAAGACTAGTATGCGTATTTTCCATATAAAGTCATAGCTTTTGTGATTGCGTCCGGGAGCTTACACACTAGTTTTCACTCTTTAAGTTAGAGATATATAAAGTTTCAAAAAAGTAAAAGATTATTTGTTTTTTTAGACACACGGTATCTTATCGGTATTTTTCGGTTTTAAAACTCTTGTCCACGTGCGTACTCCGTTTCATCCGAAATTTTTTGAAGTGGTCAAATAGAATATATAGGACACGTGAATCGATCCTTGAGTGT
This sequence comes from Orychophragmus violaceus, assembly GCA_030180135.1. Classification (NCBI taxonomy): domain Eukaryota; kingdom Viridiplantae; phylum Streptophyta; class Magnoliopsida; order Brassicales; family Brassicaceae; genus Orychophragmus; species Orychophragmus violaceus. The sequence goes on from CM058230.1 coordinate 3,947,596, forward strand.
GGTACACCTAAATCCCGTCTCGTTACCACTATACTAAAGACATGTGGTTAATAGATTATTTGTCACAAAAGGATTAGTTGGTATGGTTGGACACAGTTCTGTAGTGCTCAGAGATTCTAATTTCCATAATATAACATATACGTTATGGTTTTGATTGGTGACGTAATAGTAAAAACGTTAGAGGTATACCGCTTTCTTTGTTACTAATCACGAAAATGTTATCAAAACTATAGTAAAAACGGTTATTCTCAATTTTTTGTTACCACTTTCGCTAACAATTTTCACTAACCGCTTTCATTTATAATTTTGCACTATTTAGCTGTTTACCACTTCTGCTAACTGTTAATATAAACGTTTCGCTTTTGGTCACCGGTCAGACCCTATATATATTTTCTTTTGTATCGGAGAATTGAACTATAAGTTTTGGTCCAGTGATCAGCTACTGGAAATCAAGTACAGTAGATTTGTAGAAAATTCTTATCAAAGACCAATTCAATGGCATAATAGTCAAATATGATAGACAAAAGAAAACAAAAATTCCTTCCAAAAATTATACTAATCTTTTTGAATCGACGAGTAAAGTGTTTTTATATCGCCGAAATATAGAAAGGGACCACGAAAAACCAATTACATGTTCGATTTAATAAGGTGCACATGTTTATTATATTATCCAATCATAGGTAAGAAAAAGATAAGATTATTCAACAAGCTATGATCATCAGTCAACATACAAGGAAATGACAACCCATTCCATTCAAAAATAAAAGGACTAGAACACGTAGCACAATTACAAAAAGAATTGATGATACCAAAAAAGAAAATTACAAAATGGAAAAAGAAAGAAAATAGGACTTGAACAGTTTTTTTGGCAACATTGCCGACATCATTCACCAATGTGTCGTTTAGTTTTAAATAATTGAACGTCTGCATGGAATGATCTGTACGTTCACGGTTCACCAGAGATGAAACGAAGGCAGAAAAATTACCGTATATCGTGGACACGCTCATGCATGTAAATATCCAACGATTAAATCATGGCTGCTTTTGATCTGATAGGCAGGGATTGGAATGGGTTAGCTAGTAACGTTTGCTTTGCATTTCTGGTTGTGGGAACATAAAATGTTATAGTTCCTAAAATAGAAATTATCCTCGCAATGACGGAAAGTGGATGTAATTAATTAAAAGTAAAACATAAAATTTGATATTTTTAATATGTATTAAAAATATTAAATGACATTTATATTAAAACGGAGAGAATATTATTTTAACTATTTTATAGTATTGATGATCTAAATCCAGGGTCATCTCTAAGCATGATTATTTGTACAAAATAAATTACGGTATTTAAAGGCCCATGATTATTTAAAAAAAAACATTTATATGTAATTGAAATCCATATTTCAAATACTGCATATGAACCATAACTTTTGTATTTTATGTACCGGCCCTTTCGAATCATAACATAAATTATGATTAGTGATTACTCGAATTTGAATTTAGTTACGTTTTTATTTTATTTTTTAAATTATATATATTCAATAATAAAAATTCCAAAAGGGCATCGGGAGTGAAATTTTTTCCGATTAATCGGAGCCAAAAGGGTAGTTCCACCGAAAACAAAAACTTAGAACAAAAACACAGTACAATCTGAAAACAAATCTAGATCTACGGCGAGAAACATATTAGGAGACGCGCCACCACCACCCTGGCTCCGAAAGACCAGAGGCGTAGCCCTGAACCCGACCCGGTGGCCACTACGATGGCCAGACTAGTAGGACGACTCATAGACCTAAACCACCAGAGTATGCGAGGCTTTGAACAACTCATCAGCTTAACCTGAAAACCGAAACCCATCCGATCCGGTTAGATTAACCACCGCCGCCGTACGCAGGAAACACCGCCGCATGGAACCGTCATCCACACCCGGGTTCAGATGACGGAGACGATGGTTGCACCAACAAACGACGAACCCGCCGAACCACGCGTAGAAGACGCAACTTAGATCTCGTTCCCGAATACCTCGAGATCCACGCGAGATCGAAACCGCCATCCTCGAGCAGAAGAAGGTCTGACCGCTTTCCCGAGCCACCGATTCCGAGCTCCAAGCTTCCACAGTGCATACTCCGCCGGTTATCCATCATTTCGTCGTCAGAGATTGAGCTGCAGCTCTTCCGATTTAACCGTGAAATTCTCCACCGTCTGAGCTTTTAGTACAAAAAAGAAAGCGGAGTTCCCTTCACGACTTCGGCGACAAACCGCTTGCCAGAAAGGACCTCGAAAGGGAGAAATCGACGAGAGAGACGCGGCTAGGATTTAGTTACGTTAATAATTACTTATATGATATTTGATGTAATGTTCCAGAAAGTATGGTTGGGCACTATTCTTCTGTATGTAAAACCGAAACTGATATTACTTGTATACTTTATAAGCCGATCAATCCAGTCAACCAAAATAAAGTTGTGTTTCCAAAACTAAAATGAAAATAATTAAGGCATTTGAAAAATTAATGGAAAACATGCTAGCCGCAACGAAACATATAAAACGAATCTCATTATTTGTACGTCGACGTCGTCTTTCCTAATTTGATTATCTTTTGTCTAGTCGTCTGACCACTTTGTTCCATAAGTGCTAATTTAGGATTAGTGATTTTGCACATGTTTTTTTCTATTTCTCCATAAATTTGAATTCCACTAAAAAAATCAAAACCCGCTATCTGACCATAAAACTAGCTGCAGATTGATTGATAATTAATTTACCACATGTTTTAAATAAAAAATGTTGAATCTATAACCATCACGAATTAAATTGTTGTTTTGATTAGTGAGCCACAGCGTAGCAATTAATATCGGAAAAAATCGGCCTACTAACCCACGAATTTGATCATTTTGGCCACATAAAGTCAATTAAATAGCCATACACTTTTTGGTGTACTGTCGGATCGTATCATTCATTCTTGGCTCATTTGGGCACGGAATCATTGTACTAATAAATGCTAGCTAGATTTTGTGCACGCATAACTTTAATCGTTGATTTTTCAAATTCTAGATTTTTTTCTTTCTTAATCATAGAATATTTAAGAAAACTAGTCTTATTGGAATGGTTCATTTGATGATCTAATACCAAAATTATGACACACAGAAAATTTTACTAACCAATGTAAGAATACTCTTACAGCTCTATAAGAAATCTTACCATAAATCTCTTATGGAAATCAATCTAATTAAAATAAGACAAATATTTAAATACAAAGAACGATTAAAATAAAATATGAATAATTAATTAAATTTTAGGTTGCATATCGGATCTTGTTATATTGTCAATGAATCCTTTAATCTTCAATTGACTTTTCTTTATAGTCTTTTGTAAATAATTTATACTTCAGCCGTATTTCAAAAATTGATGTTTTATTTTTTATTTGTTTTTTAAAAATTGATATTTTAGATTTTAGTTAATGCACTTTATTTAAAATTTAAATATAATTTAATATATAGAAATGTAAATGGTGGATTATTTGTTGGGAACCAAAATAAAACAAAAAATAATTATTTACTATTTTTAATTTATGTGAAAAATTCAAAATATCAATCTATAAAATACAAAGAAAATATGTGATTTGTATATACGTATTCTTCTTTCATATCACAAAAAAAAAATCATAATCACATCATTTTTCGATCCCCTAAAAAAATCATGAATATGAAGTCGTCGTGGTTGATAAATAATACATCATCATTATAGCCATCCAATATAATAAGTTTACATTGAATTTCTATTTATGTCTCATTTATAAGAACATAAAGTGTTACTGAAAAAGATTTCAAATAATATACAAGGTATATGGTCTAATTTACTTATTGTCATTTCATTTTGAATTGATTTTTCTCTCCAAATATTATGAAACTAATGCTAAGAAAACCATTATCTTGAAAAGATATAATTAAGTATAAGTATAACATAGCGTCTCATAAAACAAGTTAAAAGCTCATAAAATTTAATATATTCTCATATCATTTACATTCTTCTTTTACACAACTGATTTTCATCCATCAGTCGAACATATATAGAGAAAGCCTCGAAACAGCATCAAACATAAAATAGGAGGAACTATGGGCGCTTGGGGTGTAGCCCCACCGATACAATGGATTAAGTCTGTAACTACACGGTTTTTGAATCACATTGTTTAACCACACAAAATCATTTTCTCGGGTTGTAACCACAAAACGTTGACTTTTGTTGACTTTTAACGATTTAGTTAAACAGACGTTAAATTCATTCATAAACCGTTAATTACATTGTTAAATTGAAACCGAAATTAAAACCAGGACAAATTAATTACTAAACCGGATTTGATACCTAGAACCAAATTAAAATCAAAATTAACTCAGACCCAAATTCTCAACCCCCAATAACCGTAATACATTCCTAAATCGTAATAAATAAACCTAAACCAAGACTAAATCCCTAAAAAAGCCCCAATTCTTTCTTTCTCTCTTGTTCGTCGTTAGACTCACTGAGCACGATAAAAGCCATGTCTCGACCTTAACCGCACCAGAGTATCTCTAATACGGGACTGCGACTGAAAAAAAACAGATGCTTTTAGCTACAGAGTGGTTATTTTAGAGGTCGCTTGTGGGAGAAGGCCAATAGATAAAGAACCTGAGAGTCAGAAAACTGTGAATCTAGTGGATTGGGTTTGGAAGTTACACAGTGAAGGAAGAGTTATCGAAGTTGTGGATAAAAGATTGAAAGGTGGGTTTGATGAGGAAATGATGAAGAAGCTGTTGCTCGTTGGGCTTAGTTGTGCTCATCCAGATAGTAATGAGAGACCATCTATGAGACGTGTTCTTCAGATACTGAACAATGAGGTTGAGCCTACTTCGGTTCCTAAGATGAAACCTACGATGTCTTTCTCTTGAGGACTAAAAAGTCTTGATCATATTGTTTCCCAAGATGAAGATCGGAGACAACATCGTGTACGTTGTATCTTAAAGTTTCTTTTAATTCTTTCATTTGAAATTTTCATTTGATTTGTATAACAATGTGTGGCCTTTGGTTCAATGAGTTTATATTGAGAACAATTAGGTTTTTGAATTCATATAAACCCCATTTCAGAATCCAGATCAAAAAGCTCATCTATTTTTTACAGAGTACTCAGTGAAAAACCCTGTTCATATAAACCCATTTCAGAATCCAGATCAAAAAGCTCATCTATTTATCGTGCTCAGTGAGTCTAACGACAAATAGGAGAGAAAGAAAGAATTGAGGCTTTTTAGGGATTTAGTCTTGGTTTAGGTTTATTTATTACGGTTTAGGGATGTATTACGGTTATTGGGCGTTGGGAATTTGGGTCTGGGTTAATTTTGATTTTGATTTGGTTCTATGTATCAAATCCGGTTTAGTAATTAATTTGTCCTGGTTTTAATTTCGGTTTCGATTTAACAATGTAATTAACGGTTTATGATTGAATTTAACGTTTGTTTAACTAAATCGTTAAAAGTCAACAAAAAGTCAACGTTTTGTGGTTACAACCCGAGAAAATGATTTTGTGTGGTTAAACAATGTGATTCAAAAACCGTGTAGTTACAGACTTAATCCATAGTATCGGTGGGGCTACACCCCGAGCGCCCGAGGAACTATCTTGATCTTGTTTTGAATACAACGGAACATCATACGAACTTTTAAATTATAAATTGTAAACATATCAAAAGATGATATCCCGGCAAGTTAGGTTAAAAACAAAACCTAGAATTGTAAATTGTAAACATTCTATCAATAATATTAAGATCAGACTTCTTGAAATTCTTTGTTTCTTTATATCAATGGCTTGAGATTTAATGCTTTAAAAACATATCAAAAGATGAGATCCCTTACTCTCTTTTCTATTCTTGATGGATCAATGCCGATCCGACTCATGACAGCCTGCAAATATTCATTTAGTCAATTAAAATGGCATATAATCAAAATAGGTTCAAACTATAAGTGTTCATACATACCTGAGCTATGATTGTATAAGCAGTTTTATCATTCAAATTCTGGAGACTAGCAGTCATAACTTGAGCTCCTTCTTCTTCAAAAACTCTCATAAGCTCATGTAACATTATTTTTTTCATGTTAACATTGACAATCAAGTTCATCTCTATGATCGAATCCCGTGAATGAATACTGAGTTTTGGCAAGGAAGACGATGATCCTTCTCCTCCTAACAATGCTTTTTTCTTCTCCTTTAAATAATTTACCTTCTCTTTCAATTTGATCATGTGTGATGTCGCTTGATCTATAAGTTGAGGCACTGGTAACTGCTGCAGCCAATACAAATCACAAGTTACACACACTACACAAGAAATATGCCTTATAGCCACGAATTAGCCACGAATTGTTCGTGGTACAATTCACGAATAGTCACTAATGAGTCACGAATCTAGAAAATTACATTTCATGGCTAATTTGTTGCTATTTGTGGCTAAATATAGCTACAAAATATGGATTGTGGCTATTCGTAGCAATTTAACGACAAATATATATATTACTCAAATGTTTTCCATTTTTTTGCAAGAATTTGTTTATAATCAATAGAACACAAACGTAAACCCTAGCTAGCTATGTGCATCACATGAATGTAAGTCATACAAATCCATATGTTATGTAATAAATAGATGAAAAATAGAGAGACTAGGTATGAAGGGAAAGAGATCCGAACCCTACGAGTGGGAGAAACATGGGAGGAGAGTAAAGAGAAGAGATCCTTCATACGCATTCGTCGTTCTTTCTCCCTTAGGTTTCGTTTTTCCCTCAACGACAATGAGCTTCCTTCTCCTATTTCTCTTTTCCTCTCCATTCGATCTTCTTGTTCTCTTTGAAGCTTTTATATATGTTCTCTTTTTTTCAGTCTCTCTCTCTATACATAAAAAGAGAGAGAGAGAGAGGGAAGAGAGAGAGGGAAGAGGGAGATAGTTAAGAGAGAGACTCTATATATATAAAGAGAGATAGAGTCACCGGTCTCAATATTTTTGAGAAAGAGCTGCGAAATTGTGGTGGGAGGTGACATTTTTAGAAGAAAGTCAGGGCTTTAGTAATTGCGCCCGTGAGCTTACACACTAAATAATTGATTGCTATTCTTTTTTACATATATATGAATCAGTTATACATACGCCTGAGATTTTTGGGCAGTAAACATATCTTAGTGTAAAATTTACCACTTTTTGTAATTTAAGAGCTATAAAACGTGTATATATATTAGTTTAATACTCCCTATATATATTAGATTATATATAATATTTAAAGATTTTTATCTTGTTCCGTTTTATTTGATTTTTTCAAATTCTTATATAGATTTGTATTTATTTAATATGTTTAAACTATTGATATTTACGGTATTTTTTTTATTATTGATAGAAAGTTTAAAATTAAATGTTAAATAATATTTTCTATTTAAAATATCGAAATATTTAAAATTTTTAAAATTTTGGATTTTAACCAAAATTTCTTATAAAATGGAGCAAAGAGAATAAATTTTAGAAGGCAAGGTCAATATTTGATCGGACCGTGTTCAGCACCAGTCTTATACATGTGTACAAAGTGTTTTTTCGGAATATTTAACTCTAGGTTTAGTCCAGTGAATTGCTCGGCAGTGTATTAGGTTTTATAGAAGAATCTTGTTAAAACCCACATATATAAAAACTCAAAACGATCAACCAATGCATATATTGATAGAGAAATGAATGCCGTGCAAAAGTGTGCTGCATATAATAATATAAAACTGCATAAAAATGTGATATAACTTATACAGTATTTATATTTATGAAACAGAGGAAATACTATCGACTGAAAATGACTAAGGGGACAGCATTTTTAACTAGTTAGGTGCACATATTTAAAACACAGCCAAATTATAATAGACAAACATGTCATAAAATATTCAATGATTCAAAGTTATCATCAACTATCATTATTCAGAATTGTTAAAAAATAATAATATATATCATTATTCAGCCCAACATACCAAAAAAGGATATAAGAAATGGCGGATCTAAGAATCAAAATCTAACTTTAACACATTCATATAAAACATTTGAATGAAATCTCATCTTATATAAGGTTTCTAAAATTTATTAAATTTTTTATAAAAGTAAATATATTTCATATACGTATTATAAAATACATAAAATATTTAAGAAAATATAAAAAAAATGTAAATTGTTTGTGTATAAAAATTTGTTTTTGTTATTATCTTTCTGTTTTAATTTTGGTTATTTTTTTGTATAATTTTCAGATATAAATTTATCAGTATAACAATAGAATCCTCAATATCCTAAATCCAACTCTGCTTTTAGAATATTTTAACCGAAAGCATTATTATGAAATTTCCATTAGTCGGAAAACTATCATTAAATTTTAGTTAGTCGGAACTGAATTTCTTAAATAATAAAAATTTGAGCGGGACAGGTGACTTCGTCCGGTGTAAGATAAATTAAATACATTTTGTTTAAGAACCTTTCAAAGGGTTCTTTTTTTTTTTTGTCAACATAGACTCCATATATTAAATCAAAGTTTCCCGGATCGAATTAATATTCCGAGGAAGTATTCGATCCGGCTCGTCTCGACTTACATGGGAAAAAAATAAATTACGTACTCTTGCCCCTTTTGCAAGGGCGTCGGCACGGACATTAAGACTCCTAGGAATTAAAGCTAAATCTAAAGATATAAACGCTCCTCTCAAAGAAGTGAAAAACACTAGCTCTGTCCGGAATCTTGGCCAATCTTGGGGTGTTTCCGTCATATTGATCAGATCCGAGTAGTCCGTCTCGATTACCACCTCAAGGATACCGCCCTCTAACAGGCAAGTCATAGCCCAGAGTAAGCCGTCCAGCTCCGCATGTAGCGGAGATAGACATCTTCTGCATCCTTGTGCTCCTATTATCCTCCTTCCTGATGTATCCTTAAAAAACCACCCTAATCCACTTGTCAAGCCATGATCAACCCAAGAGGCATCAATCTGGCATGTCTGGGGGGCGGAGCAATCCGGGAGGGTTGGCGATCAGTCATAAGATGTGTGGGTGCTACCTCATCCTCTTCGTCTCGTCGTTCGTTTTTAGTTGCCTCCCTCCAGCTTTCTGCTTCCGCTATAGCTTGTTGGAGAGTTTTCAAAGGGGATATATCCTTCCCATCAAAAATCTTGTTGTTTCTAGCCTTCCAGATGAACCATAAGATCCATGGATAATTATATCTTTGTGGGTCGGGTAGACCTACATTTTTTGTTCTCCAAAAAAGGAAATCCATATTAGAAAATATGGATGTACTCGGGAAGCAGCCCGGAATGGACGGAAAGTCCGAGAGAGCCCATACTTGTAAAGCAGGGGGGCATTCAAAAAGGAGGTGATTGATTGTTTCCTCCGGAGCACCGCATCTAGGACAAGTAGCGTCTGTCCCTAAATGGCGATACTTTAAACGTTGACAAGTTGCAAGGCATCCCGAGAGTGCTTGCCACATAAAGTGTTTTAATTTTCTAGGGGATTGGGTCTTCCATACGAAGCTCGTCAGGCAGTTTGTACTTGGTTCTGTAATCTCTTGGATATTTCGCTCTATGTTTTTCCTCCTTATCAGATCATACCCCGATTTTACTGTATAAACTCCCGACTTGGTATGATTCCAAGCGAAACCATCTGGTGTTACATCAAGACTAGGTCTCATCCCCAAAATAAGAGGAACTTTCAAAGGGTTCTTATAAATAAAATATTAATATTTTGTATTCTGTTTAATTAAAAAGTATATTTAATTTTAAAACATATTAAACCAATTAGATTGTGACACATGTCAAATGAGTTTTTTACTAAGATCTCTAAGTTTCTTAAAAAGAATTCTAAGATTCTTTATAAAAACCTCTCATCTCTCTCTTATTTTTTGTATTTTTTATTAGTTATGTGTTAAGAACCTTTGCTAAGAATCTATTGTTGGAGATGCTTTAAAGACTTGGAACTTCTAATCGTAGAAAATAACAAAGTAAACTTTTAAATGCGAAGATGAATACGAAGACAGACAATTAGAAAGACACAAATTATTGTTAGGGAAAAAAGCTGTGGTGGTACTAAAATATGTGTTAATTAATATAATAGCATCTGCGATTTTAATTTTTGTAGGCTAATATTTTGGTCTAAAATGACCTTACATGTACTTGTTAGGAAAAAAATAATTACAAGAATGCCATTACTATTTTATTTCCACATCAGCAAAAACGAACTTTATTTACGAAAATGCCACATTCCCGAAATAATAAATCCGCACAGATTTATGACATTCTTTGTTACAGATTTAATAAATCTGCACGGAGTTATTTTCTTTTGTTGCAGATTTATTGTCTTTGTTGCAGAGTTTTATAAATCTGTAACACGTTAGAAGGTTTTGAAAAATTACTATACTAGCATCATAGTATTACAGATTTTTAACCGTGTTACAGATTTATGTTCTCATGTTGCAGATTTGTTTCTTTTTTTGCTGACGTGGCACGGATTTATATTAACGTGTTGTAGACTTTTGCAGATTTTCCAGATTTGTTTTCTTAGTTTTATAAATCTGGAATTTCATGTTACGGATTTGTGTTACGTATTACAGATTTATTAAAGTCCGCAACAAAGAAAATTGTTAAAATTAATTACTATTGTAGCACTCCTATGTTACAGACTTTCTCTATTTGTAGCAGATTTATTTTCAATGTTACGGATTTATGTTATGCTAGATATTGATTTTAATGTTACGGATTTATTGAAGATGTACATAATTCGAATAATTGTTGCCTGATTTTTTCCTGATTTTTAGGAACCGTTTATGGTAATTAAATATTCACTTAAGAAATTCAATATTTGTCAAAAAAAAGATAACCAACAAAAAAAAAATTTTCAATTAATTTCTTAATTAAATAATTTCTTTATTATTTTTTGTTTTAAAATTTTTTACAAATAAATATAATAATAAAAATAACCAATGAAATTTGTTTATATTAATTTCTCATTTAAATGATTTTTTATTATTTTTATATCAAATTCTTGTTTTCAAATCAAAATAATAAAATATAAGAAAAAAAAAATTATCAATTTTTTTTTTAAATTTTAGATTTATTAAAAAATTATGTTGTATTAATTTCTTATTTTTAATTTTTTAAAAATAGCCAAAAAATAATTTGTGTTAATTTATTATTTAAATAATTTATTTATAAAATATATTTTCTATTTTTGAAAAGAAAAAAAATTAACCATAAAAAATATTTTTAATTTGTATTTACATAATTTTTTATAAAATTATTTTTATTAGTTTCTTACTATTTATTTTTTTAAAAGAATTTATATTAACTATTTATTTTTAAAAACGAATTTATATTGATTGTTTTTTAAATGAATTCTTTATTAATTATTGATTTTTTAAAACGAATTTATATTAATTATTTATTTTTAAAAAAGTATATTAATTATTTATTTTACTTTAATGATTATATATTATTTCTTTTAAAAAAACAAATTAAGGAAAGGATAATATAGTATTTTAAACCATTATAGAATGCTACTCTAGTAAAAAACACACCTAATGCTACTCTAGTAATTAACCTTAAAATTTGTACTACCAAGAGTAATTTTCACTTATTGTTACACACTTAAAACTTTGTGGTTAGAGTATATTTTTAACTAAAAATAATTGAAATAAAGCATTTGAAAAATTGATGGAAAACAACTTAGCCGCAGAAAGAAAAAATCAAAGAAGGACCTTCTCTGTACGTATTTCCTAGTTTTAGAAGAAGAAAAAATATCGTAGAATGATCAGTGTTCAAGAAAGCGCTAGGCGCTAGTCGGGCGGTGACCCAACACCTAGTGCCTAGAACGCTTAATCGGAAGCTTAGATTGTAACTAGGCGGCCTAAACGTTTATAAGATTAAACAATATATTGAATATATACAACAACATATATGAAATATCATGATTATAAATAATAAAATTCATTTTAATTTATTATAATATATGAAATATCATGATTTATAAATAATAAAATTTATTTTAATTTATTATCATAAGATTTTATAATATAATATACGAATTATCATAATTTATAAATAATAAATATTATATTAATTTATTATTATATTATTATGACTTTCTAGGCGGATAAAAGATAATCGGGACGGTTCATGAGAGCCTAACGTCTAGGCGGGGACTAAGCGGCCGCCTAGAACGCTTTTTAGAACAGTGAGAATGATACCCTTAAGTAATAACGACTGCATATTTATCGTCCAGCCGTTTTCTTAGACACTACTGTGTTTTCTTAGTGCATTTTCCACATGTTTTATAATTTCTTCAAATGTTTGAATACCACTAACATAAAACTAGCTATTTATACATACAAGTCCTGGTTTTTGAATTTTGGTTCTTCATCATGGCAATCATACTGGTTGGTCGATCCGGACAAAATATATATCATCCAGAAAAAGAAATTAATATAAGAAAATAGTACGATTATTTATATGACTTGATACGAAACTTAACATTGTTTTTTCGTGACCTAACTTTAGTATATCTAAGAAATAAGAGAATAAATTTATAAAGATTTATAGTTTTAATTTTCAAAAAAAAAAAAAATATTATGGAAAAAGACAGAAAAAACTGTTATGTAAGATATGTAATATGTTGCTTATTGTTGGTGGTGGATTGTTCACCTCCAACTCGGCTTGATACAAATCTGGACCCAAAAATACATCTCATTCCATCATGGTTCAACAACTAATCAAACTCAATCTGAATTTCCATAGGGTCCAGAATCGGTTGAAGAAAGAGACATGTGCCTTTTTGAAGAAGCATTTGATATACCAATCGCAGAGTAGTATATTGAGTAATACACGGAGTAGTACAAAACGTGATAAAAGACATGATAAAAGACGTAGAATTATGTGATTTATGAGATATGCAAATCTAGCTGATATGATTCGGTCCAATAGTTGTTTGCTTAGCTGAATGAAGATATTGAAGATAATATAGCGGCTTTGGAATGTTTACATATTCTTATGAGAAGATAGAAGAAAACGAAAATATTTTTTAAAAGATTTAGAAATATCATAACAAAGAAGAAATCTTCTATTTGAGTGATTGGAAAGGTTTGGAGGTCAAAATTCAAGCTAATATATATTGAGGACGTGGTTTTAGGAGAAATGTATCCTTGTGACCACAAAAGACCCAAAAGAAAAAGTGTTTTATCTGCGTTATCGTGTGCGACATAGTTTCGCGGCGTGTGTTTGTGTTGTCATTGTGACCAAGGAATCTGCATTGTTGGAAGACATTGCTGATGATGGTGTCTGTTGCATGTTGTGCTTGATACCGTTTTCTTAGTCATGTTGGTGTGTTGGTGTTGACGTACATGTGGGAGTGTTTGGGTGTGAACGTGGTCCAGAGATCCTGAAGAAGATCAAGTCTAGGCTCAGAAGGAGTTTAGCTCATGGTTAGTTTATCATGAAGAGTTCATGGTACAAACAGAGCGGTAGTTTAATAGGGTTTGATCTATGCATTTGTGATTGGTGTAATTACTTTATGTTCTAGTGAATTCAAAATCTAGATGAGGTCTCAGGAAGTATAAAAAAATCAAATTTCGTTAAAAAATGTGTGTCTTTACTTTTTACATTTTATTATTTGCCTCACATGCATTTTCACTTTTCGCTAGGATCAAGGAGTAGGAACGACGTAGGCTTTGATTGGTAAGCTGCGGAATGGCGGAATCGCGTTTAAAAACGTCATTTCGCAAAAAAATTGTCAATCATAAAAATTGGTGGAATAGAAAAAAAAACCGTGAAAATGCAAGTCCGCATTTTCGTGGAAAAAAAAAACATGAAAATCAACTCTGCAAAAAAAGTGTGGTTGAACTAAATTATGTGCGGAATTAAAATTAGTTTAATTGGTAACACTTCACTCACCGCGGAATGACGGAGTTGCGTTTAAACGCAATACTTGCGGAATTGCGTTTTTGAATGCAATTCCGCGATTACTCGAGTGTAACCAATCAAAGCCGTAATAATAACCTACAACTAACCTATCCCCAGCATTAATGAAGACGTGTGACGATACCGCCATATGCTATAGGAAGTAGAAACATAGAAGACCCGCCGTAGCCGACCTATTATCTAAAAGAGTCCAAGATTCCTCCGGTAAACACACGAAGGGATTAAAACATTAGATATAGAAAGGATTAGAGAGAAGTTAAAAAGGGCTCCCAACTATATGTTTCAAACAAGATTCCGATCTATACTTTCAATCTTACTTTCTTCTTTATATTTTCTCTTCACTGTCTATTCCTAATGCATTGTTGTAGTCTTGCCTATGCAATCAATATATAAATGTTAATATCCTCGATCTAAACGATTTTCGAACTATTGTCTTATAATACGAAAGATCTCCGGTCACCTTACCGCCACATCACTTGCTTTACCCGACTAAATAATTTTGTGTGAAGTCTCCCTTCGATATGAAAGCTAGGGTCGCTCACAAGAGCCATGATAGCTAAGAGGAGACAAGATATCGCTCAAAGGAGCCACAAAAAGCCTAGAAGAGACATGATCGTTCAAAGGAGTGAGTGTTAATTAAATCTCACCATAACCAAACCATATCTAACTTTTATTGTGCTACAACTTAAGGCAGTTTATGTCATCTCCTATCTAATCGGGTTCTTGAATACATTAAGAACAAATCATGCCGGTCCAATATTTTCGGATGCCCTATTCAAAACTAAAATATTATTTAATATAATTTTTATAAAAAATTATTTAAATATCTTAACAAAATTTTATATTTTAAAATGCCTATATTATGAAAAATATATTTAGAAATGCCCTTTTAATTTTTTCTCAGCTTTGCTTTGATTGAAACCCACAACTTTAGGCGATGTAGAATCTTTTTGTCGGGCACCGATGCGCAAAGTCAAAGTCTAGTCAGTCTGATTCTTGCTTTTGTATTCTTCTTTGTGACTGTTAGATTGTTCCAAATTTCTAGAATTTAGTTTCGAATCTAGCTTTTTTTTGCATTGTCAATAAATCTGCTATTCATACCGAGGAAAATGGTGTATATTATATATCATGACCGCAAAGACATGCGGGACTAATCGTAAATGTCATTAGTTAAAACAAACTGTTAATATACTCACCAACGTATTTGATACTTTTTTATCAAAAAAAAAAAAAAAAAAAACGTATTTGATACTATATGATGGATCATCAATCTATTTGAGAATCTACTCTCTCAAAATGCCGGCTATCGAAAACCAATACCAAAACCAAAATCCCGCAATCCAAAGACAAACAAAACAACAAACAACCGTAAGACTTAAAACCGTTAGGCACTATACGATAGTAACAACAACTAACTAGCAAATGTCATATCGAGAAACCAGCAAACGAGACAACGAAAAGGTGACGACCACCAATCACCAAAAGGAACATAACATTTGAAGTTGAAAACTATTGAGGCTGACCCAGCGACACTCATTATATTGCGTCTGCACTCTCTAAATGTCATTTCAAGGAATATTGGTTTAATCAGTCTTGAATCTTGATGTAACTTATAAATTTTGCCTGCCAGCCTCGCTTTATACAAATTGAATGGTTGTTTCGCTGTACGCCTGATGATACAACTTCATTGGTTGAATAACAGAAACTTATTGGACCAATTGTTTTCCTCGTGATAGTCGACGTATGTCTTTAAAACTAAAACAAGAGAATGATCCTATGATATTTAAAGAGAGAATCAATCTACATAAAAAAGGAAAAAAAAACAGGCAACCTGATTTTCAAAACGACGGTAAATCAGAGTTAAACCGGACAATACATAAAAGACTCAAACCAGCAACAAACCCACCTGCAAATTCTGATCAGCAAAACTCAAAACAGAGAGAGGCCGCTATTGCTTCTCCAACTAGAGAATGTATCTTCAGAGTCACTCTGCTTTCTTTTGGTGGCTGAACCAAATCAAGCTTCGACGCTCACAAGCTCATACTCAATGAGCGAAAGATTGTTATCTTCCTTGACAGAGATGTCTGTGGGCTCCTCAGCGACTTCAACACGGCCCCATCTATCAACTGCAAGCCTCATAGATCCCTTGTACATGTCAATCTTTGCATTGCGCAAGGTCACTATCTTGCCTTCTTTCATCAAATCCACTGATCAAAAATGAATTAAAACATCCTCAAACATTGCAACAAGACATTGAAGATGCTAACTGAGAACATAAACAGAGTCTCACCTTGATCGTTTCTGGCAGTAAAGATAATGATTCATGAAAGACAGTTTATTGTGCTACAACTTAAGGCAGTTTATGTCATCCCCTATCTAATCGGGTTCTTGAATACATTAAGAACAAATCATGCCTATGGTTTATTTTTTCTCAGCTTTGCTTTGACTGAAACCCTCAACTTTAGGCGATGTAGAATCTCTTGTCGGGCACCGTTGCGCAAAGTCAAAGTCTAGTCAGTCTGACTCTTGCTTTTGATTCTTCTTTGTGACTGTTAGATTGTTCCAAATTTCTAGAATTTACCTTCGAATCTAGCTTTTTTGCATTGTCAATAAATCTGCTATTCATACCGAGGAAAATGGTGTATATATCATCATGAACGCAAAAACATGCGAGACCCAATCGTAAGTCATTAGCTAAATCAAACTTTAATATATTCACCAACGTATTTGATACTATATGATGGATCATCAATCTATTTGAGAATCTTCTCTCTCAAAATGACTTTTTGTATGCGAATACTCTCTCTTTTTTCACAAGAAGATTTTCCATATATTAACAAAACGGATACGATTGTCGGATACATTTTTCGGAAACAATCCAAAAAGACTAAAGCCGACTATCAAAAATTGATACCAGAACCAAAATCCCGCAATCCGAAGACAAACAAAAACAACAGACAACCGTGACTTAAAACCGTTAGGCACTATACGATAATAACAACAACTAACTAGCAAATGTCATATCGAGAAACCAGCAAACGAGACAACGAAAAGGTGGCAACCACCAATCAACAAGAGGAATATAAGATTTGAAGTTGAGAATTATTGAAGCTAACCCAAAAACACTCATTATATTGTTCCACAAGGCGTGTGCACTCTCTCAAAATGCCATCCAAGGATTACAATCCAAGGACGTGGAGGTCGTGGGAGAGGAGGACGTGGAGGTCGTGGCTTGTTCAACTAGTGAAAATTTCTGGCTTTAACACCCACCCCTTCTTTCTTTCTACTACATGTTTTAGGCTTTGTTATTACCAAAAACTGTTTAAGCTCTCACTTAGCACCAATGCTTTTCAAATCTGATTAAGCTCTTGCTTATCTATGTTGTCTCTAAAAATTGTATGACTTAATTATCATAAGAAAGCCTTTGTTCAAAAAAAAAAAATATCATTTCAAGGAATATTGGTTTAATCAGTCTTGAATCAACTTATAAAACCAGCCTCGTTTTATACAAATTGAATGGTTGTTTCGCTGTACGCCTGATGATACAACTTCATTGGTTGAATAACATAAACTTATTGGACCAATTGTTTTCCTCGTGATAGTCGACGTATGTCTTTAAAACTAAAACAAGAGAATGATCCTATGATATTTAAAGAGAGAATCAATCTACATAAAAAAAGGGAAAAAAAAACAGCTGATTTTCAAAACGACGGTAAATCAGAGTTAAACCGGATAATACATAAAAGACTCAAACCAGCAACAAACCCACCTGCAAATTCTGATAAGCAAAACTCAAAGCACAGAGAGAGAGGCCGCTATTGCTTCTCCAACTAGAGAATGTGTATTCTAAGTCACTCTGTTTTCTTTTGGTGGCTGAACCAAATCAAGCTTCAACGCTCACAAGCTCATACTCAATGAGCGAAAGATTGTTATCTTCCTTGACAGCAATGTCTGTGGGCTCCTCCGCGACTTCAACACGGCCCCATCTATCAACTGCAAGCCTCATAGATCCCTTGTACATGTCAATCTTCGCATTACGCAAGGTCACTATCTTGCCTTCTTTCATCAAATCCACTGATCAAAAATGAATTATAACATCTTCAAACATTGCAACAAGACACTGAAGATGCTAAGTTGCTAACTGAGAACATAAGCAGTCTCCGAAAAACAAAGCACGGAAATAAGGTTCTTCTATGTATTGTATTCTCACCTTGATCGTTTCTAGCAGTAAAGATAATGATTCCAGTCTCATCACCAACTAGACATTCTGCAATCCTCATCTGACGAGCCTGAGGACCACTGGGACGCCCACCTCCTCTCTGCATCACCATCTTCGTGCTGACAACTTTCACGTTCAGTGAGTGACCATTGGTTCCTGGTCTCAGCTCATTAACCTTGGTGAACACAGGCTTCCTCAAAGCAGGTGATGCCTCAGCCATTTTCTTAATTACAAACCTAAATTTTATCCATAAAGAAGTAAACTTTCTCGGATAACAATTCAATTTCATATCTTTATAATCAGACAATCAAAACCCACATGCGATCAATCATATTAAAGCCATTCTAATTACACAAGTCGACGAACAGATGATCAAATTTAATCACAGAAAAAGTACTATTTTGAACCCAGAGATTCATCGAATCACCGATCGAGCAGCTAATTATTGACGATGAGAAGATCGAATTGAAACAAAAGTTAGGGTTTTACAATCACTTACGTTTTCGTTTGGGAGAAGAGACGACTTCGCGATTAGATCTGTCGAGACGATAAACACAAAGCCGCGGCGGTCGTTATGTCTAAAACTCAGATATTAATACTGACCGTAGATCCATGAACTGAACACGTGTCGTGTCCTACATAAATCTTGAATAAAAATCACCCTTATATTTTGTATAAATTTGAGATTGGTCTCAAAACTTTGATTAATACAAATTACGCCCCAATTTCGTAACTTAACCGGTCTATTAGGATCCGGTTCACTGGTTAGCAAATTTTTTTTGCTCTTCGGTGGATTTGTCTTCCACTCAACGAGCTCATCATCCATTAGAGCCGATGCTTCTGCTTCCATGGTAACGCTCTCGTATCCATCTCCTTCGCTCTCTTGCATAGAGAGCGGGACATATAAATCGTCTCACGTTTCTCGTGTCCTAGTCTCCGGTCCCGATGAGGATCAAGGTGAATCGTCGGAACCCAAGATACTGAGAGATGTTCATATCGTATGAGTTTCTCTTTTATCCAAAAAGTTGATTTTTTTAATGCGATGTTATAGGATCGATTACGTATTTCGAATTGGGTTTCTCTTGTTGTGTTTGTTCTGCTTAGTCAGAAAGGTTGATGGAGGATTTCACTGAGCTCGCGAGAGAGAACACTGAGAAAGACCTCGAGACTTGCGGAACTCTCGCTGCCTTTCTTGTAAGATTACTTCACGTTCGAGATATTGAATTGTTGATAAGTTAAGCCTGATTTTAAGTTCATGATTCATGTTTATCTTGCTTTCCTGCCTCAAGATTCTTCCTTTTTGGGGAGTTGATGGACCTGATATGCTAATCACTTTTCTATATCTGTTCATGCTTTAGGAGAGAGGAGTGTTTTATGTAACCACTCTGATAATACCTAAGCAAGAATCAACTGCTAATTCTGTGAGTATCTTAGAAAGACTTTGTCAATCATTTGATGTGAAATGGGTGCTAACTCGGTGTGTAAAATATGGCAGTGTCAAGCTATGAATGAAGTGGAAGTGTTTTCCATACAAAACGAAAGAGAACTTTATCCCGTAGGATGGATTCATGTACATATCTCTTCTCCCTCAATGTTTGAGATGGTTAATGATCTTTTGGTCTGCTTTGTCTTGACTTAGTGTAACAAGTTTATGCCTGTTTTACAGACTCATCCTTCTCAGGGTTGTTTCATGTCATCAGTAGATCTGCATACACATTACTCATATCAGGTACTCGAGTTTCTGAGTAATAAATTCTTAAACTTCCGACATGACACATCTGTGCTATATCCGAATTCACCATTTGTACAGGGTTTGATATGATTCAGTTATGGGTTTTTCCATCCTGTCTTCTTTAGGTAATGGTGCCAGAGGCTTTTGCAATTGTTGTGGCTCCAACCGACAGCTCTAGGTATGTGTTTCCAAGGCTATCTTAACCCGTTACCATGGAGGCAATCTACCTATTTTCTTGATGGACTCTCAATCTGATTTTTTCTAGGAGTTACGGGATATTTAAACTAACAGACCCAGGAGGAATGGAGGTATTGAGAGGCTGCTCGGAGACAGGATTCCATCTCCACAAAGAACCAGAAGATGGGAACCCGGTTTATGAGCATTGCTCAAACGTCTACAAGAACTCAAACCTCAGGTTCGAGATTTTTGATCTGCGCTAAGGTAACAACCCTTCCGTGGCCTTGTAAGTAAAAAAGGTTCAAGCTTGATCCACTGTAAGCTAAGGATATCAATAAATAACCCATAACCAAACCTGAACTGTATACTTAGTCTATATGAAGGTTGTGGGATTGGGGTTAATATGAACACAACACCATGTATTAAGCTTAACAATGTTAATAATTTGTCCATAGATAATAGTATAAATGAACATCTTTGCTCATGTATTCTCCATATAACTATGTAAATAGTATATCTCGCATTATGTTGCTGCCAACCTTACAACTAATGACTGAGTAATGAACAAAGTTGAGTTTCTGAAAACGACTGGAATATTCAAAAAATTCAGCTTTAACATTTTCCTTTTTTTTTCTGTAAAGACATTTTCCGAATACTTGTTCACATGAAACAAAAGTACAAAACCGAAAACAGAATCAAAGATCCAATCTTTTTCTGAAAGTAGTAAAGCTCTCAAGCTCGTTTCTTCTTAAAGTAAATAGTACAGATGATGATAGTGAAGAAACAAAAAGCTTGATCATTTCTTATTGTTAAGTGTAGCTATCAAAACCATACAGTCCTTTTTTATCTTTTGTTGGCTTCAGTGAAACCTTTATGGCCGTTTCCGAGCACATGATAAGTTTCTCCGTACAGTCTCTCTCTCTCTGCAGATGTCAGTCGTCTCTGTCACGTATTTAGGTACAGACTCGCAGACGATTCAACTCTTCTTCTTCTCTCTCTGGGTTTTAATTCAAAAAGCGAAGTTGGTTAATATGGTCATGTACGATCGCGTTATGATTTGTTTTGACAGAGTAACTGCTGTGTATATGCCAAACATCTCTCTCTCTCCTTGGACCATTTAATAAGTAAGAACAAAAGAGATCACAAAAGTTTCAGGCTTTTTGTTTGGCTTTCTTTGTTTTAGCAGAAGAGTGAGTTAGAGAGAGAGAATATGATGAGAGGTGTTGAGAGAGTGAAAGAGTTTCTTCGACCCTTTATTGGTTCCAGAGATTGGGACTTTTGTGTTATATGGAAACTCGGCGATGATCCTTCTAGGTACACACTCTCGCTTTCTGTTTCTCTTGTTCTTGTTGTTCTTGTTTTCTGGGTTTCTTTGTGTTCATGTGAATCTTCAACTATATAGTATTTTGTTTCAAAAGCAAACTTCCATTTTGATGCATAGTAATGGGTTTTGGTGTTTATCTCTATCCTTGCTTTGCTGAATCGTTTCGTCTCTGAGATTACAGTTTTCAGATTATATCCGGCTCTGTTCTATACCAAAGTTTATCTGGTTCTTGAATTTTTTTGCCTCATATAGTCTTTGAGATTCAATGGTGATTTGTTTTGACAATACTGTTAAGTTTCATTGGTTCCTTGAGTGTTTAGTCTTAACATCTATCTATCTCCTGGATTACCAAAATTTTGCGAGTTTTGATATTACATGTCTTCTTTGTCTGTTCTTGGTTTTGCCTTCTCTGGTTTCGTAATTGTTCCTGATCCTATCTAATCCGCAGGTTTATTGAATGGGTGGGATGCTGCTGCAGTGGTAGTTATATTGATAACAACATTAAGCATGAAAATGTGGAAGAAGGAACTGAGAGACAAAAGATGGGCTTATGCAGAGATGAACACAACAAGCATCATATAAGAACCCTAGCTTGTGAAGCTCTCTCTCGTTTCCCTCTCTTCATGCCTCTCTATCCCGGGTATGTTATGTTTCATCGATACAAACCTCGAGACTTTTTCTCCCTTATAAAGTTCTTAAATGATATGAAGCTCCTTCAAATTTACAGGATTCATGGAGAAGTAGTCATGTCAAAATCTCCCAAATGGTTGGTTAATTCAGGTCCAGGATCTAAACAGGTACAAAAAAAACACTCCTTCCTTCAGCATGATCATAAGAACAATCTGATCTTTGATAAAATGTTTATTGCAGGATGTATTCAGCACAAGGGTTCTTGTCCCTGTGCGTGACGGTCTAGTTGAGCTGTTCTCCTTCATAATGGTAAACAAATATATTAGCATCACACTGTTTGGTGGTAACTTCATAAATGTTCTCTCTCTTTTTTTTGGTTGTTTCAGAAACCGGTTGATGAAAGCATGGTTGATTTGATCATATCGCATTGTAACACCTTCTTTGAACCATTCCCTGAACAAGCACTCCCCTTTAGGATCATTCCTAGAGCAGAGGACTCTATGAGCAGTGGTGCAAATCTCAGCTTTGAGGGTGGCGGCTCATCAACCGTTTCCAATCCCTCAAGTGAAAACCTGAATGCTCGTTGTGGGGAACAAGCGCCGTGTTTGGTAATGAACAAGGAAGAGGATGTCGTGATGCAAAACACCATAGACGTCAAAACTGATAAGAAGCTGACAAATGAAAACTTCAAATCAAAGAATCTTCATTCTGAGAGAAAAAGAAGAGAGAGGATTAATCAGAGAATTTATGCTCTAAGAGTCCTAGTACCTAAAATTACAAAGGTTCTTCTTGAAACTCATCACTCTTCTTGTGATTACCTTCCTTTTGATTCGATTATCCATTTATTTATGTTATGCAGATGAATAGAAATGGAACTCTTAGTGATGCTGTTGATTACATCAATGAACTGCTAGTGGAGAAGAAGAAACTTGAAGATGAGCTGAATGGAATCAACGAGATAGAATGCAGAGGAATAGCTAATCCAGAAGCTGAAAAAGTTTCCTCTAAACTCAACAAGAAAGTGAACAACGAGGTATCTAATATAGACACTTAAGTTCATATCCATATTATCAGACCTGTATAAAGAAATCTTACATAACTCCTTGATTTGGGTTCTGTTCTCTTTCAGGTGAATCTTGAAGTCCACAAGACTGGTGAGAGGGAGTTCTTGATTCGTGTTACGCAGGAGCATAAACGAGATGGATTCAAGAGGTTGTTAGAAGCTGTAGATTCTTGTGGACTTGAGATCATGGATGTCAATTTCAACAGACTTGATCTCAAAGTCATGACCATTCTCAATGTTAAGGTAACTTAATTACATCTCATAAACCCTAACTTAGGCACAAATTCTTTTGACCAGAAAGAAAAAGGTCACAGATTTTTGTAATCTGATAAAATTTACATTTTTTTAGGCGAACAAAGACGGAATTGCCCCTGGAAATTTGAGAGATTTGCTGCTCAAGATGATGATAACTTCAGAAAACTCAAATGCAGTGTTTGTAAAACAATGTTCATAACCAACCAAAAAGTTGTCAAATGTTTTGTTTGCTTCAGCCACAAGTTACAGCTGAGATCTGATTCTCACAAGCTTTTTGGTTTGGTAAAATGAAGAGTTTAATATATATGACAAAAGAAAACACATTGCTGTTGAGTTTGAAGTGATGTTTGATTCTCACAAGCTTTTGGTCACAAATTACATGTTTGAGTTCGTTAAGACCTTCACAAAATATCTAAAGGGTCCCAAAAGAACCCTAAAACAAACAACTCAACTTCAGTTAAATTGATTCAGTTGTTTGTTCGGTCACTTGTGTTGAAGGCTTGGCTCTCAGATTCAAGGCTTGTTGTGTAGTCTCGGCTCGCGTAGTAGCCGTTATTAGTACTACCGAGATCCGATGAATCGTCAGAGGCTCTTCTGAAAATACGAATCTCATTACTGTATTGACCAGAGTTATAGACCGTACTTTGACCTACTTTGACTCCGTTTGTCAGATCCGACATGTCGTCTCTTGTGTCCAGAGCTCTTACAACCTGTTTTGTAAAGTGAGAAATATTCTGCATCAGCTATAAGGTTTATCTTTACAGCTATTTGTCTATTATGTGGGATAAGAAATAAAAATAAAAATTGATTATATTTGAATAAATTTTAGTTATATTTTTGACAATTCTAATTATATATTTTAATATATTTTAGTTGTTTTAGATATTTTGATTATTCCAATCTTAAAATAACTGATAATTTCGGATTCATAATTATAAATTTGGATATTTAAATTATTTTACGTATAATGTAGTTAATATTTTAGGATATCTAATTACATTTCAGGTGGATATTTTTTTATATACATTCGGTTTCGTTTCATTTCGGATTTAGGTTCAATTCTTCAAATATAGGATTTAGATGCCGTTTGAACATTTTGTTGGTTCCGGATTGGGTTTGGTACTATTTTTTTGATCGGATTCCGTTTGGATATTCGGATCCAAAATAGTAGATAGTGATAACATTGAGTATTCTGACCTGAACCATACGAGGTCGTTTTAGTGCTGAATGCCTAACACAAGATGCTGCCGTTTCGATCATCCTGTAGACTTCACCTTCGACGTAATGCTTCTCGAGCCGTGGATCCACTACTTCGCTGATGTCACCTTTTTCAATGGCCTCAATTAGCCGGGGACGTGCCTGCCATGCCAACCCTCCTTAGATATTTTCAAAATCCAGCTTAGATTTAATTCATTAAAATGAAATGATTAAATACCCATTCAACGAGACTTTCTTCACCCAAAGGTTGAGAGGTGTCAACAGGTTTGCGACCAGTGATGAGTTCAAGTAGCACAACTCCAAATGAAAACACATCTGATCTATCCGTTAGTTTCCCGCTTGATGCATATTCTGGAGCTAAATACCTGCATGCATGCAACGTAATATACATGATTTTTTTGTGAATTAACAAAAATAGGATATATATACTAGTTTTTTTTGTTTTGTTAAGACATATATATGTAAAATACATTAAATAACAATGTCTTCAGAATGAAGACTTTCTTTTTTGAAGTTGGTTATTTAATGTTTAGAAAAGAAAAAATACGAATAACCGTACCCAAATGTGCCCATGACACGGGTCGATATGTGGGATTGTGCAGTATCGTTCAGTCTGGCGAGTCCAAAGTCTGCAACCTGTACGGAACGAATCAATTAATGCTCGGTCAAGAAAATCATAATCATTATGATAAAAAAATAATAATCATAATGATTTATACGAATAATGATGTATCACTATCACTATTATTAAAAAAAAAACAGAATAAAAATTATTGACTTGCCTGAGCTTCGAATTCATCATCCAACAAAATATTTGATGATTTGATGTCCCTATGGATAATCTTCGGGTGACCTATGAGATTGAAACAAAAGCTAAATCAGCTAGCGTAAACATTTAAACATAAAATCCTAATAATTATATAGTTTTCCACCGAAAATATATTCACATTTCACTAAGAAAATAAATTAAAAATGTGATGACTACTCACAATCTTCATGCAGGTAAGCAAGTCCTTTGGCTGCACCAATTGCAATCCTGACTCTTCTAGTCCACTCCAAAACCGGTAAGTCTTTGCCTGACAACAACATAAGGAAATGGTTGTATATTTAGTAAAACATTTTAAATGTTAACACAAATATCTAAACTCATATCCTTAATTCGGTAATCAAAACAAAGAGAGGTTGTGGAAAAATAATTACTATGTAAATGATAATCCAAAGTTTCATTAGGGACAAACTCATAGATGAGGAATCTATGTTGCTCAGAGATGCAATAACCCACAAGAGACACCAAGTGTCTATGATGCACTCTACTTATGATCTCCACTTCAGCTTTGAACTCTCTATATCCTTCTGCGCTGATTGACTTTAGCTGTTTGATCGCAATTGGCTTTCCCTCGCAAAGGATGCCCTTGTAGACGCACCCGAACCCACCTTCTCCTATGACAAATTTCTTGCAAAATCCTTCTGTTATCTGGCTTAGCTCCTCGTAGGTGAAAAGGGTCTTCGCAGTCCCTATTACGTCGGAGTCAGTATCCGGTGAAGAGTTCTGCGCCGAGCTGGGTTTTTGCTTGTAGTGAATGAATCCATCTTCACCAAGAACAAGGTAAAGAAAACATGAACCAATAATCAACAAGAATTAGAATCAAGGACACGAGAACAAGATTTAGAACATAGAATCAAGAGTCTAAGAACAAGAACTAAAATCAAGAATAAAAAAGGTTTATCAAGAACAAAGTCACAATGAAAAATACGAACCAACATTCAAGAATTAAATTGAAAACAACCTAAAACATAAATGTTGATTGGTAATTTGCGGAATGACGGAAAAAACACAATTTCGCAATATTTTACCAATAAACAAATTCTGCAGAATGAAAAATAAAACTTAAAACTTAAAAGAAAATACAAAAAGTTATTAGACAAAAAACTAAGGTATAATTACATTGTTGTGGAATTAATATTTTGTTGATTGATAACTTGCGCAATGACGAAATTGCGTTTAAACACAATACTTGCGGAATTATATTTTAAACGCCATTCCGTCATTCCACATGTTACCAATCAAAACCTAAGAGTAAGAATCAAGAAGAGCAATCAAGAACAAGACTTTCGAAAACCAATACAAGACCACAACGAAAGTAAAAATATAGTCTTTATACCTGTATTAACAGAGACATGCTGGTTAGACCGAGGCGAAGCAGATTTGTTTTTCTTCCTCCTAAGGAAGAAAACGGCAGCAACGAACACAATGACCAAGACACCTGCCATTCCAATACCGATCATTGTCTTCTCGGAGTAGTTTGATTCATTGTTTTGTTGTCCATTACCACCATTTCCGTTACTATTCGTGTTATGTCTATTAGAACCTCCGGAATGGTTATCAGAGCCGGAGAGGGAAGGAGGAGACGGGGAAGAAGACGACGAGGGCACACGATGTGATCCTCCTTCCGGAGGTGAGTCCAACGGCTGTGAAGGGTTTCTTTGGGAATTAGGGGTTAGAGGGATAACCGGAGGTGACTGAGATGTCAATGGTGGAGATCCTTGGCTACCGGAATCTTCTGTGGACGGCGGTGAGAAAGTAGTAGAAGGCGGAGACGGAGGAGATATAGGGTTGTTGGGTTGTTGTAGGCCGCTTTCATTAGGTGTTGTTTCTGGTTGCTGAGTAACTAAGGTCGGAGGAGGAAGAGAAGGGAGAGGAAGTTGAGGCTTTGGAGAAGGAATCACCACTGGAAAATCTTCGGATGGGGTGGATTGAGGCGGAGGTTGAGGTTGAGGAGGTGACGGTGGTGGAGTTATAGAAGGTGGAGGCGAGGAAGGAGGAGTTGGAGGTGGATTTGTAGTAGTAGGTTGATTCGGCGGTGGTGGAGAAAAAGGTACCGGCGGCGGAGATGATTGTGAGCCGTCGCCATCACCACCACCACCGGATGGGGATGGAGGAGAGGGAGGTGATGTAGCTGGAGGTTGTGTTGTCTCGGATCCGCCGGTGGCTTTCTGATCGGTTAATCCTCCGACGTTTGTTGGATGTGAAGTTACAAATGGAGATATCCTCTTTCCGATTAAATCTGCTTGTCTCTGGACTTTGTCCATTTGTATTCACCGTTGCTTATCTCTCTCTTTTTTTTTTTTTTTTACATGCTCAAAATTGCTCTTAAAGGGGTTCCTTGGACAACAAGAAAGGATCTATATACTTACAGATCCCAATCAAGATAGGCTTAAATTCCGCAGAAATTAAACTTTAAATATTTTTAGCTGTTTCTCGGGATGATGTGCTTATGGGATCAATAAGATTTCCGGAGATTAACGATAGAGATATGAAGAAAAAAAAAATCCAGGCTTATAGGGTTTCTTTCTTGTGACTCAAGGAGGATAGAAGGAGAGTTTTCTATCAAGTCGATTCTAGTTGATCAATTTTTCTTCTTTCTTGGATTTTTTTTTCTCTCTGTCATTTTTTATGTGTAAAAATAGAAAGTCTCCGGAATCTCAACAATTGAATTCTAAAAATTACTAAAAAAATTCTAAAAATTAATAAGAAAATAGGCTAAAAATTCACTTGATTGTTTTTGTTTTTGTTACAGTAGATAATTGTAGGAAAGAAGAGTACCAATATCTGGAAGATTCACCATTCAGCTTCATTGTCGGAATGCCGCGTTATATTATTCTTTCTTTAATTATTATTTTAAGCTATTTCCATGTAATATCTTTAAAATAATATTCACAAAATCCGGTTACAGTATTTTAAACTCTTTGTGTGAAATATTTGTCCTTATAATCGACAGCTCATTAACTAAACAATTGTCAAAGTTTTTGTTTTTTGATTATATCCAACTTTTTGAAATAAATATTGATTATAAGAAAAGAAAAATAGGAAATAAATTGGCTTTTATGACACAATGTTGAGCCAAGTTTAGTTAAACAACACAAGTGTTTTTTTTTTTTTTTTTGAATAATGAAATACTAGTAGTCAATGGTTTTTGTGGTCCATGGGCCACCTATAGTTTTTATTTTGGCTCTCTGTCTCTTCTCATAAACTCAATCATCTCATCATATAGCTAATTCTGTTTTTCCACGTATGCTTTGGGTTTCTGTCTCATGATCTAAAAAGAGTATGTGATAATTGTCTCATATTAAAAATTGAAAGAAATATTGATTAATATATAAAATATTTGGACAATTCAACTTATTACTGATTAGTTTTAATTTAGAAATTCATGAAACTTGACCCCAAGACAGAGAACCTTGAACTTTTAAACTTACTTTAGAAACTCATTTGATTTAAAGCCACGATGATATTTTGCATTTATTATATTTTTGTATACTATAGATGCAAAATTTTCTAAAACTAAGACCACTTCCAACAAGGGTTTCTTATGTGGATATCTTAACATTAAATTATTAAAAAATACAAAAGTATAAAAGAGAAGGATAAGAGGTTCTTCATAAGAACCCCTAGTATCTTAAAGAAGAACTCCAAATATCTCATTAAGATATCTATAAGACATGTGTTGTCTCTTAATTGGTTCAATTCTTCTTTTGAATTCAATTTTAATTATTTAATTAAATGGAGGTTCTTACCAATACCAATGTGCTCTAATGTTTATTATAGCTCTAGACCAGAACTAGTATATCATTCTTGCATAAGAGTATGATTAGTGGTGAATCCTTCATGGGGTTCTTAAAATTTTTTTTTTTTTTTTGGGAAAAGTGTAAAAAAAAAAAAAATCGAAAAAAATAGACGAATGATAAACTGCCACGTGTCATGAACAGTGTAAGAACCGGTTCTTAAATAAGGATTTTTAAGGGTCGGGTTCTTAACTATTCACATGGGACCCACGTGAATAGTTAAGAACCCCACCCTTAAGAACCCTTGATAATCATGCTCTAATGGAAGAAAAAAACCCTAGTATTATCAATGGAGTTTTTTTCTTTCTTTTTCTGGGTAAATTGTTAATACATATCATAATCATATCCATATTATTAGAACTAGTAAGAGGATGTTTTTATTTTGCTTCTCATGTTTTGAAATGTTTGAGTCTCTGCTTATCATGTTGACTCAGTGAAACTGCAACTGGAATGCTAATTTTATGAATGAAATTATGTGGGATTGATCATTCCTATTAATTTCATAAATATGTTACCAGTTATATAGGATAACAAAAGATTTTGATTCCACACATTCATGTGGGATAAAGAAAAAAAATTGTAAATGACGTTAGAAATTATTCATGAAAAAAAATGTCCATGAATAAAAGAGATAAATGGAATGGAATAAAACAATTACCATTTTTTTAAATTTCATTCATTCTTATTCATTTTATTCTATATATTCCTACAACTAAAAACCAGTTACACCCGTGATGTATGAACATCAAAAGCCCTGTATTCTCTCGTATTAGTGGAAATAATTTATCAATTAGGCAATAAGGTACGTAATTAAATAACCTTAATGTTTATGTGTACCACTAGAGAGCAGTTTCTGCCAGTGCACAAGAGTAAAGACTTGGTAGGTAGACTTAAGGCCCATTGTCGTGAGGTCACAAGAACCAAATCACAAACACGAAATCTTCTAATTTTGCGGGGAGCCTCATAGTTTAACTTTCATCAAGTTGCCTCACACAAAACGTGTCGTGTATGCATGATTCAGGTGTTTGAACTTTTAATTGCATTATAAATAAATGTAGCAAAGGTGCCCATTGGACCAACCTTAGAAATCCCCTTACAAATCCACAGCCCAAACTTAAAACTCATAATATTAGAACCAAATGAACTGGACTTTGAAGCCCAAATATCCTTTTCCAATTGAAGCCCTAGTTGCGTGAGCTGACCAGCTCGTTACATCCTCACGAGCCGAAACAGACGGTTCAAGTTCACAGTCTTCAAATCATTTCCAACATTTCTTCACAATCACACTCATTACGAAATCCTTTTTCCACAAAACATCGAGTAGTACCATCTTCTATAGCAGATCGAGGGTCCACACAGACGAAACAATGGCACCAGGTATGACTCAAATCGAAGATCCACTCTTTTAATTAGTAGCAAAATTCCCCAACCAAATTTGCATGATCTCGCTTGCCTTTCTTGGGTTCTCTTTCCTGATAGATGAAATCTTATTTTTTATCAGTTGTTCAATCCATTTGGTCAAGGCTTCTTGAGGTCGATGGATGTTCCTGTGTAATCTGTTGTTTCTCTCCCTCCATGTTTCATATGTCTTCCCAGTTGTAGTTCACAAAGGTAAAGCCCATTCGATTGACCAGACTCATCCAAACTGCTCTTGAGAAAGAACATTCAAAGTATAAGTGGTTGCGACTTTCAGGTAGAAGATTACACAGAAGACACAAGTGATCCGTCTGAAGTCCCCACGCTATCAGCCTGTCACGAGTCGGACAACGGTTAAGCATAAACAACCAGGTCAGGGCCTTATGTTTTGGAATGCCACATTTGATCCAGACTATAGAATCCCACTCCACAACTGGCTTATGATCGTAGATAATGTGCGCAGGAACATTGTTTTCCATTAACAATCCATAGGATTTCATCCTCATAGTCTGATAGAGAAACAGTGGTTAAGTATGTCTGAACCTCTTCCATTCTTGGTGATCTTGCAGGTGGGAGAATCCAAGATCCTGCACGCCAAAGCGAAGCGACTGTTGCTGATAGAGGAATTCCAGATAGTTGCGGACCAGAGTTACCCAAATACAAGATAAGTGGACCGAAGTCAGTCCATGGATCAATCCAAAACTTGCATCTTATCCCATTACCCGGAACAATTCCATAATCTCTGATCTTAGCCTTAGTAGCTTTTTAAAGATCCAAGTCTGACTTTGTTTTTCCTTGATTTCCCAGATTGAGGCATCTTTAATGACGTTTGTGTGGATCCAAGCAACCCAAATGGATTCCGTTTTGAATAGGAGCATCCACAGGAGTTTAAAGGAGCAGGTTCGATTCCAGGTATTGAGATTCTTCATTCCTAAACCTCCTTCCTTTCTAGGAGTAGTAACTATTTCCCATGAAACCTTAGCAGTGTAATGTCCCTCAAGAGAACCCTTCCATAGATAGGCATTGCACATTGAATCAATTTTGTTGATACATTCTTGAGGCAGAATAAAAGCTCCACACCAAAAGTTAGTTATCCCAGAGATAACAGTTGAGAGTAAGACTAGACGCCCCGCAAAAGATAGATATTTAGATATCCAAGCAGTTATCTGAATCGATAGTTTTTTTGGTACATAGAGGCAATCCCAGATATTTTATTGGAAGAAATCCATGAGAAAACCCTGATAATGATTCAATTGCTGCAATTTCAGGGGCTGGAATTCCAGATGTGAAGAAGCATGATTTTTCCGAGCTAACAGCTAGACCCGAGAGGCTGGAGAAGTCTGTCAACACTTGCAGAATGCCCTTTATTGACTTCAGAGATCCATCAGAGAATATGAGGAGGTCGTCCGCAAAGCAAAGGTGAGTGAGATTAGAATCCTTACACTTAGGGTGATAGTCAAAACTTCCCTGTTCTGCTGCATCATTCAACATCTGTGATAGAATGTTCATGGCTATGCCAAATAGATAGGGAGACAAAGGATCTCCTTGTCTAATTCCTCTTGTTCCTCTAAAGTAGCCATGGATTCGACCATTTATCCCAACTGAATAAGCTGTTGAACTGATACACACTTTGATCCACCGAATGTAAATTTCAGGCAATTGAATAGCTCTTAGACATTGTAGTATGAAATCCCACCTTATAGAATCAAAAGCTTTTGCAATATCAATCTTTAATGTAGCTCTTTTTGGCCCTTTATTCTTGTGGTATCCATTAACGATCTCTGATGCGAGGAGGCAATTTTCCATTAACACTCTCCCCTTGATAAACGCAGTTTGGTTTGGGAGGATAAGCTTAGGAAGAAGAGGTTTCAACTTGGCAACCAGAAGCTTTGACACAACCTTGTATAAGGTGTTGCAACAGGAGATAGGCCGGTAATATTTGATAACAGTAGCACCCACAAATTTCGGAATCAAAGTCAGAATAGTCGAGTTGGTTGAGATTGGCATCATGGATGAGGTAAAAAATCTCACCACCGCATTTGTGATTTCTTCTCCCAATAAAGGCCATGCTGCCTTATAGAATCCTGAAGTAAGTCCATCAGGACCTGGACTTTTATTTGGATTCAGCTTGAATAATATTCTTTGGACTTCCTCTGCAGATGGGATAGCAGATATAGAGTTTGCTTGAGCAGGGGAAATAACAGACTTGTAGAATCTGGCAATTTCAGACTGTAAAAGGCTTTCATCTCGAAAATAAGAGGGTGGACCAAGAATATTTTTGAAATGACTAGCAGCAAGGAGGCCCATATCTTCCGCAGAAACAGCTTCTCTTCCATCAAATACCGATTAAGGTATAAATTGTGTTATAAGCATTCCTCGATTTAGCTACAAATTGGAAGTAAGGTGAATTAGAGTCACCTGAATGTAACCAGTTTATCCTCGATTTTTGCCTAAAAAATTCCTCCTCTATGCCTCTAAGCATTGATAGTTTTTCACACAGCTCTCTTTCTGCCAAGAAATTGGCCGAGGAAGGATTAGATAGGGATCTTGATTGAGCATCATGATAAAGTTGCGATACTTCTAGGACCCTTTTCTGTATTGATGGAAGAGAAATGCTTATAACACATTTGGTTGGCCACACAATTCAAAAGGTAAAAACGTCTACGAGGGACCAGTCACTTTTGTGACATGTTTGAAGGTAGATACCGATCGAGGGTTTTGGCATTATATTCCGAAATAACCGATTGATTCGTTCCGGTCTAAGGAAATCCATATCTCTTGCAAAAAAAAAAAATCCATATCTCTAAAATATAAATTTTAAGAAAAAATATTGTTAGATATGAAGTAGTTATGACATTTCAAATCATAGTTTTAGCTCCTCAATAACTTAAAAAAATTATTAACATATAATAACTCAAATAGATTCTAAATAACAATAAACCCAAGAAATTCACTAATTAGAAAAAAAACTAGGTGTTATTTAAAATTCATATAATAATATTTACTGTTTTCTTGAGACCATAGTCGATTGACCATCCTTGGGTTAAGAAGCGGAATTCATATTAAATTCCAAATCAATTTTTATTCAGTCAACCAACCAAAGCAAATGACAAAAACCTTAATTAAAGTTTAGTAGATAATCTATCTCTGAGAATATATGAAAACAAACAAAGTTAACTGTGAAGTCATAGTCAAAAGACAAAGTCAGGTTCAACTAACAAAAAAATTGTGATCAAGTTGAAAAAGTGGCAGGTAGAGAATCTATCCTTTGGATCCTATCCTCCATTTTTAGCCCTTCACTTGGATCTCACTTGGATAAGTCAATAAATGACACTATCCAATATAGCCACATGTGTATCAGCGTATGTATATGCATGTGTATCTATATTTAGAAGCTTTCCTTAGTTTGTCACAAAAAAATATCTTCATGTTTTGTTCCTTTTTGTTATAATTCTCCTCCCAAGTTATTGGGTTTGTCCCAAAATCATTTGGAGATCTAAGAAGAAGAAGAAGAATCTTTAAAACAGAAGAAGAAAATGTGTACTCATCATCATGATGATCAATCACAACACAACCTCCCTTGTCTCCATTGCCACCCACATACATACATTCGCATGGTACATATACACTTTTTTTTTTTCTACTCGCAAAAGATGTTAAAGATAGTAGGGACATTACACAATCTATCATACAATAACGCTGTAAAACTAAGTTCGTGTACATACGACCTTACAAGTCTCATTGCAAAATAAGATAACGTTACAAAACATTGTAAAAACAAGGGAGTCAGTCAAGCAAAGGTGTCCTCACGGTCTCCCTCAGCGATGTCAGCCTCCTCCGTGTTGCTGAACTCAAGGAAATGAGTTGGTCGATGCTCTTCATGATAGTACTCCTTTGGGGATCCAAGTTTAACGCTGTACTTCATGCTCACCGTATGCTTTACTCCCATGAAATTGTAATTCCACGGTCCGTTCTTAGGAACCATGTAAAACCCGAGGAACCGGTCACTCAACAGCATCTGAACCTTCTCATAATGGGTGGGAAGGTAACCATGAGGATTGCTGCCTGTGTCCTTGTTGAGCCGTCCCCATTCATATCCGGTTTGGGTCAACTTATATGATGTCAAAGAGCAGGATCCCGGAGTGAAACTACATGTCAGGATGATGCATTTTTCTCCATCCCACTGCTTGTTGTTCTCCAGAATGCGGGAATGAGAGGTAACATCCTGTGGTGACAATTGAGGGAGCTCATTAGGCTGTGTGTGCAACCATCCCAAGGGCTCAAGATCATTTAAGAAATCATGCTCAGGAAGAGATGACGGCAGGTTAACTTGCTGATGACTTCCCCATTGCGGCACCATCACAACGCAACGGATTTCCTTCACTTGGGGATTATCAGGGGGACTGATACCATATAAATATCCAGCAATTTGAGTACGGAGATCTGCTATGCATATGAACTTCTTCAGGATGTTCTTTGGCATGATGTATGTGTATCCGGTTTCCTTGATGTCATCTGAGTTCACATAAATGTGATTGACTCTGAGGTAGAGGTTAGTAGCTGATATTGCACGCACACGCCAATCCGTCTTGGAACCGAATGCAGATTGCTCGTAGGGGCTAGTGGTGGTGACAATGAGTTCATCCCCATGAACATTTGTTGTTCTGGTTGTCACTGCAGTAAGCTGGCTGGCTTCCTTTGCCTGTTTCTCAATCTCCGCTATCTGTTGCCTCTGTTGAGAAGGTGGAGTAATCTCAGCTCCAAGAATAATATCTCTAATCTCTGATTGTGTCAGAGCTGAGGAGGTGTTCACATTGTTCTTCTTTGCGTAGTCAGAAAGGATAAGATCTCTAAGTGCTACCTCCACCTTCATCCATTGGTCGTCAGTGAGAGAGGGCCAGATGTGATGTGGCTCAGTGACAACAGACTTGTCGGGCTTCAACAACATCTTAGCCTTCTCATTATTCACGTGAAGCGCACGAAGGATCAGAATGAGTCTTGAAAAGGCAGTATACGAAGAAATACTCTTCAACCAATCATCATAGATATTGAACAAGACCATCTGTGGTTCTGTGGCCTTCAAAATCAGATCACCAAATTTCTCGATCTTAAGGCAAGCCTGGAACGGAAGTTGCAGTTCACTTCCCTTGATAACAATGTTGGGGAAATCCAGCAAGTGAACCTTAAGGGGATCCAGCATTCCTTTACGAGTAACAATAAGTTGCTTCGGCTGTTCTTCAACAGGGAGAGACCGCACAAGTGCAGCAACCTCTTCAGCAGTTTTCCATTTCGCTAGCTGACCAAGACGCTTCTGACCAGCCCAAACGCTTGTATGAATAACCTTCAGGAATAGCTGTCCAGTTCTTGGATTGAAAATAAAAATCGCACCATTGATTGGCTTTGTTGTTAAATTTCCTTCAAATGTCTTGTGAGTTGTGACACGATAGACATTGGTATCATCAACAAACCATATAATTTGATTGCTGAATATTTCACCATAGTTTTGAGATGACAAATATGGCTCCGTAGGCTCAGACGAGTACAACTGCAAACCTTTCCTTATCCTCTCTCTCAACACGTATAGAGCCGGGTTTGACTTCATGATCTTGTTCATTGCTTGAGCAAGAAGAGGTTTTGAACCAGGGAACCAATTACCAAAGGCAGAATGCAAGTTGTATGCCAGATCAAGCCCAATCATTACACCTGTTGGAGATGGATAGATAGACATGTTATCTGTTGTATAATCCATGAATTTGGCCCTGGTATAACGCTCAATATCATGGGAGTCATAATCTCCCCACCGAAGTTGCACATCTATCCAATACTTGTTACTAGCTTTCTGGTCGAACATATCCTTTGACTCAGCAACCAGGCTAGGCTTTGACATTGGCCATTTATGGGCAGCAAATAGAAGAACATCAGCGCAAGAGCTGTTCATCTTGTAACTCTTCCTTGGATGAATTGTCTCCTTCTGCACAGTTTTTATCTCCAAAGCGTCCAACTCTTGGTCCAATACTTGGCAAAGATCCATAACAACACTCTCATGGATCTTTTGCCACAAATGGGCACGGAAAATCTGAATCAAAGATATCTTCAGTGTAGGAATTTTTCCATGCATAAATATTCCGGTCAGATCCAACTGCACTTGGAACCCCACATACACATTCGCTCGATTAATTGTTGGTGACCACCAAAGCGTGAATCTTCTATTTGGAATCTGGTTTAGACCAGACCTCTGCGCATTTGTCAGCTTCTTATACTTCATCGACTCCTCAAAACCAGATGCCTTCTCCCAGAAAAGACCCTCCCATGTTGGGAAATATGTCCCCTTGAATAATGTGTGCTCAAGAATACCCTCAACACCTCCAAGAGCTTGGATAACATCTGTTCGGTAATTGTTTAAGTTCCACAACTTCCCATCATGCCTCTGGTGTGTCCACCAAAAAGGATTTTGT
Source organism: Orychophragmus violaceus (assembly GCA_030180135.1). Lineage (NCBI taxonomy): Eukaryota > Viridiplantae > Streptophyta > Magnoliopsida > Brassicales > Brassicaceae > Orychophragmus > Orychophragmus violaceus. The sequence continues at coordinate 3,984,671 of CM058230.1, forward strand.
TTAAGGACTTGGTACTGCTTAAAGTCGGTCCGAACCCTCCAACCCTTATCATATGCTAGCGTGTGTCTATCCTTCTGAAACAGCGTATTTATACGAGGAATTCCCCTATCCCAAGAGTCCTCCAGATCTTCCAGGGTAAGACGCCTATTTTGGGCCTGTGCTTCCTGCCTCTTTAGAGCATATTCTGCCCACACCCGCTGTGAATCAATAAACTCACTTTCCCATGGCTGTATGTAACGATATAGATTTGGTATAAGCTGATCTTCCTCGTGGCTCATTCCACTCCTAAAGTGGGTTACACCAACATCTGTTTGCTTGCTGTACCGAAGGTCACTTTGTGGGATTAAAATATGACCCATTGACAACATCCCCAGCCCACCAATTTCCTTTGGAGTGTAGAAGATTACAGGAGGAAATCGACTAGGCATCTTTGAGTTCAGCCCAATCTTAATCCTTGTTTGGATTTTGTTCTCACACTTGACCAGTAGATCCAAGAGCTCTTGCGTATGAACAGTGGCTTCACGGAAGTAAGTCATGAGACCAATTAGAGCTGTATTCCATTTGTTGACGATTTTGGTAAAGGTGGTTGATCCTGACGACATAAGGATCTGCCTCGCACGATTCTCAAACACCTTCATATGTTCATCATCAACCCGCAGAAAAGCAACCGCAGTCCTCTCCTTGGTCTGTTCGTTTTGCAGATTCCAGACACCATCTCTTGTGTTACTGAAAGCTTCTTGGGTCATCCTGATTTTTGGAAGTATGCGAACTTCAAATCCACACATGCTGAAGAGCAGGTTAGGATTATCCTTGCTGTAGACAGAGACGAAGCCATTCTCCCACTCCAAAGTTGTGATGCTCCGAGGAAGACGGTTCTTCATGTCCCAGAATACACTTCTACCAAGATTGACATCATGTTTCATCAACCTCATCCTTGCATCCCTTGGCCAGCACTTCTTATTGTTGTATCCTACCATGTTTTCATTGTTGGGATCGGGGTGTTCCGTAAGATAGCGCTGAATAAGATCTCGAGCCTCTTCATGGGTAAATTTAAACATTATATGAACTTTGTCAATATACCGAGAATACAGTCTAATGGGATGACGTGTCTCCACTTTTGTATCCCAAAACGTCATAAACTCGTTAGGCATCTGCGGTGGCCCAGCAATTTCACTCGCTCGAGTCAAACCAAGAAGCAAAAGATCAAGCAGTAGTCCATAAAACTGAACAACAAACGATGCAAACTGAAGTCCCCTAATCAGACCATACGAATTAGTATGACTCATATCCTTGTAAGACAGAACCACATTATTCTTGGCAGACACATAATCTGCAATATTGTGGTCAAGAACCAAACGAAGAAGCCTGTTCAACATTGTCAAATCGATCTTCTCAAAAAACTTTTCGAACTTCGTCTGGAGCATCACCACACACTGCCCATCACCTGTGTCCCATATGCCTTGCAAATTATTGATACCTTGACACCACTTATAAACCAGAAGCGGTGGCGGCTCCGAGTCTGCTGGTTTGATCCAGTTTGGAAACAAGTGGCGCTTATCACCCTCGTACCACAAGTATTGATCAAGATAGGCATCGGTAATTTTCTCTAGAGGCTCTATTTCATAAACTGGAATCAAGTAGCTATATAGATCCATAAACTCTATGCCAACCTCTTTGAATCCACGCTGGGTGAGAAGATGACGTTTAATTCGTGACAGAGCTTCATGAGGATTGTCATAAGCTTGTTCAATTAGACCAAGCTCCTCTCGCTGCTGCTGATTCAACCTCACAGCTACACTATATGACTCCTTCAGTCTCTCAAGGGCCAGGATAAGCAACTTTGTGTCATGTTTGTATGACAATGGAGGGAACGGAATTGGAGAAAATTTCCTTGATTCCAGCCAATGAACAGTGGTTGTATAAATGGCTAGTGCTTCTTCTGGAGTGACATATGGACCATCTTTCAGGTAATTATGCTGACGTTCCTGTTCTGCCTTAAGCCAAAGACGAGTCAACCTTCCAAGATTCTTTCTACAAACTGTCTTATCAACAGTAGCTCCTCTTCTGATACGCTCACGATTGTAGTGAGCAACATTTGTCCACCAATCAGCCTTAGACTTGACATAACGAAGGATCATATTCTCAATTGGCACGGGTAACCCAGGGACTTTCCATGGGATATTAGCTTTCCAGCATCGCCATGCCTCACTAAGGTGCTGTAATATTGTCCGCGCTTTATTTTGCTTGATACCCTCTGGCATGGCATCAAGAACGTCATGCATGACAGCAGCTCGAAGTTCCAAATCAAAGTGGCTTTCAACTCTTTGTTTTGTGACCGTTTTGGCTACTCCTTTTGAATGACGCCCCTCAAATTGACGGGCAAGAAGATTACCTAACCATCGTTCAAGAAGAGGAACTATTCCCCGAAGGAAAAACAACCATACCCTCCACATTGGAGCCCAAAATCCACATCCTGGTCCTTTGCCCACAGGACCGGTATTGAAACGGTAGTATATCAAGTGCTTTAAATCCTTGCACATCCTAATTTGCCTCATCAGTCTGTATTTGTAACGGTACATACCTGTCAACTGGCCAACATGGGAGAAAATATACTGCAAACCGTCAGCCAATTGGAAGGCATCAACATTACCAAGTCGGAATTGGACATTTGCATCAACTACAAGCTTTGTCAGCCGGAGGATCTCACGGCAGAGATGGAAAGCGTTCCCAAAACGTGACTTCTTTCGCTCTTTGGTGGTCAAAGTTTTCACAGGCTTGAGGTTGAAGTTGTAGTCAAGATGCAGGTAGTTCAAATTCTTCCTGTGAATCAGCAGATTCAACATATTATACCCTTGCCGGCAGACTTGCAGACCCACTTCAACCCAATCCAGTTCGGTACTTTGGAAAAACTTTGTAGCCGCAAGAGAACGGAATAAGTGCTTCTTCTTCTGAGCTTTAGGTGGTCTATGGTGCAACTCATTCAACACATAGCATTTCAAAAGCTTTTGGTAACTAACTCGAACTTTAACCGGATAAGCTGGAGGACAGTGCTCCTTGAACCACTCAGACACCAGGGGAATATCTTCTGACCGCCGTGTCCTCCCAGACCTCATGTTGAAAGGTCGTGGGGCAAACAACAATGAAATGCCAGCAGCTGTAGTGTCAGTGTAGAGTTGGGTGTCTTTTAGCAAAGGTTCCACTCCTTGAGGTAAAGTAAAGTCATCATCATCATCATCATCATAAACCTTCTTTTCACGCCTTTCCTTATTAGTGTTGCTTATTGGGTGAATCAACGGATCATAGTAAAATGCGGGAAGATCAGGATCCTCAGTCTTTATATACATCACCATAGGACTTTGATACACACAGAGTTTTACTTTCCTGGGCCGATTATTGTACAGATGGGGAAAAGCTATTCTGTACTCAGTTCGCAGAGGGGAACGAATGATAAGTTTGTTGATGTCATTAAATTCATTCCAGTCCTCATCTCCTTTCTCCATATCACGGTACAAAGGTTCAAATTTAGGACCACCAGGTATGCACATGTTCAGAGCCTTTGATGTGAAGAAAGATGGCATGTCAAACAAGTAGAAGTAGTTGCGATCGATTAAATCAGACAGTAGCTGGCCTGCAAGCCTGTGAATGGTTGCCATAATTGGAAGTGAGAGATTCCACCTCCGGTAACTAGGACCATTAATCAGTTTGGTCTTTACTAGCGGCTTGTGGTCATAAAACCAAGTGTGTACAGCAGAATCTTCTTCCTCATCTAGCTCCAACTGGATTGGCTCTAGAGGATCCACGTCCAACAAGTTGTCTGCATAGTCCAGTGGAGGCTCTTCATCATCAAATGGTGGAAACCGCATTCTCTTGAAGTGACGACGATCCCTCTTCTCCCTTCGCATCATAATCCACATAGTACCCCACTGAGCCATGTAAATAGGTTCCACAACCCATGGAATCTCGTTCACGAATGTAATAGCTCCGGTGATGTGGTACAAAACCTTCACATCTCGAACCTGCTCCCAGGGCATAGGCATATTCTCCAGCAGCTTGAAGACCGCGTGAGGGACGAATTTAAGGGCTCCAAGGTATACACGTTTGTCGTGACGATATTTCTTCGATGACATATCACCATGATCCCTGATGATCTTCCTGACGTGCTCAGGTGGCATGTCCTCCTTCTGAGTTTCCACGAATCCAAACTTCCTCTTGTCGCCATATCGTTTCGAATTTAGCTGCATCCACTTGCGGGCCTTCTCCTCAAGCTTTGCCTCTGCCTCTTCAGGAGTAGGCTCGACCGGATAAGTCGGATTAGAAGGCGGCGGAAGCGCAGTGTAAGAAGGATGTGTAGCCGGAGGTGGCGGCATCATCGAGCCGCCGGTACCAGGAGAGGCTAAGGGCATACCATCATTACTGTTCCACATAGCTGAGGATTTCAAATCCAAACGCTGAACGGAGTCGCCGAGGAATAAACCCTAGATCCCTTATCTACTTTGAGAGGAGCTAGTGAGCTTAATCGAAGTAACGAAAAACCCTAAAAAAAAAATCGAGTGAGTCGTTTCCTTTTTATTTTAATCGTTGGCCTTATAAGCAGCGGAGACGAGTTCTACAAAAATATCAGGCGGTGTCGAAAAAGATGTTTTAGGCGGTTATCTAAACCCGCTCAATAGGCTAGTCATTGATTTTGGGCCTTTGTTTTTGATAATTGGGCCGACAATAATTTTCCCAAGCCATAGCCTTTTTATTTGTTAGATAACATACCATCCTTTTTGATGATTGTTTTGTTCTTCAGTACTTTATTTAGCCAACAACATGATTAGCCTAGAAATAGCAGCTTAATAGCTTATATACAAAACACAAAGGGGTAAACTTCTAACTCCGGTCATTTTCTATTATCTTTGGGCTTTCTCCAAAACTTTTTAACTCTCGTAATGTAAACCTTGAAGGCGGTAGACGGACTAACTGGAAAACAATTGCACCACCAAATGGTATTGGTACGTTCCGAGCAACCGCCAAATCCATCCATCAATCCACCACTAAGTCCAATCCTTTTCGCCAAGAAAATTGTCTTGAACGCCTCACCTTCTTCATCTATCAATGTGTTCACTCCATCTTGTTCATGGAGCTGAATTTGCAGAAATGATCTCGGAGACCCTTTTCATAATCAATGAGAATGAGCACAATTCCCATGATTTGACCTTACTTTTTGATATTACTTGCATCCCAAACTGTAGAAGGCATCCTTTGTGTACATTCTGGCCTCCAGGACAACAACTTCTAGCAAAGTTAAGTGTAACCTGGTCTAGAGTGATTTGAGGAATAGGCTCATTGCCAGCAAAGTTAGCCCTCTCATCCGCCTCATGAAGCATTTGTTGCACCTGGGCAACCCCGGGAGTGCGACGGAATGATGGGAAAAGATATTTACACGATTTTGAGATTGGCTGGGAGTGAGAGCGCGTATGGCTGGTTGGGATTGAGGAGGTTTTATACAGTAAAGAATCAGCGAAACCGAAATCGATTAGAAGTGGAGAGGTCAATGAATTGAATGAGGAATCGAGTGAGGGTTTTACTAAGGGTGGGAGCCGAAGTGAGCGATTTGTGATTAATGGTCGACGGTTACTTTCCGACTGAAGCTCCGGCTTGATGGTACATATACACTTATATATATAGTTTATGGGTATTTGTTTGGTGTAATAATCCTCACCATTATAGTGGTTGGTTTTGTTAGGTTCAAGTTCAACATATGATCGAGAGATGCATTATACTCCGTATGACTCGTGACGAATGCGTCAAGGCGTTACACCACCACGCAAGCATTCTACCACTCGTTACTCTCACCGGTAGTTAGTCTTGCTAACATCACACATATATAGCGTATGATTGTCAACAATCTATACTTCAAAATTGTTTTAAAGGGTTCGTTTAAAGAGTTCTCAAATAATATGAAGATAACGTTTCAATTTTGCAACCACAAATGATAGCTATACACTACAACTATTCCGTCAGTTTGGCCATAACCGACGGAAAGTGGCGGAAAAATTCGGTCGGTTCTATTTTGTCGATTTTTCAAAATCCGTCGGTTTTCCGTTGGAATTACCAACGGATTTGTGACAAACGACATTTGTCGGTAATATCAGCGGATAACTGACGACTTACAAACCGACGGAAAACCGACGGCTCTAAAACCGACGGTAAACCGACGGCTCTAAAACCGACGGTAAACCGACGGCTCTAAAACCGACGGCAAACCGATAGATGAAAACCGAGGGCAAACCGACGAATGAGAAACTGACGGCAAACCGACGGATGAGAAACCGACGGCAAACTGACGGATGTGAAACCAACCTAAAAAAAATAATTTAATTTAATATAATTTTATAAAATACAAATTCATAACAAAATAGTTAAATTACAAATCCAATTCTTTTCTAATTACAATAAAATATTGCCACTAAACTCCAATTAATTATTTTTTTCTTTTGGTTTTAAATAATAAAATTTAACTAAAATACACAAACAAACAAATTAAATCTAATTAAATTAAATTACATAACAAAAAAAACATTGGAGATACGGCAGAGAAAGCTTCAGCCCGTCGCCGTCCGTCACTGCACCTGAGCACCACCGTGAGGAGTATGTGAGAGGAGGAGATAGGCGGCGGAGAAGAGGGAGATGGAGGAGATAGAGGGTCCGGCGGAGACCCAGTCAGTAGCTGGAGTTTCGGTGTGAGTGGCGGACGACGTAGATCCGGTCAGTAGAAGGAGCTGCGTCTGCCACCACCTCCGCCGTAATCTTCCTTCTCGTTTAGCCGTCGTGTGTTACTTGCAATCTGATAAGGTTGAGCTTACTGTAACGAGTTTTTAGATGAGAAAGAAGATTAGAAAGAGATGAGAATAGAAAGTATATAAGTTTTAGATAATTTCTTGATTAGAAACATAAGGTTTTGGCTACAGTGCCTTAAATACCAACGACATAATACCCTAATGAGCTTTAAGTAAAACGACAGTGCATAAGGTTATTATTATGATTGCAAAGCCTCTCCCTTATTGAGAGTCTTTGTCCTTCTTCTCCATCTTCCATACTTAGCCACTTTTCTGAGCATTGTCTTCTCTTCTCTGCTCCTTTCTCTTCCTTATTGACCTCTTCTTCTTCCTCATAAAGGCCAATGGAACTAGCAGCTTATCAATACTCCCCCGTAAAGCGTTAACCTTGTCCTCAAGGTTACAATCTGGAAACTGCTCCATCAAGGTTGACAGATCTTCCCAAGTCGCTTCCCATGATGGTAATCCTCTCCACTGCACTAGTACCTCTGTACTTCCCGACTCAGACCGACGAGCATCAGTCAGTAATTCCGGTTCTGTATCCCATTCTAAGGCTTGATTAAGGATTGGTGGTAAGTCCTAAGGCGTGTAAGCAGAGGGAACAACCTTCTTCAACTGCGTTATGTGAAAGACCGGATGGATCTGACTGTGAACTGGGAGCTCCAACTTATATGCTACTCGACCCACTCTTGCTATCACCTGGTAGGGACCGAAATACTTCTGCGCCAGCTTCTCATTCACCCTCTTAGCCACCGTACCTTGCTTGTATGGTCTGAGCTTTATATATACCCAATCTCCCACGGCATACTCAACGTCTCGTCGATGTTTGTTAGCAGATTTCTGCATAGTGCATACTGATCTGAGCTTGCTCTAGATTCTCTCTCAGCTCCACCAGCAAACTGTCTCGATCTCTCAGCAACTCGTCAACTTGAGCATTAGGAGAAGGAACATCCCCATACCTCAATACTCTAGGTGCTTCTCTCCCATAGACTGCCAAGAATGGTGAACACTTGATCGAAGTATGGTATGAAGAGTTGTACCAATACTCCGCCCAAGGAATCCACTGGGCCCATTGCTTCGGTTTCCTGCTGGTGAAACACCTTAAGTATGTTTCCAAGCAGCGGTTTACCACCTCCGTTTGCCCATCGGTTTGCGGGTGGTAAGGCGAGCTCTTGTGCAACGCAACTCCCTGCAATTTGAACAGCTCAGACCAAAAATGGCTCAGAAATACCTTATCCCTATCAGACACAATTGTCTCAGGTAGACCATGGAGTTTCACTACTTCTCTGAGAAAATCCTCGGCTACTCCTTTAGCCGTAAATGGGTGTTTTAACGGAATGAAGTGGCTGTACTTACTCAAACGGTCCACCACCACCAATATTGAATTGAACCCTTTTGAGTCTGGCAAACCCTCCACGAAATCCATACTGAGATCCGACCAAATCTGTTTTGGAATGGGAAGAGGATATAACAAACCTGCCGGAGAAGTAGTGGCATACTTGTTCTCTTGGAAGACTTGACATTGTTTAATGAACCGGATCACATCCTTCCTCATGCCAACCCAGAAGACTTCCTGTGACAGCCTTTTATAAGTTTTTAAGGCTCCTTCGTGTCCTCCGACTACACTCGAATGAAACTGCTCCAGCAGATTAGGAATAAGATCTGAGCCCTTAGGTATTACTAAACAGGTCCCCTTGTACAACAGCCCTTTATCAACTGTAAACGCATGCTGCTCCTCAGGGTTCTGTGTTAGTCTCCTTAACACTGGACCCAACACCGGGTCATCTGCTATAAACTTCTTGAGCAGCTCCTTGTCTACGTGCTCCGGCGCCTGCAAGAGTAGCTGATTAAGCTCTTCTTCCACTGGTTTCCGCGAGAGAGCATCAGCAACTCGGTTCTCTACTCCAGGCTTATACTCAATGCGATACTTGAGTCCCAGTAGCTTCGCAGCCCACCTCTGCTGCACCGATGAAACTGCCTTCTGATCTAGTAAATGTTTGAGACTCCTTTGATCTGTCTTAATGACAAATTCTTGACATGTCAAGTAGTGTTTCCACTTGCTCACTGCCTTCACAATTGCCAGCAATTCTCTTTCATAGACTGATTTCACTCTTCCTTTCGGTGAGAATGCTAGACTGAGAAAGGCAATGGGTCTTCTTTCTTGTGAAAGGACTGCACCAATTCCCATTCTGGATGCATCCGTCTCCACCGTGAATGGCTTTTGGAAATCCGGAAGCACCAAAACCGGTAGGCTGGTGACTGTCGTTTTCAGTGTCACAAACGCAGCTTCTGCCTCTTTCGACCATATGAACCCATCCTTCTTCAAGAGTACCGTGAGGGGCCGTGCAATGATCCCATAATTCTTGACAAACCTTCTATAGTACCCGGTGAGTCCGAGGAACCCTCTCAACTCTGTAACTGATTTTGGAACCGGCCACTCTACCATAGCTTGCACCTTGTCAGGATCAGCAGCTACTCCTTCTCCTGAGATGATGTGTCCCAGGTATGCTACTTCACTATGGCCAAACGAACACTTCTTGGCATTGGCATATAACTTATTCTCACTCATAAGCCTGAGTACAATCTCCAGGTGCTTCTTATGTGCGGCCAGATTAGTGATGTATACTAGCACATCATCGAAGAATACCAAGATAAATTTCCTGAGGTATGGGCGGAAGAGGTCATTCATCACAGACTGAAATGTGGAAGGTGCGTTGGTTAAGCCAAAAGGGATCACCAGAAACTCATAGTGGCCCTGATGTGTCTTGAAGGCAGTCTTCTCAACATCCTGTTGCCTTACTCTAATCTGATGGTATCCGGATTTAAGGTCTAGTTTGGAGAACACTGTGGCGCCATGAAGCTCATCAAGCAGTTCCTCTATTACTGGTATCGGATATCTGTCCGGAATCGTAGCCTTATTCATTGCTCTATAGTCGACACAAAATCTCCAGCCTCCATCCTTCTTTTTAACCAATATTACTGGGCTTGAGTAAGGACTAATATTGGGTCTAATCACTTGTGCATCTAACATCTCCTGTACCAGCTTCTCAATCTCGTTCTTCTGCGTATAAGAGTAACGATAAGGTCGGCAGTTGATAGGAGATGTTCCTGCCTGAAGAGTGATCGCGTGTTCTCTATTGCGTTTTGGTGGGAGACCTTGTGGCATAGAGAATACTTCCGAGAATCTTTGAATCACTTCTTGAACCTCTCCTTCAAACTTCCTGTTGCTCGCCTCTATTGGGCTTTCAAACAACTCCGTTAGCTCCAGCAGATAAAACTCTGTGGCATGACCCATAATCTTCTCCATGGAGTTTAGTGAGACCACCTCTCTACTCAGTGCTGGATCACCCATAATGGTCACCCAATTCTCCAGAATTTTCCAGCTCAGCCTCCTCCTGGCCCAATGTACACGGGTCTCACCCAGTTTAGCCAACCAAGAATATCCTAACACCACATCCGTCGTTCCCATGTCAAAGAGCAGGAACTCCTCCATAATTTCAATTCCCTGGATAGTTAACAACACTTCATTGCACCTTCCCCGACCTTGGATAACTTGCCCATTACCCACTCTTACTCCAAAGCCTCTCGTTTCTGATATGGGTAACCTCATCTCTGTCATTAACTTCTCGGAAATGAAGTTACTAGTGGCTCCAGAATCTATGAGGACGATGACTTCTCTGTTCCCAATCCTTCCCTTCATCTTCATTGACTTCTCAGCATTTAGACCGGACATGGCTTGTAAGGAGAGCGTCACCAGCTCATGTTCTTCGTCGACTGGTTGCTCTCCATCTCCCTCGCCATGCTCCTCTAGATGTTCTAACTCCTGATCCTGATCATCTCCTACCTCAGCGCTCATCAGCTTTTGCTTACATCTATGGCCCGTAAACCATTTTTCTCCACAGAACCTGCAAGGATTGAAGCTGCGAGTTCCTTGACCCGCTACCGTTTTCTTTGCTGCACCCGCATCTCCTCCCTTGGAATATCCAGCTCCTGAGTTACAGTTTGGACTACTAACTGCTGGTGCAGACATATTGTGTGGAAAGCTGCGAATCTGATAACCCGAGCCTTCTGCTTCTTGTGCTTCAATCATTCTGGCCACCTCTACTATATCGTTCAAGTTGACCGGACGACAACGAACCACCTGAACCCTCAGACTCCGCTTCAACCCTCGTAAGAAAGCGGACTCGAGCACATCATCAGGAACATGGGGTAAATCCACTGATATCTCTTCAAACTTCTCCCTGTACTCATCCACCGTTCCTTTTTGACTGATACTCAGCAACTGATCCACTGTCGAGTTCCCACGACTCGGTCGAAATCGGGTTTTGAACTTATCTCTGAAATCTTTCCAAGTCACAATATGGTCTCGGTCTTGTGAGCCTCTCCACCACGTGACCGCCGAACCCGTAAGACCTGATACCGCCAACTCTAACTTCTCATCCTCAGGGGTTTTGTTCTTCTTAAACCACTTTTCGACCCTAAAGAGCCAATCATCCGGGTTCTTCCCTTCGTACTCGGGTATCTCAGATACCTTGGTTAAATCTGTTAACTTTATCGTCGTCTCCGTGGTGTTAATCGAAGTTTCCTTCTGTGGGTCAGGAACGAGGATAAAGTTGGGTCTTTGAGCTGATTCCTTCGGAGGTGTGTTGCTCAGACCTTCTCTTCCCAGCGGATTCGCCCCTGTGAACGATGTACCGGATGCCTGAGCTTGTCCCCCAGTCATCGGACTCCCAAACCCCGGAGGTGTTGAATCTCGACCTCCACCTCCATAGATCTGCTGTCGAAGAAGGGTGTTGAGAGCTTCCTTAATCCAAGACATATCCTTTTCCATTGACCTACCCTCAGCTCTATCGGCGGAGCCTCGCCGGAATCTGTTGAACCTGAGTTCGTATTGTCGACCATCGCTTCCTGAGACGGAGCCATGTTTACTCTCAATGAAAGCACCACTTGATAAGGTTGAGCTTACTGTAACGAGTTTTTAGATGAGAAAGAAGATTATAAAGAGATGAGGATAGAAAGTATATAAGTTTTGGATAATTTCTTGATTAAAAACATAAGGTTTTGGCTACAGTGCCTTAAATACCAACGACATAATACCCTAATGAGCTTTAAGTAAAACGACAGTGCATAAGGTTATTATTATGATTGCAAAGCCTCTCCCTTATTGAGAGTCTTTGTCCTTCTTCTCCATCTTCCATACTTAGCCACTTTTCTGAGCATTGTCTTCTCTTCTCTGCTCCTTTCTCTTCCTTATTGACCTCTTCTTCTTCCTCATAAAGGCCAATGGAACTAGCAGCTTATCACAATCCTGAGTACAGAGAGAACTAAATCAAAAATTCAGACGAAGGAAGGTTAGTGAAGATGAAAATTCTGGATCTGAAAAATGAATCTTGAAGGTTAGTAAATATGAAGAAATATTGGATCCCCTGTTGAAATTTAGAAACAAGTGATATTGCTCATGAGGCTAAGCCCAGAACTGAGATTGTGACGATAAGGAATATAAGAAACTGAAGTGAAAAGGCTATGGAGATGAAGCGTGGTGAGAGAGATGGGAGGCTGGACCGTTGATTTAATTTTTATCAACAGTTGATATTGGATGCTTTGTAATCCAAGTGACACTTTATTAGCCAATAAAAAAGCTGCACTCATAGATAACGTGGAGCTATATTATTTTATGAGATTACTAGTATTCTGTCCCGTGCGTTGCACGGATAATCTTTATTTATTATATTATCTTGTTATACGGTGTATCATAGAATAAACAATATATTATTAATATACAGTTATTTTGTAATATTTGTTTATATTTTTGTTGTTTTATACTATTTTCATTTATGAAAGTCTTTGAATAACAATTTGTTTTTATTTATAATGTAAAATTTATGTTAGTTGTTTGGAACTTGAAGTATTCTGTTACATTGCATTGATATTAAATAATACAGAAGATTTTAGTTAGAGAGTAATATTTGTATTGCTTATTTTTTCGGTGTGTCCATACTATGTTGTTATTTTGCTCATAACAGTATGTAGTTGTGATTTTTCTTTTTGAAACTTTGATGGCATATATTAAAATTCAGCAAATGAGATTATACAATCCTTAGTAGGATCTATACTGATGCCAAAAAAAAAAAAAAATCCTTAGTAGGATCTCGTATCAAATTCTAACCCAAATCAAAAGAGGAATAAACGCTTGCACCCTAAAGATTCAATTGTTGTAGCCCAGAGATCATTAATCTCAAAAGTCCAATAGAAGAGAAATATCCTGAAGCCCATTTTCAAATCGCAGACAATCCTCTTCATGACATCGTTGTTGGCTTCGTCCTCCCGTTTCTATCTTTCGGTAAATTTAATCGGTGCTCCTCTCAAAATCTGAAAATCTAGTTCTCATTCTCGGATGTGTAAGTTTAAAACTCTAAAGCCATTTTGTTACTCCAATCACACAGGTTTAGTTCATAAGAAACATGTAAACTGTAAACTTGTTATGTTTGCTTGGATTTACTTTCGGTTTGGCTATTTAGTCAAAGATGAAACACTGGAAAAAATTTGTATGCCTTGTTCTGGAAGTTAACTATACAAACTGACTCAATCTCTGGCCACTAACATGCTCCAAACTTTCTTATGCTAATCATTTTCATGCGTTCATGTTTGGTCTTCAGCGGCTTGAAGGCAAATTATAGCTAAGTTGCGCTGCAAATTTATGGCGGATCTTGTCAAGAGACCATCTTGATTGGTGTAAGAAGTCGATTTTATCAAGAAATCATGAAGAGACATAGGCTTGTGTCAACGGCACATACCAATGCAATAAAGGATATCCTCCAGCTTGCTCGTCTTCTATGTTTCCAGCCCATAACTTTCTGAATGTTCAACCGGAAACCAGGACATCTCCCTTCATACATTTACAATCTCCAGATTCACCTGGTAAGCTATGTGAAGAGCAGTGGTTTCCGGGCTCCCAAGCAAGTACAACAAAGAATTAGTTCAAAAGGACACTCGTTGTCTTACACCAAATTAAAAAAAGTTATATTTGAGCTTGAACTGATTATCTGTCCAAAACAACAAAACGATTGTACTTCTAATTTTTTTTTCCCAATAAAGTTAGTTTTTTTCTAGTTATGATATAAATCAAATAGATTTTACTTAGATGGATTTTCAATATTAAATAATAAAGATTATTTTACTACATATACAAAGATCGATTGGAAATCTATTAGATGAAATAGATAAGAGAAGCTTTAATTCTTTGTTATATTCTGGTGTGCTCTCTAGTGTGGTCACCAAGTAGCCAACAAAAACTCCTAAATTAGCATCAACATCTTCTTTTGTCTATCAAACTTGGTTCTGATCTTAATCTACTAAGAAACCATCACCAACCAAATGAGGCATCACATAAGAACATTCATGTAGCAATCTTAACTCATCATAAGTGTAGATAAACAGCAAGAAAATACTAACCTCCATGTGGCCAACTGCTCGAGATCTCCAGACGGAGAAAGGACATACACCTTTAGAATTGAGTTCTTGAGAGAAGCTTTTGATGTCATGAGGTTTCTTCTTCTGTCCACTTGTGACACGGAAATGTGGAGAATGTGTTTCATTTGCAGACCTACATGAGAAGTCTGCATTCATAAGAAAGAAAAACAATTCATCAAACATCAAACATCAAATGAGCTTATAAATTAGATCGAAATGTGGATTTGAAAAACCATACAAAGAAAATAATTCACCTCTATCCCTGGACTGGTATTAACAGGTACTCGTAGAGATTTTGATTGGCTACATTGAATTTTTTTCCCTAAGCAACAAAAAAAGTCATGGTCATTAGAATCATCCCGAATCTGCAGCGGGAGAGATGATTTTGTCTGGGAATGACCTAGTGAAATGGTTATGTCTGAGATCAAGATACTCACATTCTCCCATTTTCACCATCTTGTCAGATTTCCTTCAAACTGGTTGTTTGAGAGATCAAGTAAGACACAGCTCACAGTGAAGAGAGGAAGCTCTCCGGTCAGTGAATTTGAAGATAGATCAAGTGTGTAAAGAGTTGTTGACATGATAGCACTTATTGGCCCTGCAATATGAAACCAAAACCGCTAAAAATTAAATTTAAGTTTTCTTGGTGCCACCATCACGCTATAGAAGATAAAGCTGAGAGATTGTTGCCACTCAAATCCAGCGTTGTTAAAAGCAAGGAGTCACCTTTTAACATGTTATTGGGAAGTTAACCTGAAAATCTATTGTTGCTAAGCTTGAGTACTTGAAGGTCATAGACATAATTGAGACTTCGTAATTCTCCTGATAACTGGTTGGTACTTGAATTTTTGGCTGATTCGTCCCTTTCATTTTCTGACTCTATCACGAAATGAATATGAAGTATGAAAATGATCTCATTAAACTGTAAATGTTCTGTACAATACAACTTATATAGTGAATGTAAAATAAGCTTAACTATACAAGAGTGACGGTTATAGAGGTTAGTATGTACAATCCCAATATTCCGTCTAAGTACAGAATGTACTCATCTAATACCCCCTCCTCAAGCCTTAATCTGGATTTCGAGGAAGATAAAGGCTTGAAAGTGACATTCTTGACAAGATGGAATGAAATGGAGCTGAGGATAACGGCTTGGTCAAGATATCAGCATGTTGATTCTCGGAGGTGACATGAAGTGTCTTGAGGAAGCCACACTTCAATTGATCACGAACTTTATGACAATCTATTTCCACATGCTTTGTTCTTTCATGAAAAACGGGATTCGAAGCAATGTGCAAAGCAGATTTACTGTCACAGAAAAGCTTGGCAGTCGAAGATGGTTGAATGCCAAAGTCAAGAAGAAGTTGATGCAACCAAAGAAGCTCACAAGTAGCATCAGCCATGGATCGGTACTCAGCCTCTGCACTGCTGCGACTTACCACCTTCTGCTTTTTAGATTTCCATGTGATCAAAGAAGTTCCCAAATAGACACAATAACCAGAGATAGAACGTCTTGAATCCGGACAAGTACCCCAATCAGCATCTGAGAATTCATTAAAACATAAGTCTGTAGTTGCAGAGTAAAATAAGCCTTGGCCAGGATTAGACTTCAAGTATCGCATAACACGATAAGCTGCTTTGTAATGAACATCAGTCGGCTTGGCCAAGAACTGACTTAAATTGTGCACAGCAAAGGTAATGTCCGGCCTGGTCAATGTTAAGTAAAGTAGTTTCCCAACCAACTCTCGGTAGATAGTAGGATTGGTAAGAGATTGACCAGATTCTGAGCTGAGATGGACAGTCGGATCCATTGGAACAGCACTAGGCTTACAAGCAAGGAGACCATTGTCCTGTAAAAGATCCAGGGTATATTTGCGTTGGCACACCGAGATTCCTTTGGAAGAACGAGCTATCTCAAGGCCAAGAAAATAACGTAGTGGTCCAAGATCCTTGATCCGAAACTCCTGTTGTAGAGCAGTCTTGATAGCAGTAACAGCATTGTTATTATTGCTAGCTATAGCAATGTCATCCACGTAAACAAGAAGAGCCACAAAGGAATCAGGTTTCATCTGAATAAAGAGAGTGTTGTCTGAGGCTGACTGAACAAACCCAGCATGAAGAAGAACAGATGAAAGGCGATGATACCACTGGCGTGAGGCCTGTTTAAGACCATACAAGGACTTGTGGAGACGCAGAACAGGAGTTGAAGGTAGTGCAGCACCTTCTGGTGGTGTGTAACCCAATGGCAGGACCATATATATCTCTTCATCCAAATGGCCATTGAGAAAGGCATTGGACACATCTAACTGTGTTAGAGACCAGCCTTGGCGTGCAGCGAGTCCCAACATGAGCTTGACAGAAGCAAGCTTTGCAACCGGCGAGAAAGTCTCAATATAGTCGATCCCTTCCTGTTGAGTGTAGCCCTTGGCTACTAAGCGGGCTTTATAGCGGTCTAAAGAACCATCGGCATTGTACTTGATTCGATAAACCCACTTACAACCGATAGCATGCTTACCAAAAGGTAAAGCTGTGACAGACCAAGTGCCACTTTGTTCAAGAGCCGTAAATTCCTCATTCATCGCACTAGTCCATTGAGATGATTTAATAGCTTCAGCAAAAGATCTTGGTTCCGTATCAGTGGTGATGGAAAGAATAAAGGATTGATAAGGTGGTGAAAGAAGATTATAGGATAAAACTGAACAAATGGGATAAAGGACTGAATGATTAGGTGGTGAAGGAGTATGATGTGTAAAAGAGCAGTGATACTCAGACAAATATTTTGGTGTTTTCGTCTGACGCTTTGGCCTATCATTATTCCCCAAAGTAAAACTAGAAGAACTAGGGACAGTTTCTCGTATAGCCTCAGGTCGAGAATGAGATGGATGAGATATGGATGCATCAGTATGAATAGGTAACGAATGAGAAGAAGATGCATGATCTATATGAGATTCATCATTATGTTCAGAAGATGCATGAGCTATAGGAGATGAATCATTAAGTTCAGGAGCAGCATGATTATGAATAGGAACAGGTGAAAAATCAGCATTGTTATCTGGGACAGGCAATGGAAGAATGGATAAAGGAAACAAATCAGGAGTAGGTACAGGAAACAAAGTGGTATCTTTAAAAGGAAACACAGTTTCATGAAAAACTACATTTCGAGAGACTGAAATAACGTTTGTTTCTAGATCCAAAACCTTGTAACCTTTGTAACCATGAGGATATCCTAAAAAAACAGATGGTTTAGCTCGTGGTGAGAATTTGGTTCTATACTTAGGATATGTTGAAACGTAACACAGACAACCAAAAACACGCAATGACTCATAGACAGGTGGTTTCTTAACTAGTGTTTCATATGGGGATTTATTTTCTAACAATGGAGAAGGCAGACGATTGATTAAATGAACAGCAGTCTGAACACAATCTCCCCAAAATGAAACAGGAACATTGGATTGAAAAAATAAAGCCCTTGCAACGTTCAAAAGATGCTGATGTTTACGTTCAACCACTGAGTTTTGATGTGGAGTATCAACACAAGAAAAATAATGCATGATTCCTTTTGATGCTAAAAGATCAGTGAATTTTAATTCATGAGCATTGTCTGATCTAATAGCCTTAACAGTTGCATTATACTGATTTTCAACAAGTTTTAAGAACGCAGGAAACACAGTTTGAACAGAACTTTTGGTTTTTAAAAGGTAAATCCAAGTAACACGAGTGCTATCATCAACAATAGTCAAAAAATAACGAAATCCTTCAATTGTTTCATGTGAAAAAGGACCCCAAATGTCAAGATGAATGAGATCAAAAGCCTTTTGAGCAACATTGTTATTGGAAATAAAAGAAAGACGACGTTGTTTAGCTAGCGGGCATACAGGACAATGATGATTATCATGACTGGACTTTATTGAAATACTGGAAGAGAGACTCTGTAACTTGGCTGAAGACGGGTGTCCTAGGCGTTGATGCCATAGAGCTCCATCACCAACCAAGGATCCACAGAAAGAGACAACGTTGGGTGATGCATTTAGGTCTGATTTTGTGAACACATAGAGATTGTGGATGAGACTACACCTCCCAATCATCAAGGCCCGAGAATTGTCCTGAATAATGCAAGAATCCGAGAAAAAATGAGCAGAGCACATGCTTGTGGACAACAAGGAACTAACACTGATCAAATTGAAATGAAATGATGGAATGTGTAGAACATTATGCAATGTGAGAGTGCTAGATAGATGAATGATGCCAATATGTTTAATGGGAACCATGACACCATTAGGCAGAGAAACTGTCAGTTGTTCAACTATTTTAAAATCAGAGAACAATGTGAGGTCAGAGCAAACATGACTAGTTGCACCGCTATCAACTATCCAAGCATCATGCGGAATAAAAGTTGATAGAGAAGAAAGGCAATGATTCTTGTAAGTAAGGCGGTTTTGTTCCAATTTAAGAGTGGTGGAGGGAAACGATACGGTACCTGCAGATGCAGTTAAAGCCATTACGCCATGCTCAGTGATGCTAGGTGAGGAACGTGAAGTAGAAGACTCCTGATGATTAAGATGAGCACTCAGATGAGAGATGAGATGCTGAACTTGATCCGAAGTGAAAGAGGTCAAGTCTAGACTGTTGTGAGAAGGAGAGGATGCAGACATTGAAGGCATATTGGGCGTCAACAAGTTGTCTGCAACAACATGAGCAATAGCATTTTCTTTATTAAACTGCGGTTGCTTTGAAGAAGCCTGATATTGCACAGGACGTGATGAAGCAGAGCCTTTAGGAACATAAGCAGCCTTTGATCCAGTAGAAAACTTTGGTCCTTCATAACCAGGTGGATAACCATGAAGTTTATAGCATTTGTTGACGACATGGCCTGTCATTCCACAATGAGTACAAATTGGTCTTGGTCGCGGTTTATAATTACTATTACTGTAAGCAGCAAACTGCTCCATCCCATACTCTGATGAAGGTGCAACAGTCTGGAAAGCAACATTTTCAATGTTGGTTACTGGTTTAAGAACACGCTGACGCTCATCTTGACACACCATGTTAAACACCTCTTCTATGGAAGGAAGCGGCTTCATCATCAAGACTTGACGTTTTGTGGCCTCATAAGATTCGTTGAGTCCCATCAAGAACTTCATTACACGGTTACGATCCATCATAACCTTCCAAGACTTAGCAGCTTCACATTCGCACTTTCCACAAGTACACAATGGAAGCTCCACAAAATTGAGATAAGTTTCCCATAAAGTGACCAGCTCCGTGTAGTAAGCGCTAACATCTCTTGATCCTTGATTAACCAAGCATAGTTTCTGTTCAAGTTCGAAGATCCTAGCTAGATCGTTCTGGTTAAACCTATTCATCAGGCTATTCCAAATGTCTTGAGCAGTAGACATGTAAATCAAACTACCACTGATAGTTTTAGAAACCGAATTTAACAGCCACGTCGCCACCATATCGTTGCATCGGGACCAAGAACCATAGCTAGGATGAGAGTCAAGAGGTTTAGCAATCGTACCGTTAACAAACCCTAGCTTGTTACGCACATTGAGAGCAAGACGAACAGAACGTCTCCAAGAATGAAAATCAGCTCCGCTAGTCAGTCGATCAGCTACCAACACCAAGCCAGCGTGATCATTGTGGTGTAGATAGAACGGATTCTCATAAAGGTCCGTCGAAGGTCGGTTGACTTCAGAAGATCCAGAACTCGTCATCGAGAATCAGAAATTGAAGAAAAAGAGAGAATCGATCCAATCGATGTCAATCTAGGAACGAAGAACAAGAATTTGAAGAAGAGAAAGAATCGATCCAATCGATTCGTAAAGAAATTGAAAGAAATCGACAAAGAAATTGCAAAGAAGATGTGATCGAGAAGCACTCATGAGGTGAATTGAAAAAGAATGAGATCGAAACAAAGAAAGCGGAAGAACACTCGTATGAGCTCTGATACCATATCACGAAATGAATATGAAGTATGAAAATGATCTCATTAAACTGTAAATGTTCTGTACAATACAACTTATATAGTGAATGTAAAATAAGCTTAACTATACAAGAGTGACGGTTATAGAGGTTAGTATGTACAATCCCAATATTCCGTCTAAGTACAGAATGTACTCATCTAATAGACTCCGAATGGCAGAAAGGAATTGCAAGGATCTTCTTCAAGGGTTTGGCGGTGGTGGAGGTTGGCGTAAAGACGGTGGTCGGTTGATCATTCTCGGGCGATTGTTCTGTCATAGACATTTGTTATATAAAAATCAGAAAAAATATGAATACCTTTTAAAATTGGAGGAGAATTCCAGTGAACCCCAGTTGCAGAAAGACCTTGGAGCTTCCAGATGAACCCATAAAATCCAAAATTATGATCATCCAACAAAACATCAAAGCTTTCTCAGCCTGATCATCCATAAATTATTGATTGTACCGACCTTCGATGGAGGAAGGATCTGGGTCTTTATGGACACTGGTTTTCTGGAATCCTTCTGGAAAATGGAGACGGTTATTCTAGATTATTTTCTGGAATCCTTGTGGAAAATGAGATTGCTCAATTTGTTGGAACCATGAAGCGCAGAGAATAGCTTGTTGAGGAGAGATGCATAATGAGATCTGGAGGAGGAGAGATGGAGGTTGAGAGAACGTGACTTTTTCTGGAGAAAAGAAAGGAACAATTAAAGTTTAATTAAATCTGTAAATGTTTAATTTTTTTTTTATGTTCGGCCAAATAAAAAAAAAAAGCGAAAAGGATGGTGAGGATGACACGTAGGATTTGGCTTACGTGTCGCATGGAGAAGCCTCCTTTTTTTCTCTCTCTGACTTGTGAATTATATAATAAAGATTGTCTTTTTTTTGTCGTCAAAAGATTAACAGAAGTGAGTTATACAATCCACTTGATAACGAGAGACAAGGATGAGAGGCGTGCTTGTTTGGCCAGTGAATCCGCTACCGAGATGGCTTTCCTAGAAACATGTAAGAAGTTGAAGGTAGGGTCTTGCAAAGAGCGAATGTCTGAGAAGTGTCCAAAAAGTGCATGGGGAATGGGTGGAACACCAGAAGCCGATGGAGATTGCGAAAGAGGGCCATAAAGTGAGGCAGCATCTCCACAAAAAGTTACCGAATGGTAACCCAAGCGCTTGAGATGAAGAACTGCTTCCTTAAGAGCCACTGCTTCGGCTTGAATACTGGACTCGATAGGAGGTATAGAGGAGGTCCCATTGAGTATGTATCGATTATCCACGGTATGAAAAGTCCACGCAATACCTGCCGGAGAGCGAGGATCTGTCCAGGACGCATCTACACAACAACAAAATTGAGCAGAGTGGTGAAGCACGTCGTGAAAGGTGGAGAGTAGAGTCTGCTTGACCAGAGGGGGTGGCGATGATGTGTGGGTAAATGCTGAAGAAGCATCATACCACATGTTGTAATCACTAATGGCAGCGTGGAGGAGGTCCACAATATGCCATCGAGAGCTACGATAAAGGAGGTCATTACGGGCTTTCCAGATACGCCAGCCAATAAAGGGAAAGAGAACCCTAGTTGAGCCATTGGAAGACCCGGAGGTAAGCATGTCTTGGAAGACATCAAGAACCGCTGGATTTGGATTGAACTTCAAAGAGGAAAGTTCCCAAATCTCACGAGCCACACGACATTGGAAAAGAAAATGCATGATAGTTTTAGGGTGTTCACCACAATGAGAACAGGTTAGCGGAACAGGGATGTGTCTACGGGAGAGGGTGGCCGCCACTGAATATCTGAATTCATAAATATACAATCCTATAAGTTAGTGTTTTAGGGTTTGTTTAGGGTTTAATGGTTGTTAAGGATTTTAGTTTTGGAAATAGTAATTCTTATTATAGACAATGTTTATATTTTGAGTTACTAGTTTATTATTAAGAGTAAGGATTATAGTATGATTATTGTTTAGGGAATAAAGTTTGAAAGGTAAGATTTTAAGTTAAGGTTTGAAAATTTTAGATTTGAAAATAATAATTCTTTTTATAACTAATGTTTATATTTTGATTTAATAGTTTATGATTAAGAGTAAGGTTTATAGTATGATTATAATTTAGAGTATAAAATTTGTTTAGGGTATAAATACTGTGGTATTGGATTTGAAAAAAAATATTTTATGTATATATAATTAATGGTTTGTATTTTGATTTTATAGTTTATGATTAAGAGTTTAAGGTTTAGAGTTTTTTTATTAACCTGGGGGTATCCCGAACCTATGGAAGGGCTCAGACTAATCCCCAAGGGGAGGTGCAGTCCATGGATAGACCCTCTCTCCGGGTATTCAAATGGGCCCCTAAAGCAAGGCCCATATCCATGTGGGTGTCCTTAAACAAATGTGACTTAGTTTCGCATGGAAGGAGGATCGAACCCGGAACGTGTTAGCGTCCAAGGCCCGTCCCCAACCACTTGACCACAAGAGCTTGGACAGTTTAAGGTTTAGAGTTTTAAGTTATAGGGTATATTTAGGGTTTAGGTTATATATATATATATATATATGTTATACAATTGTGGTATTGGATTTGAAAATAATAGTTTTATGTATATATATAGTTAAAGGTTTGTATTTTGATTTATAGTTTATGATTAAGAGTTTAAGGTTTAGAGTCTAGGGTTTTAGTGTATATTTAGGGTTTAGGGTTTTGAATAGGGATTCCATAAAAACCGACGAAAAAGTGACGGAATTCCATATCCGTCACTTTTCCGTCGACTTTATTAAAAACCCCAAAAAATGCGTCATAAGGGGCTCGAGCATTGGTTGTTTAGATATTAGGATGGGAGCTTAACCATTTGGCCATTGTGTTTTAATCGAAATATTATAGCAAGTTATTGTACAAAGCATTTAAACCATACGAAAAGTAAAAAAAAATCATTAACGTTTGAAAAAAAGTTTTAAAAACGTTTTTTAAAAAAGGTTTTTTTAAAAAAAATATCTTAAAACGTTTTAAAATAAGATTTTTTTGAAAAATATTTTTTAAAATGTTTTAAAAGTATTTTTTGTTAGATATTTGTAAACTTTTAAAAATAGAAGAGAAATTTTCATAAATAGCTTATAATATTTATATTTTTAAAGTTACGCAGAATCCGATGTAGAATAATTCGATGGAATAGAGTCTATGTGGCCGTCAAATTCTCTAACTGATTCTTCTGAGTCCGAATTTAGCGTTGTAAAACCAGTGAAGTCAACGACAACATTAACTTCTAGTGATTCTTCGACAAGAGATATGCCGCTACTTCCACTTGGGTGTAATAGATCATGATCAGAAACTCCGTAAATCTTTCCTTTGGTATTGATTCTAGTAACCGTTATCCAAGGGTCGGTCTTGTTTGTCACCCGAGGATATTGATATAACAAACATGTGTCAAATGAAGGAGTTAATTTACTAAAGATAAATAGAGGTTTTATGACGGAAAACCGACAGAAAAGTGACGGATAATTTTCCGTCGGTTTTCCGTCAGTAAAAACTGACGAAATCAGTTATCCGTCAGTAAAAACTGACGGAATCAGTTATCCGTCGGTTTTTATGACGGAAAACCGATGGAAAAGTGACAGATAATTTTCTGTCAGTTTTCTGTCAGTAAAAACCGACGGATAACTAATTCCGTCGGTTTTTACTGACGGAAAACCGACGGAAAATTATCTGTTACTTTTTCGTCGGTTTTCCGTCATAAAAACCGATGGATTTTCATCCGTCAGTTTTTCCGTCACTTTCCCCCTTGTTTTCTTGTAGTGATATGGGAATTTGAAGAAATAAATAATGGTTTTTTTTTTTGCTTTAATTGTTTGCACTTTGGAGAGGACTTCAAAGGGAAAATAAGGATTTCTTCTCTCAAGTAAGATCTTCTGGGATTAAATATGTTTTTTTCATAAACAATTTTGAATAATTTCTCAATTAGTATAACGACCAAATCTCAAGATGTTATGTTGTTTGAAACGAGTTTTACGAATATGATTTTTATTTTTATTTTTTGGTTGTTTATTGGCATCAATTTTTATCAGGCGGATATGTTCGGAGATCACCAAGGTTTGCTAGAAGGATACAATGAAGGTTTTGCTTTAGGCTTCTAGATATAATATATATGAGAAAATGTTGAAGTTTATATATATGTAGACCTAGACTATTATACATATTAATTTGCTAAGATGAAACATGAGCATGCATGTTATTATTTGTAGGCCTTTTATGTTAAAAGGTTTCCCTATTAGATTTAAGCATATAAGCTTTTCTTGTGTAATTTATTTTTAAGGTTGCTTATTTAAATGCTGTCTAGTAATTGAAAATCCTGTACCTTTTACATTTCAGTTGCTGTTTTGTTGTTTTCTTCAACTGATTTAGTTGCTTTTATATAGCTTCGTCTATTTAACTTTTTTAGTTAGAACCAACTGAAGACAATCCCAAAACAAAATAGATTTGTGCTCAAATCAGCTAACAAGATAGAAAACTAAAATTGAGAAATAGATAGCTCATTAAGGAGCTTTATTCTAGTGCAAGAACAAAGAAAGGAAGAAGTTTAAGTTGTCTTCAAGAGATAGAAAGATTGATTTCAAACAAAATAGTTACATTCAAGAAATGCTTTTTTTAGCAACACATTCAAGAAATGCTATTACACATACTTATAGGAAATCTAAACCCTAGACACATATGGGCTAATAGACTTGATAAGCTATTTGGGCTTGAACTGTCTAATACCACATTATATTTTCAACTTATTTTAGAATCTTTTGATTCAAAGCCACGATGATATTTTGCATTTTTATATTTTTTGTCTATTATAGACGCAAGGTTTTCTAAAATTATAATATTTCTTATAGCCCTAAACCATAATTAGTAAATCATTCTCGCATAATGGAAGACACAAAACCCTAGTATTATCACGTCTCCCCATCATTATGGAGTTAGAGTTTCATGTACATATCATCTCCATATTAATAGAACTAATAAGAGGATGTTTCTTTCTTTTTTTTTATAAAAAAGGATGTTTCTATTTTGCTTCTCATGTTTTGAAATGTATGAATCTATGCTCTCATTTTTGACTCAGTGAAACTGCAAATTTATTGTGGTGTATGAGGATTAAAAGCCCTATATTCTCTCGGTTTAGTGGAAATAATTTATCAATTAGGAAACAACGTAATTAATATAACCTTAATGTTTTTTTTTGGCAATATATAACCATAATGTTTATGTACCACTAGAGAGCAGTTCCTGCCAGTCCACAAGAGTTGAGACATGGTAGGTAGACTTAAAAAAAAAAAAATCACATACTCGTGAGGTCACAAGAACGAAATCACAAACACGAAATCTTCTAAATTTACGGGGAGCCTCATAGTTTAACTTTCAAGTTGCTGTACACACAAAACGTATCGTGTATGCATGATTCAGGTGTCATTTGGTTGGCCACACAATTCAAAAGGTAAAAACGTCTACGAGGGACCAGTCACTTTTGTGACATGTTTGAAGGTAGATACCGATCGAGGGTTTTGGCATTATATTCTCAATAACCGATTGATTCGTTCCGGTCTAAGGAAATTCATACCTCCAAAAAAGGGATAAATTATTGTTAGATATGATGTAGATATCTCATTTCAAATCATATTTTCTAGCTCTTCAATCATTTAACAAATTATTAAACATAAATAAATCAAATAGCTTCTAAACAACAATATATAAAACTAAAAAAACATATATAAACTACGAAAATCATTAATTTATTTTTTAAAGTAAAACCAGGTGTTATTTAATTAAAACTAGTATGATTTGCTCGCACCATGTGCGAGCATAACCATTAATAAATATTTTTTAAAAAATCATTCATTCAATATTAATTATAATTAAATATAATATATTTAATTTTTTATTAAAACATTTTATAGTTTATATATAAATTTAAAATAATAGCAACAAAATAAATTATTATCTAAAATTATATATATATATATATAAAGATCTAAATTTACTCTATAAACATATTTTATATTAATTATGATTAATTAAAACTATATATATATATGTATAAACATTAATATACATATTAGTTAGCGTTTATATTTATCCAAATTCAAAATTTATATAAATAATATGATTTTATCATATAAAATATTATTATTTACAATTATCATATTTATCAATAACTAAATCTATAATACAAAAGTATTTTCGTATTTATCATCATTTTTTATTAGATTGTATTTATCTCTAAAAAAATAAAAATAAAAATCAACATAAATAAAGTTAATATAGTAATTAGCCTAATTTCATTAATGTTAAATTAGTAATTAGCCATTTTGAGAGTGAATATAAAAGCAAAAGCACTTCTTAATTAATATAAAGATTCATATATATATTGTTTCCTTGAGATCATCCTATACGATAATATTTCGGTTTCGTTTAGATTAATTTCGATTTTCTTACAATAATTTCGTAGGACCACCCAAAGCAAATGAAATTGAAGTTGTGGAATGGGTTTTGTTCACATTTAAATGTCGCTTATATTAGTTTTAGAAGAAGTTGAACCGAATTAAAGTTAAAGTTGCCAAAAGTTTTGTCCGGTAATTAGTCCTTCAAATCCACTTTACCCGTTTAAATAAACTGACAAACAACCTTAATTAAAGTTTAGTAGATAATCTATAATATAAGAAGAAGAAAAACAAAAGTTAACTGAGAAGTCATAGTCAAGAAACAAGTTAGGTTCAACTACATAAAAAAATTGTGATCAAGTTGAAAAAGTGGCAGGTAGAGAATCTATCCTTTGGATCCTATCCTATATTTTTAGCCCTTCACTTGGATCTCACTTGGATAAGTCAATAAATGACACTATCCAATATAGCCACATGTGTATCAGCGTATGTATATGCATGTGTATCTTTATTTAGAAGCTTTCCTTAGTTTGTCACAAAAAATATCTTCATGTTTTGTTCCTTTCCGTTATAATTCTCTTCCATAGTTCTTGGACTTGTCCCCAAATCATTTAGAGATCTAAGAAGAACAAGAAGAAGAAGAAAATGTGTACTCATCATCATGATGATCAGTCACAACACAGCCTCCCTTGTCTCCATTGCAACCCACATACATACATTCGCATGGTACATACACACACACATGTATATAGTTTATGCGTCTTGTGTTTGGTGTAATTATTCTCACCATAAGTGGATGGTTTTGTTAGGTTCAACATATGATAGAGAGATGCATTTTACTCCGTATGACTCGTGACGAATGCGTCGAGGCGTTACACCACCACGCAAGCATTCTACCACTCGTTACTCTCACCGGTTATTAATCTTGATAATATCATGCATATATATAGCCTATGATCGTCCACAATCTATATACAATTGTTTTAAAGGGTTCGTAATGGAAATTTGAAGAAATATATATATATATATGTTTTCTTTTTTGCTTTAATTGTTTGCAGTTTGGAGAGGACTTCAAAGGGAAAATAAGGATTTCTTTGAAATGTATGGACACTTCTTCTCTCCTAGGCCATTATCAAGTAAGATCTTCTGGGATTAAATATGTTTTTTCCATAAATAATTTTCAATTTAATTTCTCAATTAGTATAACGACCAAATAGATCCCAAGATGTTATGTTGTTTGAAACGAGTTTTACGAGTAGAGTGTTTATATTTTGTTTTGTTTTGTTTATTGGCATCAATTTTTATCAGGTGGATATGTTCGGAGATCATCAAGGTTTGCGAGAAGGATAAACTGAAGAATTTGTTTTAGGCTGCTAGATATAATATATAGGAGAAAATGTTGAAGTTTATATATATGTAGACCTAGACTATTATACATATTAATTTGCTAAGATGAAACATGATCATGCATGTTATTATTTGTAGACCTTTTATGTTAAAAGGGTTCCTATTAGATTTAAGCAGATAAGATTTTCTTTTGTAATTTATTTTTAAGGTTGCTTATTTAATGATGTCTAGTAATTGAAAACCCTGTACCTCTAACATTTCGGTTGCTGTTTTGTTGTTGTCATCAACTGATTTAGTTGCTCTTATATAGCTTCCTCTATCTAACTTTTTTAGTTAGAACCAACTGAAGACAATCCCAAAACAAAATAGATTTGTGCTCAAATCAGCTAACAAGATAGAAAACTAAAATTGAGAAATAGATAGCTCATTAAGGAGCTTTATTCTAGTGCAAGAACAAAGAAAGTAAGAA
Source organism: Orychophragmus violaceus (assembly GCA_030180135.1). Lineage (NCBI taxonomy): Eukaryota > Viridiplantae > Streptophyta > Magnoliopsida > Brassicales > Brassicaceae > Orychophragmus > Orychophragmus violaceus. The sequence goes on from CM058230.1 coordinate 4,013,142, forward strand.
GTTTAAGTTGTCTTCAAGAGATAACAAGATTGATTTCATACAAATGTTTTGGGAAGAAGGCTGCAATAAGCGTTGGGCGAATGGCTTCTGACACGGAACTTGGTCTCTTATATCCGTGGTTCGATTTTTGTTGGGAGGCCTCATATTATGTCTTTGGTATGAGGAAATAAGCTCAATTCACCCTCGTTCAGGGGATTACCTTCTGGTTTATAAACCCTAGACACATATGGGCTAATGGACTTGATAAGTTACTTGGGCTTGGACTGTCTAATACCAAATTACCAACAACTGAAATTTAGCTTGAATAAATATGAATCCAAGATGTCACAAAAAAAGTCCACACTACATCACTTAATTAGTTTGATTTTAGGAAAACATAAGTACACTCATTTTCTGAGCTTCATCGAGGCTACAGTTTCTATGTTTTTTACCCCCGATGTTCACTCATTTTTACCATTACATACTCTGAATTTTCATCTTTGTGTGAAGTCTTAACAATACACAAAGTTACATTGTCTCCAGAGTTTTAACTTTTAAGGGAACTTCTTTTGCAGGTGGCCATACCAATTTCTTGATCTTTCCCCATCGTATCCTGTATCCACCCTTTGGTACGTTGGTAAACTCTTCACACTTAGTATGTATTGCGTGAAGTCTCGAATAAAAATCTAATTTAAGTGATAGAAAAAGAGACATTTATGATTTTTTTACTAATGTTTGTGCATGTACTTGGGAGTAGTCCTGTTAAGCGGGTCAAATCCGACCCGCCCTACGGTGGATTAAATTAATTTTCGATCCGCATCAACCCGCTCCGCCAAATCCGCATGTTGCTCGCTCATCGTTCCAAGTCACCGTCGCAAATGAATGAGATTGAAGTCTCTTACGTTATATATTTCAAACAATGATTTACAATTTCCGTGGGAAAAAAAAACAGTTTAAGAACGGTCACGATTTTCAGATGTATGTTTTTAGATTTTCTTATTACAAACCATAAACTTAATAAAAACTGATCGTGAGCAAACATTGTCTACTTTTATTACCAAAAACCGGAAAGGAACACACATCACAAGACGATATATACTACAATCTTAAACAACTCAAGATCTATTTTACAATCAACAGAACTTGAAAACACGAACTTGATGCCGATATATGACTTGCCGTTTTGCCATTACCATAAGACCCAAGTTTAGTTTTGCTTTTTTGGTCTCCTTGCTTCAGATGGCCAAGCTAAATAAACTGTTGGGGAAATGCTTCAAACTGAGGTAATGGCTTGTACTTCTGCATTTTTTCTGGCGGTGCCTCTCTGGCTGAGGAAATGTTTTCCATTCCCTTGAAGATGGTTTTATGAATTGTTTGTTTTGAGGTTTTTATTTTAAAGATTTGTGGGTAAAATCTCTATCTAAATGGGCTATATATAGAGACGTGTACATACTAGTAGAATGATTTTTATTTGTGGAAGTGGAGTGGAGATGATAATTATTGGACAAGGATATCGTATCTTATGTTTGGTCCAAGTCATAGTCCAACTCAAAGTTCCCCACTTTCTTCCTTTTTTCAGAAAAAAAGTATTCTGTTTAGCCGTTAAAAGTTTGGTGCTGCATCATGGCACTCGTGGAAATAAAGTTGCTAGATTCTTATGTTTGTTTGGAATGACATTTGTGCCTTTTTGGTAATTTCTAGAACAGAAGCATGTCATATAAGCAGTGTTCAAGAAAACGGTTCAAGAAAACGCTACAAGCTAATCGGGTGGTGATCCAATACTAGTGCTTAAAATATCTAATAAAAAACTTGGATTATAACTAGACGGTATAAATGTTTACAAAATTTAATAATATACTTAATATATACAATAAAATTATGAAATATTATGATTTGTAAATAATAAGTTTATGTTATATATTATCATAAGATTTTATAATATAATATATAAAATTTCACTTTATAAATAATACAAATAAAATTAATTTATTATTATAATATTATAAATTTCTAAACAAATTAAAAGATAATCATCACGTTTTATGTAAGCTTAATGCCTAGACGGAACTTAAACAACCGCCTAAAATGTTTTTTAAAACACTGCATATAAGTAACTTGTTAACGGAAATGTGGCACTTATGAAAGTTTAGTTTCATTACTTCAGTAAATGGGTCTTATATAAGGCAGATTATTGCAAAACGGTTGGTTCTGCATTTTTGGGTCATATGCAATCATTTATAAAGAAATTTTGTAAATGCTTTTAAATCTACAATTTTCTCTGATATCCGGGGTCAACTTTAAGTATGAAATCATTTATATTGAATTTTGTTAGTATTCCTTAACCATTTTCTAGTTTTGCAGTCGGACGTTTGACATAAACTTAACTACTGGCTAATAATCGGATTGTCCAGACGAGGTAGTCTAAATGGAAGGACGGATTTGTGGTGGCAACCACCATTTGGGTTCGATTCCTCCTCCATGCATAACTAACATGTCTCTTTTGGACACCTAACACGGGTACTGGGCCCAAAGTCCAGGGAAAAACCTTCCAGGTGAAACTGGCCTACGGCCTGACTGGACCTAGGAGATTAGGCTGGACTGTTTGGTCTGGGATCTACCCCTGGATTAACAAAAAAAAAATTCAGATTAATTCATTTGAAACTAAATATTTCCGTCCGGACGAGGTAGTCCAAGTGGAAGGCCCGGGCAACTACTATCCGGGTTCAATTCCCTCCATGCGGAAACTAACATGCCTCCTCTAACACCTAACGTGGACACTGGGCCAAAAGGCCCAGGGAAAAACCTCTCAGATGAAACTGGCTTGCAACCCGACTGGACACATGAGATTAGTCTGGACTATGGACTGTTTGGTCTGGGATCTACCCCTGAATTATCAAAAAAAAAAAAAACTAAATATTTCCATCATTATATGTACAGAGATGTGTATGGTACATATGTCTATTAAAATAATGGATATAGTTTGTCTAGTGGTATGCGTCGTACATTGTTGTTTATTTTAAACAATGGTGCCTTCCTTGTATGCTTCCATATTTTTGTTTTGTCTATGCATTAAGGTTATATATTCATTAGCCAAACAATTGGTATTTAGATTATGCATGATATAATATTCCAACAAATTATGCATAACAAATCCATTATGTAACTTTAGTGTGGGTAGGTCGCTGATAAGAAAATGTTAATTTAGCATTTTCTGAATTGATCTTAATTTGAGTAATGTTTAAAGAGTAATAATTTACGTTTTCTAGAAACGTATAAGTGTTATTATAAGAAAATTAGGTTTATGCTTACAAAAATAGATAGGTCAAATTTATTTCTGATTATATAATAATTTGTTTAGTCAAAAAGATATGTTAAAACTAAAAATCAAAATAAAAGGTTTTGTATAATATATGATTGACATATATCTAGTCATTCTCTATTTTCAACTGAAAACTTAAAATCTAAGAAAACATACAAATTCAATTATATTTTTTAAAATGCTTAGATGATACACGCGTATATAAGACCATCTACATCCATGAACCTTAAGGGGTTTCTTTAAAAAAAAAAATTAACGGAACTCGAATGAAAGGAGAGGCGTTCCTCGGTTTTTTTTTTTGGTGGAAAGTATTAAAAAAAAATCGAAAAAGGAATAAATAGTAATCTGCTACGTGGTAAAAAAATCGAAAAAGGAATAAATAGTAATCTGCTACGTTGTAATTTTGGATATTTGAGTTATTTTAAGTATCATATAGTTAATATTTTATATTTACATTTCGGGTGGGTATTTTGATATTCATTTTGGATTCAAATTCGGTTATTTAAATATAGGAATCTAGGGCTTTTTAGAATATTTTGTCGGTTCCATATTTGGTTCGATACTATTTTTTCGGGTCAGATTCGGTTCCGATGTTCAGATCCATAATAGTATATAGTGATAACATCGAGTATTCTGACCTGAACCATACGAGGTCGTTTTAGAGCTGAATGCCTAACACAAGAAGCTGCCGTTTCAATCATCCTGTAGACTTCACCTTCGACGTAATGCTTCTCCAGCCGTGGATCCACTACTTCGCTGATGTCACCTTTTTCAATGGCCTCGATTAGTCGCGGACGTGCCTGCAATGCCAAGGCCCTCTTAGATATTTTCAAAATCCAGTTTAAATTTAACTCATTAAAAAACAAATGATTGAAAAATACCCATTCAACGAGACTTTCTTCACCCAAAGGTTGAGAGGTGTCAACAGGTTTGCGACCAGTGATGAGTTCAAGTAGCACAACTCCAAATGAAAACACATCTGATCGATCTGTTAGTTTCCCGCTTGATGCATATTCTGGAGCTAAATACCTGCATGCATGCAACGTAACGTCTTTCCTTAACTTATCTTCTATATATACATGATTAAAATATATTTTTTGTTCTGAATAAACCAAAAAAGATATGTTAGTATTTAATTTTTATTAAGACAAATATGTAAACACACATTAAGATATAAATTGCCTTAGACCATCTCCAACCCCACTCCATTTCTTACTCCAAACTCTATTTTGCAGTAATTTTGTTTCAACCCTACTCCATTTTCAACTGCAAAATGGAGTAAAGAGTAATCTCATTTTTGTTTGTTCATGACTCTATTTTTCACTCCAAAATGGAGTAGGGTTTGAGCAAAACACAACTCCATTTTGTAATTACTCTATTTTGGAGTAAAAAATGGAATTTTACATTGGAGATGCCGTGGATGTGAATGCATACATGCCGGGCTTTGGACGTGTGCTAACAGTGCATATGCACAGGGTCTCTCTTTTTTTTTGTTAGTTTTTGTTTCTATTTTAGGGTCCTAAATTTTATTTTACTTGTAAGATAAAGTCCAATTTATAAATTTTATAAATATAAACCCCTAAATCTGTTAAATAAATTTAATTATGCACAGGGCCCATATATATTTTGAGCCGGGCCTGAATGCATACTATATTTGAAAAAAAATGATGAATGCTGATTTTTATTATTATGTTTTTTCAAAAAAACTATTTTTATTATTATGTTTTTCAAACGTCAAATGTAACATTGGTACTTTTAGATGGAATTCACTAAATAATAAAGTTTACAGTATGAAGATTTGTTTTTTTGAAGTTGGTTATTTGATGTTTAAAAAAGAAAAAAAGACGAATAACCGTACCCAAATGTTCCCATGACACGAGTCGATATGTGGGATTGTGCAGTGTCGTTCAGTCTGGCGAGTCCAAAGTCTGCAACCTGTACGGAACTAATCAAATGCTCGGTCAAAAAAATCATAACGATTATGATAAAAACAAAAATAATCATAATGATTTAACCGAATAATAATGTATAACTATTACAAAAAAGAACGAAAATTAAACGAAAAATAAATAAATGCATGTTGACTTGCCTGAGCTTCGAATTCATCATCCAACAAAATATTTGACGATTTGATGTCCCTATGGATAATCTTCGGGTGACCTATGAGATTGAAAAAAAAAACTAAATCAGCTCGCGTAAACATTTAAATCTAAACCTTCTTCTTCTTAATAATTATATAGTTTTCCACAGAAAATATATTCAAATTTCGCTAAGAAAATAAATTAAAAAATATATCATTCAAAAAAAAAAAAAAATATAATGGAGAGAGTACTCACAATCTTCATGCAGATAAGCAAGTCCTTTGGCTGCGCCAATTGCAATCTTGACTCTTCTAGTCCATTCCAGAACCGGTAAGTCTTTGCCTGGCAACAGCATAATGAATGGTTATGTATTTTGAAAAGATTTCAGAAAATATAAAAAACAACACAAAGAGAGGTGGTGGTAGAATTACTATGTAAATGGTAATCCAAAGTTTGATTGGGGACAAACTCATATATAAGGAATCTATGTTGCTCAGAGATGCAATAACCCACAAGAGACACCAAGTGCCTATGATGCACTCTACTTATGATCTCAACTTCAGCTTTGAACTCTCTATATCCTTCTGGACTGATCGACTTTAGCTGTTTGATCGCAATTGGTTTTCCCTCGCAAAGAATGCCCTTGTAGACGCAACCGAACCCACCTTCTCCTATGACAAATTTCTTGCAAAATCCTTCTGTTATCTGGCTTAGCTCCTCGTAGGTGAAAAGGGTCTTCGCAGTCCCTATTACGTCGGAGTCAGTATCCGGTGAAGAGTTCTGCGCCGAGCTGGGTTTTTGCTTGTAGTGAATGAATCCATCTTCACCAAGAACAAGGTAAAGAAAACATGAACCAATAATCAACAAGAATTAGAATCAAGGACACGAGAACAAGATTTAGAACATAGAATCAAGAGTCTAAGAACAAGAACTAAAATCAAGAATCAAAAAAGGTTTAGGATCAAGAACAAAGTCACAATGAAAAACACGAATCAGCATTCAAGAAACAAAATGAAAATAATAACGAGAAACTGTCTTGCCGAGCTGACTGTCTTGCAAAAAAAGCAAAAACTCGTGGTCTTTTATTTTTTTCATGTAAGTTTGTCAATTCGTCGGTTCCTAGCTGGCTAACCCTCGTGGATAGTCAATAATCGCAATCTTAATGCAATGGAGTGTTTGTTGCAAAAAAAAAAAAAACGAGAAACTAAAATCAATAACATGGAGTTTAGGATCAAGACAAGAGTAGGAGGCAGAACAAGATCCAAACCAAAAACCAATCTAAAGCATAAAGGAAGAATAAGAATCAAGAACAAGACATGATTTTGAAAACCAATTCAAGACCACAACTAAAGTAAATATATATTTATTATTTTTACCTGTATTGACAGAGACATTGGCCGGTGGTAAATACTTCTGGTTAGACCGAGGCGAAGCAGATTTGTTTTTCTTCCTCCTAAGGAAGAAAACAGCAGCAACGAACACAATAACCAGGACACCTGCTATCCCAATACCGATCATTGTCTTCTCAGAGTAATTTGTATCATTGTTTTGTTGTCTATTACCACCATTTCCGTTACTATTCGCATTATGTCTGTTAGAACCTCCGGAATGGTTATCAGAGCCGGAGAGGGAAGGAGGAGACGGGGAAGAAGACGACGAGGGCACACGATGTGATCCTCCTGCCGGAGGTGAGTCTAACGGTTGTGAAGGGTTTCCTGGGGAATTAGGGGTTAGCGGGATAACCGGAGGATTTTGAGAGGACAATGGAGGAGATCCTTGGCTATCGGAATCTTCTGTAGACGGCGGTGAGAAAGTATTAGAAGGCGGAGATGGAGGAGATATAGGGTTGTTGGGTTGTTGTAGGCCGCTTTCATTAGGTCTTGTCTCTGGTTGCTGAGTAACTAAGGTCGGAGGAGGAAGAAAAGGGAGAGGAAATTGAGTATTTGGAGAAGGAATCACCACCGGAGAATCTCCGGCTGGGGTGGATTGAGGCGGAGGTTGAGGCTGAGGAGGTGACGGAGGTGGAGTTGTCGAAGGTGGAGGCGAAGAAGGAGGAGTTGGAGGTGACGTTGTAGTAGGTGGTTGATTCGGCGGTGGTGGAGAAAAAGGTACCGGCGGAGGAGATGATTGTGTTCCGCCGCCGCCACCATCACCTCCACCGGATGGGGATGGAGGAGAAGGAGGTGATGTAGATGGAGGTTGTGTAGTCGTCTCGGATCCGCCGGTGGCTTTCTGTTCAGTTAATCCTTCGACGTTTGTTGGCTGTGAAGTTACAAATGGAGATATCCTCTTTCCGAGTAAATCTGCTTGTTTCTGGACTTTGTCCATTTGTATTCACCTTTGCTTGCCTCTCTATCTCTCTTTTTACATGTCCTAATTTGCTCTTAAGGGGTTCCTTGGGGAACAAGAAAGGATCTATATACTTTGAGAACCCAATCAACATAAGCTTAAATTCCGCAGAAATTAATATTTAAATATTTTAGTGGGTTCTTGCGATGATGTGCTTATGAGATCGATAAGATTTTCGGGAATTAACGATAGAGATGAAAGAAAAAAAGCATATAGGGTTTGTTTCTTGCGTCTCAAGGAGGATAGAAGAAGGATGGTTTTCTATCAAGTCGATTCAGATTTTGTTAGTTGATGAATTTTTCTTCTTTCTTGGATTTTTTCCGCCTGTCGTATTTTTTTTTGTGTGTGTAAAAATAGAAAGTCTCCAGAATCTCAACAATTGAATTCTAAAAATTAGTAAGAAAATAGGCTAAAAATTCACTTGATTGTTTTAGTTTTTGTTACAGTAGATAATTGTAGGAAAGAAGAGTACCAATATCTGGAAGATTCACCATTCAGCTTCATTGTCGGAATGCCGCGTTATATTTTTTTTTAACGCTGATACAGATTATATGAGAACTATTACAAGGACAATTTAACAGATAATACTACCTCCGTTCTACGAGAATCCATCAACGGTCACGATCAACGGCCAACCTGCTCCTGAAAACTTCCTTATAAGCTTGCCTCCATTAATCTTGTAAAACTGCGCCTTCGGGGATATATTATTCTTTCTTTAATTATTATTTTAAGCTCTTTCCCTGTAATATCTTTAAATAAAATTCACAAAATCGGTGAAGTATTTGTCTTTATAATGGACAGCTCATTGACTAAACAATTGTCGAAATTTTTGTTTTTTTATTATATCCAATTTTTTTTTTAATTATTGATTATATAAAATAAAAAAAATAGGAGATAATTTGGCTTTTTATGTTGTTAAAAATAAAGTTAAACAACACAAGTGTTTTTATTTTTATTTGAATAATGAAATAGTAGTCATTAATGGTTTTTGTAGTCCATGAGCCACCTCTAGTTTTTATTTGAGCTTTCTCTCTTCTCATAAACTCAATCATCTCATCATAGAGCTAAATCTGTTTTTCCAAGTATACTGTGGGTTTCTGTCTCATGATATACAAAGAATGTGTGATAATTGTTTAATATTGAAAATTAAAAGGAATATTAATTAATATATAAGGTATTTAGACAAATCAACTTATTACTAGTTGGTTTTAAGCTGGAAGTTCCTTACACCACTTAACCGGAAGACAAAGAACCTTGAATCTTTCAACTTATTTTAGAATCTTTTGATTCAAAGCCACGATGATATTTTGCATTTTTATATTTTTTTGTCAATTATAGACGCAAGGTTTTCTAAAATTATGATATTTCTTATAGCCCTAAACCAGAATTAGTAAATCATTCTCGCATAATGGAAGACACAAAACCCTAGTATTATCACGTCTCCCCATCATTATGGAGTTAGAGTTTCATGTACATATCATCTCCATATTAATAGAACTAATAAGAGGATGTTTCTATTTTGCTTCTCATGTTTTGAAATGTATGAATCTATGCTCTCATTTTTGACTCAGTGAAACTGCAAATTTATTGTGGTGTATGAGGATTAAAAGCCCTATATTCTCTCGGTTTAGTGGAAATAATTTATCAATTAGGCAATAACGTAATTAATATAACCTTAATGTTTTTTTTGGCAATATATAACCATAATGTTTATGTACCACTAGAGAGCAGTTCCTGCCAGTCCACAAGAGTTGAGACATGGTAGGTAGACTTAAGGCCCAATGAATTCACACACTCGTGAGGTCACAAGAACGAAATCACAAACACGAAATCTTCTAAATTTACGGGGAGCCTCATAGTTTAACTTTCAAGTTGCTGTACACACAAAACGTGTAGTGTATGCATGATTCAGGTGTCATTTGGTTGGCCACACAATTCAAAAGGTAAACGTCTACGAGGGACCAGTCACTTTTGTGACATGTTTGAAGGTAGATACCGATCGAGGGTTTTGGCATTATATTCCCAATAACCGATTGATTCGTTCCGGTCTAAGGAAATTCATACCTCCAAAAAAGGGATAAATTATTGTTAGATATGATGTAGATATCTCATTTCGAGCGGTTGAGGTAGTCCAAGTGGTAGAAGGGTCCGAGGTGGCAACCACCACCCGGGTTCGACTCCAGGCGGAAACAAAAATGCCTCATCTGCTCATAACGCGGGCACTGGGCCTAAGGCCCAGGGAAAACCCTCCCAGGTGAAGCTGGCCTGCGGCCTGACTGGGCCCAGGGAGATTAGTCTGGACCACGGTCTGGGATCCTCCCTGGATTATCAAAAAAAAAAAAAAAAAAAGATATCTCATTTCAAATCATATTTTCTAGCTCTTCAATCATTTAACAAATTATTAAACATAAATAAATCAAATAGCTTCTAAACAACAATATATAAAACTAAAAAAACATATATAAACTACGAAAATCATTAATTTATTTTTTTTAAGTAAAACCAAGTGTTATTTAATTAAAACTAGTATGATTTGCTCGCACCATGTGCGAGCATAACCATTAATAAATATTTTTTTAAAAATCATTCATTCAATATTAATTATAATTAAATATAATATATTTAATTTTTTATTAAAACATTTTACAGTTTATATATAAATTTAAAATAATAGCAATAAAATAAATTATTATCTAAAATTATATATATAAAGATCTAAATTTACTCTATAAACATATTTTATATTAATTATGATTAATTAAAATTATATATATATGTATAAACATTAATATACATATTAGTTAGCGTTTATATTTATCCAAATTCAAAATTTATATAAATAATATGATTTTATTATATAAAATATTATTATTTACAATAATCATATTTATCAATAACTAAATCTATAATACAAAAGTATTTTCGTATTTATCATCATTTTTTATTAGATTGTATTTATCTCTAAAAAAATAAAAAAAATCAACATAAATAAAGTTAATATAGTAATTAGCCTAATTTCATTAATGTTAAATTAGTAATTAGCCATTTTGAGAGTGAATATAAGAGCAAAAGCACTTCTCAATTAATATAAAGATTCATAATATATATATTGTTTCCTTGAGATCATCCTATACGATAATATTTCGGTTTCGTTTAGATTAATTTCGATTTTCTTACAATAATTTCGTAGGACCACCCAAAGCAAATGAAATTGAAGTTGTGGAATGGGTTTTGTTCACATTTAAATGTCGCTTATATTAGTTTTAGAAGAAGTTGAACCGAATTAAAGTTAAAGTTGCCAAAAGTTTTGTCCGGTAATTAGTCCTTCAAATCCACTTTACCCGTTTAAATAAACTGACAAACAACCTTAATTAAAGTTTAGTAGATAATCTATATCCCAGAATATAAGAAGAAGAAAAACAAAAGTTAACTGAGAAGTCATAGTCAAGAAACAAGTTAGGTTCAACTAAATAAAAAAATTGTGATCAAGTTGAAAAAGTGGCAGGTAGAGAATCTATCCTTTGGATCCTATCCTCTATTTTTAGCCCTTCACTTGGATTTCACTTGGATAAGTCAATAAATGACACTATCCAATATAGCCACATGTGTATCAGCGTATGTATATGCATGTGCATTTCCTTGTTTTTCACAAAAAAAATATCTTCATGTTTTGTTCCTTTCCCTTATAATTCTCTTCCAAGGTTCTTGGATTTGTCCCCAAAACCATTTGGACATCTAAGAAGACGAAGAAGAAGAATCTTTAAAACAGAAGAAGAAAATGTGTACTCATCATGATGATCAATCACAACACAACCTCCCTTGTCTCCATTGCCACCCACATACATACATTCGCATGGTACATACACACACGTATATACAGACATACAGTTTATGTGTCTTTTGTTTGGTGTAATTATTCTCACCATAAGTGGTTGGTTTTGTTAGGTTCAACATATGATCGAGAGATGCATTCTACTCTGTATGACTCGCGACGAATGCGTCAAGGCGTTACACCACCACGCAAGCATTCTACCACTCGTTACTCTCACCGGTAATTAATCTTGATAATATCACGCATATATATAGCCTATATGATCGTCCACAATCTATACATCAAAATTGTTTTAAAGGGTTCTTTAAAAGAGTTCTCAAATAATATATAGATAAGGCTGCAATTTCGCAACCACAAATGATAGCTATATGGAAATTTGAAGAAATAGATAAGGTTTTTTTTTCTTTAAATGTTTGTAGTTTGGAGAGGACTTCAAAGGGAAAATAAGGATTTCTTTGAAACGTATGGCCATTTCTTCTCTCCTAGGCCATTGTCAAGTAAGATCTTGACCTAAGATCTTAAGGGATCAAATATGTTTTTCCATAAATAATTTTCAATTTATTTTCCCAATCAGCATATCGACCACATCTCAAGACATTATATTGTTTGAAACGAGTTTTACAATTTTTTTTTTGTATTATTGGCATCAATTTTTATCAGGTGGATATGTTCGGAGATCACCAAGGTTTGCGAAAAGGATAAACTGAAGACTTTGCTTTAGGCTTCTAGATATAATATATATAGGTGAAAAGGTTGAAGTTTATATATATATATGTAGACCTAGACTATTATGCATATAAATTTGCTAAGATGAAACATGATCATGCATGTTATTATTTGTAGACCTTTTATGTTAAAAGGGTTCCCTATTAGATTTAAGCAGATAAGCTTTTCTTGTGTAATTTATTTTTAAGGTTGCTTTATTTAAATGATGTCTAGTAATTGAAAACCATGTACCTTTTACATTTCAGTTGGTGTTTTGTTGTTTTCTTCAACTGATTTAGTTGATGTTATATAGCTTCTCTGTCAAATTTTTTTTAGTTAGAACCAACTGAAGACAATCCCAAACCAAAATAGATTTGTGCTCAGAAGAAGTAACAATATAGAAAACTAAAATTGAGAAATAGAAAGTTCATTAAGGAGCTTTATTCTAATGCAAGAACAAAGAAAGGAAGAAGTTTAAGTTAGTCATGTTCGTTGTTTGCTGGCGGCGGTAGTGGATGACGGCAGATTTTTATTCGTATACCAGTCATTAGCTGTTGATTTCTGTGTGACGTTGAAAAAAACCCATGTCCAAAATTTGCGTGGGATTAAACGCTGACGGCAGATAAACGAACAAGAATCTGCCACTGTTACCAATTGCGGGTGCCAGCCGTTGCCAACTATAAACAAACGAACAGAAACTTGCCACCACCAACAAGCAAACAAACAGCCTTGTTGTCTTCAAGAGATAAAAAAAAAAAAAAGATTGATTTCGTTTGGGAAGGAGGCTGCAATAATTGGCAGCCATAATTACATTCAAGAAATGCTATTACACATACGTATAGGAAATCTAAACCCTAGACACATATGGGCTAATGGACTTGATAAGTTACTTGGGCTTGAACTGTCTAATACCAAATTACCAACAACTGAATTTTAGCTTGAATAAATATGAATCCAAGATGTCACAAAAAAGTCCACACTACATCACTTCATTAGTTTTGTTTTTTAGGAAAACATAAGTACACGCATTTTCTGAGCTTCATCGAGGCTAAAGTTTCTAAGTTTTTTACCCCAGATGTTCATTCATTTTTACCATTACATACTCTGAATTTTCATCTTTGTGTGAAGTCTTAACAATACACAAAGTTACATTGTCTCCAGAGTTTTAACTTTTAAGGGAACTTCTTTTGCAGGTGGCCATACCAATTTCTTGATCTTTCCTCATCGTATCCACCCTAATGGTACGTTGGTAAACTCTTCACACTTAGTATGTATTGCGTGAAGTCTCGAATAAAAATCTAATTTAAGTGATAGAAAAAGAGACATTTATGATTTTTTTACTAATGTTTGTGCATGTACTTGGGAGTAGTCCGCGGGTCAAATCCGCTACCCGCTCTGCGATGGATTAAATTAATTTTCGATCCGCATCAACCCGCTCCCCCAAATCCGCATGTTGCTCGCTCATCGTTCCAAGTCACCGTCGCAAATGAATGAGATTGAAGTCTCTTACGTTATATATTTCAGACAATGATTTACAATTTCCGTGGAAAAAAAAACAGTTTAAGAACGGTCACGATTTTCAGATGCAAGTTTTTAGATTTTCTTATTACAAACCATAAACTTAATAAAAACTGATCGTGAGCAAACATTGTCTACTTTTATTACCAAAAACCGGAGAGGAACACACATCACAAGACGATATATACTACAATCTTAAACAACTCAAGATCTATTTTACAATCAACAGAACTTGAAAACACGAGCTTGATGCCGATTTATGACTTGCCGTTAATTTTGCCGTTACCATAAGACCCAAGTTTTGTTTTGCTTTGTTTGGCCTCCTTGCTTCTAATGGCCAAAGCTAAACAAACTGTTGAGGAAATGTTTCAAACTGAGGTTCCTCTGTCGCCTCTTTGAATGACTTGTTCTGCATTTTTTCTGGCGGTGCCTCTCTGGCTGAGGAAATGTTTTCCATTCCCTTGAAGATCTTTTTTATGAATTATTTGTCTTGAGGTTTTTATTTTAAAGATTTGTGGGTAAAATCTCTATCTAAATGGGCTATATATAGAGACGTGTACATACTAGTAGAATGGTTTTTATTTGTGGAAGTGGAGTGGAGATGATAATTATTGGACAAGGATATCGTATCTTATGTTTGGTCCAAGTCATAGTCCAACTCAAAGTTCCCCACTTTCTTCCTTTTTCAGAAAAAAAAGTATTCTGTTTAGCCGTTAAAAGTTTGGTGCTGCATCATGGCACTCGTGGAAAATAAAGTTGCTAGATTCTTATGTTTGTTTGGAATGACATTTGTGCCTTTTTGGTAATTTCTAGAACAGAAGCATGTCATATAGAAGCACTGTTCAAGAAAACGGTTCAAGAAAACGCTACACGCTAATCGGGTGGTGATTCAATACTAGTACTTAAAATATCTAATAAAAAACTTGGATTATAACTAGACGGTATAAATGTTTACAAAATTTAATAATATAGTTAATATATACAATAAAATTATGAAATATTATGATTTGTAAATAATAAGTTTATGTTATATATTATCATAAGATTTTATAATATAATATATAAATTTTCACTTTATAAATAATACAAATAAAATTAATTTATTATTATAATATTATAAATTTCTAAACAAATTAAAAGATAATCATCACATTTTATGTAAGCTTAATGCCTAGATGGAACTTAAACAACCGCCTAAAATATTTTTTAAAACACTGCATATAAGTAACTTGTTAACGGAAATGTGGCACTTATGAAAGTTTAGTTTTATTAGAGCATGATTATTGATGGTTCTTAAGGGGTTCTTAAGGGTGGGGTTCTTAACTATTCACGTGGGACCCACGTGAATAGTTAAGAACCCGACCCTTAAAAATCCTTATTTAAGAACCGGTTCTTACACTGTTCATGACACGTGGCAGCCTGTCATTCGTCTATTTTTCGATTTTTTTTTTTTGTTTACACTTTTCCCAAAAAAAAAAAAAAAAAAAAAAATTTTAAGAACTCCATGAGGGGTTCACCACTAATCATGCTTTTACTTCAGTAAATGGGTCTTATATAAGGCAGATTATTGCAAAACGGTTGGTTCTGCATTTTTGGGTCATATGCAATCATTTATAAAGAAATTTTGTAAATGCTTTTAAATCTACAATTTTCTCTGATATCCGGGGTCAACTTTAAGTATGAAATCATTTATATTGAATTTTGTTAGTATTCCTTAACCATTTTCTAGTTTTGCAGTCGGACGTTTGACATAAACTTAACTACTGGCTAATAATCGGATTGTCCAGACGAGGTAGTCTAAATGGAAGGACGGATCTGTGGTGGCAATCACCATTTGGGTTCGATTCCTCCTCCATGCATAACTAACATGTTTCTTCTGGACACCTAACGCGGGTACTGGGCCCAAGGTCCAGGGAAAAACCTTCCAGGTGAAGCTGGCCTACGGCCTGACTGGACCTAAGAGATTATGTTGGACTGTTTGGTCTGGGATCTACCCCTGGATTAACAAAAAAAAAATTCAGATTAATTCATTTGAAACTAAATATTTCCGTCCGGACGAGGTAGTCCAAGTGGAAGGCCCGGGCAACTACTATCCGGGTTCGATTCCCTCCATGCGGAAACTAACATGCCTCCTCTGACACCTAACGCGGACACTGGGCCAAAAGGCCCAGGGAAAAACCTCTCAGATGAAACTGGCTTGCAACCCGACTGGACACATGAGATTAGTCTGGACTCTGGACTGTTTGGTCTGGGATCTACCCCTGAATTATCAAAAAAAAAAACTAAATATTTCCATCATTATATGTACAGAGATGTGTATGGTACATATGTCTATTAAAATAATGGATATAGTTTGTCTAGTGGTATGCGTCGTACATCAATACTATTAAAAAATTGGAGTTTGGCCTTGGTACATAAATGTTGTTACCGAAATTTGCCCTTGATATTATTAGGATTTGTAACCTTCATTAAGGGTAATTAGGGAATATAACATTATCTCTACAATCCATGTTTCCAAACAAGACAATTATTAAACATGTAGCCAAACAACCAAAATCTAATGGGTCTCACTTTCCTAATTAATTAAAATCAAAATAAATTAATTGATAAATATAATGAATAATTTATACATCAACTATTATATATAAATTAAGATTCTCTAATTTCTGATTTAATTCAAAATATATTTATAATATATTTTAATATCTTTTTATTTTGTTTCAAATATATATATATATATACACATATTACGATTGATGTTTTTACGATTGTACTTTTTAGCAGGTTTTTCCATCAAACTGAAAAATATTTGAATGAAGTTTTATACTTAGCAGGTTTTTACGATTGTACTTTTTGCGATTAAACCCGCACTTAATCAAAATCTATTCGATTCATCTAATCAATACTATTAAAAAATTAGAATCGTTAAAAACTAACCTTTAGGGTATGTGTTATTTACAATTTGTGTCATTTAAGATTTAAAGATGTTTTTAATATTAATTAAGAGAAATTAAAGAATATAACATTTTCTCTATTATCCATATTTCCAAACAAGACAATTACTAAATATGTATCCAAACAAGTTAAATATAATGGGTTTCATTTTTCTAATTCTCAATAATAAATAAATATATATATATATATATATATATATATATATATATATATGTATAAACATTAAACTATTAAATCAATTGATAAATATAACTAAATAATTTAAACATCAACTATTTATATATATAAGATGATATTCTTTAATTATGATTATATTCAAAATTCATTTATAATATATTTTAATATCTTCTTTATTTTTTTGTTTCAAATATAAATATTTATTTTTATATTATATAAATATATTTAATTAATTTATTTCGTAAGAATTTTTCTTTTACGATTACATTTTTAGCGGGTTGTTCCATCAAATTGTAAAATATTTAAACTATTAAAACAACGGGTTAAAAAATAAATTAGCCAATTTCGAATTCTAAAAATAAACTTTGCACGAATTTAAAACAAATATATATAAATTAATTCCAATTGATATATATATTTAATTTAATAAAACATAAATTATTAATTAATACCTCCTCCCAAATAACACACTTTTCTTTTTAAAATCTAAATTATTAATTTATTTTATAATGCGGATTAAACAATTATAAAAAAAAATTAGATTGCATAATTAAAAAAAAATAATTAGTAATAACAAAATAAATAAAATTTATATTTGTAAAAAAAGTAAACCCGCGCTTTCTAAGCGCGGGTCAAAATCTAGTTGTTGTTTATTTTAAACAATGGTGCCTTCCTTGTATGCTTCCATATTTTTGTTTTGTCTATGCATTAAGGTTATATATTCATTAGCCAAACAATTGGTATTTAGATTATGCATGATATAATATTCCAACAAATTATGCATAACAAATCCATTATGTAACTTTAGTGTGGGTAGGTCGCTGATAAGAAAATGTTAATTTAGCATTTTCTGAATTGATCTTAATTTGAGTAATGTTTAAAGAGTAATAATTTACGTTTTCTAGAAACGTATAAGTGTTATTATAAGAAAATTAGGTTTATGCTTACAAAAATAGATAGGTCAAATTTATTTCTGATTATATAATAATTTGTTTAGTCAAAAAGATATGTTAAAACTAAAAATCAAAATAAAAGGTTTTGTATAATATATGATTGACATATATCTAGTCATTCTCTATTTTCAACTGAAAACTTAAAATCTAAGAAAACATACAAATTCAATTATATTTTTTAAAATGCTTAGATGATACACGCGTATATAAGACCATCTACATCCATGAACCCTAAGGGGTTTCTTTAAAAAAAAAAATTAACGGAACTCAAATGAAAGGAGAGGCGTTCCTCGGTTTTTTTTTGGTGGAAAGTATTAAAAAAAAATCGAAAAAGGAATAAATAGTAATCTGCTACGTGGTAGAAACAGTATAAAGACCAATCCTTATAGAATGATTTTTAGAATCTCGATTGTTAACTGTTCACGACAGATTTATCTAAAAATACTTTTAAACAATGATACTACGGGCTTGGGTTTGGTCCACTTTCTTTATATTATTATATATTTTGCATATATGTACCATATAGTGTTACTTTTATCAGTTGGGCTTTTAATGAACTCTCGACAAAAAAAAAACAATGACACATTTGTAAAGTGACTCATTCCAAATAGAAAGAATTTTTTGGCATATATGCTTTTCATAAAACGTATTTGGTCAACGTTGGAAAATGGAAACAAGAGAAAGACATTTTGTAAGAATATAAACAAGAGAATTTGAAGTGGTTGTAGTTTAGTAGTTTCTACTTGGTGGAATAATTATTTTGTTGGTTTAGATTAGCAACTGGTTTTTTTTTTTTAGTATGAAATTCTTCAAATATTTTTATTTGGTCATTCTAGGCATTTTTAATGATAAGAAACTCTGGATTTTTATAAATTTTATGGGATTAGTCTTTAAATTTAAAAAGCTTTTAGAGTTTTCACGGTTATAAAATAAAATAAAATAAATACTCTAATATTTGAATTATCCACTAGAAACAAAACCAATTTAAAATGTATTGAAAGTTCTTAATTAGATTTAAGGATAAACCGAGTCTCGGTCGTGTAGTCATTTATTGACGAAGAAAAACGTAAAAACCTAATTCTAGCCTTTTTAATCCAACATTTTTTATCCTCTCTCTAGAAAACCTCAAATCTCCTTCTAGACTCCATCAGAGTAAATCACCTTTTCGATTGCCGGTGGTGGCTCATGTTGTGCTGGCGGTACAAGTTATTTTGTTTTGATGTGGATATAACTGCCAATAATCTTCAGCGGATTTCTTCACTGTTTTTCTTCTTATTATAAGTTGGAACCTTGTCGATTTTTTGCTTCCGGTTTAGCTCTGAACTTTCCTTTGTCTGTATAATTGGCTCTTGAGTTTTCCTCTCAATCTTCTCTTGATTTTGCTGAAGAAAGCTCTTTGTTTACGATATACCCCTAGTGGTACTCGTCAAGGAAAGAAGAGTTTTCATGCTTATCGCGATTATTGATACTGTGGATATAAGTTCGTCGGCGCCGGTGCCTTTGTTGCATGTGTTTTGGCATGAACCGATGAGGCCTGCAGCCGGAACACATCTTATGGGCCAATCGTAGAGGCTTATTATTGTGATGTGAATTGAATGGGTAAATATTATTGATGAATTAGCTACAAATATATACACAGAGATTGAGTATCTCTTCTAACGTTAACAATATACATCACTAATGAACATTCCATTTGTATAATGTGTTTCCTTATCTATCACACCCCCTCAAGACGGATGGCGTGAGGAAAGTCCGATCTTGATAGCTAGTGTTTGAAACCTTGTACGAGGTAAGGGCTTCGTGAGAGCATCAGCAAGTTGGTCGGCGGAGGTGACGTGAGTAACTCTGAGTTGACCACTTTGTACGAACTGTCGGACGAAGTGATAGTCCAAGGCAATGTGTTTCATCCTTGAGTGGAAGACTGGGTTCGCGGCAAGGTAAGTGGCTCCGATGTTGTCACAATATATTGTGGGTTGTGATGGAATGGTGATGCCAAGTTCGCCCAAGAGAGAAGAAATCCAGCATAGTTCTGACGTTGTGGCTGCTAAAGCACGATATTCAGCTTCGGTGGAAGAGCGGGCAACACCCGTCTGTTTCTTTGAAGACCATACTACTGGGTGACTGCCAAGGTAGACGATATATGCACTTGTGGACGTGTAGTCATCTCTGTTTCCTGCCCAGTCCGCATCGGTGAAGCCGTGAAGAGTATAGCTGTTGCGTGAGCGTAGGTGTATCCCGTGTGACATAGTGCCAGACAGATAGCGGAGTATGCGTTTAGCTGCAGTCCAATGTTCAATTGTTGGTCGATGCATGAATTGCGAGAGCTTGTTAACGGCAAATGATATGTCTGGACGTGTTAGCGAGAGGTATTGGAGACTGCCAACTATCATCCGGTACTCAGTTGCATCATCCAATGGTTTCCCAGAGAGAAGCGTGAGGGATGAGTTTGACTCCATATGCGTGGAGACTGATCTCGCGTTCGTCATTCCTGCTTTGTGAAGTAAATCTGCAATGTAACGATCTTGTGTTAGATGAACACCATGTTTCGTACGAGTTACTTCAATTCCCAAGAAATATGATAAGTCTCCCAAATCTTTAAGCGAAAATCTAAGAGATAGGGAATCGATAAACCGGGAAATGTGAGAGGGGCTGTTGCCCGTGATGATGATGTCGTCAACGTATACAAGCATGTACAGCAGGACGTTATTGGCTTTGTAGATGAACAGGGATGCGTCTGCAACAGAATTGATGAATCCGGATTGGAGAAGAAAAGTACGCAGCTCATTGTACCAAGCACGTGGAGCTTGTTTGAGCCCGTAGATCGCCTTCTGAAGTTTGCAAATAGCCTGCGGATTATCCTTGTCTTGAAATCCGGGTGGCTGCATCATATAGACCTCATCTTCGAGTCGTCCTTGTAAGAACGCATTGTTTACATCCAATTGTCGCATAGGCCAGTCGCGAGTTACAGCGGTACTGAGTACAATGCGGATTGTAGCCGGCTTGACGACGGGGCTGAACGTCTCGTGATAGTCTATGCCCGGTCTTTGATTGTACCCTTTGGCTACAAGGCGCGCTTTGTATCGATCGATAGTTCCGCCAGGCTTGCGTTTGATGGTAAAGACCCACCTGCATCCAACAATATTAGACACATTAGTAGATTGAACTAGTTTCCAAGTATGATTTCGAATGTGTGAATTGATCTCGTCACTCATTGCTTGGCGCCAATGAGGAAGTTTTATAGCTTCTGTGACAGTCCGTGGAGTTGTTTCGCTCGCTGGTGCAACCGTGGCCTGAAGGTTCAGCTTCTGTGTTGGTTTTCGTACACGGTTGCTTGTTCGTGTCGGAACCGGAGGCAGTGGCGGTGGGGCTGGAACTTGCGGATGGGGAGCTGAAACTTGAGCCGGAATTTGCGGGTGGGAAGCTGAAACTTGAGCCGGAACTTGCGGTTGGGATGCTGAAACTTGAGCCGGAACTTGTGGTTGGGAAGCTGAAACTTGAGCAGGAACTTGCGATGGAGAAGATGGAGACGCCTCTGATGTTGGAGCTGGCAACGTGCTTTGTGGAGCAGGCATCGGAGACACATGTTCCAGCATAGGTGAGGATGATGTCGAGATCGTCGGTGTAGTTGGATTGTGCTGCGGTTCCTGAGCTTGCACAACTGGAGAGACACACTGTGGAAGAACTGTTACAACAGGGAAAACAGGTCTTGATTCTGTTGAATCATCGTTAGTAGCATCAATTATAATAGGAGATTTAACTGAGAATGGAAAAACAGTTTCATGAAAAATCACATGTCTAGAGACATAGATACGAGACGTTTCTCGTTCTAGACATATATAAGCACTTTGCGAAATTGAGTATCCAAGAAAGACACACGGTTTTGATCGAACATCTAGCTTATGTGATGCGTATGGACGCAGCCACGGGAAGCATAGACATCCAAAAACACGCAGCTTTTGATAGTTTGCTGGTCGACCAAATAAGCGTTGAAAAGGATTTTGAAACTCGATGGTTTGTGTTGGCATTCGGTTAATAAGATACACTGCAGTACCAAAAGCATAAGTCCAGTATGATCTCGGAATAGACGCATGAGACATAAGTGCCAAACCTGTCTCGACAATGTGTCGATGACGTCTCTCGGCAATGCCATTATGCTCAGGCGTATGAGGTGGACTTGTCATATGTGAAATACCATGACTAGAGAGGAAGGTCCTAAGACCAATGTATTCACCCCCATTGTCGGTATATAACGTTTTTAATTTGAGTGAAAATTGATTTTCCACCAAATTCTTAAACGTGGTAAATACATTAAAAACCTGAGATTTTTGTTTTAAATGATACAACCAAGTGTATCGAGTATAGTGATCAACAAAAATAACATAATATTTGAAACCATCGACAGAAATAACCGGAGACGTCCATACATCAGAGAATACTAAATCAAGCGGTTTTGACGATTGTAAAGTAGATTGAGAAAACGGTAACTTATGCATTTTATTAATAGAGCAAGCAGTACATGGCTGAGCCATTAAAACATTTGAAGAAACTGGTAATTGAAATTGAGAAACTAATTTTTGAAGGATAGATAAAGCAGGATGTCCTAGACGTGAATGCCAATCGGACAAAGACGTTTTGATAGTAGATGCAAAAGCAAGAGATGGACGAGAAGCAGAGGATAGTTTGGGCCATTCATAGGTGCCATTTTCAGGCTTGCCTTCCAGACGAAGAGCACCCGTATGAAGATCCCGGACCTGAAAATATGTGGGTGTAAATGTAACCGCAACACCATTAGTCTTACACAATTGAAACACAGATATGAGATTTTTGTCAAGCGATGGAACACATAAAACAGCATTTAAGAAGAAAGGACGAGTATAAGAAGGTATAGAACAAGAACCAGAGTGAGTAATCGGTATGGTCGAGCCGTCACCGAGCAACACATTATCACCACCATCGTATGGGTTGTGTGCTGAGAGGTTTCCGAGGTCAGCAGTCATGTGGTGAGACGCCCCTGAGTCAAGCAACCATGTAGAGGAGTCCGATAGCATGGCAGCATGGGCTCGGGGTTGCCATGGTCTAGCTGAAGGAGTCTGTTGCCACGGCTGAGTAGTTGGAGACTGTTGCGGATATGCTTGCTGCCACGGCTGAGCCATCGGTGAGCCACGAACCATCTGGAACTCAGGACAATATTTGGCGCTATGTCCCTGTACACCGCACGCCTGGCACCGGCCTAGATATGGTCTGGAAAACCGGTTTGGTTTGGTGTTGCTGTTGTTACTGTTGTAGAAGCGTGGCTGAGAGGATTGACTGTTGTTGTTATTACGGTTTTGATGATAATTGTTGTTGCGATTTGATTGACGAGATCGAGCATCAGCAACATTAGCAACAATCGGTCCATCAACAGGCGGTTCAGCACTCATAATCATAGCTTCTCGGTTCAACAAGCGTTCATACAAATCAGTGTATGAAATTGGTTTGTCACGACCATTGATGGCATCGATCTCTGGCTTGTATTCGTCACCAAGACCTGCGAGTATCTGCTCAGTAAAATCGTCAGGATCCATTGGCTTGCCAAGTAACGCAAGGTCATCCGCTTTAGCCTTCATACCACGCAAATAATCAGTTATCGACTTCGACCCTTTGACAGAATTTTTCAGTTGAATCTTCAGTTGGCGTATGTGACCACGGGTAGGATTCCCGAATGCCGCAGCCAAAGTATCCCAGATCTCTTTGGTGGTAGTCGCCGTGGTGATCAGAGACTGAGTTGATTGAGATATTGCGCCGATGACCGAACTATATAAGAGACGATCTTGGCGTCTCCATGGGGTAAAGGTCGGGTTTGGAACCGAGGCTCCATCAACAATGATTGTTTCTGCCGGAGTGGAGCTAGAGTCATCAATAAAATGATGAAGCTCATGACCCTCAAGGATTGCACGCACCTGACGACACCACATAAGGTAATTTTGATTGGTAAGCTTCGTAACACACGACATGTTGACCGAGAGTAGTGTACTCTGTGGGTCCTGTGCGTTGAAGATGGACGTGCGTTCTGCAGTAGATTCGGACGTCATGGTCTGAGACAAGAGAGGAGAAACAAAGACTTTGACAAACGAGAATAAAAACAGAGAAGAAAAAGGAAAACAGAGAAACAGAGAAGAAGAACAGTAGAAGAAGAAGACGGCTAGAAAGGAATTGCAAGGAGAAAATTAGGTTTAGCCCTAAAGTGGCTCTGATACCATATTGTGATGTGAATTGAATGGGTAAATATTATTGATGAATTAGCTACAAATATATACACAGAGATTGAGTATCTCTTCTAACGTTAACAATATACAGCACTAATGAACATTCCATTTGTATAATGTGTTTCCTTATCTATCACTTATTACTCGAGCGTCACCCCGGAGCCACAATGGTTCTCGGTGCATGAATCATCCGATTTTTTCTAGCCATATTCTGGGCGATTTCATCCTCCACAGTAGATCGGCATAGTTAATTGCAGATAATTTCATGGTTATTTACCGGTGACGGTGACCTGCGATTTATGTGACATCGGTGTGCATGACGGAACTTTGGTATCTCGACATATGTCTATGAATCGGTGGACACGTGGCTGCACTCATCCTTAGATTGATTAGGTTGAGTTTTGGACTACTATACCCGTTTGTTTTCAAGCCCATGTAATCATCTCTTTGCCTTGCAACAAAATGCTCATTGAGCCTTATCAATGAAATTGGTAGTTGACAAAAAAAAAACGTGTTTCGAAACACATACGGACATACCAAGTGTCTGCACCGATTAGTTTACGGGTCAATTTCTTTCTTTCTTGCATTGGTATTGTCTCCTTTTTTTCCCCATCCTTTTCAGTTTCTTGCGTTATATTATATGTAACCTTGTAATCTAAAATACATTCAGATCGTTGGTGATGAGGATAAGTAGTATCGGCTCTTGCAAGTACAAACACCGGGATCGCCGAACGGGATCTCTAACCACGTGGTGTCAAATGATTAGCCACTTATTAATGTGATTTCCCAAAAAAAAAATTCTTATAAAAAGTCAAATGAAGGTGACGCAACCTTCACGCAATTGTTGTTCTTTAAATCATTGTGTAGCGAAGGCGACAAAAAAATGTACCGACTATACGTGATTGATTGATAGTTTTAGAGAGGAAGAAAGTAATTTTTTTTAATTCTGTTGTATTTAGTTAATTTTTCACCAATCAGGAAAAAGTACTATATACTTTTTCAAACTGTTTTCTATTGAAAATGAGGATATAAAGAAAAAAACTTAGTATTTTATAAGTAGTAAATCACACAAATATATATGGTGTAAAATAAAAGAAGAAAAACTTTAAAATCTTGAAACATTAATGGTCTGAGCTCATGTCCTGTATATAGATTTTCGATGAGATTATGATTTCATTTGGAACCTAAATAATCAGCATTAAAAATAAAACTAAAAAATAAATAATCAGCATTACAGAAAAATGATCTACAAAAGTTAATATGAGTTCCGGCCACTAAAACCTCGAATATAGGTTTTAATACCATATATGTTTTAATATCATGTAGATGAAGGTGTACATCGTTATCCACTTACCAGCAAAGTTTTTTTTTTGGCTCAAGAATAGTTTGTCTTAACCTTTGTAAATGATTCTTTATGCATGTCAGCATGTTACTTAGGAGCATATACTATAATAAGATTCCGTATATCGAATCTTATGGTCCATGTTATGTTATTATTGGTCACATTCAAAAGTGTCATGTTCAATCACGTTACTTAGATAGAGAAACAAATAATAATCTCTCTCTTCCCATCAAATAACACCAACAACTAAGAAGACAACCAAGAAGATAATCTCTCTTTTTCCATAAAATAAAAACACAGATAAAAATAAGAAGATAATTTTATGGTAGACAAGATTGGACGGTTAATTAACTTAGTGGGCTACGTACCTTATCGATAATTCACATTAACTCGTGTTTGTTTATGATGTCGGATGGTTGTGTTGACCTAAACGTTTAGACACTAATCGGAGATGACAATTATATATAAATTTGTCGAAAATATGTAACTTTTTATTTATTTAATAAATACAAAAACGGAAAACTTGGGGCTAAAGGTACGAGAAGTGGAAACTATATTCACGTTCCCACACATAAAAAAGGAGAAATTTTCAGATTTCTCCTTTGGAAAGTTGTATTATACTTTTGTTTATAATTGTATATGTGATAAATCTCTGCTAGAAATTTGTGAAAGAGTTACTTTTCTGGTTAATATAGGTTACGGCAAAGGCTTTTTCCGATGTTGACATGCATGTGTAATTGCTATACACATGAAAATACAACAGTGAAAAGTACATATATTGGATTCAATCAGACGAAATTAGTACATTGTATAGATAGTAGCATATGATAATATATAATTGTTATTAGACCCAAAAAAATCAAGTAATAAGATAGAAAAAAATATAAAACTGTTTCAAACTCTATATAAAATAAGGTTCATATTTTATGCTACTATCTATATTTGAAACAGTTAATTAGTTGTTAAATCTGACTAAGCATAGGAACAAAAAAAAATCTATATTTTGTAGAAAAAGAAGAAAGAATCCTTTTTAACAAAAAAAGAAGAAGAAGAAATATTGTTTTATCTGAAGAGTAAAAGAAATAAATTATATTATCAAGAAATAAAGAAAAAAAAGTAAATAAAAGCTTAGATACAAAGTGAAAAACTTTAGATCTGTGGACCATATTGTTAAATATCATCTCAGACTTCCAAAAAAAAAAAAGAAAAAAAAATTGAGGAATAATAATTTTTATAATAAACTAGTTTCACTGAATATGAATGATAAAGAATGAATGGAAATATTCAGATCATTGATGCAAAGAGATTAAGAAAATATTTATAAATTTTGCAAATTAATAATTTAGGGTACAAATTACACATGCCATACTAATCAATTCTACCGGAAGCATGGGGAGATAAATGTACATAGACATGAAAGACTTCCTATTCACTAACCTTAATTATTGTCCTAAAATTACTAGAAACTGGAAAACAAATAGAGTAAATCCGGTTTAGTATTACAACCCTAAAGAAGGTTAGAAAGTGAAGAGAGTAAAGAGTTGTGAAAAGGTGAAAACATAGTTAACTAAGCTCTCTGAATGAAAACAGTTTCGAGGTCTGGTGGACAAAAGAAATCTCTACCACCGGAAACGTAGCTGCACTTGGACGACGGCTTCCGCTTCTTAGGTGCGGCTGGGCAAGGCAAGACTCTTGGGATTCTGGCGGAAGCCTCCGTGGGTGTACTCGGACACTGATCTTGATCCTCCTCTGTTTCGGTGATTGTGACGCCGGAGGATAAGTTAATCGGCGTGAGCGGCGAACGTGGAGCATTTCCGGTGATGAGCCATATTTTACCGTCGGTGGTTTCACATATCTCGCCGTCGAGTTGGTTGTGAGGTTGGCCGGGAAGTCCCATGAGGTATTAGATGTGGATTAAGAGAAAACAGAGGAAATGTTTCCTAATGAAAAACAGTGGAACTTTTGTGATTGTTGAAGATTAATAAATAGTAACCAAAAATTTGCTTTGGTTTCTGGAAATTTTTAGGGTTTGGTTTGTGTGGAACGAATTAGACTCTTGGCTCTCTCTCTTTCTATTTTTTTTTTGGTTAAAAATCTTCTTGGCGAATGTGAAGTGTATGGGGACATTTTTTCT
This sequence comes from Orychophragmus violaceus, assembly GCA_030180135.1. Classification (NCBI taxonomy): domain Eukaryota; kingdom Viridiplantae; phylum Streptophyta; class Magnoliopsida; order Brassicales; family Brassicaceae; genus Orychophragmus; species Orychophragmus violaceus. The sequence continues at coordinate 4,040,731 of CM058230.1, forward strand.
CAGAGTGCGGTTTTATAGTCAACAGAGAATTGAATGCATCATATGGTGTCGATCCAGTTCGCTAATTTCTGACAGGATTATAAAAAAGTTTGGTTTTATATTTCAAATAAATTCTTGGACAAAAAGTAATTAATAAAACTATATATATCAAACACAGTGAGATTGAGTTGAATTTTTTTTTATAAATACTATGAGAGAACCCGCGCAAATGCGCAGATTTTTCTTAAAATTTTAGATATATCATATATTATAATATTTATTTTGAGTATCAATATTTTTATATGTTTTTAATTTACAATTTTGGAGTTTTTTAATGATTATAATGTTTTTAGGAGAGAATATACGCTAACATACAATTATTAATTATTTGTTTTATAAATAAATATTTTTAGTTATCAATTTTTAATTATCAATTTTTAATGAGATTTTTATAAATTTTTATTTACTTCAACCTTTTTATCATCCTTTTATTTACTATAAACTTTGTAAATAGATAGACTTGTTCTTTATACATTTTCATTCGTCAAACATTTTTAGTTTTCATTTATAATAATTTAATAATTTTAGTTATGATTTTAAATTTTGTTAATTTTATATATATATCAATGATTGATTTGATTTTCTTTCCTATGTTCATATATTTTTATAATTTAGTTTATTATTTTACTATCATTTTATCTCATTTTGGAATATTTTCTTTCGATTCTTAATGATAATTCAATATTTTGATATTTTAGTTTATTATTTTAGATTTATTTAATCTTAATATATTTTCATTGATTTTATTTGATTTCTTATTTTCTTATATTTTGTATAATTTTTATTGTCATTGTATCTGATATTTATAATACTTTCTTTCTATTTGTAATAATTAATATTTTATTATTTATATTTTTTTATATGGTTTCTTACTTCTAATTTTTAATTATTGTAAATTTTTAATAATGTTATCTTTATTTTTAATTTTATAATTTGATATCTTATTTTTATTGAGATTTATTTATTATTGTTTATTTATTGCATAAAATATAGAGTATGTATTATAATATATAATATTTATATATTTATGAGATTCTAAATTTAAATTAAATTTTAGAATTTATCTTTCAATAATTTAAATTAATTATATTTAAATTAAATAATATTACATTAAATAGTATATTTTTTTAGCTTAATGATGATGTAGAAAATGTTGTTTAAAATTGACCAATCAAGGGGGACTGATGTGTCAGCTTGAGAGATCTTACATTAAATAATATGTGTGGATTTTGCTTAAATTTACGAACTTGTATCTTTTTATTTCTTTTTTATAAATATAATGATTTATAATAAAAAATATGCGCTAACATACGATTATTAATTTAATTTATTTTATGAATAAATATTTTTAATTATCAAGTTTTAGTGAGCTTTTATAAAATTTTATTTCCTTCAACCTTTTTATCATCCTTTTAATTTTTTATAAACTATTTTAATATATATATATATATATATACACTTGTTTTATACATTTTCATTCATCAAACTCTTAAATTTTTACTTTTCATTCATAATATTTTAATATTTTTAGTTATCATTTTAATTATATATATATATATATATATATATATATTATATATATATTTCTTAGACTTTATTTTTTCATATGTTCTTATATTTTTATAATCATTTTATCTCATTTTGTAACATTTTCTTTCTATTCTAAATATAATTATTTCTATATTTTAATATTTTGTATAATTTTTTTATTATCATTGTATCTCATTTTATCATATTTTCTTTCTTTCCTTAATAATAACTATTTCTATTATTTATATTTTATGTTTTTGCTTATAGTTTTCAATTATTGTAAATTTTTAATAATACTATTTTTACTTTTAGTTTTATAATTCTTTATTTCATTTTATTGAGATTTATTTAATTTGTTTGTTTATTATATAAAAATATGGAATATATATAAATTTTTTAATAGATAATATTTATATATTTATGAGATTATAAATTAAATTTAAATTTTGAATTTATGTTTTAACAGTTTTTTTTAATTACATTAAATAATATTACTTTAGATAGTTTAATTGTTTTAGTTTAATGATGATATGGAAAATTTTGATTAAATTTGGCCAATCAAGGGGGGCTGATGTGGCAGCTTGAGAGAGCCCCCCTTCTCTCATTATATATAGGATAGTTTATAAAAAGGTTTGGTTTCATGATTTCAAATTTAAATGCTGTAATATCAAGTATGATAAAATATGAACTCAAGCTTCTTACAGGATTGTAATATGAAATCAAGTTCTTACAAAATAAAACCATATAATAAATATCTACATGAATATTGCTTAAAAACATATAATATAGACATAAATAAATATTACTTCATGTATTTGTTATATAATAATATATAGTCGTTGGGAATATGTGTGTTTTCATCACTAGTATTGTTTTCCATATTCCATATATATAAATATATAATGTACTCTGATAAAGAAAAACAGGATTACGTTGGTCCTATGTGAACAATAGTAACCGACACGTTAACTGAAAACGAATTGGAGTTGTCTGTGATGGGAAGAGTTCATAACTTCATATGGAAAGGGAATCCGAGGAAACGCGTGACCTAAGCTAGATAAATAATTTAAATAGCAAAATATTTAATGAGTTATGATAATTTTCAACAATGAGTTCTATGTAGAAGTATTAAATATATCCTGTAGAATATGCAAGTAATAAATGGAGTAAAGGAGTCGTTGAGATTCAGTCTTTTATAGTTTACATTGCTGCCCACACCCCTTCAAATGGCGGTCATATGCTTGACTTTCTAATAAATCACTGGTCAAAAGATTTTCGAGTGTTTCAAAGCTTGGATACTAAAGTTCTTGCACCAAATAAATTTTGATGGTTGAGAATAATTCTACAATTCGTTTTGTCGGTGTTTTATTGGCAACAAGAAATCTGTGATTTTTATGTTTTCCACTTGTTGTTTGATTTTTTTTTTTTTTTTGTTTACTAGAGTCTAAGAGTGATTCTATTGTCATGAAAAACTGATCGAGAACCATTAAAATGTAATCAAATGAAAGTAGTCTTTAACGAATGACAAATTGAATAGTAGTATTAGACTATCATAAAATAAAAATATCAAGATATATACACAGAGATGTAACCTTAAATGTTTTTGACGAAAATAAATAGAAATAAATTCATATATCTCTAAATACAAATTAATATATTTTTTCTTAACGAAAATATTAAAATAAATAACATTCTATAAATAAGTTTTGATCCATTTCTCCAGAATATATATATATATATATATATATATATATATATATATCTTTTTTGTCAGCTCCAGAATATATATCTAAAAAGCTATTTCTATATTACATTTTGTGTTGACTAAATTTGTGTTTATGTTTCACAAAATATTTTTAATTAGTATTTTTCCTTAAACCATGTATTCTAGTTTTTCAAATACAAATTATTGTTTTATACTCAATCTATCTCAAAATATAAGGTGTTTAAGATTTTTTTGTTTCACTTTATAATGATTTATCTATACAAACAACTAAATTTGTTTGATTTTGTGGCCATTTATATTCTGCACTATCTTCAATTGGTTAAAAAGCTTCTGTTAAACAAATTGTGTTTTCAATGTAAAACAATAAAATAGGGTGTAAATGGTAAATCATTAGTAGAATAAATAAAATAGAGATTAGTATAATTAGTTTAATGGGAATGTAAAAAATTATGCTGAAAATTTTCTCTAATAAAAAAAGAAGAACAAGTTTTAATAAAATTATAATATTTTCATTAAAAAGTGAATCCCATAATATTTTATTAAAACTAAAAAAATATTGAACGGATGTTTTTTTTTACGGCAAACTGATAATTTTATTGACGTAAAGAGTTTACATTGTCATTTGCACATACAACATATAGCCAATATGGAATGGAGTTAAAGTCAAAAGAAGATATTGAATAATATTTTGATGTTAGGATCTCACATCGGAAGTATAAAAGGACTAACAGTAATATTAATATATAAAGAGTTATGATCAATCCACTTATTACTAATTGGTTTTGAGTTGGAAACCCACAATAAGCCAAATTAACATGGTATCAGAGCTTCAATTAACCCAAGTAGGGTGGCCCAAAAAGGATTTATTACCGGTCTTAAAGTGGGATTCGGTTCGAGATGGGCCGATAAGAGCCATCATCTCGAGAGGACGTGTTAGGATCCCACATCGGAAGTATGAAGAGACTAACACTAATATATAAAGGTTAAGACCAATCCACTCATTGCCAATTGGTTTTGAGTTGGAAGCCTATAATAAGCCAAATTAACATGGTATCAGAGCCTCGTTTAACCCAAGTAGGGTGGCCCAAAAAGGGTTTATTACCGGTCCTAAAGTGGGATTCGGTTCGAGATGGGCCGATAAGAGCCATCATCTCGAAGGGGCGTGTTAGGATACCACATCGGAAGTATGAAGGGACCAACACTAATATATAAAGAGTTAGGGCCAATCCACATCGCCAGTGTTCAGTTGACGACGAACGAAGCCAAAAGAGATGTTGGTAAAGGAAGAAGACAGTGACATTATATCACGACAGATATGATGAATTTCCCAGTCATAAACCTTGTTTGCTAAATGGTTTATTAGAATTTGAGAGTCACCTTCAAAAGAGACGTCTTGTAAATCCCTTATTCTTGCAGAATCCATAGCAGAAAGAAGTCCCAAAACTTCAGCCTAAAGTGCAGAAGTAACATACGGCAGTCGACAAACACTCCAATATACTATTTGACCCAAATGATCACGGAATAGCCAACCAACCGTTCCAAATCTAGTAGACTGATCAAAAGATGAATCAAAATTACATTTTATCAAGTTTTGAGGTGGAGGTGACCAGGCCGGAATGTTACGTCGAGCATAATGCATAGCTGAAGGTGTAAAGGTTTCTTGTTGAAATTCATGTTGCAAGACGGATATCCATTCTACGGTATCAGTGAAACTGAAACTTACTTCAGCTGGGACATTGATGGATTGGTTGCTGAAAATGAAAGAGTTTCGAGCTTTCCATATCCTCCACAGAAGAAAAAATGGCATGATCTGTTGCGTCGTTGTTTGCCCATGAACAGCAATACCATCCAGAAGTCGTGACATATTTGTATTAAAGTCTGAAGATGTATGAGTGAAGTGGGGGAGTCGGGCCAAAGACCAGAAGAGCTCATAATTTGGGCATTGGAAGAATAGGTGATTAATCGTTTCCTCAACAGAATGACAACGAGTACATACTGAATCCGAGAGAATTCCCCGAGACCGAAGACGTTCTAAGTTTGCATTTTTAGATAGAAAATCCATAGTACACAGAGGGATTGATATCATAAGTGGAAACGAAAATATGTTTTTAAAACTTATATATTGGTGATTATTCACACGTACTAAACTAGTTGTTTTATTGTCTTGCTCAGTAAGTACGGTTATCCAGAATAATTCGATTATGGCCCTGTTCGTTTCGTAGTCGCTGGCGACATCGACAACGACTCGAAACATGTTTGTTTGATATTCGATGTTGTAGTTGTTGGCGACAACGACAGTCACTATGTTGTTCGTTTTAGAGTCGCTGACGATAGCGACTGTCGCAGCGACTCCAAATTAGCGATTGACGACTTAAAATTCGATCGTTGATTTTAACAGCGATTATATAGCGATTAAAAAAAAATTGGCGATAGTCGCAGCGACTCTAAAACGAACAACATAGCGACTGTCGCTATTGCTGTCACTAATCGAATCGACTGCGAAACGAACGAGGCCTATAATAAATTAAAAATCCATACAGATAATACAAATATTTCAGCAGCCTTTTGTTTACCGGTGGAATACTACTGATGAAGAATACTGTTGTTACTTTGAAACTTCTAATATTGTATTCTTGGTCTCAAGACTCTCTCAACTAACACATTTTTAATGAATAAAACGACTCAAGCGGCGTGTACCTTCCTAATTTGATTGTGCCCCATGTTCTTCATCCTAAACCGAAAACTAACCGAAGCTCGATAAGAATCTCCTTATCGATATTCTAATTAAACCGAGAGAAACCCTTTGATCTTCGTTTATACTGTATTTTTTTTTTTTGGTCAACTGGTTTATACTGTAAAGTTTCAGGTTCGAGCAATCTTAAACCAACTTGTTTGTATTCGATTTGGAGTTTCGGACAAATTAAACCCGGGAACGATGGTATGGCTAGCTAAATTAGTCTGATCAAACCGGGAATAAATCCAAACGTGTCTCATTTGACAGATAGGGGTATATGTGTCAATTTCGCTCTTCGCCACCTGTCAGACTCGATTTTAAGCACAAAAACTCTAAGATATCCGCCGGGAATTTCGTATTTTTGACCCTTCCTCATCTCAAATGGCGGCTGTTTCTCCGGCAACTGCAACAACAGCTGCTGCTCTATCTCTATCTCAGTTTAGTTCTTCTTCGTCTTCGTTATCGTCTTCACTGAATTTCAAAACTGCTACATTCGGTAATCGCTGCGTGAGGTGTGGAGTCAGAAGCTTAGAGAATCAGTCGAGTCACCGAAGCCTCGATTTCTTGTCCAATGGAGATCCAATCAGCCTGATTAATCCTAATTCATCTTCGTCTCCGATATCAATGGCTGCTGCGGCGTCGTCGGAATCCGGTGCCAAGTGCTCGAAGCGCGTCTGCCTCTTCCACAGCGACGAGACTAGAGATCTCGCCGAGAGAGTCGTCTCGCAATCTGATTGCATCGAGCTACGAAGCATCAATTGGAAGTAAATCCTCTCATCTCTCTATCTATTGATCGTAATTGAAAATGAACAAAGCATCAATTGATTTCATATTCGTGGGTTTGATTCTAGAAACTTGATGCCTTTGACTTTGTCTTGTTCTTACCAATTTGATGTAAATTTTGGTTTGATGTAAAATACAATGGCTGGAAAAGTTTGAGTTCATGTTAACAAAGTAATCACAATCATTGTTCTTGTTTTAGGAAATTTGACGATGGATTCCCTAATTTGTTTATACAAAATGCTCAAGGCATTCGTGGGCAGCACGTCGCCTTCTTGGCTTCATTTAGTTCACCAGCTGTGATCTTCGAACAGCTCTCTGTTATCTATGCTCTACCTAAGCTCTTCGTTTCGTCATTTACACTTGTTCTTCCATTCTTTCCCACTGGAACTTCTGAGAGAATGGAAGACGAAGGAGACGTGGCGACTGCTTTCACTCTTGCAAGGATACTCTCAAACATACCAGCTTCGAGAGGAGGACCGACTAGCTTAGTGACCTTCGATATACACGCCTTGCAGGTCTTCATCATAACCCTGATCATTGCTGGTCACTCTTCTCTTTTTGTTCTGAGTCAATGGTTTCGTTTGGATTTTAGGAAAGATTCTACTTTGGTGATACTATACTTCCATGCTTTGAAAGTGGTATACCTTTGCTCAAGAACAGGCTCCAGACTCTACCTGATTCTGATAATGTAAGTCTTTTCCCTTCTAGTTGTCACATTTCTATATATTCCATCATGTAGGTCAATAAGTTTAAAGACAATATTTTCATGTAACCGCTATAGAGATTAGAGTTCCTTACAAGATTCATTCATGTTGGTTACTGATCTTTATTTGTTTCAGATATCTATTGCATTCCCGGATGATGGAGCATGGAAACGTTTCCACAAACAACTGCAACATTACCCAACGGTATTATACTTTGTAATGGCATATCTCATTAGCATCTTACAATGAAACCACGTTTTAGTATATAGCAACCTTGGTTTAGCATAGTTCTTCAAGCTCACAGTAGATAGAAATCCAAAAAAAGCACTGCATCATCCTATCTTTTGTCATTCAGATTGTTTGCAACAAAGTGAGAATGGGAGACAAACGAATAGTGCGTATCAAAGAGGGAGACGCTGAAGGAAGGCATGTCGTGATTGTCGATGATTTGGTTCAGTCAGGTGGCACACTAATCGAATGCCAGGTTCTATACACAGATTAAACTCTCAAAAGTATAATAACTCCATTCTCACTTCTTTCATAACTCACCACTAATTCTTGTGTCCTTCAGAAAGTCTTAGCTGCACATGGAGCAGCGAAAATAAGTGCATATGTAACACACGGCATATTCCCCAAGAGTTCTTGGAAACGTTTCAAGATTGACACCAAAGGTTAGAACCGTTATACAAATGTCATGATTTCCATCTAATCCGGGTCGTTTCTTTTTCTTTGTATCAATACTAAAAATCTTTGTATTTGGCTTTTTTGTGTTGCAGGTGATCCCGCTGAAGGTTTTAGCTATTTTTGGATCACAGATTCGTGTGGATTGACTGTGAAAGAGGTGATGAACAAACCTCCTTTTGAAGTTCTCAGCCTCGCTGGTTCCATAGCTTCTGCTCTTCAAGTTTAAGCTTCTGGTTCGAGTATAAATCCAGCCGCAAGTTTATTTCTTTGGGTTTGGACAATCTGATTTATGTATGAACTTTTGGTGTATAGTCTCTCGATTGAAGCATTTACCATTCCAGAGGTTTTTTTTTTTTTTTGTAGTAAAATCCAATAATGTAATGATGATTCATCTTGCATCTTTGTACTTGATTGACAATAAGTAAATCATTTGAAAATAAAGTGCTCAAGTGGCAAATTTTTAAGAGTGAATCTTCCTTTAACCACATTCGGATATCCATTTAGGTTTGGATAGAGTTTTTTAGATTTTCTATACTATGTTCATAGCCCAATTCGAAGGATGTAAAAATAAATAAATAATAAAAAATCTCTATCTTTTTTTTCAAAGCCTCCAACAAATTTTTTTTTCGTTTTCCAGCTATTGGTGGCGGCATCTCGCGAAATCGATGATCGGGATACTTTTGTAACTTCGAGTTTTTTTTTTAGTTTCTACTGATTCCATCTCCGATTTTCTCTGTTTTTAGAGATTGATCCGGTTTTTTATCGGCTAATAAATCCGAATTTTATACTCGTTTCCTCTCGTGATATGTGTCGGAATCATCTTCCCGGTTACATTCTGGGATTGTGTTAAGGTTTGAGAATCTGTAAGTCTTTATTGAACTATAGAAATGCGAATTACAAGAAGGTGGTGATCAAGATCTCATGTCGATCTGATCGATGATCTCATCACGATCATCTCCAAGCTCATCTCGCTTGTTACACATTCCTATAATACGCATGGCCCTAAAAGTGTTGACTCTATTAGCTATTTATACAAACAGATATTATTTGCTAAGAGAACACTTTGATTGTCCAGCTCATCAGTCTTTAGTCCAGCTTTGTGTTTCCTCTGTGTATAGTAAGCATGATGAAGCTTATCAGATTGACGATCTTCTCCACAGTGCTATACCATCTCAACACCGTGACTACCTTATCCTTTCTTTCTTGTTGTCGTATGCTCAACGACGTTGGTTCTAGCACTGAACAAGTTGTACGGGCCTGCCAAGCTCTTATTTCTCACAGTAGTTTAATCTTTCTAGATATCTCTGCAGAAGCGCATTAAATACGATGGCTTTGACGAACCAGATAAGGGATGCGATTTCCTACGTTGTTGTGGAGATGGCGATGGCTTGGTTGAAATTGATCAGCAGGATGGTGATGGTGTAACGTCAAAGCAAAAACAACACTAACCAGAATGTTGGTCGATGATTTGCATGCCTAATGCTTTTTTCGGCTGATGTGGCAGAAGACAAAGCGTTCTCTTTGGACATATTTTTGTTTCCGTAAATTCTTTCGGTTGTTGTTATCGGGCTTTAGGTTCGGCCCATTAGTTTGTATCCCATTATATTCAACACAATCATTTACTGGTTCAATGGGTTTTCTAATATAAATCGTTTGCCATAAATAAAAAAAAAATTCAAAATCAAAAACCATCTCCAATTAGGCTCGGATGGATATTGTAGTATTGGCATCACCAAGTATTTATTAATCAAGATAAACTATCTAATCAGAGCTGACAAGAAAAGAAAATCCAAATCGTGGGCTTTTCGGCCCATTTGTAGTATAATCTGAGCATATGGACTGTTGGAAATATATACTTTCGCACAGTTACGCTTTTCAAATTCCGTTCATTATAGAAGAGAAACAAAAAATTCAAATCGAAGGAAATATCGGAAGGAAGATGGCGGGATCCCTAACAGCATCAATCTACGAGCACCGCCGACTAAACGCGGAGGCTTCAGAAAATTCCCGATGGCTAATCCGTTTTGCTCGGTTTGTTCCGTTTCCATCTTCTCAAACTTCGTATCGAGGACTGTTTCCTCTCGGAAAGAAAGACCTGAGTACGTCGTCCAACGGGACGTGGTTGTCGACGTCTTTTTCGAGGGTGTATCTCCGGCTGGTGGACGAAGTGAATAAATCCGATGTGATTCTATCCGTCAAACTCGGCGGCAAAATCCTCGTGAGTTGAAATTTCACACACTCTCTCTCTATGTTGTTCTTTAGATCGGATTTGCTAGTTGCTACTCCTGGATTTTGTTTCGCGATGATTTGAGCTTAATAGATTTTGTAATTCTGGATCTAACCTTGTCTGATGGACTAATTTAACTTCCCTTCAAATGATTGGGGGAAATTTCAAATTCTTCAGGAAGAACACTACATTTCAAAGCTGAATTTCTCGTGGCCTCAGATGACGTGCGTTTCTGGGTTCCCACCTCGTGGTAGCCGTGCGATTCTCGTTAGCTACAAGGATTCTGCAAACGAGGCAGCCTCCTAACCCTCGAATCTCTTTTGGAAATTTTCTGGAATAAACAGATATAGAAGCTTAATAGTGTAGTCTAAGAAGTATTTGATAAATTTTCACTAGTTAAGATACTTCAGCTGTGTGATCGAAATCGGTAATGTTTGATGTGCTTGTTGTTCTTCTTCTCCAGATTCAAAAATTCGCTTTAAGGTTTTCCACATGTGATGCAGCGGTGACCTTTGTGGTAGCTCTTAAGGTTAGCTATTACTGCAAAGAGCTGCTTTACATGTCTCATTGCCCTGACTTCAGTTTATAAGCTGGTTTCCTTCGATTCATAGCCAATGATTCATGTTTTGTTGTTCTGTTTGCAGGAGAAACTCAAGAGCTTACAAGAAGCTGGGATCCAGAAAAGTGAAACTAGGTCCGAGATTAGTTTCCAGTCAGATTACAACCATGCAAATGAGATCATCCCCAGGTTAGAATCACATTACAGTGTTGCCAATTTGTACAACAGTTTTAGCAAACAATTTAGATATTGTAAGTTCTCTTTGCAGAGACACTGAGGAAGAACCAAACATGTTTAAACCTCCTGATTCTTATGTTCCCGAAATGCTACCAAGGCTAGAGTATCAAACTGGTCAAACCATATACCCACAACAATCCGCCACTGTGGTAGAGCCAAACATGGTAAAACATCTTGGTGATTATGTTCCTGAAATGCTACCAAGAATGGAGTATCAAATTGGTCAAACCTTTTATACACCACAATTCACCACTGTGGAAGAGCCAAACATGGTTAAACATCTTGGTAGCTATGTTTCTGAAATGCAACCAAGGCTTGAGTATCAAACTGGAGAGACCTTATACCCACCACAATCGGTGCTTAGTCAAATCCCTAACGAGCCTTCCAGTAACCTCCCTCCAAGTTTCACCACCTTACTCTCCAGTTGCTTCCCCAACTCCACTCTAGGTAATCTCCAACAATTGATCTTGCTTGTTCTAGTTTAAGATATATATATATATATAGCTTCTTTCATACATTATTAACTAGTTTTCTTCCCATGAAACCGGCTATAGATGCAGGTCAAGCAACTGTGAAGCAGGATCATGATCTAAAGTCACAAATAATGGTATAGCATAACAACTCAAGTTTTTTGTTCACATAATTCTCTTTCTACACAACAACACAGTTATGTAAAGACCTGAGTTCGAGTCATACACCACGCATATTGCGTATTTTTCATATTTCATTCCACAAAACTATACAGTTCTAATGATTTCTTCTGATCTTTGGGATTTTTTTTTGGTTTTGACAGAAGTACATGGAAGATTCTTCATTTCAAGGTGTGTTTTCTCTCCAATGCTTACACACATACAATAATAACTCATTTACATCTGAAATTTACATTTCAGCTTCAACTTCACTTAATACATTTCAGCTACCATCTATATATGTAACAAGCTGTTTCCTTATTATCCAGATATGCTGCAGAAAGTAGACAGAATTATGGATGAAATAGGAGGTAACTGGATTCTCTGAGTTTCATCTCATATATATACTATCTCAATCTTATATTTCAAATACAGTATTTTGTTTGATGCAACATACTTATAGTTTAATCTGAACTCATTTTAGACATTGTTGATTTTCTCTGTGAATGAGAACAAAGTGACTAGTGGCTGAACATCATATTAGTGAATTTGTTTCAATCTGAATTGAAAAGTTACCTGTATTTAATCTTAAAACCTATCTCTACATTTAGAATAAGAAAGAATTTGACAAATCCTAATCTTAACATTTTTGTGTTAAATCCGATTCCATTTGGCAAGATAAAATAATCTGGCTCCAGCCTATATAATTTAAACTTAGACTACAGCTATATAATATTTAAATTGTATGGGGTTTGTTGAGCAAAAATAAAAAAATATTGTCGGAGTTTAATTTTGACTCAACCCGAGTATCAAATATCGATAGGTTACTGAATTCGAGATCAAAGCCAAAAAGCAAAAAAAAAACAAAAAAAGGAATTCGATCATAATGTTTTCGAATTTTTTCGAAAGCTTATACGAAGGCAGCGGAGACGATGACGACGACGACAACACGACCAACCCGAAACCTCCACCGGAAAGACGTGTTTCCGAGAGAAACGCAGATCGTTTGTCTTCGATTTCACCGGAAGAGGAGGCTCACGCGCGTGGGATGAAAGATGACCTGACGGAACTCAGTCATACCCTCACGCGTCGATTTCGTGGCGTCGCTAACTTTCTCGCTCCGTTACCAGAAAGATCTTCGTCTGATCTATCAAATCATAGATCGAGCCAATCGCGGTCTTCAGATCCCGGGTTGAATCAATCTTCGTCTTCCGATCCCAGACTAAATCAACCGCCGTCTTCAAATCGGTCTGAATCCTGTGTCGGAAGTGATACGCGGGAGACCGAGATTAGAGCTAGGAGCTGGAATTCGGATATGGAAGAAAAAAGGGTAGAAGATATGCGCAATGATCCGGAGGAGGAAGAAGAAGAGGAAACAGATGAAGAAGATGAAGAAGAAGAGATGGATGCGGTTGCTCTTACCGACGAAGTACTCGCATTTGCGAGGAACATAGCAATGCATCCAGAAACTTGGTTGGATTTTCCTCTCGACCCCGATGAAGACCTTGACGGTAACGTACACTTGACTCAATTTTGAACTGGATAGAATGATTGTTGGATTTTGCATCAGCCTTTAGTATTCATGGATTGTATCTTATTTCTTCCTGTAGATTTAGAAATGTCTGATGCACAAAGAGGTCATGCTTTAGCTATAGAACGTCTTGCTCCGAGGTTAGCTGCACTGAGAATAGAACTCTGTCCATGCCATATGAGTGTTGGTTACTTCTGGAAAGTCTATTTTGTTCTTCTCCTTTCAAGGCTTAATAAACACGATGCTCAGCTTTTGTCTTCACCACAGGTAAATAAACCTCACTCAATCTTCTTCAATCCACACAAACATGATTGTTGTTGTTACTCAATATAAACCCTTTGTTTGTAGGTGATGGAAGCAAGAGCATTGTGGATGAAAGAGCTTCACAATCAAACTCATTCCTCAAAAGATAGAAAAGATATTCTTCAGGAGGAGATTACACCATCAACTTCGAATTATTACCACAATGATGCTCCTCCCGAGTTTCTGTCTCCAAGAATATATGCCTTTGAACCTCCTTCAATCATGTATCGCGATTACGAAACGGAAGATCACGGGTCTGAAAATGCACAGTTCATTGATAAAGCTGTTATAGAGGAAAAACCAATTCAGAAGAACGACAAAAAGAATGCGAGCCTAAGCGTGACATTCAATGATGAAGATGATGATGATGATGATTGGCCAGAGGAGGAAGATTGTGCTCATAATTGGGCTCCAATGTTTACAGTGAATGAGGATGATGTTTCTTTCAGTGATCTCGAAGGTGATGACGATATAAGTAGCTTAGCACTCAAGTCTAAGATTAACTCAAAGGGCACAGACCAAAAAGGATCATGAAAATTCATCTCTGGTCACAATGAAGCATGCTGGCTTATTGCTTTGCCTTACCTCGAGATCGAATCAATGGAACTGAACATAAGGATTTGTACCGAGTCTCAAAGCGTGAAGAAAGTCTTGAGTTTTTGGGTGAGTTTGATTGTTTGTCAAAAGGGAAAAAGGTTTTGAAACATGTACAGAAGATTTGTTTCGGTCACTGTCAATTGCATTGTATTGTTCTTTATCACTGATGTAAGAAATATATTGGAAAACAATTGTGATAAACTAAATGAAATGTGTTTAGTGTCTGATGATACTTTATTACATCTCAAAGATCTCAATTGTCCAGTGGAAACATATTTCACACTATTGACAAAGATCGTAACAGACTGCGAAACGGTGTCGTTTTTGATGGAATGTAATGGGAAGCTGAATTCTTTTATAGCTGCTCCCGTCGGTTTTTTTATGTTGTGTGTGTCGTGACTCGTCTCTCTTTGTGAATCTACCACCCACGAGCAAGAACGAAATCGTCAGATCGTGAATAAAAGTCATCTAGTTGCAGATTATCTGAGCTCATTTTTCTCGTTGATGTTGCTTTTTCTTCTCCTGTGAAGCATAAAAGTTCTTCAGATCTCGTGGATTTGATTCTTCTGTTTTTTGATCGGATCTGATTCGCAATCCTTTAGATACAGGGAGGAAGTAGAAACATGGCAGGGGCGGCATCCGCGCTGTTTCTGCTTGATATCAAGGGGCGTGTCCTGGTGTGGCGAGATTATCGTGGCGATGTCACCGCTGCTCAAGCCGAGCGTTTCTTCACCAAACTCATCGAGAAAGAGGTTTATCTACGATTACAATTCCGATCTTTGATTTCTAGATGTGTGATTTGGTGTATTTTTATTTCTGTTCTGAGTGCTTGATTTGTGTACTTGGCTGCTGCTGTGAAATGGAGGATGCACTGATCATAAATCATTGTATCGTTTCCAATTTCCATCTCTGAGAGATTCGCCGATGGAATTCAGAACTGTTCAAAGCAACACGCCCGGTCATTTACAAGCTGCAATCTTGTCTTGATTTGACCTGCTACTAAAATCATAAGATTCTTGTGATTTTATCTGTCTTTGCGATCTGATGTTTCCTTCTGAGATTATCGTGATTTTCCATAGGGAATGTTGAACAGTTGAAATGAATGAGCAAGATTAGAATTTGATCAATATCAATACATTTATACTTCTCCTTAGTGGGTTTGCTTATGCTCGTCTTATCTTTCAGGGTGATTCACAGTCTAATGATCCGGTTGCTTACGATAATGGGGTGACCTACATGTTTGTACAGCATAGTAACATTTACCTCATGATAGCGTCCAGACAGAACTGTAATGCTGCCAGTCTTCTCTTCTTCTTGCATCGCGTAGTCGATGTAAGCATCCCTAGTCATCCAGTTTTTGCTTTTCCGTCTCTTTTCCCTGACTGGAAGAAGAACATTGCAGTTTCAAATGATACTGATCATTTACGTGTTTCTTATACTGATTGTAGGTCTTTAAGCATTACTTTGAGGAGTTGGAGGAAGAATCATTGAGGGATAACTTTGTGGTAGTGGTATGTTAATACTCCCTTCTGCTCTTATAATACTTCCTTTGTTGCTAGATGTTTTTATTTCTCTTGATGAATATATGTGAGGCAAACAAATATTAAATGCTGAAGTTAACTTCTGTTGATGGCAGTACGAGTTACTTGACGAGATGATGGACTTTGGCTACCCTCAGTATACTGAAGCAAGAATCCTGAGTGAATTCATCAAGACTGATGCATATAGAATGGAAGTTACACAGAGACCTCCAATGGCTGTCACAAATGCTGTTTCATGGAGGAGTGAAGGGTTACAGTTTAAGAAAAACGAAGTAGGTGCTTAGTCTAGAAGCAGGGAACATTTTATTTTTATATTGTTTTGGTCTCCAAATGCTTACCAGTCTGATGTTTTGTTTTCCAGGTTTTCTTGGATGTAATAGAGAGTGTAAATATCCTTGTGAACAGTAATGGGCAAATTGTGAGGTCTGATGTCGTTGGAGCATTGAAGATGCGAACATATTTGAGGTGCATTTTCTAGCGTTCTGATATCAAGTTATCAACCAAAGCATGTTTCAGTTCAAAAAAAAAAACCAAAGCATGTTAAGATCAAAATTCCCTCATCTTTGACTCTCTGCTTCTTATCCATGTTATTACAGTGGAATGCCAGAGTGTAAGCTAGGTCTGAATGATAGAGTACTGTTGGAAGCACAGGGACGAGCAACAAAGGGAAAAGCAATTGATTTGGAGGATATCAAATTTCATCAGTACGCTTTCCTCTTGCAACTCCAAACATTCTCTGATAGTCACTTATCCAGACAACTGTTTCTCTTTTGCTCACTATACTTGAGTTTTACATGTGTCTTCCTTCACAATGCAGGTGTGTTCGATTGGCCCGTTTTGAGAACGATAGGACGATATCTTTCATACCACCTGATGGGGCTTTTGATTTAATGACATATAGACTCAGTACCCAGGTTTGAAATATGAAATATTGCACGGATGGTTTTCTCCCCTTCTTAAACAAAGAAATCTCATGAAATTTTCTTCTTTTTTTACATTATACTTGTTCAGGTGAAGCCTCTTATATGGGTGGAATGTCAGATAGAGAAGCATTCCAAAAGTCGTGTTGAGATGCTAGTAAAAGCTAGAAGCCAGTTCAAGGAAAGAAGGTAACTAGTAATCCTTGTGTGACATTTTTATTTATTTTACCTTTCACCATAAAAAGTTTCAATAAGAGTTGCTTTTCTGCAGCACTGCAACAAATGTTGAGATCGAGTTGCCTGTACCAACTGATGCATCCAACCCCACCGTAAGAACATCTCTAGGGTCTGCCGCATATGCTCCAGAAAAAGATGCACTGGTTTGGAAAATCAAATCTTTCCCTGGGAACAAGGTAACAGCGTATAAATTTTTAATGTAAGAACTGACAGATATATTTTTTAGAGTAGTTTGACGTTTAACTTTCTAAACAATGTAGGAGTATATGTTGAGAGCAGAGTTCCATCTTCCAAGTATAACCGCAGAGGAAGCCACACCAGAACGCAAAGCTCCTATCCGTGTCAAATTTGAGATCCCATATTTCACTGTTTCAGGAGTTCAGGTTAGTATGTATACTTTTGGGACTTTTCTATGACTCTGCACTTAAATCTGGAGTCAAACCTTAAAAACGTGAAGAATCCTAATGTGTGTTAATTATGTGTAATGCAGGTTCGATACCTGAAGGTGATTGAGAAGAGTGGGTACCAAGCTCTTCCGTGGGTGAGATATATAACTATGGCTGGTGAGTACGAACTCAGACTCGCGTAATATAAGATCTGTGTTGTTGTTTTTGTTTAAGCCATTTGTCAACAAAACAAAGCAGAGGAAGATCGAAGAAAAGGAAAAATGATTTGAAAAAATTTATCTGATGAAATTTACGGTGAATGTTGGTTTTAGAATCCCATATTTCTTGTGAATTGTTTCATGGTGTTTCTTTATATTTCCTGTAAGCTTTTTATAACACTTTTATTTTGGTTAAAATTGTTAAACAAGCAATTTTTTGGGACTTCTAGTGACCACTGGGTTCTTTCTGATAGTTTTCCCTTGTCTTGCTACGGGATGAAACGACGTGTAGTTTGGGTGACTATACAACGAATGTCATGCAGTTTTTCCTATCCATATTTTGGCTGATTATTTTAGCTTTCGTAATTCAACTAACAATGGTATCATCAATGACTAAAAAGGAGAGTATTCTATAAAATGGTTATCTGTAAGTTCCTAATCATACGCTATAATGAATGTTCTTTTTGGGGATGATGATGCATTATATATCATAATTATCATCTGTGTTCCAATAAGATACGGTAGATAGAATCTGACTTGTATCCTAATGGGATTCATCTTAGGCAGCAGACAGACCAACATGACAAATGTATTAGTATAAAGTTTCAATGAAAGGTACAAGAATACGAGAGAAAAGACTAAAGAATTACGGCCCTAACATGTGTAAAAAAAGAGAGTCCATGTACAAAGCTGTTTTTTTTTTGTTGGGTTTATCAACGAGGAGCACGAGGAGATTGATTGGGGAGAGTTTGAGGAATCTTCTTAAAAACATGTTTCCTACAACGCTGGAAGATACTGTCGTATATTAGATCAAACTGCACTCCAGCTCTCTCTCTATTCACTATGAACGTTATATGATCTGCTTCCACTATCTTATAATACCTGCAAACAAACAACAAAACAATTTCTTCATCCCATCAACATTCAGTATCCATTCTATGTTATATAATATGAGCCTCATTGATTCACTCACCAGATCCCGGGTTGTAACGTTTGGCATTCCGAATCACTCCTTATGAAACGGCTTGGATGCTCCATGGGTAACCTTGGATGCGTCATTGATATGGTGTTCAATGCACCATCGTTCTCTTGCCATTCCTCATCCCTTCATTCACAAAACATTTCGATCAAGAACTTCAAGAATGAATGTTTTAAAGTTTGAATCTTTTTAGTATTGTTTGTTACCTGTAGCCTTTATAAGGAGGAGAAACATCTTGGGGGAATCTCCATTGACTCATCTGAAAGACTCGGAGGAATAACATCGGGTGGATACCAAGAACACCTGAAGGGATTGTCATGCCCATGATTCTACGAGTTCGTTTAGTCGCGTAGCTGAAGTAGTAAGTGTCTGGGAATGTCTGGAGATTGGAGTTAAGACTTGTCGAGCCTTGGATCGTGAGATCAGGTAAGATCCAATCACCGGTAGCAAAAGGACCTGTGTTTCCGGTAAGACAATCAACTAGACCTCTAACTCCGGTTTTCTTCCAAGAAATGTTGAAGTGATCGAACCCGAAATTGTAGTAAGTCTTTAGCCATGAAATGTCTAACCAATCGTACATTATCACGCCTATACGGCATAGCTGTAACAGACATATTGGTTTCATGCTTACTCCATCATCTGTCCTGTAATAGCAAAAATAAGATTCTTCCTGATAAGAACCAACAATCAGGACCAAAATATCATGGTTTTCTAATACAAGAACACACATGTGCTTCCTAGATTAAACATTTTATCTCAAGATGCAGAAACAAGAATAGTCCAATCAATTATAAGATAAGCCATGTTTGTTTTCCAGCCGTTGGCGGCTGCGGTTGGCGGCAATAGGCTTCGACTGGTAACATGGCGGAATTGCATTTAAAAACGTGATTCCCAAAATATTGTGTTTAAACTCAATTCCGTCATTCCGCAAGTTACCAAACAAACTAATATTAATTTCACAAATAATTTAATTAAACCTCATTTTTCTGCGTAATAGATTTTCTTTTGTATTTTTTTTCAAAAAAGCGCAAGTTTGTGTTTACGTGTTTTTTCCATTCCACAAATTTTTGTGATTGGTAAATTATCAAGGCCTAAACTTTTTATCTCAAAAATGCAGAAACAAGAATAGTCCAATCAATTAAAATGCAGAAAAAAAAAATTGAAGTTTTCAGGAAAGAAACTAACCGCATGCCATCTAAGTAAGTCCTGGTAGTACCATTGAATGCTCCAGACAATGATGTAACACTCAGAACCCAATTCTCATTCGTTTCTTCAAACCCTTCAAATGCCTAACCATCACAGTTTGAGACACACGTGTTAGCATCAATCATCAAACAGAGCTTTGGTTTAAACCAAGAAGACATCCATTCATCCCAAACCTTATCTGCAAGCATTTGCTGCAACACTCGTACAACTTGAGCACCAGCTGAATGCCCCACAAAATGAATAGGATGATCCTCGTCCCATTCAGGGTATTGCCCTAAAACCACGCATATACCAAATTCATATGTACATTATACATGGATACATTAGTCTTTCAATGAGAATCAAAACCTAACCTTGTCCGTATTCTCTTCCAAACCGAGAATGTCCACAAGCTTCACTATGCTCTTCGCCGAAATCAACTCTTCCTCCTTTTAAGTAATAGAATAATTCCCTTGCCCTAGAAACCATTGTTATCATCAAACACATAATAGATCAAACTGTGCATCAAATGGATCAAATACCTATCGTAGATGCTTGTTAAGGATCCCAAATCAGGAACAAGAACTCTCTCATCTTTCTTCTCAGCACCACCAAAGTATGATAAGCCTCCTAATCTCTGATCAATCAATGTGATCAAACCTCAAAACCCAGAATCTAATAAATAAACAAATGAAACAAATTTGAGTTTTTTTTTTTTTTTTATTACCCCTTTGCCAAATCCAAAGATACCATGAACCAATACAATTGGAGGCAGACCCTCAACATTGCCTTGATTTTGATCGTTGATATCGACATTTGAATTGAACAAGTAATCACTCAACCTCTGAGAAATATCTCCGGCGACGGCGGAGCTGAATATATAAAACCCATAGAGCAAATGCACCAAAGTGCTCACGAAGAGCTCAGCGAGTTGAAGAGAAGTCGCCATCCACAACTTTATCATCTTCATCTTCATCTTCTTCTCTCAAGATAAGAATTACAGAAAACCCAGAAGCCAAAAATCGAGAAAAAAGAATCTCGTTTATCCTAAAAAAAAATGAAATTTAAAAACTCCCCGGAACAGGGGAGACAAATGCAGATAGACCCTCGCGAGCCTTCTTCAAAAGAACATAAAAAGGATGCTCCTTTGGCGAAAACCCAGAAATGAGAAAACTTTGAATTTTCCCGATAAAGTGGCGGCCTTTCTTATTATCAAATTTTCATTAAGTTTATTTGTCGTCCACTTGTATGAGTCCTGACCTCTCCTACAAATTCCGAGTTTCCGCAATATTCTAATTTCAAGGCCCACTATAAATTTTTTTTTTAATGAATCCTCAATTCAATTATTATTATTAATAGGTTGTTTTTGGTGAATTTTGATCGGTTAAGAGAAACGACGAAGTTCGCTGGATCGGCGCTGGAAGGTTTCCAACTGTATCTTCCTCTTCTGCTTTGATGCAACCTTATCCGTAAGCGATAATTTAGTATACTGTAGCTTTTTATTTGTTAAAGACGATCCATTATTGCTATGTTTAAATAAATAAAATAAAATCCTATTATTTTTATCCATATCCATAAGTTCATGATGATTATCCACTTTTTTTTTTTTGCGGCTAAAATTTTTATTAATTAACATCACTGATTACAATACGGTTTAAAAATGTTGGACAAGAATAAAACAAACTCCATTGATGATCGTTACAAGAAGCCTTTTTTGCTAACATATTGGAAAACGGTGGATGAGAAACTTGATTTTCATGCCTTAATTGTATCGACACAGTGTTTAAGCTTCAAGTTACATGAACTCTGTTGAAATGCCTCGGTAACCATGATGTTATCTCCTTCAAAAATCACTTTGGAATATCCCAATGACCAACAAGCTTGTGTCGCCCATATCAGAGCAGTGAATTCCGCTTCCATGGCAGTGTATCTACATTCAAACTTTTCATATCCTGCATGTAAAAAAGTTCCGAAAATATTTCGTATAATCCATCCTAGGCATGAGTCTCTTCCATCTGTGAAATGGGATGCGTATGTAGTTGCATTTAACCCATCCTTGTGGTGGGGGTTTCCATTGTTGTATACTTGTTCTTGATGAATTACCTGTCGAAGAGAGAATGCTCTCTGTATTTGGTCGACTCAAATTCCATTCCCTAACATCCGCTCGAGCTTGCCGTTCTGTTTCCTCATCTGAAATGTTGTTGAGACCAAATTGGAGTTTTTTTTTTTGATAATCTAGGGAGGGTCCCAGACCGAGGTCCAGACTAATTTTCCTGGGCCCAGTCAGGCCGCAGGCCAGCTTCACCTGGGAGGGTTTTCCCTGGGCCTTAGGCCCAGTGCCCGCGTTGTGAGCAGATGAGGCATTTTTTGTTTCCGCCTGGAGTCGAACCCGGATGGTGTTTGCCACCTCGGACCCTTCTACCACTTGGACGACCTCTAGACTACTTCGGACCCTCAACCAAATTGGAGTTCATTTTTACTTTTCCAGAGATGCCACAACACATGGATCGGGAGTAAACGAAATTCATAATTCTGTGTAGTATCCATAGCATTATGCAATATCATTTTCAAAATTGTCTCCAGTGAATTGGGTTGTAATGATAGACCAACTCGTCGCCAAACTTGCTGAGCATAAAGGCAGAAGAACATAACATGTTCGGTGGTTTCCTCTTGGTTGCAGCATCGTGCACAATATGTATCTACCGGAATGTGGCGGTGATTGAGGTTGCTTTTAGTCGCTAAAGCATTGGAAAGAGTTCGCCAAAGAAAATGTCTGAGCTTGGGTACAACATCCACACGCCAAATCATTTTTGCTAAATTCGGTTCTGTAGCCAGAGGAGTATGTATAGGTGGCAAATCTTGAGTTGATTTAGATATATAGTATCCAGACTTGACCGAGTAGTGACCATCACTATTATAATACCAAAGAATGTGATATTGTGCATTATCTGGTGGGATATAGAGCTTCCGAATAGTGGAGTGATCCGCTTGTTCAATAAGATCATTCAATATTTCTTGCCTCCATTGTTTAGTTGTATTATCAAGTAAACATTGAACCGGAAGGGTGAGATTTGTGTATGGCAGAAGTCGTGGAGCTCGTGGCGGGTCAGTGGGCAACCATTTATCAGCCAACATGATGTTTTCTCCATTATCCACACAGAGTGTTGTTCCTGCCATTAGTATATCTCTTCTAACTAGTAGTGACTGCCATGCATAGGAGGGTTGTCCCCCCTTTTGAGCTTGCCAGATATTTGTTTTTTTTTTTTTAAATACCAATGATGTAGGACTATTGATAGACTAAACTCGTCGGTCTTTGAATGATTTTCTATAAGGTATTCGCTAATAGAGCTCGTTTAAACAATTGATTATTATCCACTTTCTGAACTTATTATTATTATCCATTTTCCTAAATATGATAATAATTTCAAGTAGGAAAAGCGTATTATCACATAAATATATGTTTGATATCAATCTTTTTGTGGTTCGATTTTTGGTGTAGTCAGGGGCGGATGCAGAAACTTTTTTAGATGGGGGCACAATGTCAATGTAACAAAAAAACAAAATTCAATCGGGGACACCACTTTTTGTTTTTTCACCAAACTAAATACATTTTAATAAAATTAACTTAAATTATTCAAAAAAAAAAAAAGTAGGGGGCACGTGACCCCATACCCATCAACCTCCGTCCGCCCCTGGGTGTAGTTACTCTGTAAAGATGTAGACAAGGAAGAAAAGCTTTTAATAGAAACATAGCCTCATGTGGAGGTTAAGTATAATTTTGGACTCTTTCTGTAATGTGGAATTAATTGAGGAACATTAGCACATGGCTTTCATGTTCTTTAAAAAAAAAAACAATATTCTCAAACCTTGGTATATAATAATGATAATATCCAACTTTCTTTTCCTTTTTCGGCAAGAAACAATTGATTGTGTCGCGCATGAAAATTAGGACATTCAGGATCATGTTATGCAAACGTGGACTACCACTTGATATAACCTTCCTTCTTCGTCGAATCAAAGATACTGCACAATCGGTCTAGAGCATTAAAGTTTTGTGGATTCGACTAGGTTGGCATAATTCTGTAAGTCAATTTTTGGAATGTGGTTTGAATCTTTTTGTTTTCCACCGCAACACTCATCGACCACAAGATTTAATCTCCAAGTGGATCAAGTTAACACTGAAGAATAGGGTCTCATCTTTTACATCCATAAACCCTTAAGAATCAAGTGCTGCCATACAGATTTGGATGGAGTGTTTCAGAGTGATCTGATTTCGTTAGGATGACTATCTGGTTACAAAGCAACTAGGGCTTCGACTAAAAGGAAAAAACCCTTTGGCAACTCGTCTGGGGTATGATGGGCTCAGGAAGTGGGTCAACAAGTTTAATCAGAAAATTTCTAAGTCTTTTTGGGTTGGGTTCAATCTCCTTTCATTTCAATGTGGGTTATTGGGCTTATATTAAGGATAACCTCTAGACACTTTTGCCACATTTAATTAAATGCAATCAAAATTTCCAAAAAAAACTTATGAATTAGAAATATGTGAGAACTTTTAAATGTTTTTAACTAAAATATAGAATAATATTTTTATACAAAAATATATTTAAAAAAGGATTATATAAAAAATTTGGGTTTAGGTCAAGTTTGACCCAGATAGTTAACATGATAGTCTAGTAATAAGCGATCTGATTATGTCTGACAATAGTCGGAAAGCATTCCAAATTTGGATAAGATAATGTTATAATCAGTTCACTCTATAATATTATGGTGTGTTTCCCCTGAGGTTGACCGAATAACCGATAGGTTTATCAAAACAAAAAAAAATCCTTTTTGATAGAATTTTACATTTCATCCAATATATGTTTTCACATTTACACATTACTGAATATCTATCAAATCATGAAAATAAATAAATGATGAAAGCAGCCATAACTTATGACCACATAGATATTACCTACAACACCATATTATATGAATTTTCACTTTTTCAAGGAATTTTTATATTACTAAAAACCTAACTAATTTTTATTTTTAAGGACACTTAAGATTCTTGCCTGGTCCTCCATAATAAAAATAATTACCCCAAGCCCGATTAGTTCCACTTTGAATATCGTAACAATTTGGATGGTCCGCGAGTACTCGGAGGTTTGGAGAAGGTACTAAATTGTTATCCCAATCAACTACTTGGATGTTTCTGAAATAAGAAGATTTTGTGAACCCTTCCTCTGCAAAATGTCCACTCCCCATCTGAGTCGAAGTGTGGGTTCCAAATGGGCTTGAATTTACAACTTCGCCGCCGTACTGGACCATGCTCGCGTGCTCCCTCAGGTGAGTGAACAAGAAAGATGGCCAATACCCAACTACAACACCCGACCCGAACTCAAGCCACCAGTTCCCATGCTTCGGATCCTGAAAATTTAATTTTAGTTTTAACAACTAAACACTCATAAATCCTCTGTTTTCAAAATTCTTTAATCAATTTTGTATGAAAACCTGAAACAACATAGTTAAATCTATGTTAAAAAAAAAACATAGTTAAATTCTTAGTCAGCACACCAAGAAAAGGTTTTCGTTATTGCCGAATAATACTAGTAGTATTTAATCATTAACTTCTCTGAATATTAAATAACTTCTTAAATAAATCCCTCAGCAAAGCTACATTGGCCGTCATTTTTTTTTTTTTTTTTTACTAATATTGGGATATGGGTCGAAGCTCGAATAATTCCCAAAGAAAATAATACCTACGATTAGTAGTTTTGGATTTTTAATGAAGTTTAAGATATGCTACCATTTTTTTGTCTAGCTAACCAACATCAACTTAGTTCACAATGGGAGTTATCCCATTGAAAAATCATACGTTGTCTTCTAAAAAACATAAAGTATTGCCTTTAATTATGACCCATGTGAGGCTAGGAAGAAAAGATAGTACTACTGTTTTGGTAACTCATGAGCCATGCTCATAGCATTGCTTTGAGGGTTTGTATGTCGAACTATTTGGGGACAAATGTATCAAATCATGGAAATAATAACTTAGACTAAAAGTAAAGAGTGTGAGTAATAAGTGGTATGATACTCAAGTCTACTTCCCTTTTCTCTATAAAAAATGATTAAACAAGAGAAAGGAAAGAGCATCTTCTAATTAAAGGCATGCAATAGATTTTTTTTTTTGTTATGTATCCTAAATTTCAAAGGTTGATGTTTCAAAAATCAACGAATGAATGAACATTGTAATAAAGTGTGGTTAGATAATCCAATTGTTTGACCCAAAAAACAAAAAAAAAAAGATAATCCAGTTGTACCTTCCAAATCATGAGAGTGATATCGAATTGTCCACCCTTGTATGAAGAGCAGGGAGAGATTGCAGCTCCAATCGCAATTTGACTGTTGGTTTGGACAAAACCGGAACACAAGAGATTATAGCAGCCTGTTGCTTGATATGCATCGTTCTGTCTCCAAAAACATAAGAGCTTATTAGTTATTATAGACGTGACACTTATACAATATATAAATACAAAAGGCACATAAATATATCGTAGTATCTATTTATTCTGCTTAGCATTGGAATTACTTACAGTCCAGTAAGTAAAGAATCTTGGGTAATTATCTCCATAGAGCTCCGGACTCACCTAATAGCACATAAATTATGCAATATTAGCCTAATGAATAACATATACTAATAATATACATATAGCATTAAAACTTAACCTATTGGTCTACTAAATTAGTGAAAGTGAAAGTAGCCTAAACCAGTATTATTTAACAAAGAAAATTCACCTGCCAGCCAGCTTCAATGGTGTTGAGATCATGACCGAAGGAACCGGAGATAACCCAGATCTGAGATAAACTAAACTCGTATTGGTTCTGCACCTTTGGAGCCCACACACTTATGCTTGCTTTTGCTCCATAGTATGTCTCTCCGCTCACGTATCCCACCGCGTGCTATAACCAAGTAATTAATTACCACTAATCAACAATTATATAGTGTTGCTAATCATTTTCCAATGCTAATACTATAGTTATACTATTATTTTCATGATATTGAAAAGAAAAAAAAAACCATCTGTTAAAAAAATTGATACTCCGTATTGAAAAAATTTATTTTTCCTGATTATGCAGGTGATGTCATTAAAATGGATATAGTAGAAACTTGTCAGAGCTTTAACTTCGTGAGAGTTTGTGTTTTCCAAATCTAGCAACTAAGTATTTATTTTATATTTAATGATATATTATTGGGTGAAAAAAGTAATTTACTGACAGAATGTAGAAGAGGACTAATCATTAATCTTAAAGTTTTCCTCTTTTTTTTTTTTCCTTTTACCGACAAGGTTGTCTATCTTTTCCTTTTCTACAGTTCTCAAAAGATGATTTTAAATAAAAAATAATAATTGAAAACACCAATTATTATTTTTCTTCTTTTTTCTCCATAATTTGAAATCAAAGGGAAGACAAAGCCGAATAAACCAGAAATATAATCTACAAG
This sequence comes from Orychophragmus violaceus, assembly GCA_030180135.1. Classification (NCBI taxonomy): domain Eukaryota; kingdom Viridiplantae; phylum Streptophyta; class Magnoliopsida; order Brassicales; family Brassicaceae; genus Orychophragmus; species Orychophragmus violaceus. Next base: position 4,067,960 of record CM058230.1, read on the forward strand.
ATTATGGGAGATTAAAACCCTAAAATTTTAAGGGAGTCAAAAGCCGGCTGGAACACCTTCTCCGGAGCCAAACGAAACTAAGCATAAAAAATACAAGGCTTCAATTAAATAGTAATAAAAAACAAATCCAGAAAGTCAGCTGAAATTCTCGCTAAAAGAGGAAGATACGGGAAAAGACCGAAAAGCGCATGACAAAAAAGTCCACAAAATCGTTGCCGAAAAGACCTACAACGCAAACGAAAGAGGACCAAAACTAGATGAAACCGCCACAAAATAAACCAAATCCCTAGAAAGCAAAGACCATGAACCACATTCGATACTTTAAACCCTCAAACACATAGGGTGTGATTGGTTGTACATAATACAGGGAAGGGATTGAGAGTAATAATTATCCCACTTAATCCCTCTACACATTCACCAATCAAATAAATTTAGGTGGAATTATTTTCCCTCAAAAAGTAAAGAAACAGTATAAAATGGGAGAGATTTTTCACGACACAAAATTGAAGAGGGAATGTTTCCCACCCAATCCCACTCTTTCTTTCCCTCTATCTCCCTCTTTTATTTTCCCTCTCTTTCCCACCATATAAACACCAATCACACCCATAATCTTCAGCCTAAATAGTCTAAATCATGAGTTTTGAGTTGCCACTAGAGAAAACAAGAACTTAACCTTACAAGAATTGACTATGAAGACCTCGGAGAAAATTGCTTATTCGACTAATCTAAAAACGGCGGAGAGAGCAAATTTTATAGAATTATCGAAGAATAAAACGAAACTAAATAGGAAAAATCTTAGCCCGACCAAACGAAAAACCTGCACCATTCCAAACCAACTAGAACTAGAACCCACTTTGAACCTGAACTTGTTCACTACCTAAACCAGAACAACCAACCAGGTCTATAAAACAAAGCAAACCTAATAACTAAATCAGACCACTTTGTCTTCTAAATTCCATCTTTTGTATTTGACTATTTTCAAATTAAACACATATGACTGACTAATGTTCTTTGTTTGTCTTTTTCTAAGTGATATAATTTTTATCTTTTGAAAGGCCAAAGACCACAGAAAAAGAAGAAGAGAAAGTCTTACTTCATGGCCACTGCTGCTGGTGTCTCTTCTGAAATGTCTGAGTTTCTTGCCAAAGGCAGAAACAGAGTTTGCTCTGAGAATGTCTTCTTGTTTTGTTCTTCTGATAGGGACTGTTCCTTCAGGGCATGTTTCTCCCTCCATTCTCCATAACTGGAAACTCTTTGGTCTCAATTCTCTTTGATTAGCTCCTCTTGGCCTCTCAGGGGGATCCTTCAGTAATTAAATCTCACTTAATAATTAGTTTAACATTAACGGGACTACTAACTGTGTAATTAAGAACTTATGTATATGTACCAATGGCTTCTGTCCTCTTAATCTGGGATGATCAAATGCTGGTTGGTGATGTGATAAAACACAGTCTATGATGTCACCATCAGAGCTCTGCAACAATAAAGAGACCATGATTGTTCCAGAAAAAAACGGAAAGAAGAGTTTGATCAAAAATGAAGAAAGAAGAATCAAAACAGAGAAGGAAGAGAAAAGCGTGTCTAAAACAGAGTGTGTTCTTGAAACAGAGCATATAAACAAGAAATAGAGTAAGAAGAGTGTTTTTTCTTCTTCTAAAACAGAGCATACAAATCTAAGACGAGTTTATAGTTTTCTGATACATAGGAAGAAGAGGGGTACCGTTTGATAAATCTCACTTACATGAATTGTCTTGACGGAAGGTTTATTGATCTTCCTGAGATGCTGATTGATGGCTTTGAGTTTGTTAAGCTCCTCGAGTGGCTGGAGAGTTTGGTTTCTCTGTGCGAGATTCTCTGTTTCTGACGACAAGACAGAGGAAGAAGAAGAAGAAGAAGAAGACAAAAGAAAAAGAGAGAGGAAGAGAAAGTTGGAGAAACAAGGACGAAACAAAAGGACCATATCTAAGAAGAAGCTTCTTCTTATTATTCTTCTTCGTCTTCTTCCTCTTGTTCTCATTCTTGTTTCTTCTGAGAACAACTCTGTTTCTGTTTGTCTCATTGTATTGCATCGATTGAAACGACGGTATTTACTGCCGTTTCTGGGTTTCCACAACACGAACACTCCTCTCATCAAAACCCAAAACGTTTTCTTGATATAAAAGAATTGAGAAAGTGCACAAAAGAAGAAGAAAAAACCCTTAAATTTTTATACTCCAATCTTCTCAAGCTCTCACCATTTCCAAAGCTAATGAAGCATTTAATTCATCTCAAACTCAAACAAAGGATCAAGAACACTCATTGTCTTCTTGGGGTCTTAATGTCAATAAAGAAAGAGAGAGAAATAGAGGAGAGATAGTATTAAATGGGGTTTATGGAATTGTGGTGTCTTAAAGTAATAGTCTAAGTGTTTATATGTGTTTAATGTGCTGGAGTTATAAACAGTTTGGATAGTGAAGAGAAAGATTGATGAAGTTTTAAGTGTGATCATCAAGTATGCATCAAATACATTAAAATCAGGAGAAGGTGATTTACAAGAGCAAATTCAGTTTTGAAGAACGAAGATCGGTATTGGTCACATTTTAAAGATTGTATTGGGGCATTTGATGAAACATACTTATATTTTAGTTCGTCTTTCTAGTTAAAATGTAGAAGCATACAAAGGTAGAAAAATGGAACATACGGAACATACGTTAAATGTTTTTACTATATGTAATTTCAATATGAAATTCATATATGCTTATGTTAGTGTTCCAAGTAGAGTTCATGAAACGAAGGTTTTCACTCATTGAGAAAAGAATGAAGTTTTTTTTCGTTTCCACCGAATAGAAAATATTATTTGGTTGACTCTGAATATCCCATAAAAAAAGATATAGGTCTGCATCGTAGTGTTAAGTATTATCTTGAACATTTTGCTAAAGGAGGACCACCGACAAACATATGTGAGTTGTTTAACCGGAAACATTTAAGTTTGTGAATAGTGATTGAGCGGATATTTGGAATATAAAAAAATGAAGAATTTTAAACTGTAAATATATGAAGTATGATTTGACTAAGTGAATAAAGATTGCAACTGCAACAATGACATTACATAACTTCATATGAAATTCACATAGATAAAATTTTAATTTTGTACGTTGGCAAAGGACGGAAGAATAACATATTTATGGCGACGAGAAGAAAACGAAGATGATGATGATGATGATGATGATAATGATGATGATGATGATGATGATGATGATGGTGGTGGTGGGGGTGAGGGTGTTAGTAGTAGTGGTGGTGGAGATACACTATATGAACCGACGAGAGATAGAGTTATAGAAATCTTGCGCGATATCATCACGAATGAGTGTGGTAGAGGATTTCATCTACCTAACTAAAAAAGTTATTACTATGAAACTTTTATTATGTTATGATTACATGTTTGGATTTAAATTTGTTTTTGAGTTTAAATTTGGATTTTTTTATTTGAGTTTGGATTTGAATTACTAAAAGAACTTAGATATAATTTGTATGTTTTTTTATCTAAAACTTTATTATGTGTATTTTTAAATGAGAATTTAAATTTAAATTTGTATTTATCTATATACTACTTTCTAATACTAGCAATTAGTTAATTACACGGAACCAATTCAATTAATTAAACCCAAAGGCGTTTACATGACAAATGATGATCCAACAACAGCTCCTCCCAATACAAAAGCAACAAAAAAGAAAAGACAGTTTTTAATTATTTAAGATCTTGTTTTGTTCTTCTTCATCATTTACACAATATTTCTTCATTGAGGAAAATAATAAATGTTGTTTTATAATGATTAGCTAATCAGTGAAGACAACGTCAAGCAATTGCTGCTAATTTTCCTCAAGTCAACAACCAAATTTTGAACAGTATTAGTCTGGTTCGCCTCAATAAACGCATCAACACACGCACCATAATCAGACACAACTGCAGTTAAAACCGTGTTCATTGCCATCACATCACGTTTCCTTATGGTTTTCCTCGCGCTCGCCAAATTGTACACAGCGTCGCTAAGTGTTTCATAACATATTGTCATCGCTTGGTTACCGGCTTTAAACCTAGCCGCATCAGTTAGAGCCAGTTTTGTCTTAGCTTCCAAAGCTTGAATGGTTTGGTGCGTGGCTCGTCTTGGGTTTGTGACATGTTTCACCAAAGGTTGACACAAAGATGGATATGCAGTGTGAGAGCATATGTTCATCATACGTGCCGTCTCCACGACTTGGCCGGAAATAAGGATGATCAATACGGCGGCGGATGCCGCGACAGCCACCAAACGCAGCTGGAAAGTGTCGCGGCCCGCCATTGATTTATTTGTTTAAAATCTGTTGACTTTAATTGAGAAGAAATCAACCAAGGCAATTTTCTTGCTAGAACTCTTGATGTTATATATAGATTTTTTTTTTTTTTCAAATTGTTGGTGGTACCCGTTTTGCGTTTATTTTGAGGTTTGTCTTGTTTTTAGGAGATTATTATCATCTTAATCTTGTTTTTTTTTTTAAATATAGAATAATTACCAAACAAGGTGTTATTAGCAATACAAGACAGAGGAGAAACAGAAATCAATGATCAAAATAATGATTAGCAGCCACAAATACTTCATTCAATTTGAACAAGATGCTTATTCATGTGCTGTAACTTGCAGATATCATTACAGAAATCATCTGCGCTGCTGTGGTTCATCTTCATCCGAAGAACCCTAATAACCATTCGTTTCAGACCTTTAGCGTATTTCACAAGCGATTCAAGAGTGTTCATCTTCTGTTCTGCGTTCAATGGAGATCTCACCGTGATAACAACTTCTTCCAAACATGGTATTGTAAATCCTGTCTCACTCTGCAAAAAGAATGTGGACTTTTATATTATTGGAAAGACTCTGACTCATAGTGAAGGTTTCTGATGAAGAAGAGTTTTTCTTTACCTTGTTTAGGCTGTTTTTATGGCAAAGTGCAGCAAACATTGCTCCATGGATGTCAAATTTTTGAAGCTTGGGATGGTTATTGAAGAACTCGACAAAATCAATCTCAGGGAAAGGTTGAAGGGCTTCATTGCCTGTGAATTCGACCATCATAAAGAGACGCTTCACGTCTCTTGCTTGCTGCAGCAGTGTGGATAGTGCATTCCAATACCATTGTACACCTCGAATCGACAAGGTCTCAAGCGATGAAAGGTTGCGGAAATCTACCATGTCAACTCTCCCTGTAAACAATTAGAGACAGTAAAGAACACTAAGTAAGACTAATGACATCTAAATGGAACCAAACAAGTCAAAACTCAGGACTAATTTTGTTTACCAGCAACATTGGCGATGGATAGGTTCTTTAAGAATCTGGTTTCAGGGACACTGATCCAGTTACAGCCTTGTACATCAAGGGATACTATTCTCGGACTCGTGAGGGAGAGCAAGCTGTTACCTTGTCCACGGAAATCCAGCTTACAGTGTTCCAAGTATGGCAGATCGATCGATATAGATTTAACTCCTTCACAGCCTAGTAGAAGCAAGTTACTAAGGTTCGGGCATGCACGTAGAGCATTATTCAAAGCGGAATCGTTCAATCTTGCCTTCACTATTTCGAGGCTCCGAAGATTTGTGAACATATCCCACTTAGGAGGGGTTATCATCAAAATACCCCAAAGCTTCAAAGTCTCCAAACTCTTGGCCAAGCCAATGCAGTCAAGCTTCAAGGGGGCATCTATGATAGCCTCATCACTAGCGAGACTATCCATTTTTAGCTCCAATAGCTTGAGTGATTGATGGACATGCATCACCCATGATGCTAGGCCTTTGCTAGTGAAGGGGCTAAGGACCACAAGATCCTCGAGACGACGGAAAGATGAGATCATCTTCAGAACGATGGCGTCAGAAGCAGCAACCTCCAAGATGTTTTCAAAACAATTCCTGGGGAATTTAATGCTCTTAACAGAGTCTGTTGAGTCTTTCCATCGCTTGGAGACGCAGTTGCAGGCAGCCACATCCTTGGCTTCGGTCAGGTATGAAAGAATGTATTGAAGGATTTCATCAGGAAGAGAGTCCATATTGGCTGAGACATTTCATCGAACAGTTGGCAGTCAGGTAATGAACATATATACATATCCTCAAAAATTACATATTTGTTCATAAATAAATGTCTGGATCTTGAGATAAGAACATTCAGTAACTATAAATCTCTACAAGTTGACAGTTTGAGATCTGAAAATTACTCTAAAGTCATTTGCTCGTATAATCTGAAATACCCACATATGTGACAGAATCAAGCAACCCTAGAATGGCATTTTTACCCAGGAAAAAATAGATATACAAATTATAACCGATAGACAAAGAAGAACCACATTTGCAAACTCTCTACAAGATATAATAAATCCAGCGAACCCATCACAGATTATAGATGCAGAGAAAAGCAAATGGGCATAACAGTAAACAGAGATTCATCTTTGTGAAATTCAGCTACCACAGGTACCCAATAGAGTGTAGATTCGAAGAAAGCAATAGATTTTGGGACGGAGAGAGTTTCTTACCGACTGAATATCTGAATCTAACGGGCCGCATTAGAATTTTGTGAAAGGGAGAATCGAATATCGCTCAAACTCTAGGAGAAATCTGGATCTTGAAGAAGGTGAGAGAGAGATTTGAGTATTTCTAAAGGGGGGAAGTAGAATTCAGAGGTGGCGCGTGAGGAGATGGAAGGCGGAGTTTCAAATTTTGAAAAGACATGTCTTCTCATTTTGACTTTCGAGCGGGAGACGACTAAAATATTTATACTCTCGTTTGGTAAACCAAAATTCAATCTGAAACCAAACCGTCTAATTTAATCTGTAAACCAATACAATTTGAACGGTAAACCAATACAAGGGATGGCTGAGCTTAAAGCTATGGGACGTCCAGATTCTGTGAAAGGGGAATGATCAGACACTAATATAGTTAGTTAACTACAAGAACTCCGAAACTCCATCCTTGTCTTCTTGGAAAACTGCATAAACCGGCTGCAATAGTTTTCCTCTGCCATCGTGCTGAGCTGTGTTATGAGTTGCAAGCCGTTATCGTCTTGAAGTTACACTGTTGCCTGTCTGTTTCTGTCTTAAAGTAATAATACAACTTTATTGATGAAATGTCTTTTTAGGACTGTTGCTTCCATAAACATTACAACAATGAATTGAGAAAGGGGCATCGAGTATATAAATACATGTTGTTTGACACCAGGTTTTGAACCATGAAATGAAGACTCTTGTACATCATGGATGACAAAATATTACCTGAACCAGAATTAGTATTACACACAAGCGGCCTCTGAAGACCAAACTCATAAGAACTGTTCATTATACTAATCTAAGCATCAACATGATTACAGGAAAAGGATTTGGAGTTCCATCAACCCATTCCGGAACTCTGCTTATAAATTTTAAGGAATCCTATGTCTATTGAAGGCCAATAAGTTTTCACCTTGGCCGCACGCTGCCTGTAGTTCATTGTTCTCAGTCAAATTACCCGAGAGCACAAGTATTTTACCAGTGCCGATTGTCGAATCTAGTGTGTTCTGGATCGGTGTCTGCAGTTGATAAACCCTTGAGTCTGTGTCATGTGGATCATGGAAACATTTCCACTTACCAGGTAGACCTGTCCTATTTTCTTTTGCATCGGTCGAAATCCAGCTTCTCCATCAAGTTCTTGGCTCTTGCTTCAGGTGGATGCTTGGTTGAATGGTGTACGATATTGGCTGTGGACAAGGAAAAACAATCCACTTAACATCAAACCTGACCAGCTCCCAAGAGAAATGCTGCAACCGATAAACTAAAGGACATTAATAGTTCCTCTGTTTATCCTTAAGTTGGACAAAGACTTTGTAGATTATATCAAACTCTTAAGCACTATGAGGGTCATGAAGCTCTGATTACTTGAGGTCACACAGAGACATTAAATCATTAATTAGCATCTTTTTTTTCCCATCCTGTCAGTAGTTCTGTTAGGTAGCACCAAATAAATTTGACCCATTACAACAATGTTTTTACCTGTGTTGTACTCGACAGTAAATGGCTTGCAAGATCATCGTTAATTGAAACAGGCAGAGCCGGCATCCTGCTCATGATACCAGGCATCTCCTTCATACTGCAGCAGAAAGTAAGAGTTTAGTAATTGAATGCTTTAGTCATAGAAAGGAAAAGAAGACAGATGCCATGTCTCAATTTTGAAAACTGATATCTGCTATTAGATCCACATACTCGGTCAGAATAGCTCTGATGTTATTTCTTGTCTGATAAAACAGACTGATGTTATCCTGCAGCTGTATACACAAAGTTAGAATTATCTGTGTGTAAATTACATTGCACAAGAATAATCTGATATACAATGTTCAATAACATTTCGGATAATTCAAATACGTCAATCTTCTAACGCAACTAGCCACAAAGGATAGCAAAAACTAAAATACCTTGCACGCAGAGAGGTTGTAAGAAATTTTACTAAAAGCTTGAGCGTTTTGCTGTAGAAGATCCATTACTGCGTCACTTAAACCTGAGAAGAAGAGTTCAACAAAGTTAACTTGCTGACAATACTGATTTTTTCTTTTTTCTTTTTAAGACCACAACCAAGGAGAAGAGCAAAGAATTAAAAGAGCACTAAACCTTCACGAGGCATGTGTGTACTGTGGCACATATTGTTCATGACATACAAAGCATTTTGTTGTGGAACATTGGCTAGCATGTTCAGTACTGGGGATGTATCCACCACCTTACCATTAAGAATAGAACTAAGTTCAAAAGCATATTGATTTACAGAGGTTCAAGTGATCCAGTAAAAAGAAAGGCGCATGAAATGGAACACATATGAGACCAAACAATATAACTGATTTATCCCTTAATCGAATGTCATAAAAATAATTATTATACCCCATCAACATCCCACAAGCTTAGATACTGATGCTAATTCATGCAAAAAAAAAAAAAAAAAAACGATTGTGGTGGTCTTTTTTCTTTAGTCAAGAACTAAATATGTTCACATGAGAAACCCACCATACAGCTTCTTCGTTGAACAAATGCTATCAGCTCAGATTAGCATGAATAAAAATCACATATCTAGGCGAAATATTTTTAAACCAAAACATATATGAGGCCACCTATCTTCATAAGTTTATTAGTTAGTAAACTAGACACACGAAAGGTTTAGGTGGGCAATCATACCTTTCTATTGCAAATGTTCTTCCCAGCACTGTTTTCATCTCTTTTTCTCCGTTTTCGCTGTGAGAATAGATGCCAGTCTTAGCCAACAAATGTAGAGATAATGATATATATCTAATGAAAGATAAAATAAAGGCAAAAACAAGCACCAACGAATAGAAAAGGAAGACTTTTGGAACTTTCTATTTGATTGCATCATATATCTAATCTGAAGACTCACAGGACATAGACATCAAGGAGATGGTAATATATAATGATAATAAAACATTATATTCCATTACATCATTTTGTTTCACTTTATTATTCAACATTTAGCATTATTATGTAACCATATTTTGATGGCAAAATAATCATTTGGAAAAAAACTCATATCATAGGAGGTGTTATAACTTCTAATCAAAGATAACATGACAACACAAATTTCCTAAACCCCAAAAAGTATATCGGGATCCCTGCCATCACCCATAATAGGATAATTACAGAAATAACTTTTTTTTAAAACTTAGGCTTATTTCCTTTTCCAACAATTCCCTCCACAGTCATGGACTCCAAAGCTAATATAAAGACAGGTCTAGCGTCAGCAAAACTTGTCATTTTCTTTTTTCTTATCCTTTACACAATCTTTAGGACATGGCAAGGTGGCTTTTCATCAATAAAACCTATTAACTTTTTTGTAGGACTTTATCTTTATCGCAAAGCACACACCCAAGTTGCATCATCATGCTGATTCCGTCATATTCAGCATATGCTTTTTAACAGTGAAAGAAATATCCCTCGGATCACTACTTCCATGACAGCCACATACCATTTGAAAAAGGAATGCTAGACACTGCTAAGTAATTCTCTAGCAGTAGAAATATCCTTGATAGAAGTCTAGACTCTAGAGTGGTAAAACTTCTTCTCATATAAGCAAAAGCACATGAACAACATGAAGTATGCCTGAAAACACAAGAGCATTAGGAACTTACCGTCATCCATCTACACCTCAATGCTACATCCCTTACAGTTTTATCTGGTAGTGTTGCAGCTATCTTTACATACTTTGAAATTTTCGGTTCATCTTTTAATCTACAGACGGAAAAATAAAGTTGTCAGGCATGGAAACCAACAATACAAAGCAACAATCTACAGACTCTAGAAACCAAAACAACATGAGCTAGTTTTCATAATAAATCGATGTATGAGAACTGCATAACTTAGAGGAGCAACCTGAAATGGCTAATGGTCCCAAGTCCCATATAACAAATATGCAAAACTTTACAATTCATGGAAACACCAAAGGTAATACTTTTTATTCCAAAGGAACATACTTTAATAGTCCATCATGGAGAAGAATATAATGTGGCCACTACTTGTCATAAAACAATTCTTGATTTTAAACATTGTTTTTGAAAATATGATCATAGTACGAAAAAGCTAAAGAATTAACAATAAAATTTTGTTTGCAGATTAAAAAAAGAATAGCAAATGGAAGGAAATATCCAAACACAAAACGTTAAGTGCATAAGAAGAAGATACCTACTTTGCAAGGCCGTTCTCCAATACATACTGCTCCTCAACGGACCAATCCATGACCAAAGCAGATTCAGGTTTGACTCCAGCCACCAAATAATCCACACCCGGGTGTAACCCGGAGGCAGCGTTTATCGCGTAATTCACCGGAAATACAAGACCGGTGGTGCTAGTGCTCGGCGGCAGAAAGTGTTTATCCATTGGAATCATCTTTGTAAGGTCTCAGGGGCTACTGAATGAAACTGATTCGAGCTGCGACCTATGAGGGTGCCCCCAAACATATCGAATTTAGGGATTTAGCCATTCAGAGAAAGCAAGATAGATTAATTAAGCCCTGAAATGAAAAGAAAAAACCACTGGTTAGCAATTTACCTCGGAAGATAGACCACTCCAGAAGCTACAGATATCCTCAATAAGAGCCCTGATCTGCCCCGGTGGTGTGACAATCAGAGATGCAACCGACAAGCGAACCGCTGCAAATACGTTGGTGAAACACCACGAGATGTTCCGGCGAGCAGCAGAGATGAATGATTGAAAAGAAGATAGGAGAGCTAACTCCAATGGAAGAAAGTCGAGCAACGGAGAGAGAGAGAGACAGAGAGGTGTAGCAAGTGTTGGTTTTTGTTTTCTTCTTTGTTTTTGCCAGAAGCACTTTGTTTTGTCGTATTCATATGCCTTTGCTTTTTTTAATTCTGTAGTAATTAAAACTTTTGAGTTTATAATTAAATCATTTGTTTTTTGTATAGTTTTAAATTTCTACAAAATAAATATAAAATAGTTTAGACCGATGACCTTTATAGCTTTGGTGATATCTAAGGCATCAATATCTATAGATACTAGATATCTATCTATATTTGAATTTTTGATTGATAACATCTAGAGTTAATAACACTCTAATACACTTATAGTCTCATAACTTACATAATATGATAGGACACATTGGTGTTGAGGGGTAACTTTTTCAGTATGCAATTTATATATTATAAAAGATGGGTTTTGATCCCTTCTTTGAATGACACGTGTCTTAAAAATTGGAAAGTTGCAATGTTTTTGGCAACAGTTGCATCTCTGCCAAGAGTCCTCGGCTCCTCCTATTTTTAAACTTTTTTTTTTCTACGATTCCAAACCTTGAACATTTGTGCCAAAGACGAAGCCGCTTCTATCTCTAAGTTTAGAGAGAGAATTCACTCTCAACTTCACACTTTCTTCCTCTTCGTAGATCTGAATTTTCAGAGGGAAAAGTGTTGATGTATGCGGATGTTCTTTGTTTTGTATATACTGTTTTTGTTTGTGTGCAATTAATTCAGGTTTCAGTCTGATTTTGTAGTTTTTTGTTGTTGTATCCGACTCTTGTCGGAGAATACAGTTTCGTTCTTCACCGGCGGCATCTACGGTTGTTGACCGATAGTGGTCCTCTTTCTTCTCCAGTTTTTTCAATTTAATCCCAGTTCACATTTGAATATTATTTCTCTGTTTTCTATTCTCTTAATGTGCTTTCATGCAGGAGTAATTAATTTCTTTGTTGTTTCCCATCTTTGGTTATGGGTGATATTAGGCCAAATCAATAGCTTTGGGTTTGGCCACGGCAAAGCTTCCTATGTTTAGGTATGATTGAGATGTGAAGGTCCTGCTGGGATTTTCTTCTTGCGAAATCAAGCCTGAAGCGGTGGAGATTTGATCAGAATTGTGTCGGCAATTACTGGAGGAGATGATTCAAGTGATAGTTTTTTGTGTTATGGTTCAATTTTTCTTTCTTTTAAGCTTTATATGTATATTGGACTATGCTTTATGCAAACATTAGGGAACAGGAGATGTAAAAAAAAAAACGTGTTACAATATTGTCTTTATATCACTAAATGTGTCGTTGATCAACAATCAGATTCAAGTGAGACTACAAAGCATACCAATAAAAGAGAACATCTTACAATATTGTCTTTATATCACTATGTGTGTTTACACGAACAACTGGTTTGGTTTCACAATATTATCTAATATTCGTTTACAATATTAATTCTGCAAGTTTCAATCCTTGGCTATGTTCGCTGATTCAGTTTTGAATGTAGGCATGCAAAATTGTTGAGGGACAACGGTACACGAAAATATTAAAAGAGAAGAAGATTACTGCTCTCTTGAAAGTTACATGCCAGAGGCCAAGGGATAGAGAAAATGATTTTTTGCGAGTAGTTTACAATTTATGGTCTTTCATCTTGTCTGAGTCCGGAGTGAAGGCCTAATTTTGGTGTAAAAAATATTTCTTAAGACGGTCCAACACAACACTTATGATCAAGATTTATATGTTAAGGAGTTTGGTCTATAAATGAAAAGTTAGCTTCTGTTGAGGCTCAGAATCTTCCAGATCCATGGGTAAAAACACTAAACAAATATCTGAGCTTTGATCAAACTATGATTCTGTTTACGCAATTTCGTCTCTCTTTGCTTGCTACATCTTAAATATCACGAGAGAACGGGAAAGAAAAGGATTGCATTCTGCAAGTCAGTCAATGGAATATGATGAACAATAAGATGATCGACGTTATGACGGTGAGCAGATGGGCATGTGTTAGCTTTTCACGCAGTGTTCAAGAAAACGGTGCTGGCGAATTTGTCAGATGTGTGAAGTCCCTGACATGGTAACAAAATACCTCTTTCTTTAATTTGGAAGTTTCTCTTAGCATGAAGTTGTTTTCTTCGTTGTTATTGTAGGAGTTTAATCTTAAACCCGTGAGACCAATATGTAGCACGAGGCCTGATCAAGTCGAAAAAGCTCTAAAGCATGTTTGTCACACTGCTTTGAACAAAACCAAAGGGATTAAAGATAATCTCCGGCGAACTGACAAGGAATGCCAAGAAATGCGAAGCGGGAAGGAGATTGAAGATTAATCCCATCCAGAATTACTAATCGCTCTGTAGATGGATTGAACGAAGCAGTGATGACGAGGGAGAAGCAAGGTCAGAACGCAGACATTTTCATCAGCCTAAGATTCAAATCTGGCGGGTTGGAACGAAGAGGATCTGATAATCGCTACCTTCGTGGTAGATGATATCCCTAAAAGAAGTTCCTCAAAGCTAAGGAGGCGATCCAATTTGCTGGCTAAAATAACCACACCTTACTCAGTTTCAACAATGATTGATTTTATCTGGTTTAGTATAGAACGTATGGTAGAACAGCAGTTATTAGAAATTAAATTAGCTACATATGTCTTGGTGGAGATATTATATCAATGGACTCTCGAGTGATATAAAAAATCAATAAATAATTGATTGTTCCTCTTGCTTGTCCATAAAGAAACCGCGAGAAGACTTTGCTCAGCTTGCGAAATAATATTTATTGATTCACGCAAGTGTGAATACAAAATATGTGTATTGAAATCAGTAGCATTACAATGAGTGCTTACTGCCTACTCTCTTAGCCATGATTTTATTTAAAACCACTTGGATCATATCACATAAACTGTATAATAAGCTTTTACATGTATTTTATGCCATGGTGAATAGGTTGCTCTTAAGACCTTCTTGAAGGAGCCTAAAACACTAATTTTTGAATCGTATCAATACTCATGTCAAAAATAAAATGGTAGATTCAGGCAACTCCAACTGCCTCCGGCCAAAACGTACGTTAAGAATTACATAACCATTCAAGTGTTATTAGGTCCGAACATATGGTCAGTGTTTATGACTTCAATGTGTTTGAGATCAATCGGGAAGATCTTGAGAGCATGAAAAAGTCAAACGAAAACAATAGTTTATTTTTAATAATATTTAGATTATTTCAATACTAAATAATTTCAGTCGGGTATCTCTTTGGCAATTCACTACAAAAATCAACTTAATTACATTATATGTAAAACTGTGTTTGATAAGTGACCCAATATATACATTGGTTTATTTGTTTTAATATGAACATTTATGCAAATTTTCTAAGAAGAATTATATATGTATGGATATCTTTAGAGAAAAGACGGAAAACTCGGAAAGAGAATCTTCAAATTTCACCGGAAAAATAATAATTGTCCGCGCGAAGCGCGGATTTGACCCTAGTTTTAATAATTGTCAAGTTGTTGTTGTTTTTATAGTTTGGTTTTGTTGGTTAAAATGGTAACGATAAGGAAATGATTTAGTTGGGCTTTTTAAAAATTTCTCACCGCTAATTTAGACCATGTCCATCCAAGGTTCTTAAGGGTGGGGTTCTTAACTATTCACGTGGGTCCCACGTGAATAGTTAAAAACCGGGTTCTAAAAATCCTTATTTAAGAACCGGTTCTTACACTGTTCATGACACGTGGCGGCTTATCATTCGTCTAATTTTTTTTTCGAATTTTTTTTTTTTTTACACTTTTCCCACACAAAAAAAAAAAATTTTAAGAACCCCATAAGGGGTTCATTGATGTATGTGCCCTTATACATTTGATTTTGACCATTAACCTAAACAACTGTCTGATGGGATGTGGGGGGAATCTTTTTGTAACATTTAATCTTGGCCTTTGAATTGTAAGATTTTGTTTTAATCCTGGCCCTCCATTTGAACTTTCCTGCCCAACTAATGTCTTTCTCATCTGGACCATTGATTTGCACTTCGGTGTGGTACCAGATGCTGCCACGTGTACAAACGAAAATCACCTTTATCAGTGTTTTGGAGAACATGTCTGTGATATAGGGACAAAAGCTTGGTAGAAAAAAAAGACAGGAAATGGGATTCGCTAACAGGACAGTATCAAAAGTATTTGCTTGGCATTTTCTGTATTTGTAGGGGATGTCCGCCAAAAAACGCTCCATATAGTGTACTTGTTATCGGTCACTAACTCTATGGACAACAACGAATGGATGAGATTGCCAGATGTAGAGCACCTAGGTGCAGGCAGGTCAAACAGTTTCCCAAACTGTGACTTCCGAATCAATTTTAACTCGTAGGAGTCCTCTCCAAGGGTGTTTTTGACAAATGGCACGAGGTCAATCCTTGAGTAAATATTGAGACGTTTGGTTGGGTATTTATTAGTAGCAAACAATCTTGGAGACAGCTGGAGGTCTGTGGAAGTGAAAAGATGACATTAGAAGATTAGTAATAGGAAGATATGTTAGAAATCATATAAAATTGAGTAAAATTCTATGTAAGAATTTATTTGATCCTTGTCCACGAGTATTAAGTTACAAACCGATAACTATATTTGATATATACATGGATTAAATGTCCACGACATATGGATGCAGAACTCCTAATAACAGTAAATGATTGCATATGTCCATAATAGAATGTCCGGGACAGCATGTCCCGAATAGCATATCCATAACATAATTTCCACAATCGATGGTTGATATGGATTGCATATACACATTAAACGATGACGATAAAGAGAAGATACACTATAATGAAGTTTTAGCATATGTCCAATAATGCATGTACACAAGAACCCCAAATTTGATAGTAAGGAAGCTATATTTATGTTATCCGTGTACAAGAAACTAAGAATGTCCAAATGCATGTACGCCGTTGAGAGGAAAAGAAGAACAAACGACGAAAAGAAGAACAAACGATTTTGTTATCCGTGTACAAAGAAACTAAGAAACGATTTTGAGAAACTAAGATGTACATAGTTTATCCGTGTACAAAGAAACTCAGAAAACGATTTTGAGAAGAACAAACGATGAACATATCTAGATCTAAGTTTTCTCATATGTCCATTAATGCATGTCCATTACAAATCTCAGATGGTTACAAATCGTATCGACTACTCAAAATAGATCCACGAAACAACAATTTAGATCTAGATCTACGCATATAAGAACATAGTTAAGATGCCCACATGGACAGCAGTATACAAAAACGATGGAAAAAGCGAAGCAAGACAGGAACAAAATAAGATAAATCGATGTCTGATGAACTTATGCTGAGAAATCAAGAGAAACCTATCATGACGGGTCGATTTGCGACGCCCCAGACCGAAGTAGGCGATTTACAGACGGAGGATTGGTGTTAAAGCAAGTTACAGAATTGAAGAAGTTCATGTTTCTTCTCACAAAGATTGTCCCGGATTAGCAATGCCTCAGAAAGGTCCACACATATCTGTTGTATCGAACGTCTTCGAGAAGAAGGATTCTGAACAATATGTTGCCTAATTGGCTCTCAAGAAGGTATGTTTTTGCGATATGACTCTTGTATAATTGTTTATTAGATTTATAAAAGCTGTTTATGTTGAAGAAGACAATACTACCCATGTTGCAGCCAGGCATTCAGCCTTGGGATGTTGATGATATTACTGTGGAGGAAGCTAGGGATGATTCAGGTTTCCATATGTTTGTATGTATCAACAATTTTGAAATTAACCTCTTAACATTTTCTTTGTCACTGGATTAAAAATGGTCATAATATTATTTGGGATTTCATTGATAAAGCTGCATCAGGTGAAAACGAAAACAAAAACATAAGACCTCTTGGTCATAGTAATGACGTATGAGAGATTCCTACACAAGCCATTTTCCTTTCATTAGATCGCCTAACATACCTCCGTTTACGATAAGCAACTCAAGAGACAATGTCTTACCCCTCACTATGATCGTTAAATTTCGTTTCACCGGGCATTCATTAGGCAAAAGCTTATCATTATTACTAAACCCTCATGTTACTGGTTCGATGGGGATTACCTGCTTCTTCTTTACTCTCAGTTATTACATTTGGTGCACCGTTTGTGATATGTGGAGTCGACCGTCTTCTTAAAAAACTTGGATTGCCTAAAAGCCATGTTCAAGCCATCACAATGCATTGTGACATTGTCCCAAGAGCTTTTCTTGTATAGTGAGAAGGAATGGTATTTATTCTCTCCCAGAGACAGAAAATATCCCAACGGTTCACGACCAAACACGTCAGTTGGGTCTGGTTACTGGAAATAGACTGGAGCTGATAAACTGTTAGAGTCAAGTTTAGCACTTTCCTAAAAAGGCCTGTTCATGAGTTCAGGTCGGCCCAAAATGGAAAGTCGGGAATAAGGCCCAAGGCGGTAAAACTTAGGTTAAACCGGACTCGAGGCGACCGGCTTACATTAGGGTTAGGATGGTGTTGAATGAAAGGCGCCGCGCACCAAAGTCGGAAAAAGGGAATATTCTAGCTAAAAATAAAGGCGATATTCTAGGAAATATTCTGTATTTATCTTATTTTCCTTTTTCATGTAAACCGACTTGTAACCCTATATAAGGGAATCCGATATTCATTCAATGGACACGCTTTCTTATTACTTTTCGGCTTGAGAGACTTTTAGAGCGACTTTAACCTAAAATTCTCTCCGGCGACTTTCATAACATTCTTTACCGGCTTCCACCTCGGAAACACCGGCTTAAAACCCTAAATTCCCAAATCTCACCGCGTTCCTAAATCCTTCTTTTAGAATCCCTAACTTACAAACCCTAAAACTCTTTCTATCTTTGGATAGATCGAGTTGAGATCTTACAATTGGCGCCGACTGTGGGGATTTCTAAGAGAAATTTCTGAACGAGATGTCGGGAAACAGGAAAGAAATCGATCCGGAAAATCCAATGGTTGACCTAAGCATTCATGATGAAAGTGATTACGACCAGAGTGATCACGAAGATGAGGCTGCCAAAGGCGGCAAGCAGCCGCGAAACACCGCCAAGAACAAAGCTCGGGATGACGGCAAACATGCCCCGTCACTCAGCGAAACAGAAGCTCAGATCGAGCAAGACAAGACCTTAGCCACTCTAATGGCCAAGATCGAGTCACAGAACGACTTGATCAAAACGTTCTCAAAGAAAATCGACCTACTGCAGACAGAGCAAGCTAAGATCCTTTCAGGACAACAGTCGAGAAAACCCAGGAAAGAGGTGCCTTCGAAGGTGAAAGACAAAGTCGCTAGACGACTGGTCTATAGCACATCTGAGGAAAGCCACCATGAACAGAGCCACAGCAGCGAGTCCAGGAGCAACCCGCGGAAGGAGGGCGACCAGGACACTCGCGAGCGGAGCTCACATCGGAGGGAAGGTTCTGAAAGACCCAAACGGGGCGAAAGTCAGAGACATAACAGCCAAAGTGATGAGAGGTATTCACCCGACAGAGGAGAATATACCAGTCACCAGACACGGGACGTGCACCACAGACGAAATTCGCGACGTGAGAATGGCTCACACCGAGACAACTATCGCCGCGAGCGAGGTATGTCGTACGAGAAAACTCACGGAGCGTCTATTCGCGGAGCAAGTCGCAACCATGTCGAAAAACAACTGATCGAGCTCAAAGACACCCTAAAAGAATTAAAAGGGGAGGTCCACGGCGTGAAGGGATCCGCACCCGAGATAGACCGAATCATCGAGGAAACTCGTAGGACTCCCTTTACCTCGCGCATCACAAACACGTATATCAGGCAAAGAGAAAAGCTCAGACTACCGATGTACGACGGCACAAAAGATCCAGCGACCCATCTTACAACATTCAAAATCATGGCGGCAAAAGCGCGGTTCTCGTCGAATGAGGAGCGTGACATCGGCTTCTGCCAACTGTTCACCGAAACCCTAGAGGGAGACGCGCTGAACTGGTTCTCCCGACTTCCCTCCAAATCAATTGACAACTTCTCGGATCTCACATGGGCATTCGTAAGGCATCACTTTGCCTACATTCGCAAAGATACTTCGCTAAGCGCGCTGATATCAATGACGCAAGAGAAGAAGGAAACTTTAAAAGATTTCGTAGAGAGGTTCAGGGCAGTGATGACGCGAGCTGAGGCACCGGATAAATTCACTATCGCAGCCCTGACAAACGCCGTCTGGCACGAGTCGCCATTCTACCAAGACTTAGTCGTCAACCCGCCACTAACCATCGAAGACGCACTCCATCGAGCAAACAAGTTCGTGGAATTGGAGGAGAAGAAACTCGCACTGGCAAAGAGGTTTGGTTCTGGTAAACAAACAGACAGGAAGGAAGAAAGAGAACCCAGACAGCACTACGACAGCAAAAACGCCAAAACAATGGTTGTAGACGGTACCGACAAGTCCCGGTCATCAAAACCGTGGAATAAGAGAGGTAAAGAGACAAAGAAGGCACAGCAGACAGCTTCCACCGCGGGAGACAAATACTGCGAATACCATCAAGCTACGTCGCACGACACAGCTGAATGTCGGAACCTCAGAAACGCACTCTACTCCCGACTTTCAAATGAGGAAATCAAGGCGGCCATCGAGAGGTTAAAGAAGGAAGAGTCGGAAAAGAAGGAAGACAAAGCTGACGAGCAGGCTCCCAAGCAAGATAAGCCGCCACGGCGTATCAAAAGCATAGCTTTGAAACGTAACCGTGAAGAAGAAGAGGACGAAGAAGAAACCCCCAAGACCATCCGAAGAATCAATATGATCATGGGTGGTCTAATTTCCGTAAATGACTCGGTCCGGTCAATCAAGGTCTATGAACGCCTAGCATTGGCCGCGCAAAAGGCGCCTCAACCAATCCTATCAGACGATCCGCCCGTCATCTTTACCGACCAGGACCTCTATGGAACTCACTACCCTCATAACGACCCACTGGTGGTTGAGCTTCTGATCGGAAGTTGCCAAGTATCTCGAATACTGGTGGACACCGGGAGTTCGATAGACTTAATTTTCCTAGATACACTCAAGAAGATGGACATTAAGGAGGAGGATATCAAGCAAAAGGCCAAGCCGCTCACCGGGTTCACAAGTGAGACGACGTACACGATTGGAACGATCAAGTTGCCCGTCTTCGCAGGAGGAGTTAACAGATTGGTGAGGTTTCACGTCATTGACAAGCCAACCATCTATAACGTGATCCTTGGAACTCCATGGCTATATAGCATGAAGGCGGTATCATCGACATACCATCAATGTCTGAAATTCCCGACACCTAAAGGAATCCAGACAGTCAAAGGATGCCAGAGCGCAAGTCGGTCGTGTTTCGCAAGAGAACATAAGATCAGGGTGCCTTCCTGCATGATCAACACAGAACATGGAAGAAAAGGACCGGAGAAGGAACTAATCCAGCAAGTCATCATTGACGAATCGGATGCAAGCAAGTGTGTGGGCATTGGTGCAGGGTTACCGGACGACATCAAGGAGGAACTAATCACCTTCCTACAGCAAAACGTTACAACATTTGCGTGGACAATGAAGGATATGAAGGGTATCAACCCGACCATTACAACTCACGAATTGAATGTCGATCCGACCTACAAGCCAGTCAAGCAAAAGAGGCGAAAACTCGGCCCAGAAAGGGCTAAAGCAGTCAACGACGAAGTAGAAAAGCTACTCGAAGCCGGTTCAATCCAAGAAGTCAAATATCCTGACTGGCTGGCCAATCCAGTGGTCGTAAAGAAGAAAAACGGGAAGTGGAGAGTGTGTGTCGACTTCACGGACCTCAACAAAGCTTGCCCCAAGGATAGTTTCCCGCTGCCGCACATCGACCGACTTGTTGAAGCGACGGCTGGGAACGAACTGCTATCGTTCATGGATGCGTTCTCAGGATATAACCAAATCCTCATGAACCCAGACGACAGAGAAAAGACGGCCTTCATCACTGAACGAGGCACGTATTGCTACAAAGTCATGCCTTTCGGCCTCAAAAACGCCGGCGCCACCTACCAGCGGCTGGTAAACCGGATGTTTGCAGGACAACTTGGCGCAACAATGGAAGTTTATATCGACGACATGCTAGTCAAATCCCTGATTGCCTCTCAGCATGTCGGTCATTTAAAGGAATGTTTTAACATCCTTAACCGATACGGCATGAAGCTTAATCCAACTAAGTGTACATTTGGAGTGACATCAGGAGAATTCCTAGGATACGTGGTAACTCAGAGAGGAATAGAAGCTAATCCAAAGCAGATTACAGCCATAATCGACTTACCATCTCCCAAGAACACTCGAGAGGTACAACGCCTCACTGGCCGCATAGCCGCATTGAACAGGTTTATATCCCGGTCAACGGATAAATGTCTGCCTTTTTACGAGCTCCTACGAGGAAACAAAAGATTCGTGTGGGACGAGAAGTGTCAAGAAGCCTTCATCCAACTCAAGGACTACTTGTCGAATCCACCGATACTGTCTAAACCCGAGAATGGTGAGACATTGTTGCTTTACATAGCCGTTTCAACGACAGCAGTGAGCGGCGTGTTAGTTCGGGAAGATCGAGGAGAACAGAAGCCGATCTTCTACGTCAGCAAAACGATGAACGGAGCCGAAACTAGGTACCCTGCAATGGAAAAACTAGCCTTCGCAGTCGTCATCTCGGCACGAAAGCTACGACCGTATTTCCAATCACATCCGATTGCCGTATTGAGCAGCCAACCTCTTCGAACAGTCCTTCATAGCCCGGGGCAGTCTGGTCGTCTAGCCAAGTGGGCAATAGAGTTAAGCGAGTACGACATCGAGTACAGGAACAGGACAACCGCCAAGTCGCAGGTAATAGCTGATTTCCTTGTCGAATTATCACCTGAATTGGATGTCGGTACCGAGACAGAAGACAAAAATTGGAAACTGTTCGTGGACGGGGCTTCATCTAAAAAAGGAGCCGGGATAGGGATACGTCTCATATCACCAACCGGCGAGATATTAGAGCAGTCATTCAAACTAGGTTTCACGGCTTCTAACAACACAGCCGAGTACGAAGCTTTGTTAGCCGGTCTCAGACTAGCCAGAGAAATCGGAGTACGACATCTCTTGGCCCACTGTGATTCCATGCTTGTAGCCAACCAGATCAACGGCGACTACGAAGCTAAAAATGAACGAATGGAGGCTTATCGAAAGACAGCGTTGGAACTCACCAGTTCCTTCGAATTCTTCGATATCGTCCAGATACCAAGAAAAGAAAATGCCCCGGCAGATGCACTTGCGTCGCTGGCATCTAATCCCAATCTCTGTCGACGGATCCCGGTAGAGACAATCCACGAACCAAGCATCCCGCCCCCTGAGAGCAATCGAGAGGAAACTGAAGAAATGATCCCGAATGATAAGGATGACATGTGCTACAATGTTCAAGCAAAGGGCATAGACCTCATCGCGGTCCTAACCGACGATAACAGAGACTGGCGACTTCCAATAAGAGCATACCTGACAGAAGGAAAACTCCCAGAAGATAAATGGGAAGCACGACGACTTAAAGTCAAAAGCGCACGATATACTATACACGAAGGTATCCTCTACAAGTATTCTGCCAATAAGATCCTTCTCAGATGCATAAACGGGGATGAAATAGACCGAGTTCTCGAAGAAACGCATTCTGGAGCATGCGGAAACCATTCCGGAGGCCGATCTCTCGCCCTCAAAATCAAGTTGAATGGTCACTATTGGCCGACTATGATAACCGATTGCGAGACCTATTCTAACAAGTGTGAAAAGTGTCAGCGACATGCGCCATTCATACATCGACCTACCGAGCTGCTCACAACATCAACTGCGGCTTACCCGTTCATGAGATGGGCAATGGATATCGTTGGACCATTACCGTTATCCAATCCAAGACGTTTTCTGCTCATTATGACCGACTACTTCACAAAGTGGGTAGAGGCCAAGGCTTACGTCGCCATCCACGATGTCGAAGTTCAAAATTTCGTCTGGAAATATATAATATGTCGTTTTGGGCTACCTTATGAGATCGTTACAGATAACGGCTCACAGTTCATCTCGAAAGTATTCGAAGGATTCTGCAAGAAATGGGATATACGCCTTAGCAAGTCGACACCAAGGTATCCTCAGGGGAATGGCCAAGCCGAAGCCACAAATAAAACCATCATTGCCGGCATCAAAAAACGCCTCGAAAACAAAAAAGGAGTTTGGGCAGATGAGTTAGACGGAGTCCTCTGGTCGCATAGAACGACACCCCGCAGTGCAACAGGAGCCACCCCATTTTCCTTAGCCTTTGGCGTGGAAGCAATGGTACCGGCAGAGGCTAACATCTACACTCTCCGCCGCTCTCTCATGCCGCACCATACCGAAATCAATGAAAAAATGCTAATCCAGGCTCTCGACACCTTAGAGGAAGAACAGGATCGAGCCCTACTCAGGATTCAGAACTACCAACAGCTCGCAGCTCGGTACTACAACCAGAAAGTCAAGGAACGCCACTTTCAAGTCGGTGACTTTGTCCTCCGTAAAGTGTACGAAAACACCAAAGAGTGGAGAGCAGGGAAACTCGGGGCGAAATGGGAAGGACCCTACAAAGTCACCAAAGTCGTCAAACCAGGAGTCTACGAGCTTGAGTCAATGAAAGGCGAGGCTTTACCTCGATCCTGGAACTCGGCCAGCCTGAAGGAGTACCACTAAGACGGCAAAAAAAAAAAAAAAAAAAAAAAAAAAAAAAAAAAAAAAAAAAAAAAATGTACTAAGAACTACGAGTGACTTGATTCTTCCTCGGGAGATACGTAGGCAGCCTTTACCGGCACAGTCACAAATCTAATAAAATCCCATTTTTTCAGATAATTTACCGTCTTGGACGACAGGCAAAGCCAAAAATCAGGTAAAATCTCTCTTTAGTATTCAAATATTTGACGATACTAACAAAAAAAAGCCAAGTATCAACTCGCAAAAAGCCGAGTATCAACTCGCAAAAAGCCGAGTATCAACTCGCAAAAAGCCGAGTATCAACTCGCAAAAAGCCGAGTATCAACTCGCAAAAAAGCCGAGTATCAACTCGCAAAAAAGCCGAGTATCAACTCGCAAAAAAGCCGAGTATCAACTCGCAAAAAGCCGAGTATCAACTCGCAAAAAAGCCGAGTATCAACTCGCAGAAAAGCCGAGTATTAACTCGCAAACGACTCGCGTCATTAGCATCATGCCTCCTGGCCAGGGGCGTGGTCTTCCTTGCGCACGAGGTGCACATCGTGGTAGGGAAAAGCCGGGATCCGTCCCGCAAATTCTTTGCGGTGGGTGATAACAAATAAATCGAGCACAGCATCGCACATTCTCCCACCTTAAGAATAAAAGCCGAGCACTAGTAAGTCTCGCAAACCACCTTATGGCAAATTCTAAAGCTATTTGTTCAAAAAATTATCCAGAATAGTTTTGAACAATAGCCAACTTAGTGACGAAAGTCGCTACAAGTTTTAATACAGTAGCACGACTTGGTCACATTAATCGATAAGTCACTATTTGTTTGAAATTTGTCAGAACAATCTTAAAAACAGTGGTCCGATTTGATTTACGAGTCGCTATATGTTTAGATTTGTCAGAACACTTTCAATTCAATAGCACGATTCGGTCAGAGATTAACAAGGGTTATTCAAAGCAAGTTTAAAAGTAATTCACATAATGAAAGTCGCTAACTTGCTAAAAGACAAGTTTAAAGCAAGAATTGTCTGACTTATGATAAAAGTCGCTATAAGCTTAAATGCAATAGTAAGACTTGATCACCTACATTTGGTCCGACAGTAATACGAGTAAGCTTTTAAAAAAAAAAGAGGGACTTAAAGCAAAAACTTAAATTATTACATAGCCAAACACAAGTCAAAAGAAAGATACTGTTATAAAATAAAACAGATAAATCAACTAGCCACGACCGACGACTTCTCAGTCTTTCCTCCGTCCTGCGCCTCAGAAGCATTCTCTAAAGTCGCAACCTCCGAACGAACAGATTGGACAAGATCAGCAGGAACCGCTTCTGGAATTATCCCATGATTGGTCCCAAATTGGTCGACTTGGGATGGGACAGGAGGAGGGGAGTCACGGAAGCGATTGATAAGAGGATGATGCACCGGGGAAAGGACGAATGTGAGTTCTTCCTTGGTCACCACCTCTACTTCGTCAAGTTTGGCATTCACTGCGACCTCGTCAGCAGCAACTTGATCCAGAAGAGTTTGCGGGAACGACATCCCTTCATCACTGAGCTTTACCAAGCAGTTCCTCAGACCGGAAACTTGAGCTTGCTCGACTTGGAGAGCAACGGCGATATCCTGATCTTTCACATATCGTTGAAAAAGGTCAAAATGCGTCTGCGCCTTCGCCCTAACAGCGGCCTCAACTCTCTCTCGCTCGTTCCGCACCATGTCGGAATAGAACTTCTGTTGACCTTCCATCTTCTTCTGGAATTTAAGAAGATTGGCCTCCGACCTTTTTGAAACAAGAGCCAACTCCTTTTCGACTCCACGAAGCTTGTCTTTAAGCGCCGCGTTCTCCGCCACCAAAGCCTTCTTTTCCTCTTTAGCCTTCTTGAGAAGCTCGTCCCGCTTGGTTACCGCGTCGGCCATCTTTTTGGCACTCCAAGAACTCTCCAAGGCCACGCGATTCGACGCGGCAATCATCTGGAAACAAAAGAAAAGAGATCTTAGTCAAAAAATATATAAAGGAAGAGAGGAACAAGCGAGGTTCAGTAATAGAAACTTACAGTTGCTTCAGCATGCTTAAGCTTGAGAATAGCATCTGAGTGCGGAAGCTCCTGGAGAATCGGCCAATCTCTTTCATTCCCTCGGACACAGGTCAGCATGTCGAAGCACGCCCTTGGGTTATCGATAAATGGAACCTCGCTCTCATACTGGTAAGCGAAGTTGTGAATCGAAGGGCGAGCATCTCCTTCCTTTATAGGAGCACGGGGACGCACATGAACGATCTCCTTACGAGAGGTAAACGGTTTCATATTACCGTATGCGTCAACAACGTCCCCGGTTTCTTGGTAAAAGCGTTGCCACGGATCCAGGATCTTCTCGGGATCAGTGGCGGCCGCCTTATCAGAGCTATCAGCTTTACCGGCTTCAGTGGCTTTATTGGCTGTGGCGGCCTTCTTAGCCGACTTCTCCTGGTCCACCCTACCATCCGCTGAACGCTTCCTAGACGGAACCTTAGGCGGGAGTTTGGAAAGCGGGGCTGCGACTTCTGGTTGAGTGACCATCACAGGTTGAGGAACAGCGGGTTTAACTCCCGTATCAACTAACTGCCCCCCGCCTTGCGACGACACAGAGACGTCCTTCTCCTTCACCGACTTCGCGGGAGACGAAGACTTCGACGATATCTTCTTCGAGTAATCAATCGATTCGATCCTCTGCACCTTGCCCATCCTTTTCGGCTTAATGAGTTCTTCAGGGGTAACCTTCCTCCCAATATCCCACTTAGCTGCATTGGCAGGCAATTAGAGAAACAAGAAGTACAAATAAGCAAAGGAACAAAAATACAAACCTTCGGAAATCCGAGGAAGGAGCTTATTGATGCGCTCGCGAGTAAAATCAGACCACTTGCGCAAACCGAGAGACTGGATCTGTTGAAGGATAGGAAAAAAGTTCTTCGGGTATGGCGGCAAGAAGGGATGTTGCACTGCAAAGATAAAGAAGAATTAAGTAAATGATCACGCTCAAAGAATAGCAAAAACAGGACGATATCTACCATAGTCAGTGTTCCAAGACGTCCTGATAAACTCCCTATGCTCGTCAGGGACGACTAAAGAAGTCAATTCGACGAAAAAGTAAGACCGTTGCCAATTGTTGATCTTACTAGGTGCATCCGTCAAAACCCGGTTACCGCTTTTAAATTTAACCGCAAAACACCCTGGGTTCGTCGCCTTCATACGATTTATAGACGTCATTTCTTCGAAAATCTGCGCGGTTATCGTTATACCGGCTTCGGCTCCCAGCACTAAGAGACCGACCATGTGGCGAACCGCGACGGCTGAGAGCTGAGAAATGGCAATCTCACGGCGGTGGCAGTACGAGATCAGCAAGTCGGGCAGGGGGAACCAGCAGCGACTACCCCCGGTATCAGTATTGACGAAATACGACTCGTAAAGAGTTATGTATCCCGAGGGAGGGGACCACGGACGGTCAAGCGGGAAAGGGATGATAACCTTGATCCTTGGGTCAGCCCCACAATCCTGGAGTAAAGACCTTACCGAAGTCGCATTCGATTTGGTCCCAGCGACATTTCCGAAAAACTCATGAGGAACGACCGACAACGCAGAAGGAAAGACATCCTCGGCATCGTCTTGACCAATGGCGGTATCATCCTCATCATCGTCAGAATCTCGTAGTTGAGGAATGACTAAGTCTTCCCGACCCGAGCTCTCAGCGGCGTCATTTAGGAGAGACGCTTCACGACGACGTCTTAGCTCTTCAAAAGCAGAATGAGCTGGGTGATTCTTTAAGTCGGAAGAAGTGTCCGACGAAGAAACAGGAGAACTGGGTTGACGACTTAGCAAATCATCTGCGGACGAGACTGAAACAACTTCCTTGTCCTTACTCGATGAACAACGAATCAAAGACATGGGTTCGATGAAGAACGGATGAAGAACACAGGAGAAAAATAAACTGAGATCTTAAAGCCTATAAAATCTAAGGCGGAGCAACGGCGGAGGAAGGATCGGAAATTAAATACCAAGAGAGAGAAATTACCTTTAGAGCTTCTTCACTTGGACCAAATGAGAAAGGGAATAGTGAGAAGGGACTATTTATAAGGAAAATGGCGGCGTGGAACTCGAGGCGTACATTTACCTAGACAACGCTTCGTATCCCGTACCTACCCGACGATAAAACCAGGAATCAATTCCGGTATAGCCGGATAACGCCATCGGTTTAAGAAACAAGTACACGGTTATCCCCGGCCAGAGCAGCCTAGCGAAATACGGGCTTTTTTTTAAAAAAAAACAACAACAACAAAATGTGGGCCTGGAGGACGGATGTAGGCCCAACCCAAATCATCTCTCAAAACCTTAAGTTAACTCCTCGCAATGCCGACTTGAACACAGTCGCCACACTGGGGGGGGGCTTATTGTTAGAGTCAAGTTTAGCACTTTCCTAAAAAGGCCTGTTCATGAGTTCAGGTCGGCCCAAAATGGAAAGTCGGGAATAAGGCCCAAGGCGGTAAAACTTAGGTTAAACCGGACTCGAGGCGACCGGCTTACATTAGGGTTAGGATGGTGTTGAATGAAAGGCGCCGCGCACCAAAGTCGGAAAAAGGGAATATTCTAGCTAAAAATAAAGGCGATATTCTAGGAAATATTCTGTATTTATCTTATTTTCCTTTTTCATGTAAACCGACTTGTAACCCTATATAAGGGAATCCGATATTCATTCAATGGACACGCTTTCTTATTACTTTTCGGCTTGAGAGACTTTTAGAGCGACTTTAACCTAAAATTCTCTCCGGCGACTTTCATAACATTCTTTACCGGCTTCCACCTCGGAAACACCGGCTTAAAACCCTAAATTCCCAAATCTCACCGCGTTCCTAAATCCTTCTTTTAGAATCCCTAACTTACAAACCCTAAAACTCTTTCTATCTTTGGATAGATCGAGTTGAGATCTTACATAAACCCATAGGAATTCCTAAACAGGTCGGGATTAAAAAGGCAAGATAATTATCTAAACCAAGAGAAAATATACTAGAGACATGTATACTAGAGAAATAAGCTGCACGGAATCAGAAGCGGGTATGCGGAAACAGAAGCGTTTGAAAACATGGAAGCACATATCTGTCTCAAACTCGCCCTGACCTCGCATTCTCCGTAAATAGATTATCACGGTTTATGCATTGCCCTACTGACATCCATTGGCAGGTTGTCAAGCGTGTTTTGAGATACTTGGCTGGAACACTCTCCTTGGGCATCTTCTTCCACAAAACTTCACCCACGTCGTTACATACGTACTCTGATGCTGATTGGGATGATGATGTGGATGACTTATTATTTACCAACACACACATAACCTACTTCGGAAGCACATTGCTTGCTTGGTCATCACGCAAACAAAGAGGTGTTGATCGGTCTTCGACGGAAGCTGAATATCGGTCACTCGCAAACACAACTTCTGAAATTTGATGGGTATGCTCTATTCTCTCGGAACTTGAACTTTGATTACTTACACCTCATGTTATCTATTGTGACAATATTGATGCAACCTACTTATGTGCTAATCCGGTGTTTCACTCTCGGATGAAACACCTAGCGCTCAACTATCATTTCATATGTGATCAGTGACCCAAGTTTGTATTTTAGAGGTGCCATAAAGATTTATTGTATAATAATATTATATAACAACCAATCAAGTATAAAATTAATAAAAATAAATAGTCAAAATTAATAGTTTTAGAAATGTCATATGACTCCCCATAAAACTTATTTAATATTTGTATTTATTAACTTATAACTATAAAATATCTTTTTAATTCTACCAAATCCTATTCAATAGTTTTTATTGTTGAAATCTTTAATTTACAATAAGTTTGTATTTTAAAGAAATTGTATAAATGATTAATCCAATAAACTGATTTTTTTAAAAAAATTGTGCAAATGTCTAATACAATAAAAGAGGATTAAAGAAAAATGAAATTCTGTCAACCTCTCAATCCATAAATCTCCCTAATAAGGTCATATTAGTTTTTTTTCTAAATCCCTTAATCACCCAATGTACTCACTATAAATATTATTATAATCTCTCATCTAATTTTTTTTAGTCGAAATCTCTCGTCTAATTAAAGTCTAAGTTTCCAATCATAAAATGGTCTCCACCAGAAAGATCAAATCCTTTGACTTCTACAGGTTT
Organism: Orychophragmus violaceus; assembly: GCA_030180135.1. NCBI lineage: Eukaryota > Viridiplantae > Streptophyta > Magnoliopsida > Brassicales > Brassicaceae > Orychophragmus > Orychophragmus violaceus. The sequence continues at coordinate 4,098,110 of CM058230.1, forward strand.
TTTCTGTTTCTTTGTATTCTTTTTGGAGATTTCTCCAGCTTGTTTCTCTTGTTAATAGACTTCGGATTTCTTCGATCTTGGCAGTGATGACAAAATTTGTTTTGATAGTTAAGTGTGAATATAATACATCCGTGGATTTTCATGCTGATTAGTGGTAGGGTTTTAGTCGGGAAGAGACGATCCTCAAGTTGTAGGTTTTGCCTAGCATTATCAAATTATCATTTGATCTTAGTGAAATTGGAATGTTAAAATGATATAGGAAATTGGTATTATGATTTTGGGTTTAACTGGTTTTGATAATTAACGGTTTAGTTAACGGTTTACGTCGTTAACCAGACTTAGAGTCGGTTTATCTTTATGTTTTGGGTGTTGGTGTTTGCATTAGGGTTTTGGTGTTATAAAAGAGATTGTAATTTCTTGTGTTACTTAAGCAGTCTAATAAGAATAATTCATTCTCTTCTTTTTCTCTGTTTTTCTTGTGGCTTAAGTTATTGCCTAAGTAAGCTTGTCGTTAGTAAATCCGTGTTTTACGAACATTGGTTTACTTATTCTTGGTTCTAACAAGTGATACGATTTAATCCTTATCATAAACGTGTTTTAGTGGGGGTTTAAGACCATCATTGTTCAGTTCTATCAGGGGAATTGTTTCAAAGTCCGATAGCATCTGAGATTTGTGATTCTGGACTAGAAAAATTCTTTTCATCTTTTTTTTTTGGACAAACTGGACTAGAACAATTCATATTTGTTATTTATAATCTCCGTGCAATGCAGGAAAATCCCGAGGGATTTGACAGAGACGACTCTGTCTGGAGCTGGGTTATCCATTGTAGCAGCATTCTCTATGCTATTTTTATTTGGAATGGTAAGTTTCAAGCTCACTGGACTTGGTGATTGTGACATTCTTTGGCTATTTTGTAACATACTGGACCCGGCCCATTTGAGAAAGACTTAAATGAACTAATTTGGCTACTTATATCACCAAGTGCACTTACCTTTTCCGGTCACTTGCCTGAAAGAACTCCAGAGTTAAGCGTGCTTGGACTAGAGTTGTCCTAGGATGGGTGACCTTCCGGGAAGTGACTCGTGGTATCATGTGTGTGAGGACAAAACACATGGGAAAAGGTCATGGGGTGATTGTAGGGCAGTAAATTACTCGGTCGGGCCTACCAAAAAATAACGCACCGACCGTCAGACAAGGGTGGGGCCCACGAGCCCGGGAAAGGGATGGGTGACTCACCGGTAGGGGCGGACGGGGTGTTACAAGTGGTATCGGAGCTTAGGGAAGTCAAACCGATTCTGTCTCGGAAGACAATCCTGGGATTTGAGGGTTATGGTTGCTCCGGTTATGAGATGTGGAATTCGGGGACGAGTTCCCGTTAAGTGGGGGAGAATTGTAACAAACTGGGCCCGACCCATTTGAGAAAGACTTAAATGAATTAATTTGGCTACCTATATCACCAAATGCACCTACTTTTTCCGGTCACTTGCCTGAAAGAACTCCAGAGTTAAGCGTACTTGGGCTGGAGTAGTCCTAGGATGGATGACCTTCCAGGAAGTGACTCGTGGTAGCATGTGTGTGAGGACAAAACACATGGGAAAAGGTCATGGGGTGATTGTAGGGTCAGTAAATTACTCGGTCGGGCCTACCAAAAATAATGCACCGACCGTCGGACAGGAGTAGAGCCCACGAATCCAAAAAAGGGATAGGTGACTCACCGGTAAAGACGGACGGAGCATTACAGATTTTTTCGTAATGTTCAAGAGTTATATCACTGATGCTAATTAGGAAATATGAATGCTATTTTGACTTCCTAAGTTTCATATTACAGGAATTGAGACTTCTTGCGCATAGATTTTAACATAAGGTACATTGTGCCCAATTTTATTTTCCAACACATATGTTTTCAGTTTTAGAGGTTAAAACGAGTATAGAAACGTTACTCTATTGTATGCTAGAACAATGTACTGCCAAATGCAAAATCTATCTGATTGCTAAGGAGGAGGTAATGATGGACCAACAAACCGGGAGGAAACTACGGGTAATTTGTGAGACATACTAAACCAACAAACCAAATCGGTAAGTTTCTCTCAACTTTTGGTCTTCGTAACAACCAGTATACGGTTAGTTTTTCAATCAAATGCTAACTAGTTGTTTGATCATTGACTGGCAGTTTAAGCATGCACAACTAATTACACTCACTATATATAATCTTCTTCACTTCAACTTAATTGATCAAAAACATAAAAAAAAAAAAAATTATGTCCAACAACGAGTCGCTAATCAACTCCCACTCCCTCGCCCACCATGAAGAAACTCGAAGGTAAAGTAAGCTCTGTTCTTTATTGTTTTTTTCTTCTTGTCTAATTCAATTCATTTTATGTTTCTTGTCTAATTCGATTCATCATCCTTTTAATTAGCAGGCACATGATTGCCTTCAAACAAGAAACCCATCAACTCATCATTGCCGCCATCACAGTTCTCATAGCAGTCGGCGTCATCCAAACCTACACCATGCAATCGACGACGGTAGCTCAGGAGACTCTTTTTTACTTGGATTTCATTCATATATGTCTCAACTGATAACAAAACTCTTTCAATCATTCATGTGACATGATAAACTGCCAATAATTCTTTATCAATTTCAACTTCAAAACATTTCTCTAAACAAGGCAACCGATATTGGAATGATCAACAATATACGATAATTAATTTATGTGTTGATAAGAATCATTCATTTAAAAAAAAATCTAGCACTTCGATATATATTACATATTTATAAGAACATCTCCGACTCAACTATATTTTTACCTCTAAACTCTATTTTAGATTAAAATGTTTGCCAACTTTTGTAAAAAAATGTACTAATACTAAAATAAAAATAGAATCACAAAGAGAACATATTTTTATAGATAGAGAAAAAATAGAGTAATATATTTAAGCTAGATGAAATATAAAAGAAAAAATAAGTAAAAATAAAGGAAAAAATAATAAAATATAATAATACTTTCAGAGGAAAAACAGATAAAATGCGGAATGAAATCTATTATTAAGCTAAAAAAAGATATTATGATGAAATTTTTATATTATAAAAGTATACTTAAAAATGGTGATTGAAGTGCCCGGCAGAGCGGCGTTGGGTTTTTGACCTCACAGCGATGTCTAAATTTTTTTACATTTTCTTTAATTGCTAAAAAATTTTATTCCCCATGATGATTATTGACATGTAATAAATATCATATCGACGAAACAACAATATTATATAATAAATTCAATGTTTTCTTAACGCAAGTCATGAGAGATTGTCATCTTTCATCTAAAAGTTTTATTTTTATTTTAATTTTTAACAATTAATGTACTAATTTATCTTACTCATTAATTAATTTTACATTCATAAATATTTCTTAATATAATATATTAAATTTTGACTATACCTAAGATGAAATGTAAATGTAAAGAAAAGTAATGATATGTTGTCATGTATCTTCCATAATTTTATACATTTTTATTTTTTTTCATTTAATGATTTAATTGTTGTATTTTCTCCAAAAAACAAAACATTATATTTATTTATTATTTTCACAAAAGTTTATTCTTTAATCTCTAATAATTAATGTACTAATTTATTTCTTATTTATTAACTAATTTACATTGATAAATATATTTTGAGATAGTATATTACATTTTAACCATAACTAATATAAGATGTCAATTTAAACATATTATCTAATATATAATATATTGATGGTTTTTTTAGAAAATATAATCTTCTATAACTATACATAGTAGTATTGTTTGTTTTCTTTCATATGTTTAGACATATAGTTAGATAATGATTATGTTAGAAAATTGAGATCCACTGGTTCTGAGTTTCACTCCTGGGACGTTTTGTCGCTCATTAATCATGGAGATGAAGCTGGTGAAGAATTATCTGAAGATTCTGTATCACTTAATGGCTGCAACTTTTATACATTGTTACAAGAGTAAGGAGTTTAAGGCCTTATTGCACATTTCATACATTGATGCAGGAATTCTAGGAGTATTTTTTTCCTAGTAGGTACATTTTTATTTTTTATTTTGCTTCTGGTGACAACTTATGAAGCATAAAACTTGCAGATTTCCTATCTCGGTTGTTAATTTCTATGCTCTGTGGTGCTATTGAAGTAATCTCATGGTAAGTCCCGCATCTTTTGTCTTCTTATCTTACCTAATCTACATGTCACATCATAATTTACATTTATCATCTTATCTTACTTTTTTATTTTTTATTCAAAATTATATAAATTTTTAAAATATTTTTTTAAATTCATAAATATTTGATATTTATCATTTCATTTTTATCAAAAGTTATGTATATTTCTATAATATAATTAAAAACATAATAAAATTATCAATACAATTAAAGTTAACACCGTAATTAGCCTAATTACATTAATGTCAAATTAGTAATCATCTATATTGAGAGTGAATACAAGGTAAAATCACTTCCCAATTAATATAAAGATATTCACATATAGATTTTTATAGTATTATTATTGTTGTTAAATTAATTTGATAATATTTTAGTTTTACAAAATTTATATTTAATAATATATGTGTTCGCACATGATGCGAACAAATCATACTAGTTTTTATTTAATATTAGAGAGCTCCACGCGTTGCATTGATTAGAAATTAATATAAGCAAAAATAAAGCATTTTTAATGTAAGTATATATTGGATATTTTTTTAATTGCTTATTTATAGTTAAACTAATTAATTTTTTCGCTATTTTATACATATATACTTTTTAATAAGAAAAATAATTTACTAAAATAAAATAAAATACAATACTCTTGCTTTTAATATTTGAAAATAATGAGTTATATATTTTATGATTTAAAAAAAAAAATTAATTATTTGAGTTGTTTGAAAATTATCGCTTGTTTTGTATAATTTTAGTTTAAAACTTTAAAATAAATATTTTAATTATTTCTCTCTCTTTAAGTGGAAACAAATTTGTGTTTTCTAATATAATCATTATCTAACTATATGTCTAAAAGTATAACAAAAAACAAATTCATTATTTTTTTATCTAAGACTGTTGTTTGGTTGATATGATATTACATGTCAATCATCATGGAGAATAAAAACTTTAGCAACTAGAGAAAAAGTAAATAATGTATTCTCTGGAATTCTATACCAGCTTGAAGGTATTAGTTATTCTCATAATTTTCCTCTGCAAATGATCTCCAGGAATAACATACAAGGGGTTCCATCCATTCGCATTTTCCGCAGAGGCAGTGATCTTAGGTAAAAGAGAATGTAACTCCTAGCTTACTTGTTCATATAATGTATGACCATCATTTGCTCGATTCTTATAAGCTCTATTTCTCTACATTTTTTCTCCTCTGCTTAATAGGGATGGTAATGATCATGAATCGTACTATGGACATCGTGATACAAAAAGCTTAGTGAAGGTAGTTGTTGTTCTAGGTTTCTTTTCAACAGGAGTCGGTGTTTGTGCCTCATTGTAGCTTATTTCTGAATATTTTGCCTTCTCAGATAGATGGTGGTCGGTCTGGTTGAATCAATGCATCTAAGACTAGCAGTGGAGGACAAATCAGACAATGCATTAAAAAAGGCACCATCTACAGGAGGATGTCGAATTGAAGGATACATGCATGTAAAGAAGGTAAGCATTTGATTGGTCGGTCTGTATCTTTACCTTTAAACTTAAATAGTTGCTCTTCTGTGGTCTTTTGCAGGTTCCAGGCAATCTAATGGTTTCAGCTCGCTCGGGATCTCATTCCTTTGATTCTTCTCAGATGAATATGTCTCATGTTGTCAACCATCTTTCATTTGGGCGGAGTATTTTGCCTCAGACATTCGACTTAAAGCGCTTGTCACCGTATCTCGGCCCTAATGTTACCGTAAGTGTTTATATAGTTCATAAAGAATAATAATAATAATAATAATTATGCATTTTAGTTTGCTAAAAGGTGTTGTTTTCCATGGACAGATGGAGCATTATCTTCAAATAGTAAAGACAGAGGTAGCAAAAAGCAATGGACAGACACTGATTGAGGAGTATGAGTACACAGCACATACATAGTTACTATTTACTATTAAGATCTATGAGCTTCTAACCTAAAACCAATTGGTGATAGGTGGAGTGACTCATATCCCTTATATATTATTAATGATCCCTTCTAACTACCGATGTGAGACTTATGTTCCTAATACGCCCCCTCGAGATAATGGCTCTTTGACCATTAATCTCGAAATGTTCGGGCTTGGATCGATGGCACCAATTTGGCCCTGGATTGTCGATGAGTGGACCAACTTTGGGTCGGATCGGGTTGGACTGTATGGATCGGGCTCTGATACCATATTAAGATCTATGTGCTTCCAACCTAAAACCAATTGGTGATAGGCGGAGTGGCCCATATCCCTTATATATTATTAATGATCCCTTCCAACTACGGATGTGGGACTTATGTCCCTAATATTTACCAGTCGCCGAGTTTCACTTCGAGCTGTCACCGATGCAGGTAGGGTTCAACATTGTTTTTGCTGCCTATTCATATCAGGGCTGGCACGGGCACAGCCTGTCTAGCTTCCAAGACCACTAGGGCCGAGCAGACTGGGTTGAACGGGCCATCGCGGGCTAGACCGTGTTTGGACAGCAACAGTAGTTAAACTCTGCTCATCTTCTTCTTTTTTTTTTTTTGGTTGCAGGTTCTCATAACTGAAAACTCCAAATCTTTCTCACACTTCATCACCAACGTATGCGCCATTATCGGTGGTGTCTTCACGGTTAGTGAACTTAGAAGCCTCTTCTTCTTGTTATAATTCGTCAATAAATCTTGTTTCCTTCTTTTCCAGGTTGCCGGAATCTTGGATTCAATTCTCCACCAGACGATGACACTGATGAAAAAGATTCAACTTGGTAAAAACTTTTGAAGCTTTTCCTAAGGGTTTCAAAGAGTCCGAAATTTATATTATATTTTACAGAATCAGATGAGACGAAATTATCCAGTTAATATATTGGGAAAATGTTTATCCTTTTGAATGTTCAAAGTAATTTCGATAAATCTCCAAAGACCTTTTGGGCCAAAACTTTCCGGTTAAGATTTGAACACAGAAAATTCCAACTTGACACTGCACACCACTCACCAGCCTTCTCCACTACTTCAATAAAACTAGTTGATATTAGTTGATCGTTGCTGATATTAGTTGATTTTAGTTATTTCTCCCTGACACACTTATCAAGAGAGTTTTGAGACTTTCCTCCTTTTTTTTTGGGTAGGGTTTTTGAATCTCTACCTGGTTTTCATTAGCCCCAAGAAAAGCGGTCCTTCCTTCGGTGGCGGTAGTTGTTCTGGTTGTACTGGGTGCTGCTTGTTGGGAATGTCCTGAAATCACACTTGTAATCACTCTAGAGATAGTTGTGTTGTCGAGATTAGACATTCTTACAATACTAGATGGTCATAATGTTTTGCTAGAAACCACTTGTGATATGTGAGTTGTGAACTCATTACTAGTATTATATGAACCTACAGGGTCACACACCTAAGCAAATTGGATGTACTTCATGAGGGAATAATCATTAAAGTAATGATCAAGTTAATGTGTATTTGATACACATTAATATATGAGTTTTGAGAGTGTGTCGATCGACACAAGTGTTGTGTCGATCGATGCAAGGCGCAGATCGAAACATTGGTTTCGATTTAATGACATAATTAATCTCGATACGGTCCGGTGATTAATTAGATTTTCCCAGGTCGATATATATATGATATAGCACGACCTGGAGCAAAAGTTTTAGCCTAATCGCAGCCACCTCTCAGAAACAGACTAATCCCTAAGAGATCCGATCTCCCGGCACTAGCATCCCGGCGGATTCCAGTTTGTGTGCGTGCGGATACCAGTAGAGACGCAGCACTTGAGGCGCTTGAGAATCTCGAATACTTGACAATTTTCCGCTGCTAAACTTCAGGTAATTCGAGATCTGATGTAGATTCAATATACCTAGACCCTGGATCCTAGGCTTGGAATTATACCTAGGGTTGTTAATTAGGATTAGAACTGCTAGAAATTCCTACACTGCTCCCATCCAAGCTCCCTCTGCTCCGCTCTTTAACCTCTTGGCTTGGATTTGAAGAAGAGTTAGTACGAATTCCAGCCAGCTATCTACTACCGCTTTCCACAGTTTATACCTCTGGGTGAGGTCCATTTCAACCGCTCTCTTGTGGTTTGCTTTACCTTGGATTAAGGTCTCTTGTGATTTATTCGAGTTTCTGGGCTTACATTTTGTTCCCCATTACTTTGTTTACTCGATTTACCTCAGTATGAGGTCCTCAGCTGCTTGGCTTGTGTTCTAAGACCATCTCCAATGTATTCCTCTATTTTTACCTTTAAAATAGAGGAACTCTATAATAGAGGTGGATTTTGCTCCAATATATTCCTCTATATTTTTCTCTAAAAAGGAATATTCTTTCTAATATTCTTTTTTATTTTACTAATAATACTTTTAATTTATAAAAGTTACAATTTAGCCCATTTATTTTATTTTTACAATTATAAAATTATAATATTATTTAAATTATATATTAGTTATTAAAATATTATAATTTATTAGTTTTATATTGTTAGTCATTAAAATATAAATATTTAATTATTTTGGTCATAAATAAAAGTATTTAAAAGTTAATAGACTCATTTGTAAACTAAAAAGTTCACCTTTATTTATAGAGGAAAAAATAGAGTTCCTCTATATGTAGAGGAAAAAATAGAGATCTCTATTTTAGAGGTGAAAATAGAGGTGGGTTGGAGTAGATTCGCCTCTAAAATAGAGTTTAGAGACAAATATAGAGGTGGGTTGGAGATGCCCTAAGTGGATTCCTGTGTGGCTCATGTCACTTAGAGCATCTCCACCAGCGGACGCAAGGTAAGTCTCTTAACTCAAATTTTTTATTATTATTATTTTTTTTTTTTGTAAAGGCGAAAAAAAAAAAATTAAAAAAAAAACAATCGACCAATAGAATGGCGACACGTGGCGAGACAAGAACCGTCTCTTAAACAAGCGATTGTGGATACGGTTTTTAAAAAAAAATATGGGCCCCACGTGGGACCCACATTATTTTAATATTTTTTTTAAGAGACCCACCCTAATATACTCCAATGGACCTGCTCTTAGTTCTGTTCTCTCAGACTTTATAATACAAGTCCAGCTTCTGCATTTACTTCAATTCAGTTGGTAGTTGGAACTACCTTGCCATTATGACAAGGAAAAATGGATTTATGATCCAAACGACAAGGAAACGACAAGGAAAAATGGATTTATGATCCAAACCGATCCTTTAGACGGGCTCCGGTTAAGATCCCTGCTTCTGACAACGCAAAACTCATCGAGGATAACCGGTTCACTCTAATTGGCCGTGTAACTAATCCGGCCATCCAAAAAACCAGAGCTTTAGTCAACTTTTTCCTTCAGCAATGGTCGGTGGTCTGACGCATTTCGGGTTGGGATTTGGGTCCCGAGCTTTTCCAAATCAAATTTGAATCGGCTGAAGCTATGAATACAATCCTGAATAGAGCCCCCTTTCACTTCAAGAAATGGATGTTTATTCTTCAGAAATGGGAACCGATTGTTTCGGATAACTTTTCCGCCCTCATATCCTTTTGGATTAAGATCCATGGCATCCCGCTTCACTTTTGGACATACCAAACAATAAAGACTATCGAATCTGAACTTGGGCTCCTGGAAAGCTGGGAAGTGGAAGTGGGTCGAATGCGAGTTCAGGAGAACAGGCTTAAGCCTTTGGAAAATAGAATGAAAATCATGCTCCCTAGTGGGGAACTCAAGACTGTGATTTTCGAATACGAAAATTTATAAAACACTGCTTCAAGTGTCGCCACCTCTCTCATGAAGCGAAGGATTGTCCTTCTCGTACCTCCAGTCAGACTCGCGATCTACAGCCGATGAGTATTAACCAGACTCGCACCTTGGAGAAACTGGAGGAGGACAAACGCAGGCAGGATGGCAAGAAGAGAGGCCATTGTCTCCTTATCTCGCCTCGTCATGGTTGTGGAATATTCCTCTAATGATCACAGGGATCCGCATAGAGCCAAGGATAATGTCTTTCGATTCTCGGCAGGATCAGATGGACCAAGTAATAATATCAGTCGTGATGGATTCCCGTCACAGTCAAGGCTTCCGTAATAATTACGATACCTTTCGAAGTCGGAGTAATAAAGTGTAAATAACTCGTTTTTAAACTTAAAACTTCATCATTTTAGATGTTAGAGTTATTTACACCTATAAACACATTTCTATTTTCATATTATACTATAGGACACATTGTTGTATTGGGACACTTTCTTAAGTGGACAATACAATTTTGCCCCTAACTAATTATAACTAAGAGACATCTCCTCGTTACATCTTTTCAGTGGTTAAACTTTTTGACTAATTTACTTATAACTTTTATCGAGTCTCTAGAAAAAACACACAACTTTCTAACCCTAATTATTATATACATTTATTGAACATTGTATGTGTACACTAAATCATGTCCATGCTGTTTTTAATGGAAAGTATATAACTTTATCATAGCTACACAAATTATTTTTATACATCATCATGTCAAAGCTATTGTATAAATGTTTATAATTTGATTATAGTCATGTACACTTCCCTTAATTCTATTCTAATTATGATTGTATTATGCACACCCACTAAGATTAAACCATCAATACCATCCATAATATCACTCATATTTAATGTCGTCAATACCTTATTCACCAGATACTATCCATCATTAAATTGTTTCTATGTCCACGAAACAATTGTTATTTTCGTACTCTATATATTTATTTTTAATGTCCACTCGACATGTGTTTATGTATAAATGTACGTGGACACTCTTTCGATGTATAGTTTCTCATATACTATTTGCTCCTTATTTCCATGTACATTTGTTTGTGAACATTCATCATATTACAACTTTTTAATGTTCACAAGATTTAATGAAAAATTAACTAAAATATATCAAAACTGATGTCATACTATAGAGAAAAAAATAATGTAATTTATAATTCCAAAGAAAATTAATTTACATTTGTAAAAAAACCTTAAAGTTTAGAAAGATTTGATAGGGGTGTAAAAAAAATGAATTATATTTGAAAGAAAAAAAAACGTGATAGATGGTGAGAAAAAGAAAGTCATTTTAAAAAAAAAAAACAATTCTTTTCATCCACACGATCTCTTATCATCTAATGGACATGATTTTAAAGAGATCACTTTTCTTCTGGTTACACCATGCTAACCGGAAATCATTTACTTGAGGAGAGCAACTTGGCCAATATTGGATTTCAAATTGTGTACGGTGTACAAAGTGTCATTTTCTTTTTGAAACACAATGGAAAGTACCTTTTTGTGTAAAACTCTCTTTAAAAACACAATTTCGTAAATAATAATGTTTAAAAACAATTCTGTCATTTCACAACTTACTAATCAACATTATTAATTTTACAACAATCTATTTAATAGATTTTTTATATTTTTAAATAAAAAGGCAAAATTTGCATTATACATTCATTGTGCATTCCACAAATTAAAATTCTGCAAATTTTTTTAATGAGTAAAATACTTGTGGAATTGCGTTTTTTGGCCATTCCGCAAACTACTATTCACACAGCCCAGATCTTCGCATCTCTGTTAAAATACAATTCTTTTTTGTAGTGAAGTAATTATACATACCTTGAGAAGTTGTTATGATCTTCCTATGAACATTGCAGGAAGCAAAACAAAGCAAAAAAAAAGAAGACAAAGAAACTACCAATGAAGCCTGAAGCTAGCACTTTGCATTAGCGGGTGAGCAAAATAAGCACCAACGGTTAACGCCGTGATTGCAAGATAAGGCAACCGAACAAACTCTTTGTAGTAATCCTCTGGCAAAACTTGGCGTCCTTCAAAAATGGCAGCAAAAGGAATCACACTTGTTCTCTTCTTGATGCTTTCAAAAGCCTCTCCATATCTTTTAGTTAATCTCCTGTCTCCATTCCATGCTCCAAACAAATGGTGTGCAATCAAACCCACAGAAGCCGATGCAGCTACTGTGTTTCCGATCCATAGCGTGTGTGCCAAACACCAAACGATTTGTCCAACCATCTGAAGAAGATATGTGCAACAATCAACTCTCATTAACATAGCCAGTTGAATGAATCTTCGTTCTTGAAGATGAAGACAGTACATAACAAATCCAAAAACTATAGCTAAAAAGCCTGCCTTTCTACACATTGTCAAGTTTTCACAAATGCAATATCGAGTAATCAAGTATTTTATGGCACACTACAGCCACTAATATACCATGGTCCTTGATTATTATGGTACATAATGTTGAACATGAATCTATAGAGAGGACAAAACCAAAACCAAAAATTCAAACTTTTCTGTATAATGTCAGGTTTTTGAACCATATATATGAAGCAAATGAACTAGACTGTGGTAATGTGTAGGCATATAAGAGCAATAGCCAATTACCTGAGGATGTCGAGTGATTCTCATGATGCCAGTCTCCCACAGATGCATCTTTGGTTTATCAACAGCTGCTACTTCCAGAAGATTGAATGTTGAAGGATATAGAAAGAAGAAGGATACAAAATTAGCGACCCAAATAGCTTCATGGACTCCTGGAACACCCTGAAGTTGCCATAGCTGTGACCCATCGTATCTATGGTTTATAAAGTAAACCTGAAAGAATCACCAAATCAATCCTGAAGCACTCAAACAGGTCTTCTGGAGAATAGTTTGCAGAGTAAGAGAGTACTCACAATAGTGCTCATAGCTAAAGGAAGAGAGACTCCAGCAAATAGAACACGAAATGCTCGTTCACCTATGAGTTTCTCTCCTATATCCCTGAGACTAGCTAAACCACTATGTACAGTTGCAAATATGAGGATAAGCATTAACATAGCAACCTGCAAAAGAGTGGTTTTACAGTCAAATAATCGCCTCATGAAAATTGGAATTGGTTCAGTTACCGTAATTTTTGCATACCTCCGGTGAGCCGGAGATGCTAGAGACGGCGTCGATGTATGATTTTCCGAAACCGGTGGAATTATCGATCCAAACAACGTTGAGGATGAAGAGAACGACTCCAAGGATAACACCGAAATAAACCCAGGAAATAAGCTTCTGTTTCCCTAATTCAAAAGCAGCAGAATCCTCACCGATCAGAAGAGTGGGACTCTCGGTTTCAGAAGAGACGGGGTCTTCCCGGAGAGTGCTACGGACGAGAATCTTCCGGATTACCGGTAAAGACGAAGAAGAGGAGTTAGCCAATTTTCCGATACGAGGATGAGCTGGTGTCCGGCGGATTAACGTGAAGTCAGGTCGGCGAGGAGGAAGAACAAGCGAATGTGAGCTCGAGAGAAGGAGATGATAAACCGCCATCTTTGGATGAAGAAGCAAACCAAAACGGTGTCGTAATGCTTCTCTTGCTGTGTCTGACTGTTTTCTCTTTAGTTTTTTTTTCTTTCAACTCTCTTTGTTTTTCTTTCTTTTTTTTGTCAACTCTCTTCGTTTTTCTTTTCACCTATAAATTCCATTAAGGTTAGTGATCACTTTATAATATGAAAGGAAGTTTCTACCAGATTAATTCCAATGACATTAGTTTTGAATGGTAGTTGCACAGCAGCTTATTAAATTAAATACAGGCTAAATTACTTTATGTTTAGGAGGAGGATTACAATTGGACCAAACTTAGAAGAGGGTATTGGATAAAAGAATTAAATTTTTTTTAACAATCATAATTTTAAGGTATTTTATAAGAATTTATTAAATTCCATTAAATAATAGCTAAAGGCCTTAAACCATTAAAATTGGTCTTTTTTACATTTTTGTTTTTGAATTCTATTAAATTCCGTTCAAATGACAATGTTATAAAAATCATCAATAAATTAAATAACACTAGATTTTTAATAGAATTCATAAATCTATCAATTGAATAACACTGAAATTTAACAGAATTCATAATATGCAATAGAATAATAATGGATCGTATAGAATTCAACCTTTTTTTTTACAAATTAATCTGTATTTAATTCGCACCGAAATTTTTTAATTTTTTTCTGTATGCACAGCTGCACATTAAACATTGTGAATAATATACTTTTTAATTATTTACAGGCAAATCCGTCCCGATCACGGATACCTTTCAAAACCATTGTTCCATCGTTTTGTGTATTCTTCTGATATATCATTTTCAATCATCAACATAACGTAGCTGATTCAAATTCCAAAAGCTTTTTCAAGAAAAAAGATCGTGAAATGTATAAATCAGAAGTTGTATCCATTAATCTTTCAAGATTTCAAAATCTTTTGATGTTTTCAGATTTTATATTTAAAAAGTTAATTCACTACAAAAAAATCGAAAGACTTCCAGCAAAACAAATACAAGATCCTGGGTAGTCAGTCTCCTACTCAGTTCTCGTGCAAGGCCTTGGTCAGGTAGAGCCTGCTGAAGTTCTGGCCAGCCACTCTGCATAGCAAATGGGTTGACTTCATTAAAATCTCTTTCCATACTCAAGATGGTGAAAATGGTTTTGTAAATCATCAACAGGAGAACATACCCATTGATTTGGCCACAGAAGTTTGAGACTTGGTTTGTGATGAGGAAACTCTCTAGCCTTGATGGTTCAGGGATCGGCTTAAAGATTGGGTTTGAAGAATCTTCCTCGGGTAAAGGCTCTTCCCCAGCTGATTTACGAGCCATATTCTCCGTCCTATAAACCAAACTTAGTTAGTTACTCCGAATATCAACACGACAAGCAGAAGGCTGAAGAGTAAGACATATGTTAAGGACATTCACTACTCTTGCAACCACCAAACCATGCGACTAAATTTATCGTTTTCCAGGCTAAAAACGAGAGAGAATGAAACAAGTTGAACCAGAACCGTTCATGCGACCTACCTCCTCTTCTGGAGCCAGGCTTGCTGTTGTGCTTGCTGACGAGACAGGTTCCGGTAGTAGTATTGGAACTGGAAGTATAATATAAGATATCGTATTAAGATAGTTCTGAGGGTGATAATTGAAGAAAAAAGGTATAATAAGCCACACCTTTTGCTGTTCCATAGATAAATCATCCATGCATTTAATCAGAAACTCCATATTGTTCTCAAGGAAAGGAGTGGTTGATGATTGCAGACGATCGTAATCACCCTAGAAAAGAGAAAACGCCGAAGAAATAAGAGTCAAAATCTGGAGAACTGACAGAAAGCGAGAATCGCTGTCCAGAACACTAATATTGTACCTGCGAGACAGGTGTATCAGTCTCCAGTTCGGTCATGAAGGCACTGACAAGTGCAGAGTTTGAAACCTTAATCTGTCAAAAGAAAGAAATCGACATTTACACCAAAATCTTTTCTCAGAAGAAGCTATAATTAAGTAACACTAATATTCAACATATTTATTTATATGATAAGCTAGTAAGACTTTAAGATACAAGAGCAAAGCTTTAGAAACTTACAGGAATTTCCTCAAAAATATCCATCCAGGAGAAGTTTTTCTCTCTCAACCTGACAAAAACAGTGATTAGAACATTACAACTATCCCACGTGATTCATTAAACCTTGATCTGTTAATAAATCAGGATACATACTTCTCGCCTGTAAAGTTTCCACCGCGGTACAGCTCCATAAAGGAATCTGAAAGCTTCAAAGCCTTCAAAGCTAAGACGCCTAGGTCGGCTTTGGAGGGATCATATATGATGCACACACACTTCTTGATGTTCTCCTGTATATGCAGAAGAAATAATTTAATAACATTCGTTTCTTGATTTTGCAAGGGATGTGTAACAGATTTGCAGACAAAGTCTCAGCAAATCTTTTCATGGTTCAATTTCCAATCAAGTTTTTGGCCAGAACAGATGCCAATCTACCTATTGTACACTATAGTAAGCATGGTATACATAGAAATATCATCAACTCTTGATTCTATTATCCGAAGTAAATAAGGCATTCTTCCAAAAGAAAGGGAAAAAGGAAGCCGAATAATGCACATAACATATGAATAGACCAAACCAAAATCTAGACTATCATAACATAAAGACATGGTAAACAGGATTGCGTAAACTACCTGGTAATTCATGAAGGTCTCAATCAGTTCTACAGTCTGATAGGACCCAAGAACAGTGGATTGATACCTAAACAAAATTTAAGCCAGGTGTTATTACATTCACAAAATAACTTAGCAAGATTTCAATCAGACCTGATGACAAGAGAACCTACCACCCAACAGTGTTGTTGTCAACATTAACCTCCCTCAGACATCTCATCATTTCAAGCTGATAATTGGCACCATCGGCTTCAATTTCTTCATCGTCATCCCTAACCTGTGCTCGTTTAAGATACAAAATGCAATACATCATACGTAGATCGTCTATAAGATTCATACAATGCGCTTAAATTCTTCAACTTACTGGGAAAGGAAAACAATTGGTGACTTCAAGAACACTACCAACATCAAGTCCGAGAAGCTGTCCTGTGACAAGGGTCGGTGCGAATTCCTTGCAATGTTTGATTATCTTTAGCACAGCCTATAAAACATACAAAATCATCATCATCCAATCACACCATATGAGCAGAAATCGAGGAAAATCCCTAAAATTCGCAAAACCAATGATAGGTATGAGGACTTTACCAGTCCTTCGATCTGAACAACTCTGAGCGGAGTAGCGACCGCCCCTTCCTTCGATATCGCCTGCAAAAACGATCTACCCGCTGCAGATACAAACCACGAGAGCAAACTCAGATGCGGAAAAAAATGAGTGAGTGTGGATTCTATGTGCACGTGAAGAACGGAAAGGAAAAATTTACTCACTGGTTGCCATTGAGTAATAATCAAGAGTGATGATGAAAGCTTTCTCAGGTGAAGCACTGAAACTCTCCGCCGTGAAACCCTAACGATGTGGTATCTCTATGCCGGCGGCGGATATGAGCCTTTTCTGTGCTTGATAGGGCTTCTTCAACTTTTGTTTTCTTTATTTTAGACCCAAAAAAATGTTTCGATAAGAAACTAAAACTGCAAAACAGTCCTCAAAATTGAGATGATGTCCTGAAACGACCAAAACTTTTTTTACTAACAAATTGAGAACACTCAGAAGTTAGGATGGACCTAGCCCATGGACCTATAACGCTATTCACTTGTAGAAAAGGCCAGACCATTATTATATTATTACTCAAAATAGTTACTGAACATTTAATTCCGTGGGCCATTGCATAATCTATAATTTGGGTAACACGGTAACAAGAATCACTAACCGGGCAACAAGTTTAAAAGCTCAAAAATTGTAGAGCTTTCCCTCCAAATTCAAACCCGGTTTTAGGGTTTGATCGGAAAAGGCTAATTCAAAGTCTGTTATAAGTTATAACTAATCCAAAGTCAACTAAGACATGATCAACAAACACATAAATAAGTCAAGTTCTAAATAAGTAGACAACAAAAAATGTGATGTTCATTTGCTTGTTGTCGGTCGGCGGCAACGGTTAGCAACAGACGGCAGAATTTTATTGTTTGCTTGTTGTCAGTGATTGGCGGCTGACAACTGACCGTTGGCGACAAATTTTTGTTTGTTTAATTGCCGATGTCGCCAATATCAACTGCCAGCGTCCAATCGCAGTACAAATTTCTGACATTAATTTTTCAGTGTTAGGAACTGGCGTCTGACGCTGATAACTACTGCTGGCAATTAACAACACGTAAACAAACAAAAGCATGCCGTCAGCCGCCGACGACATATAAACAGACTATAATCTTCTCTTTTGTGTCATAATTGTTGTTAAAAAGGTATACTTTTTGTTCGTGTATTCATCACCAACCTGTCTAGTTTAGTTTACTTGTAAAATGGATTATGGATGCACCAACTCGCTCTGTAGTTTGTAGCTAAGCTATAGTTAGAACAGCTACATCGGCGAGACGGAGGTAAGTTTCTTATTTCAATCTTTTATTAATTTTTTTTTTTAAAGGCGAAAAAAAAATTGACCAACAGGACTCCGACACGTGTCGAGAACAGTGCAAGATACGTCTCTTAAATAAGAGATTTAAGGGACGGTTTCTTAAAAAAATTATGGGCCCCACATGAGATCCACGTTATTTTAATATTTTTTTGGTAAGAGACCCACCCCAGTCTCGCCGATGGGGCTGCTCTTACTAATATTGTAATGTTTTGACCCCAAAAAGAAGATGCTCGTATAAAATTTATAAAAGGATATACAAGTACTAGTAGACAGTAATTTTGAATGGAGTTCTATTATTATGTCATCTAATTTATGACACGAAAGTCGAAAACCACATGACCGAATCGAATGAGGTCAATGAAGTCAGCCAAAAATTGATGCCCATTAAATGACTGCAGTCTCTCTCTTGGGAGTTGGTGTTGGACTGGGGATCGTTTGTTAAATTTTATGACCAGTCTTTACGTGAACTCAATTCACGTCTTCTTTATTACATTTTCATCACGCCAAAGCTAAGCAACTCATTAATCCTACTAATTAATTACATACGTCAATAGTATCATCGATTTATAAAGATTGAACACCACACCAACCATGAATTGTAACCAACCTAAAAAAACAAAGCATGCATGCATTCATTTACTTTTGACCAAACCTCGTTATTCTAACCAGAGGTCCAAGATGAAATAGTCTGCTTATTGTTATTTTAATATATAGACTTTATGTTTTATAAAATTATTATCCAACAAGAAAAAAGAGGTTGAAAAGGAAGCTCAATAATTGGATGAGAGGCACGAGGAACCAGACAATAATTAAAGATTTGAAATACAATGTCTTTCTTTACTTCAAATATGTATCACTCACTTTATATTAATTAATATGTCCACCACATTTTCTTCTGCTCCATACCACAACTAACCATTGATCTCTCTTCTCCCTCCAAAATTTTCTTGCATTTTCTCAGCAGCAGTAACTCCCTTGGCCCCAGACCCATCTGTATCTGAATCTTGGGAAAGTAATAACAACCATAACAATAAAGACAAAAAATGAATTATTTATCCTTCCCCCCAATTCGTCTCTCCTTCATAAAACCATTATTAATTAATGTGTGTGCAGTGATTTACTGTTGAGTATAATAATAATATTCATGAATGCATTGAAGAAGGCGGAGTGAGAGAAAAAGAAAGAAAGGGTTTTCCAAGCATGGCTTCACGTGACATCTTCCTCGACCAAGAACTACGAGAAAAGATACTCTCAAAGTGAGAGAGAGAAAATGCCGGAAAGTTTCTCACTTGTTCATTAATACTCCCTTCTCCTCCTCCTCATGCTCACAACTTCCGCCATTAATGAGCTCCCTCACACTTTCTTCTTCTTCTTCATTACAAAGTAAAGCTCCATTATTTTTGCTTCGATTGAGATGCTGTAGCAAATGGGTCAGATCTGGAAAGTGACTAATAATGGAAAGTGACGGCTAAGAGATTCATGGGTGACCCTTTTATGGAAAATCGATTCGACCGGTATCAGTACATATCATTTTGATTCTTTCATTCACTCTCCGATTTGGTTGACTCGCCGTCGCTATTCTCTTACTACATCGACAATGGTCTCTTCTTCTTCTCCTTCTCCGGTTACATTGTTCGTTGCTTCTATAGTGTTCTTCTGTTTGGTTTCTCCGGCGAGATCCAGCGACGTCGAATCTCTACTAACCTTGAAATCCTCAATCGATCCATCCAACTCGATTTCATGGCGAGGAACAGATCTCTGTAATTGGGAAGGCGTGAAAGAATGTATGAACGGAAGAGTCTCCAAGCTTGTTCTCGAGTATTTGAATCTCACTGGCTCACTCGACGGGAAGAGCTTGAACCAATTGGACCAGCTTAGGGTTCTTAGTTTCAAAGCAAACTCACTCTCCGGCCCAATCCCTAGCCTCTCCGGTTTAGTCAATCTCAAATCGGTTTATCTCAACGACAACAACTTCTCCGGTAAGTTCCCGGAGTCTCTCACGTCACTTCACCGATTGAAAACCATATACCTCTCCGGAAACAGATTATCCGGCCGGATCCCACGCTCGCTACTCCGTCTCTCTCGGTTATACACGTTCAATGTTCAGGATAATCTCTTCACCGGGGAAATTCCTCCTCTTAATCAGACTAGTCTCAGATACTTCAATGTCTCCAACAATCAGCTCTCCGGCCAAATCCCACCGACACGAGCTTTAAAGCAGTTCGATGAGTCCTCGTTTACCGGAAACGTCGCTCTTTGCGGCGATCAGATTCGAAGCCCATGCGGAACCTCACCTGCGCCGTCGGCGAAACCAACACCGAAGAAGAACAAAGCGAAACTAATTGGAATCATCGCCGGAAGTGTTGCCGGCGGAGTCTTGATCTTCATCCTTCTGTTGACGCTTCTTATCTTCTGCTGTCGAAGGAAGCGACGGAGCACATCTCCGACGGAAGATAGAAAAGGCAAAGGAATAGCGGAAGGAGAAGGAGCAACGTCTGCGGAGACAGAGAGAGACATTGAGAGGAAAGACAGAGGATTCTCATGGGAAAGAAGCGAGGAAGGAGCAGTGGGCACTCTTGTTTTCCTCGGAGCCAGTGATTCAGGGGAGACGGTGGTGAGATACACAATGGAAGATCTGCTTAAAGCTTCAGCAGAGACGTTGGGAAGAGGAACATTAGGGAGCACGTACAAGGCTGTGATGGAGTCTGGGTTTATCGTCACTGTGAAGAGGCTCAAGAACGCAAGGTATCCTCGTATGGAGGAATTCAAGAGACATGTTGAGATCCTTGGACAGCTTAGACATCCAAATCTCGTGCCTCTCAGAGCTTATTTCCAGGCCAAAGAAGAACGTTTGCTCGTCTACGATTACTTCCCCAACGGCAGTCTTTTCACTCTTATCCACGGTATGTGTCTCCACCATTGATAGCTTCTCTTAAGGTTCCTCTTTCATAGCATGCAGAGATTTTGATGGTTTGGATAGAAACTTGGACACATTCGTCAGCTTCATTGTGTCTTGTGTGTGCATGTGTTTGTTTGTAGGAACTAGAGCTTCTGGAAATGGGAAGCCTCTTCACTGGACTTCATGTCTGAAAATAGCTGAAGACTTAGCCTCAGCTCTGCTCTACATTCATCAGAACCCTGGCTTAACTCATGGAAACTTGAAATCATCCAATGTCTTGTTAGGTCCTGATTTCGAGTCCTGCCTCACGGATTATGGCCTCAGTACCCTCCATGATCCTGACTCGGCTGAAGAAACAAGCGCAGTCTCTCTCTTTTACAAAGCTCCAGAGTGTAGAGACCCACGCAAAGCCTCTACGCAACCAGCTGATGTCTATAGTTTTGGAGTCCTTCTTCTTGAGCTTCTAACAGGTAGAACACCATTCCAGGACCTTGTTCAAGAATACGGGTCAGATATCTCTAGATGGGTACGTGCAGTGAGAGAAGAAGAGACTGAATCAGGCGAGGAACCGACTTCTTCAGGCAACGAAGCATCAGAGGAGAAACTTCAAGCACTTTTAAGTATCGCAAATGTTTGTGTGACCATTCAACCCGAAGGCCGGCCTGTGATGAGAGAAGTGTTGAAGATGGTGAGGGATGCAAGGGCCGAAGCACCGTTCTCGTCTAACAGTAGTGAACATTCGCCAGGGAGATGGTCGGATACTGTTCAGAGCTTGCCAAGGGAAGATCAAGTGAGCATATAGACACAATGGCTACCTCCTTCATTGATGTCCTAGAATGAGTCTTGTGATTCTTGGAGTAGGGTTTCATAGTGTGAAGCTTCTTTCTTTATTATTTTTGTAAGGCCATTTTGATTCATCGACCTGTAGGACTTGCATAAGATCTGTTGAATTGGTTAAATTTGAGATGTGGGCATTGAGAAATTGTTACACTTTCTTTACGCTACACAGACATTCAATTGTATCCGGTCCAATGTAATACAACTTTTAAAAAGGAAAAGAAATCAAGTTGAGTACAGGAACAAGCCTAACTTGATATTGACATGGCAAGTATTGTAAGACCCTGCATTGCCCCTTCAGTATCGTGCAGAACTATTAGAAACCAAATGAGTTGATAAAAAGAAGACAAGCAGGTGCTCAGTGTCCGGTATTTTTGTCTTCTGTTAGTACTAGTAGCCTTTGTTCCCTCGAATCCTGGCTCTCATGTCTACCTATAGAAAACACAAATACGATGTCCAGTTAGTTCAAGAGACTGTAATCTCTTCCAACATCAATTCCTCTAAATCAAAGTTGAATGAAACGATCTCCAAGTGTTCTTATTCTGGCTAGAGTCTGTAAGTGGAGAAAACAAAACAAACCTGTCCTCTTTTACAATTGAAGTAGGTTTCCCGTAGGCCAACACATTCACTCGGTATACATGGACTTTTTTCACCAGCGCAGTCTCTAATTGACCGTTTCTCATCCTACACCATAATATCCAAAATTCAGAAATAAAAAAGAATGAAGCAAACTGGTAATTAAATAACATGGTTGTGATTTGTGAATACACTAGAGAGAGTTAAGCAAAAATCAGTGTCTCCATGTGTTTCAGAAATATTTTACATATTACCTTGACACAAATCGATTCACTGAGACACTTGACAAGCTCTTCAGCAAGACCCTTGCAAGACTTAGCCATTTTAACTGTTCCTATGCAAAAAGGTAACCATGTTCCAAACAAATGAGATTTTTCAAGATATAGTGATGCTTACCCGCAGAGCCTCAAAGATTGACTGTAAAGATTAAACAAGAGATTGGCTCTAGTGTAACACTCAATGAATACAAACAAAAATAGTCCAAAATTCCAGCCGCTAAACATGAGAGAATGTTCATTTCAAATGAGTTTTCAATTCAGTACAACGCTTGGTGTGTTGTGAAGATAAAACAAGAGATGAGCTCTAGTGTAACACTCGCACATTATCTGAAAATTCCCTTAAACTAAACGAACAAATGCACATGTTTGCCACTATGAATAACCATGATCAAGCCTCGAACTCAATACAATAAATTGCAAGGTAAGCTTAACAAAAGAAGAAAGCTTATAGGCAAGAGAAACATCAAAGCAAATGACAGAAACCATAGACATGTTTCGATATTCAATCCAAAAATCACGGAGACGAATAAACATAAAAATCCTTCCTTTGTTGATCACAAATAGTCCAAAACAAACTACCAACTTGTAAATTCCCTTTCTAAGAATCTCAAACTTATGATGAGTCCTGGGTTCTGTCGAAAACAGCCAGAAAAATCAATCCGATTTCTCCTCTTTAGCCATCTGATTAATCTGGCCGCACCAACTCATTCTCTCCCCGCAGAGTATGATCAATAGCATAAACAAAAATCAACTACGACGAAATACAAAACAAAGATCTAAAAAAGAAAGAAGATGAGGGTTACCGACTGACTTACCGGCGATGGAGAGTAAGAGACGGATCAACGTCGAAGAAGACCCAAGGGGTTTAGTTTTCTTCAGTTTGGCTTTGAAGAAGAATGGCTGCCTGTCTATCGGTCCATTTTGGTTCGGTTTATAATTTTTAATAAACCAAGTAGAAAACCGAAATAATTTGTCCTGACCAAATTTCAATTCGCTTGTGATGGAAATACGGGTGTCTACTTTAAAAAAAAACTTGGAAGGGCTTTATAAAGGCCCAAAATCCTTTACCATATTATTTAAAGCCCAAAAGTCTTTATTTCTTTCAGAACAACACAGTATACAAAACTCGCTTCATCTTCAAAGAGAAAACAAATGTACCCGAATCCGTCGAATGCTCCAAAAGGGTTACCGTCTTTCTCTCTCCGTATTGACTCTTGAGCCGATCCAACCAACGCGATTCTCCGGTAAGTCAGCTGATTTTCTAGGGAGCTCTTTTATGGTTTCCAAGTTTCTTTGCTGCGAGATTTCTTCTTCTCCTTAGGTAGATTGAGCAGAGACGAGTTAATAGATTAATATTTCCTTTAGATATTTGGGAGTCTGCAATCAGAAATTGCTGCTAAAGTTACTGTTTTGATATGTGGGATTATATATTTCCGTCTGTTAATCTTCGCGATATTGAATTTAGATATTTGCAGCTGGAAAGTTAAGAGATTTTATCTGAGCTTGTTAGAGATGCCTCGGGATAGGTCACCGTCTCCATCCCCTTCACGTCGCAGAAAGTACTCGAGGTCCCCTGTAAGGCATAGGCATAGCAGGAGAAGTAGAAGAGACAGAAGCCCTTCTCCTTATTCATATAGCAGGTTAATATTTCTGAGCTATTCGTTTATAATTTGTTTTTTTTTTATCATCGAAAAGGATTGTGGGAAATATTGGTGGAACATGGTTATGTATCTTGCTAGCTAGATATGTAAAGTGTAACAGATTCAAGCTCTATGCAGTTTACTTATTTTGCCTATTCTTCTCCAAATGGAAGAGCTTTATCTGGATGCTGCAGGCTTTATCGTAATAGTTTTTTCAGTGATGGTCTTTTTGAAAACATATCTTATTTTATTAGATTGTTGTAACTAATATTGGCTGGAATGTATATGTTATGACCTGAGCTTCGCGTTTTGGATAACACAGCCTGCATATTCATTAAAAGCAGAATGGTATTTGGCATGGCATTAGTGGTATACTGATCTAGTTTCTGTCAGAATTTCTAAGTTAAAATCTTTCTATGCCTGTTGATGGTTGTCTTGGACTGTTTCTGAGCAGTCATTATAATGTTCTTTTGAATGGAGATTGCTAACAATAAATAGACGAAATCACCATATATTTCTAAGTAAAAAGATACATACTATAATATGTTGAGAACATGACTGAGAAATTAGGAAGATAATGCATGCTCTCGCCATTATATTAAAAGCTCAATTTCTTCCCGTTCTATGGGAGGGGAGGTGAGTAGGTGATGGATTGATGTTGGCTCTTCTTTCATTGATCCTTTCTCACATTAGCTTCTTCATGTGATAAAAGTTGGAGCTGATAATTCTTAACAGTGTATGAGGTAACTGCACATACTTTTTGTTTTCGATTTGTGAAGTTGTTGGCTTCCTGATGTTTAGTCTTCATTTCCGTGGTAGTTCATCAGTTGCAGCTTTGCTTACTGTTTTATTTTGGGTGCGTACAGTCGAAAAAGTCGTTCTATTTCTCCTAGGCGCCATCGGAGTCGATCTGTTACTCCTAAGCGACGTTCACCAACACCAAAACGTTATAAAAGACAAAAGAGTAGGAGCTCTTCTCCATCTCCTGCCACAACCCTTCAGTCAGCAAAAAATAAAAATGGAGAAAAACTAATAATAGGCGAGGAAGAGCGAAAAAGGTAAATCAACTCAATTTTTTAAACTGGAATGGTTATGTTAAACTAAAGTTTTGTGTTCTCAATTCTCAAATGTTATTCTACTGTAACGTGAAAGTGCTTGAGTATTAGTCATAAAAGTGCTACAGGTTTCATGGCATTCTTTCACAGGCTTCGCTTAAAGGAAGATAAGCTATAATTCGACTTGTTCATATTTGATCTTCTGGCACCAATGTTCGTATTATCTCTATTTGATGAGTTCAGAGAGTCATTTACATGTATTGTGATTGAGTCAGAGATATATATATATATATGTTGGAAGCACAAAGAATAGCTTAGTGAAGGTTTGTTTGTGTCTGTGGTGATGTTAAAATATCCTTCACGAAAGTCATCCTTGGCTTTGAGAGGAAGGAAAACTGAAACAGTCTAAAAAAACTTGGTCTTGGAATGAAAATTTTGGTTCTTTTTCTGTTCAAGATTGAAGACGTCAAGATATGAGAATATCCAGGTGATATTTAAGGTTCTGAGTCTGCTGTGACTGTCCTCTAACTATTAACTATGTTTTCTACCAGGCGACAGCGGGAAGCAGAACTGAAGCTAATAGAGGAAGAAACTATGAAACGGGTTGAAGAAGCCATTAGAAAAAAGGTTGAAGAAAGCTTACAGTCTGAGAAAATCAAAATAGAAATTCTAACACTTTTGGAGGAAGGAAGAAAGAGACTGAATGAAGAAGTCGCAGCTCAACTTGAGAAGGAGAAGGAAGCTTCTCTTATCGAGGCTAAAGAAAAAGAGGTAATGGTACCATAAAAGAACACTCTCTTCTCCATTCTAAAATTCTTGTTTAGATTCTTCTCAATAAGAAAGAGCCCCTTTTTTCAGGGTGTTATGCGGTGTTTGTCGCAGGAAAGAGAGCAACGAGGGACAGAAGAGATGTCGAGAATAGAGGAGGAGAACCGGAAGAAAGCAGAAGAAGCTCAGAGGAAAGAAGCAATGGAGAGGCAAAGGAAGGAGGAGGAACGGTATCGGGAGCTCGAGGAGCTGCAACGACAGAAGGAAGAGGTGATGAGAAGGAAGAAAGCAGAAGAGGAAGAAGAACGCCTCAAACAGATGAAACTGTTGGGTAAAAACAAATCACGCCCTAAATTATCTTTTGCCTTAAGCTCCAAGTAAATCAGTGAAGGAAAAAAAGGAAATTGTTTTGTTGTGATGATATGCATCTCCTTCCTCTCAAAGATGCTTTATGATTATTGTTGAAGCTTCTTTTTGGAGCGTAAACTCTTTATTGCCTTTAATTATTTTGTATTCTAGTTTCTCGTTTGTAATTTTATGTTAGGTTTTAATATTACTGAGTTTCAATCTTACTGATGCTTCTGTCTGAACCTCTGACTGGATTGGTTACCCGACCGGTATAAACCACACACTAGATACTTAATGTAATATTTCGGTTTGTGGTATATATGGAACTTTTTTTTTTTTTTGGTCAACATATATGGAAATATTTAAAAGAATAGATTTGGCTATGTAAGTTACTTCGGTCAATTGTCAAGAGAACTTTATTGGTAAGTAGTGTGGTGGAATAGTTGAATGATGGGTGACCTATCAGGAATATCGTGCAAGTGAAGATAAAGCACGAGAAAAATCGTATGGTGATTACAGAATCAATAAACAAATCTTGACGGTGTCACTTGACTAAAAATATGGAGAAAGAAAGAACCTCTCCACAGATGTTGCAAATTGCAATAGAAAACCACATTGATTCTACAACAAATTTGCTCATATAAAATTACAAAAAACATTCACTCTGAGGTTCTTTAGTGTCAATGTACATCAAGGATGTATGCAAGCATTGAGAGGAAACTAGATTATCTAAAAGGAAAGACAAATGATTTTGTTGACACCCTACCTTTCTTCTGGAAACACCTTATGTAGAAAATCAACAAAGCGTTTTGAGTAAATCGTGGGTTCAGTCACAGATATTGTCATCGGATCATACTGCAAAGACTTGCATTTATGCTCCACTTTCTTCTTAGTGTTATATTCCTGTAGAATATCTATGATTCCCATGTATACAACCACATCGTATACTTCAAAGAGCTCAATAGTTGCTGACTCTTCCTTGTCCTCATCAAGCTTGTGATGAGCTTGAGCCGGCATGTTCACTCCTAATTGTACACGAAGCCTTAAAAAACAATAGATGCAATGGCATTGTTAAGCTATAAGCACAAGTCAAATGAAGAAAGCAAGAGAATAGATGAGTAAGTAACCTTGCAGTTCCAGGAAGAATAAGATCAACTTCCTGCTCTCCGACGGAAAATGCTCTGAGTGTGCTTCCTCTGATGTGAGGACCCGGAGCAGTATTCACGCAATTGGGTTCGTGAGTCACCAGTAGCAACCCTTTTGGAGGAATGGAGAGTTCCTGAGCTAGACCAACTGTAAATACAAATATGAGACGGTAAGTTATATATACACAGCCTATTTGCTACACTGCTCGGTTCTGTAATCATCTTCTAATATATAGGCATCATGAGGTTTAAAAGCTTTTCATTAGGATACTGATAGAATTCAAGCTCATGAAGCCATCAAATTTTTTTTACATGATGCACAAAAGATATACTTACCTTCTACAGAAGAAACGCTATCTTGATCTGACATTGCGTTAGGAGGCTCAAGGATATCATTAAGTTGTCCTGGAGCTCTGAAATGTAATCCCAGTAAAAGACTGTAGTCAATGATGTGCAGAGATTCCAAGAACGCACAGTCTAAGGAAATTTGCCTGCCATTGTGGGGGAAAACAAGGAGGTTCCACAAACAATTAGAAACTTTCAAATGAAAAACACAGCTGTTTCATACTTTCATCATTGCTTAGGACGGTATAGCGCTCACTTGAAGAGGGCCTCCCGTAATAGCTTGTCCATATGAAATTCATAAGCTAGATCAAGATCTTTCAAGGTGGTCTTTTCATGGATTTTACACTTTTCAGTAAATCTCCCTTGTGATGATCCCTTAAGATCATACCGACGATGGATCTTCAATTCTGTGCAAAACATATTTCCCATGACCACAAAGCGTACCTATCAAAAGACCAAAAAGATCATGCTAAGGAAAAAGAGGAGACACAATGGAAACTATAAGGGACCAGAGAAGTTCTTACCTTTTTCCCCCACTTGAGTGTTATTCTATGAACTCCAAAAAATTTGGTTATAAGTGTGTTTTCATGTTCCCCTACATGTTCATAGTACTTAGGCAACATTCTGAGTAGAACCTAGAAAGTTCAAAAAGACTGGATGATTTTAGTTCTTAGTATCTGTAATATTGACATTTAGAATGTTACCACCACAAACTAAAGAGTTTAGCAATATACTATTGCTGGATAAAGAGAAGCAAGAATCAAATCACAGCTTTGTTCAGTTAGTTCAAACCTTCAACTCTGATTGTTTTAATGTTTTGATCACAAATCTGTCGTCGTGAGAAAGGTAGAAGATACTGCCACTTTTCCCAGGGGAACAAATTTCTGTCAGGCCATCATCACCACAAATAGACATCATGTACTCTGCAGCATCTAACTTGAACATTTCCCTCAAATTCCTGTAACGTTTCATTGAAAAAAACAGGCACAGAATATCAATTTAATGAACAAATAATCATCTATATCATAATTATTTCATCCTTAAGAAAAGATAGATCAAGAGGAACAACATATATATACAAGGAACAACATTGGTAGATTATTTACTCTTTCTTCGCTATCTTATATGCCTGAAGAAAACTGTTTTACCTGAAAACCATAGGACAATAGTCTTTCCAAGAAAAGTCGATAGATTTGTGCGGAGGCGTAAAATTGGAGCCGTCTTTAGGGAAGAACATCACTGTTCTGGCCTTCTTACCAAAGTCAGCAGCACGTACTTCTCGCCTAGGCACTGGTGTAATTTTTCCAACAGTATACCTATAAACTTCCAATGATTGTAGTGTTAAGAGGAATATAATGCAATCTTAGAGAAGTATGCAGTGGATACACAAAGCCATCACAATAGATATGCAAACAGGTTGTATGTTCTCCTGTAAATGAATGTGGTTATTATCAACTCATACTGAAGAAATGGTACACATATTGTGTTTTAGGCTATAATGGAGCAGTCACAAGAATCATTGAGAATTTCTTAACATGTATTGGTCATAGACTTAGGGTGTTGACTTAGTTTACCTGATACCAAGTTGGAGATTTAGCATTAGATAATAATTACGTTCCCCTGTAAGAAAGGTCATGAAAGTCCTAGCCCTGACTTCTTTAGGATGATTTGGAGGTCTAACTTTGTGCGTCCTGTCAACAGAATTCGTAATAGTTTCTCTGATCAAAACTCCTTGCATGTATTCCCTTTCATAAACGATACGGTTCTTATCTTGTCCCTCGCTTTGGCCTGAGCCAGAAGACCGTGCAGACTTAGATGACAGCCCATGACATGTGAAGTCTCTTGGAGTATCCGAGCTCCTCCAAGTTTCCTCTGTAAACCTATCCGATGATATTCTACCCGAAGTTTTAGTCGTTCCACCAGCTGAAGTTTTCATGGAGAGACTTCGCGGCACAGTGCTTAGACTCCTTAGCTCCTCAACATTTATTGACGAACTACGAGAAAGTACAAACTTTCCAGTGTCATCATATTCAAGAGAGCGGCACCACTTCTTAAGAGATGGATGTTTAGTTCCAGCAGGATAAAACACTCCTTTCCCGTCTTTGAGGCCACGGGACCAGGTTCCAGAATATAAACATCCATCAGCAAACTTATAAACTCCAGAGCCATGTCTAAACCCATTCAACCAAAACCCATCGAAAAGATCACCATTCCCCCATCTCATGACCCCTCTACCACACATTTTACCGTTTTTCCAATTCCCTATGTACCTATTTCCGTTGGTCCAAGAATAACTACCACGCCCATCTTGTAACCCTTCTTTCCATGAACCATCATATAGATCTGAGTTACAATACTCTTTCCTCCCAAGCCCATGTCTTACATTCATTCTCCAGGCTCCACTATAAACTGATTGATCAGGTGAAATCATGGTGCCAATACCATGAAGGTATCCACCAGAGAAATCTCCCTCATACTTTGCTCCAGATGACCACATAAGGTTCCCTTTACCAGAGATTTTTCCTTCAACCCAGTCCCCTTGGTAGATAGTTCCATCTGACCATGCATATTTTCCCTTCCCATGAGGAAGTAATCCTTTAACTTCACCAGAATAGAAATCACCATTTGAGAATTCTCTTTCTCCAGGCCTGAGGATACTAGACAAAGTATAATACTTTAACAAGCTAGGAAATGAATCAAATACTCAAATGCAGGAATTGATTTGTTAACAACAAAACACACCTTGTATCCATCTCGCCTAGCTTCTAATGATCCTAGAACATTTTGTTTTGCCTCACAAATGATGTTTAGACTGCCTTGTTACGCACATGGTCCACTTTTCTGCATAAGCTAAGAAAAACTAAGATCAAATATCACATAACGTTATCCCTTGTATTTAGCAGACAAATCCAGATTCTAAATCAAACAAATTCAGACAATGATACGAGTAAATTACAGATCTTGTGGAGATATCATATCTGATAGCACCATTTTCACAACAAAATTAGCTTCAACTTGAGAGTCAATTAAAATCAGGTTCTTCAAGCTACAATTTGTCTAGAAATATAATCCCAGTTTTCCCAGATAATCATAAACTCAATCCTGAAGAAGTCAAACAGCAAAACCCAGTACTCAATATCAGCATTTCAGAGCGAAAACCAATGATACAGGACGAAATAGCTATTGCGCTGCAACTCCATTCAAATTCATTATAGATTGAAAACAGAGAACTAATCTTCGATTAATTAATAAACACAAGTAGGAATCTCGAGCTCGAATCTCAGAACACGACTCTTACAAGTAACAATTTCAGAAAGAACAAAAAAAATCAAAACCGAAATCCGCGCGGAATCGCAGCATACTCACTCACCCAGATGAAACCTTGTAGAATCCTAAGAAGAGATAAGAAGAAACCCCATAGATTGAGAAAGAGCTGAGGTTTGAGAGAGGCTTTTCTTCCTGCGAATTTATTCTTTGTGTTGAAAAAATATTGATGTTGCCCATGCACCAAGTTCCATTCAAACACCTTTCTTTTTAGCGAATTTATGCGACATGTTTTTTTTCTTCTTTCGCCTTATAAATATTTTATTTTATTAATATATTGACTGGTTCATAAATGGGCACATATTTTAATAAAATAAAATAAAGTTATTTTGCTTTTTTCAAAGTTTTTTTTTCCTTATCAACAAAAAATAGAGTAATTTATCTGCTATATCATTTACTTCAATTGTCAGTAAAATGGAGAGAAGGAAGAAAAGAAGACAAAATGCAAGTCACATAGTATATCTTCTATGAATTAATGTTCGATAAATTAATATATCGATAAACTAATATCATTTTTTAAACTAATTTTTTGATTCAACTAAAATTTTGATAAACTAATATTTTACTAAATTAATAAAATATTTTATATTGTTAATTTATAAAAATTATAATATTTATACTATTGTTTATAAAATAAAAATATATATACAAACATAGAGACGGTTTATGAGAGGAACGATAGATATAATAACATGGAGTCCAATTTCATATTTCCAATATCTTAATGATTAATGGTTCTGGTCTTTATATATATATATTTTTTATAAAAAAATATTAAAAAAACTATTAGATTTGAGAAGGTCCAATTTTTTTAATATGTATCTTTTTGAGAAAATATATGTATATATTTTTGGTTTTATTATAAATCTATAAACATATTATCTCATAACTTTTTTAAAAAAATTATTTTATAAAATGAATTTTAAGAGTTCATAAAAAAATTGTCCTAGAACCCATAAAATGCTGAGCCGGCAAACACACTCAAATTCTTGGATTTAAATACACAACAATATATGCAGTCTCTCAAATTTGAATATATATATATATATATATATATATTAATATAATATATGGAATATGATATATAGTTGCAGCACTAAATTACAAATTTCTGTCGTTATATTGCTAAAATCTTCGTGGTGTCCAATTATAAAAATCGAAATTTTTATATGCTGAATCTGAAAGAAAAAAATCTAAAATAATGTGAGATCTCTCATCTCTGATACGCATAACAACCAATTGATTATAAAATACATTTTTTATATAAGGACTACATAGTATAGTATGTAAATAATTTTTGTTTTCTCATGCATTACAGAAAACCAATAATCTAACTAATGTATTAAGCCAGATCAACAATAATTAGTTCGGATAATCTATGTTATCGTTTTAAATTGTCGAACTGTCAAATCATCCAGGAGTGTCGGATCCACAATTCATCTATATTTTATTCCAGCGTTCGTTGATTAATTGTCCCATATAATTGAACGTAAATACTAAATACTATCCAATGTTTTCTTGTAAAGGGAATGCTAGCCAATGTTTCTTTTTTGAATAACCGGGAGTTTATGAGCCGAAATCTATAATTTCTCAGGTTAAAACCATCAGTTATCAATACCAAAGACATGGTGTTAAGTGTTTTTTTTTTTCCAACAGAGCTCAAACTAGGAACGTAATAGGATCAATTTATGCACCGAACCATTAGCCTATCTCCGCATTGGTGAATGCTGGCCAATATTATCCTATAAATTTTTTTTTGGTCAACCCCTGTAAAGTTTTTAGAAAATATAATTCTATTAATTTGATGATATATATGCCTATGATATTGGTATGAAGAACATCATCTAACCCGTCATACTTTTTTTTTTTTTTTTGATAATTCAGGGAGGATCCCAGACCCAGTGCCCGCGTTATGAGCAGAGGAGGCATTTTTGTTTCCGCCTGGAGTCGAACCCGGGTGGTGGTTGCCACCTCGAACCCTTCTACCACTTGGACTACCTCAACCGCTCAACCCGCCATACTTTAAAGAGTTTTAATTATATTTTTTTTCTATCTTTAGAATATGAGATTTAAAATTTTGTCTGTGGTCGCGTTGAAGAAGTTTGATCTTATTATGTATGTGGTCGCGTTGAAGAAATTTGAAACTGGTGGATAATTTATAAAAACAAAATTGTAAATGTTCAACGAATTATTTGCGGTTTTGTTAAAGTTACATTTTAAAATGTTCAAATAGAATAGTTGAACAACAGTCTTATTCACGGATATATAATATTAGCTGAACCAATGTGAGACAAAAAGAAAAAGGTTCAACGGATGACCTAAAAAAAGATGACAAAAGCAAAAGAAAGTTCAACCAATGTACGAAGTTCTACGTTGAACTTTATGACAATCATCATCGCATAGACCTAAAGAACAAATAGGAAAATCAAAAGCTGAGAGAGAAGGGAGAAAAAGGGAGCGATGAAAGCCCTAATCCTCTCTACTCTTCGCTTGCGCCGCACTGTACGGACGAGTGAATTTTCTTCCCTCTTATGACCCTATCCTTATCTTGTCTCACTCATCCCCTTTGTTCCCCATTCTGAAACACCCTTTCTCATCACCTCTCGTGTCTTCATCCTTTTTTCTGTTTGCTTTTCTTGCTCAATCTCTGCTCAGACCCCTTTGTTTTTCTCTCGAGTTTTTTTTCTCTCCTTGCCTTCCTTGTTTTACTTCTCCAGAAATCAATGGCTAGAAACATTCTCAAAGGCTCCTCTTCTCGCCACCAGAACTCTCACCGGGATGAGTATGGTATCATCCGACGTCGTGAAACTCAACTTCCTCTGCTTAGACAGAGAGAAACTCTCCATCAGACGGATGAAGATGTTCCGGTGATGCTCCCAAACCTTGATAACTCGGCCTTATTGGCTCGTTACCGGCTTACTCTCATTGGTCGCACCTTCAATACCAGTGGAAGGAGCACCGAAGCTTTGCTCGCCTTTATGCCCAAAGAAGGAATCTGGAACCTTGAAGGTCGGGTTCAAGGAAGAGATTTGGGCAATGGTAGGTTCTGTTTTGACTTCCAAACTGAGGAAGAACTTCAGAGGGTGCTAAACAGAAGACCATGCCACTTCAATAAGTGGACTTTTGCTTTGGAGAGATGGGTTCCTAACCTGAGTGAAAACTTTCCAGATTCTATTACCTTTTGGGTTAAAATATGTGGTGTCCCTCTCCACTACTGGATGGATGAAGCTTTCAGGAGGATTGGAAACTCCTTTGGACAAGTTGAAGAAGTAGATGAGACTAGTGGACGAGTCCTAGTCTCTGTCATTGTTACTCGTCCTCTGGTTATGCGACGTCGAGTTCAGTTCGAAAATGGTGACTCGTTTTCTGTTACTCTGCAGTACGAGAAACTGTACCGATTCTGCTTCCTATGTCACTCTATCTCTCATGAGGAAAGAGGATGCCCACTTGGATCGAGGAGAGAGCAGAACGGTGAGCCCCTTCGAAGAGAATCTCCTCCACTTAGAGACCTCTCTCGTTCCAGAGATGAAACCCGACACCACTTAGCTCACCGAGCCGATGCTAGGAATGCATCTCGAAAGACCTCCCCATCTCGTGAGGTTACGAACTCTGGTGGTGCTACTGAGCGTGACAACTCTGCAATAAGATCGCTCCGACCCTCTGACCCTCCTCATCGTCAAGTCAGACGTCGTATCCTCAGAGATGAAGATCGTGAGGATGGTCGTAACCCCAGATCTTCTGATGGTAACTCAGTCTGGCAAAGACTAGATGATTCACACCGTCCTTCTGCTCCCCGCTCCAGAGTGGTCTCTGAGATATCCTCCTCAAGCTCCAGGAAGCGCCGTACCGAAGAGCAGACCGGGTCGTGGGTTCCTCGACACCATAGGCAAAGGCAAGTTGTCGCTTCAGGAGCAAGAGTTGTATCACCCCGGAGACGAGCTGCGGCTTTTGAACGAATGTCCCAGCGTTTGTCGCCTAGGAACAACCCAAGCTTTGAGCAATGGCAGGGTAATAAAGCTGATAACTTAGAACTTACGGAGCAAGGTGTTGTTCCTGCTGATGTTCCATGCCTAGCAAAAGACAAAGGTAAAGCCATAGCTTTCTGTGATGATGATCAAGACCTTGCAGTCCCCTGTGCTCAGATTATGGAAGTGGGGGAAGGTTCTGGACATGCACCGGCTCCTCTAAATGAGAAGATCATCTCTTGTCCGAGTATTGCCTCAGATGGACCTAACGCATCTCTGCCTCGTCCTCCAGAGCCTGGCTTAGGTGGAAACCATACTCTTCCTCCTGTGCC
Organism: Orychophragmus violaceus; assembly: GCA_030180135.1. NCBI lineage: Eukaryota > Viridiplantae > Streptophyta > Magnoliopsida > Brassicales > Brassicaceae > Orychophragmus > Orychophragmus violaceus. The sequence continues at coordinate 4,133,627 of CM058230.1, forward strand.
GGGTCTGGAAATTGGAGGAGGATCTAAAAATGCTTCAGCTCCAACGGTTGGTGAGTCAACTCCTACGCCATGCCTAACTTCGGACCAGCTCGCATCTACTCCTCTGTGCACTCTGGATAATGGCGTAGCTGAGGGAATCAACCCACTTCCACCTATTGGTGAGACTTCACCATTTCCTTCCACTGTTCCTGAGTTTGGAACAGACTTACCATATGATCCTGAGAACGAGGAGAACTTATTTGATAAGGCTGTAGTGCCTACTGACTGGGAAGATCTTGCTGAAGGGAATGATGATGTTGAGTTAACTGCTGAAGACATCAACTTCATGGAGCAATATGAGAAAGAGCTTTTGGCAGATGCTATGGAGAATGACGACCTTTTGGTTGAGGATCTCCCAGCTCTGCCGGACTCGGAGATGAGTATAGAACGAACAATTTCAGAGATAGCCATACCGATCTCTCATGGTGTTAACTCAAGGCATCTCACTGCCCAATCTCCTTCTCCTACCAGCAAGCGTGGCCGGTCACCACCTGGTGTTAAGAACCAGTCCCCTGCTAAGCTCAGACTGAGGAGTGCTCCTCAAGCCACAAACACTCGTTGGTCTCTAAGCCACAAACAAGGATGTGTGGTGATAAGAAGATCCCAGAGATAATCATTCCAAGTGAGAGCAAATCAGTCACTAACCAAGGAAAAAAGAAAATTCCCAAGAGTCCTAAGGTTACGAGAGCCACAGCCTCGAAGAAACTTAAGATGTACCATGCCAAGCGCTCTCCTAAGAAGAAGGGACAGCTTAACGCTGGAGAGCCTTCACGTAAGAAATCAGCTCGGTTGATAGCTATCCCTCATAGTGAGGTGTTTAATTTCTTGTCTTCTGATTCCAATAGTTCTAAAACTCTAATTATTAATGCAGGTCTGGTGGGGTCCCAGAACCCACCCAGTCCCCGCATATGAGGACCATTGCTTGGAATTGTCAAGGGGCGGGATCAGAGGTCACTTCCCGTCGACTGGAGGAGATGTGTAGAATGTACTCGCCAGGTTTTATGTTTTTATCAGAGACAAAGAATGATCACTTTTTTCTGCAAGATTTGCAAGTTTCTTTAGGATTTGATAACCTCCACATTGTGAATCCGAGAGGATATAGTGGAGGTCTTGCTCTTTTCCATTCTAAGGATTTTCCGGTTAAGATTTTATGTTTGGACGATCGTTTGATTGACATTGAGACTATTATTGATGGAAATAGAGTTTTTATGACTTTTATTTATGGTGATCCGGTGGTCAAGCACCGAGCTTATGTTTGGGAGAGACTTATTCGTATAGGCATTTCCCGCACAGGTCCATGGTTTATTATCGGAGACTTTAATGAGATTACAGGGAACCATGAGAAAAGTGGAGGAAAAAAGCGATCAGAAGCTTCTTTCCTCCCATTTAGATCCATGATAGATTGTTGCGGTTTTCTTGAATTCCCGTATCAAGGAGACCCACTATCTTGGATTGGACGGAGAAAGAATGGCTTAATAAAATGTCGATTAGATAGAGCCTTAGGTAATGAGGAATGGCATAATATCTTCTCCCACACTAAAGTGGAGTACCTTAAGATGTGGGGATCGGACCATAGGCCCCTTATTGCCTCTATTCTCAATAAGCCGGAGAAAAAGAGGCGAGGTTTTCTCTTCGATAAACGGTGGTTAGGAAAACCGGGCTTAAAGGAAGCTGTTATTAGCGGATGGAACTCTGCGTCGTCTGCAAGCCAGATTTCGCTATCATGTTGCATACAAAATTGCCGTAAATCAATCTCGATCTGGAAGAAAAGTATTCAAACTAATTCTGAGATCCTCATTAAAGATCTTCAAGATAAGATTGATCAAGCCCAGACTGATGAATCATTCTCTACAGACGATATCCTGCTCTTAAAAGGTCAGCTCTTGGCAGCTTATAAGGACGAAGAAGCTTTCTGGGAACAAAAGAGCAGGACTACGTGGCTCCGATTCGGAGATAACTTCACAAAATTCTTCCAAGCAATCACAAAACAAAGGAGAGCAAGGAATAGGATTCTAGGTCTCCTAGACACAGATGGCCGGTGGGTAGATAACGAGGAAGGAATTGAGAAAATTGCAGTGGAGTATTTTGATCATCTTTTCTCCTCTTCATATGCTGCCGATCCAAACCCCCTCTTCCAGGATATTCCTGTGATTGTTACTCCTGCTATGAATACAGAGCTGACCCGGAACCCATCGGTAGAAGAGATTAGAAATGCCTTATTCTCACTAAATCCTAGTAAAACCCCGGGCCCAGACGGGATGTCGGCATTATTCTACCAGAAGTTCTGGGATGTGGTGGGCCCAGAGCTAATTAAAGCTATTATGGACTTCTTTACTTCTGGATCATTTGACTCAAGACTAAATGAGACAAATATTTGTCTGATTCCAAAAGGTGATAAACCTAGAGAAATGACAGGCTTCCGTCCGATTAGTCTTTGTAACGTGAGCTACAAGATCATATCTAAGATCCTAAGCTTGAGATTAAAAAAGATCCTTCCGGAATTAATATCCGAGACCCAATCTGCCTTTGTTGCAGGAAGACTAATCACAGATAATATCCTTATTGCACAAGAGAATTTTCATGCACTCTGATCCAATCCCTCCTGTCGCAAAAAATTCATGGCAATTAAAACTGACATGAGCAAGGCCTACGATAGAGTTGAGTGGTCTTACTTATCCTCAATAATGAGCCACCTTGGTTTCGATCAGAAGTGGATTGGTTGGATTATGCATTGTGTTACTACAGTCTCATATCGCATCCTTCTCAATGGCGCCCCCACTGGCCACATTAAACCATCCCGCGGCATTCGCCAGGGTGACCCTATATCTCCATTCTTGTTCGTACTATGTACTGAAGGCCTTATCTCCCTTATCCGGAAAGCAGAAATGAATGGGAGGATCCAGGGACTTCGGGTTGCTAGAGCCAGTCCCCCAACCTCACATTTACTCTTTGCTGATGACAGCCTATTTTTCTGTAGGGCAAATACTCAGGAAAGTAAGGACCTAATAGAGATCATAAGGGAGTATGGAAACGCATCAGGACAACAAATCAACTTCTCTAAATCATCCATTATGTTTGGTAACGACGTCCCTCAAGATTTGAAAGGTGAAATTAAGAGGATCATAGGCATCTCCCAAGAAGGTGGAATGGGCTCATACCTTGGTCTCCCAGAGCAGATTAATGGGTCCAAAGCCCAAACCTTTGCTTTTGTAAGAGATCGAGTACAGAGTAGGGCAAGTACATGGTCATCAAAATTCTTGTCTCGTGGAGGCAAAGAAGTTCTCATTAAATCACAAGCCCAAGCGGTTCCGAATTATGTGATGTCATGTTATCTTCTACCAAAGACGGTATGCTCCAAATTGAGAAGTGTGATTTCAAATTACTGGTGGAGCTCTAACGCCAATACTAGAGGCATTCATTGGGTGGCATGGGATAAACTCTGCTGTCCAACCTCAGAAGGGGGCTTAGGCTTCCGGGCAGTGGAAGAACAAAATATTGCTCTTCTAGCAAAACAACTTTGGAGGATTCTCAGATTCCCAGACTCACTCTTGAGTCGAATCCTGAAGGGGAGATATTTTAAGTACTCAAGCCCTTTAGAGATTCAAGTCTCGAATAGACCTTCTTACGGGTGGAGGAGTTTGATGGCAGCCAAACCATTATTGCTATCAGGTTTGCGGAAGACTATAGGATCAGGGTTTGGTACTAGAGTTTGGGACGAACCATGGATCCCCGACCATCCGGCCCGAGCACCGAGAAGTATCAACAATGAGATAGACCCACATCTTTATGTGAATTCGCTTATTGACTTTGACACAAAACAATGGAAGGTAGACCGTCTTCGAGAGCTCTTCCCACCAGAAGACATTTCCCTCATTTTGGGTTTACATCCGAGCAAGTTAGTCTCGAAGGATAACTACTGTTGGACTTTGACTAAATCGGGTAACTATACCGTGAAGTCAGGGTATTGGGCCGCGAGAGCTCTCTCTCGCCCATCTTGCGATCCCCCTTTTCAGGGTCCGAATACTACGGTACTCACGGCGCAAGGTTGGAAGTTAAAAACCACTCGGAAAATTAAACATTTCGTGTGGCAATGTTTGTCGGGTTTCTTACCCACTTGTGACTCTCTCGCATATCGCCATATTGGTAGAGACTCTACTTGTCCCAGATGTGGTGCAGAGAAAGAGACTATTAACCATGCTATCTTTGAATGCCCCCCAGCTCGTCAAGCATGGGCGCTTTCACCCATCCCATCTGCCCCTCATATCTTCCCATCATCTTCGGTGTTTACTAATATGGACTTCCTCTTTTGGAGAGCGAAAGAGATGATGAGTTCTGAGGAGTCTATAAATTTCTTCCCATGGCTTATGTGGTTTATTTGGAAAGCTCGCAATAGGAAAGTGTTCGAGAATTTTAATGAAGATCCTAGGTTGACTCTAGAGAAAGCTAGACTTGAAGAAGAAGTATGGAGAAAAGCAAATGAGGAGGAAGTTGAGAACCTTTCCACAATTTCCCCGCAAAGGGATCCTCCACATATGACCTTTTCGCAAGCATGCCTCTCATGCTTCATTGATGGTTCTTGGGTTGAAGCGGATTCGATAAGCGGACAAGGGTGGATCGTCCAGCAAGGACTTGAGATTGTGTATTTGGGTCTTAAGGGCTCCAGAAGAAGTCTCTCTCCCCTTCATGCTGAGCTCGACGCCCTCCTCTGGGCTATGCAGTGTCTCCAGAAACTTCATCTGACTAGCGTCTGCTTCTTCTCGGATTGTGTTGAACTCATCAGTATGCTTAAGGACCCAACGGAGTGGCCCTCCTTCTCATCGGAATTGGAAGACTTCCGCATTCTTAAGATTTTCTTTCCTAGTTTTTGTATTAAGCATGTCAGTAGAAAGTTTAATACCCGTGCTGATTGTCTTGCTAAAAAAGCAAGAGCACGCGGTCTCTTATTTTCCCATGTAAGTTCATCGGTTCCCGATTGGCTCTCCCTTGAAGAGAGTCGAACACCGAATCCTTAATAAAATGGAGATTTGATGTCAAAAAAAAAAAAAAAAAAAAAAAAAAGACCTAAAGAACAAATAAATCAAAGTATTTGATGTATACAATATATAAAGTATTTATTAAAGTTGAACACTCATAGCGCTCTGAATTTTGTGATTAATGACAACAACTTCAAAAAAGCTTGTGACAGGATGGTTATCTTTTGTTGGTGATGGTCGTTTTATTGGTATAAGAATTTTTGCGAAAGCGTTGTTCTATACATTTATAATTCTAGATCATCAGCTAAAAGTATTTTAAATAGTCTAAAAGACCGTTTCTCTCTCTAGCGAGAGGGGGTGATTTCCGGTTCGCCGGAATTACCGCCATATTCTGACGGATTTCTTCTTTTTTTATTTTGTCCGACGAGTTTTTTTTGGTGGCTCCCTCTTCTCGATTTCATATCTTTTAGAAGGCGCTACCTTTTTCTCGTCGTTTTGGTGGCTACGGTCGCGCCGGATCTCCGGTGATACATATTGGTGTTTTGGCTTGATTCGGTGTCGGACTTCTCCGGCTACCGATTGGAATAAATCACGTTTGCTCTCTCTGGCTGACGCCTCTTCCGCCTAAGCGGACTTCTCCGGGTTATCCCGACTTCATCGCCTCGTGCGATTTCTCGATCCCCTCCCTCTCTCTTCTTTGCGCCGTCTCCTGCTTGGGTTTCTTGTGGAGCTCCGGTCGAGTTTCCTCCGGTTGGTCTGGATTAATATCGTCGCCGTGCCCAGCTTTAGAGGACAAGCGCTATGGGATTCTGTTAGGAGTTTCTCCTACCGGCGGTGGCGCTTCCATGGCTTCGGTAGTTTTCGGTGGATCTTTTGCATGTGTGTTTATTGGATGCAGGTGGTTTAGGACGGTGGTTCGGGATGTGGAGATCGGCAAACGGTCCGAGCTGCTTTGGTGAGATGATCCGGTGCTGCAGCTCCGTTCTCCTCTACGACGGTTGCGGTTCCCGGCGGAGCTTCCATTGACGGACGCGTGTCCTGCATGATGTGTTTCACTCGTTCGTCGCCACATGGCGACCTTATCTTCTTCTTTGCTTACACGCGTTTTACTCATCATTGTATTGGGCTTTGTGGCCCATTTGTATTTATACCTCGACCCATAGTTGACAAAAAGAAAATATAATTCTAGATCATCGGAGTTTTTACATAAGTTATTTGTTTATTTGTCTTCAGTGACAGCGACTGTCACTGACGGCAGGTAACAGTGGCTGACAATAAATTTATATTTCTTAATTAGTTGCTAGTCGTCCGTGGCAGTCGCCAATCACCAGCACCAGTCACCAGCTTCTATTTTTGGATATCGAAAAATCAGCGTCAAAAATTTAACTGCGATTAAACGTTGGCAGATGACGTCGATAACTGACAACAGGTAAACAAATAAAACTTTGTTGTTATTACTAATCGCATACGTCAAAAATTGTTATCGATGGCAGACAAATGAACAAAAATTTGCCGCCAATCGGTGTCACCGGCAGCAGAAACTAACAACCCAATAGTTTTTTCGGACTTAAGAATTAGTCAATATAAAGGAATGTTGCAGAGATCTACATCTAAAACTTACAATCTATACTATTGTGCTGGTTTAATGAAATAGCGTTTCAAAAACCCAATACTTTTTTGTCGTAGGTTTTAGGAACCTAATTAAATCACATAGAAGCTGTATAAAAAAAAGTCAGAGAAGACATTGATTGCACCGTCCAGGATCAGATTTGGTTATGTGCGGATAAAAAAGACCGACCAGATATATATTTTTTTTCTAACGGCTTTTAGTTAACTAAATTTAGATGTGGACGATGTTGACGTCGGAATTTTTTTTTAAAAATGATCATAGAAGAACGTTGTTGTGCAAGCAATACTATCGAAAGGAAATGTGACTTCGTGAATTGTGACAACACAACAAAAGAAGACAAACCATGATAGGACCCCTTACGTTCCTTTATTTTATCTTATTCCTAAACATGGACCCTTACATTTTTCTTTGACAAATAACATGACCCTTACATTACTTGTTAATTATTGTTTTTTTTGCAACACTTGTTAGTTATTGTTTACTTTTGCGTTACTGCATACTAACAAGATATTATGACATTGTAATTTAGTTTCTCAAGAGTTCGGAACTTAGCAAACTACAAAATAGCGATAAATGAACAATAAATATTTTATTTTATAGTAAAAATATTCAAATTTTATATTGAGTTGTTGATTTTCTAATAGATTTTAGTTTTTGGACCAAAAAATTGGATAAACTGAATATATTTTGATAGACTTATAGATGGATGCTAAACCTATATCCAACAATAACCGAAACAACCGATCATGATGGATTCGATTCCTGAAAATGATTATGTGATGAACCGTGAGAGAAGATTATTGTAGTCAGCGACTATATGGGATCGAAAACCTGATACCAGTTGCAGATTATGCTTTCCTCAACATGTTTGTTAACACTAATAAAGGTTCTCGTATCCGTTATGGTTTTTTTGTGGTCCGAGAAAACTCGAAAACTCTGATAGTAATGATAACATATTTCGTTTAATAAATAATCCAAAACTATAAGTTCGATATGAACTCTAAGAACAAGCAATAAGAGTTCTAAAAGAATCAAAGATAAGAAAAACACTTCGAAAAAATCTGGATTGAGGATAGATAAATAGATAGATAGATAAATAAAGAAATGTATAGATAAAAAGAAAAAGGTGGAAGAAGATAATTGTTTTTGTTGATTGAATTCTCAAAAAGCCTAAAAAGATGTACATTTTGCGGCGACAATAAAATTATTAAACCAAACAACTAAACCAGAAATAAAAGAGCTAACCAACTTATTAATCGGCTTATCCTATAACACACACATAATTGTAAGAACATATGACAATGACTGCCAAGAAGCAGCAACACATAGTCACATACATAATAAATTTGGAAGAAGATCAGCTCCAGACTTATACACAATAATCTGAGGAAATACATCTAATCACAAAAAGGATTATACTCATAACATCAACCATTGGGTTCAACCTTAGGTACTAATACCAATTATTAGATCATAAACCCGAACAAATGTTGCATTACTTTATTTTCCACTATTATCAAACCTTGTTATAAATATAATACGACACATTTTGAACATTAATATGATATGTGTATTATTGTATAAACTTGGGTAACAACATTATATATCAGGAGGCCACAAACCACAACAACTGCATATCACTGAGCAGGTAGCAAATAACCTATCGTTCCTCGTCTTACACGAAGAATCACACTTTTTGAGATCACATAACCCTACGTACGAATCAATTGTTGTAAATGGGACACATTCATACTTCTTTTTATTTATCCCAGCATTCCACAAACCACAACAATTGCATTTCATCTCGCATTTAGCCAATAAATTTTTGCTCTTCTTCTTACAAGCAGCATTACATGTTTCGAGATTACATATCTCTTTTGGTGAGTCAACCGTTTGATGTTCGACACATAAGTAGTCCTTTTTTTTCTTGGCATTCCCCACCACTCCTACCATCATTATATTTTAAACATAAAAGTTTAGTTAGATAATGAAAACAGAATTGAAATATACTTTTCATTTAGGGAAAAAGAGGTTTTGAATATTGTTTTTGTTTGGCATTATTAATATATATTTTATATAAATCGGTTGATCCGGTCAGCCTTGGTAGGAACACACCGAAGTGCTACATAGTGGATTTCTTCCTTAAGGATTATCACAGTGCCTATCCCGAATTTAGAATGCTTTCCGACTAATACCAGAAGGTAGTCAGATCGCATGTTACTGAACTATCATGTAAACTGCATAGACTAAACTGGATTCAAACCTAGACTTTCCACATAATCATGTTTTTGTATTATTAATATACAATTTTAAACTCAAAGAACTAACTTTCCAAATTGTATTTTAGAAAGAAACACAATCTATTAACTAGAAACAGATAATAAAGAGGAAATCTAAGATTATCATATGAATTTAAACTAGAAACTATGGAACATCAATAGTTATGAAATTTGTTTGTTGCTTGACACATTTATCAGTGAAATAGATGATAACGAAAACAAAGAAATGGAAATCTGTTGTGTTACTCCATAGTCCATATGTTTCAAAATGTATGATGTTGGTTAAATACACAAAGGTTAAGAAATATTTTTTTTTTAAGAATCATTTAAAATATTGATTAAAAATAATTAAACCACTTATAAAAAACCAGTAAAATATCATTGATAAATGATAACAAAGTTCACAATAAAGTTAAAGTGACAACTGAAATGTATTTTTTTTAAAACAAATTCAAACACTAAACATTTTCTAAAACATCTTACCCTTTAAAATGGAGGGATATATATCAGTAAATCTTCATAATATATGTAGACCACGTACATATTGAATTTTATAAATAATGTTATTAGTCAAAATAGGTAAAACAATTTTGAAAATATATTTGGAGAGTGATTTACTAGGTTATTTTCTAGATTGAGTCCCTAAAGCTGAACTCTCGGTCATTTTTTTTTTTTGAAAGATAGAAGTCAGTCATATTGTGAAACAAATTTGTTTTAATTTTATAAAAATAAGAAAGAGTAGTAATATTTTTACCACAAAATGATTATATCTAATTTATTATGATATTCACAAAAATATATACAAACCTAGCACAAAAGCGATGAAGATAGTTAGAACAACAAACGAGAGTTGAATGGGTTTCGTCATCCAAGATAATAGAAACGAATAGATGATGTTTTAAAAATACTAAAGGAAAGAATTGCGCAATCATACTTATATATAGAAGAAGTTATATGCATTCCACATTGAAACTTATCTAAATTAAGCTAACAACCTTTTAACTTCCAATTTGAAGGGATCTTGATTTATTCAACTCATCTGATATGTGCTTTAGACTCGCTCATTTTCTTTTATAAATAAATTATCCAATTGTTGATAAAATAAAATAAAAACTAACTCGTAAACCAAGTTCAAACAAAAAACCCCAACTCGTATGTCATTCAGAGTTGGGAGAATAGGGTTCGAGCATAGACTTCGGTATTGATGGAATCTTCCAATTACGACATATGAAATATCATACGATAATAAGTCTCATACTACATTACGAACGAAAAAAAAAAAAATAGTATTCGAATAGATTAAGGAGTTGATGAAATAATGTGATTATTATGTGAGTTGGTGAAGTGGGTGTCACGAAACGTATGAAATTGAACCAAGTGGGGCTTGTTAGGAAATAAACTCGAATTTCCTCGAAAACCAGAAATAAGGGACCGAAGAAAATGCACACAAATTTGTTAACGGAGTTCGGCCAATCGTGCCTACGTCTCCGGACCTGCTACAGATCTTTATATTAATCACCGGGAAATTACAACTCTCTCAACTCACACCCAAAACCCGAATACACTCAAGAAAATTATACTCAAATTTTCTTACAAAGAAAGATTTTTTCTCTCTTTCTCTCTTCTTTCTATCTCTCTTGTTTTTCTTTGTTTTGGGATAATATGTGATGGAGAGTTTCATCATCTATTTATAGGGGAGTTGAAGGTTACGTGAGTTGAAATTGTTGACAAAGAGCAAGCCAACATTTTTTACTTTCACATCTCCTCACCTTCCATTTACTTTCAACCTACCCCACCGTCCAAAGCCTTACGTAAGGCATTACGTATCTAACAATCTCCCACTTGAAGACCGATTTCAATCTGTCTTCACACCTTGATCAATGTAGCAGGTCTTGCGTGCTTGTTACTCTAACAAGCCAACCGAGGTTACACATAACCTCAGCTTCTCATACGGCACGACCTTTGTTAACATGTCTGCCGGATTCTTACTTCCTGGGATCTTCTCAAGCACCAACACTTCATCTTCTAAAGCCGATCTGATGAAATGATATCGACGGTGTATGTGCTTCGTCCGAGCATGGTAAACTGGATTCTTTGCCAAGTCAATGGCACTCTTACTGTCACAGTACAATACACGTTTCTCTTGGTCATGGCCTAGCTCTTCTAGAAATGATTGTAACCACATCATCTCCTTTGTTGCCTCTGTCACCGCAACATACTCCGCTTCACAGCTTGATAGAGCTACAATCTTCTGCAACTTTGAAACCCAACAAATTGCAGTACCACCAAAAGTGTAAACATACCCGGATGTACTCTTCGTACTGTCAATGTCACCTCCATTGTCAGAATCCACATATCCCTGGAATCCAATCTTTGACTTCTTGAAACATAGCGATAAACTTGGATTTCCCTTCAGATACCTTAAAATCCACTTAACAGCTTCCCAATGCTCCTTTCCAGGATTGCTCATAAACCTGCTAACGACTCCCACTGCATGTGCAATGTCTGGCCTTGTACATACCATCGCGTACATCAGGCTGCCAATAGCAGAAGCATATGGAACTCTATCCATATATGCCATCTCGTCTTCAGTCACCGGAGACTGATCTTTGGATAACCGAAAATGATTTGCCAGAGGAGTACTAACTGGCTTCACGTCATCCATATTAAACCTCTTGAGGACTTTCTTCACATACTCCTCTTGTGATAACTTAAGACCCTCCTTGCTTCTACTAATTCTCATCCCAAGTATTTGTCTTGCTTCTTCTAGGTCTTTCACCGTAAACTCTTTCGAGAGTTTCACCTTCAGGTTTTGTAATACCATTTTCTCCTTAGGTAAATCACCTAACTCCCACGTGTGATTGGACATCAACGAGTCCATCTCATCATTCACTGCAAGCTCCCACTGAATCGATTCATCTGCTTGCATTGTCTCTTCATAACATTCATGCTCACCTCTATCTTTGAGCATAATGTAGTTGAGTAATGGAGAAAATCTTACTGGTTTCTTGATGATTCTGTTTGACCGTCGTAACTCTGTGACTGGCCTACATGGGATCTCTTCTGAATCATCATTTTCATCTGCCTCACTATTCTCCTCTTGAGAATTTTGCTCTTCTGCTGTTGTTGTATCCTGCTGCAACTCTGGTGCTAGGATCTCTCCCAAATCAACAGCTCTAGACTCCATCTTTCCCGAGCTTTCTTTTAGCTTATCCTTGTACAACGTTTCTTCGTTGAACACAACATTCTTGCTGCGAATGATCTTCTGATTTTCATCATCCCAAAACCGATAACTGAACTCCGTGTCACCGTAACCAATGAAGTAACACCTCTTCGATTTTGCATCAAGTTTACTTCTTGCAGCATCATCAATGTGAACATAAGCTAAGCAACCAAATATCTTAAGATAAGAAAGGTTTACTTTCTTTCCGCTCCACACTTCTTCAGGGATCTTGAATCCCAACGGCACTGATGGTCCTCTGTTTATTAAGAAGGCCGCGGTATTGATTGCATCCGCCCAAAACGTCTTAGGCAATCCGCAGTGCAGTCTCATGCTCCTTGCACGCTCATTCAAGGTTCTGTTCATCCTTTCAGCTACTCCATTTTGTTGAGGCGTTCCAGGAATAGTCTTCACCATCTTGATCCCACCATCAGCGCAATATCTTTTAAACTCCTCGCTGATGTACTCTCCGCCATTATCAGACCTTAGGCACTTCAATTTGAGATTCGTCTCGATCTCAACCATGGCTTTCCATCTTTTGAAAACCAAAAACACTTCATGCTTGTTCTTCATGAAGTAAACCCACACTTTCCTTGTGGAGTCATCAATAAAGGTCACATAGTAATATGAACCTCCCAGCGATGCAACAGGAGAGGGTCCCCACACATCAGTGTGCACCAACTCCAACTTCTCAGGTTTGGGCTCTCTTCCATCTTTTGAGAAACTAACCCGTTTCTGCTTTCCAAGGATACAACTTTCACACATCTGATGATCCACCGTCTTCAGATCTGGAAGCACGCCATTTGCCGCCAAAAGTTTCAATCCTTTCTCACTCATGTGCCCCAACCTACAATGCCACAACTTAGTCTGTTTGGCATTCTCGACAACCGCAACAGTATCTTCATGACTCATCGTCATATAAAGAGTGCCTCTTTTATGACCTCTAGCAACCACCATGGAACCTTTCTTCACACTCCAAGCTCCACCACCAAAATTGACATCGTGCCCCGCATCATCAAGTTGACCTACTGAGATAAGATTTCTCATCAACTTTGGCACATGCCTCACCTTTGCGATCTTCCATACACGACCATCTGACATCTTCAAGTTGATATCTCCAATACCAACTATGTCCAAAGGTAAACCATCAGCTAGATATACCTTCCCATAATTTCCAGCAACATAGTTCTCCATTATGTTGTGGTGTGGTGTCGTGTGAAATGATGCTCCCGAGTCCAGAACCCACGACTCGATCGGGCTATCAACATAGGAGATCGACGCTTCATTGGTGTGTACAGCCGCATCATGAGCTTGACCTTCTCTTGGAGAATCAGCAGATACTACCAATGCATCACCAATTTCATGTGTGACTGCATTGGCTCCGGCTCCCTTGTTGCCTTCCTTCTTTGAAATTGCCCAGCAGTTCTTTCTTATGTGGCCCGTCTTTCCACAGTTCCAACATTCAGCAGGCTGCTTGAATTTGGACTGACTTCTTCCATTTCTTGACTTCGCTCTGCCATTGTTCCGGTTATTTCTGTCTTGGCTCCTGCCTCTGTTTTCCACGTTGAAAGCAGAGCTCGTTGAAGCTTCACCAGAGTCGATCCTACGAACTTCTTCAGAAAGGATACGATCTCGAACATCATTAAACTTAAGATTAAGATTTCCCACAGAATTACTAACCGCTGCCCTCATTGGCTCCCAACTATTTGGCAGAGATGCCAACAAAATCAGTGCCCGCACTTCATCTTCAAACTCGATTTCAACGGACGATAACTGATTGACAATCGTGTTGAATTCATTCACGTGTGCTGCAACGTGGCCACCTTCTTCCATCTTTAAATGAAAAAGTTTCTTCATGAGAAATACCTTGTTATTTGCTGAAGGTTTCTCATACATATCCGAGAGAACTTTCATGAGTCCTTCTGTGGTCTTCTCCTTCGCAACGTTGTGAGCAACGTTCTTCGACAGTGTTAACCTGATAACACCCAGAACTTGTCTGTCAAGGAGCTCCCACTCAGCCTGATCCATCTTCTCAGGCTTCTTGCTCAGTGGTTGATGAAGCTTTCTTCCGTACAGATAATCTTCAATTTGCATTCTCCAGAATGCATAATCTGTACCGTCAAATTTCCCGATACCGTGCGCCGAACCATCTTCGCCTCCCATCATTTCTGATTACTTTTGCGGACCACCGTGTATTAAACACCTCCGTCGACAAAACCGATGTCGCCGACAAAATTTTACTATTCACGAATACACTATTCACGTGAATAGTAACCCCGCAAAACTTGACCGAGATTACCGCAACCCCGTGCTCTGATACCAGTTGTTAGGAAATAAACTCGAATTTCTTCGAAAACCAGAAATAAGGGACCGAAGAAAATGCACACAAATTTGTTAACGGAGTTCGGCCAATCGTGCCTACGTCTCCGGACCTGCTACAGATCTTTATATTAATCACCGGGAAATTACAACTCTCTCAACTCACACCCAAAACCCGAATACACTCAAGAAAATTATACTCAAATTTTCTTACAAAGAAAGATTTTTTCTCTCTTTCTCTCTTCTTTCTTTCTCTCTTGTTTTTCTTTGTTTTGGGATAATATGTGATGGAGAGTTTCATCATCTATTTATAGGGGAGTTGAAGGTTACGTGAGTTGAAATTGTTGACAAAGAGCAAGCCAACATTTTTTACTTTCACATCTCCTCACCTTCCATTTACTTTCAACCTACCCCACCGTCCAAAGCCTTACGTAAGGCATTACGTATCTAACAGGGCTGTGCTGTTCCTTGTCGGTCTCCTGCCGTATACTTCGTTGCAAAGAATCTGTTTTCTTGTCAATCCTCCATTGTTTCCAGCAACCTGGCATCTCTTACATTACAAAAAAAAAAAATGGTTTATAGCTACTGTAAAATTCGTAGTTATAAGCTATTTTTCGTGGTTATTTAATCTATAACCATGAATAACCACAAATAACCACAAAACTAAATTTATGTATTTGAGGTCGTGTATATTTTAAATTTGTGGCTATTCGCATCAATTCATTCCATTTAGTGGCTATCAGCCGCAGAAATCTACGACATGGGTTCATAACTATAATTACTACGAATAATCACGAATAAAATGTGGATATGTAATGGTTTAGCTACGATTTAATTTGTGACTTTATCCACGACTTAGCCACAAATTATTCCATGAAATTAAAAATATAACAAAAAAATAAATACACCTTTCTTTTCCTCGAGGAAAGTGAGTTACATGAATGCTTGACCTTCCAAAAGCCATTCTGCGCAAAAGCTCCAGAAGTTGATAAAGGAGGATTCAAGTCGTTTTGGACCTCTTGTCTTTTCCTCTTGTTCCAGGATTTCATTAAGAACCCAAGCTTCTCTCTGGATTCAACAAGTTGTGATAGATTTGACCAAACTTATCTCTTTTGAACATCAGGTTCTCCGTATACAAAAATAGTGAAAGACCACTTGCCTTTAAATTTGATTTTTTAGTCAATGTAGTGGGTATGGACATGAGGATTTCCAGGTGCACATCTTGTTTGCAACCGATGGCTAGACCTCCACTTAGGCATATATGAGGTACGGTAAAGACATTAGGGTAGTCATACTCCTTCATTTTCTTATGGACAAAATCATCTTAACGTTTTGTTTCAGATAAGATAAGAACAAGATATCATGAAATATGTTTTTCCTCAACTCCTTGAATCTTGGAACTGCTATGTCACTATCCATACCATGACAGATCCAATTTATAAGCGCTAAAGAAGCGTAGACTGTCGAGTTCAAAAATCCGAGAAAGATTGACGAGCTGACTGTCTTGCTGGTGGGATCAATGAGATAAGTGGGTTGGAAGGCTGGGTTGTGGATGGTGCAAGATTGGGATTTGTACACAGCTTCTTACGAAAGTTTGGTTTAGCTAATGGTTCCAGTCTATCTTTGAACTAAGACTATCTCCAATGTATTCCTCTATTTTTACCTCTAAAATACAGAAACTCTATAATAGAGGTGTGTTTTGCTCCAATGTATTCCTCTATATTTTTCTCTAAAAAGGAATATTCTCTGTAATATTCTTTTTTTGTTTTACTTATAATACCTTTTATTCATAAAAGTTGCAATTTAACCCATTTATTTTATTTTCAATTTTTTTATAAAATTATAAAATTATTTAAATTAAATATGTATTATATAAAACATTATAATACATCTTATTTAAAATATAAAATATATTAATTTTTGTTTAACCATTAACATTAATGTATGTTTTTTATGTATGAATATTCGCGTATCGGATGGGGTTTGGATCGTGGATTTCGGAATTTGGGTATTTCAGATATGAAAAAATGGTATTGATCGGTTATATTATATTTCAGATATTCGGATCGGTACCAAGTCCGGTCGGATATTTAGAAAAAGATCCGAACTTTTTTGGTATTCTATATTTTTATCAGAAAGTAACCATATAAATTCGGATATATTCAAATACGTCAGATCTCGTATATTATCTGATCCGATCCGGTACCAAAATAAAAGCTTTTTGGATCAATACCAGTTTAGATCTTCGGATCCGATAAAAGTTCTAGCTATATTCTTTTCACAAATGATCATAAAATATTTTTTTAAAAAATATTTTGATTTTTAATATTTATTTTAAATATATAATAGGATTATTTATAATTTATAATTTGTTACTTTTTATATTATTAGTTATTATAAATATTAATATATATTTGTTTTAATCATAAATAAAAGTATTTAAAATTAAAGGACTGGTTTGTAAATTAAAAAGTTCACCTCTATTATAGAGAAAGAAATAGAGTTCCTCTATATATAGAGGAAAAATAGCAATCTCTATTTTAGAGGAAGAAATAGAAGTGGGTTGGAGTGATTTCTCCTCTAAAATAGCATTTGGAGTCAAAAAAATAGATGTGGGTTGGAGATGTCATAATCCCTTGGAGTGGACTTCTAACCACCTTTTCCTTGATGCACTTCCTTTGACAATGCGCTTTCTTGTAGTTGGTCTAGTTTACGGGTTAGCTATAGGGATTGAAATCATTATATTCCCTACCGTCGGCTCTAGGTGGAGGGAGGCATAGATTCTTGGTTCAGCCAAAAGGTCTTGATGTGAGGTTGAAGGCTTAGATGTTGAAGCAAGGCGAACTTTTTTACCACTGCTTAGGATAATTTTCTCATGGTTCCTCACATCCTCATAGTCTATATCTTGCAGTTTACTAGCCTCCAACAAAGTATCCATAGATAGATAGGTAGATAGATAAAGAGAAAGGTCGAAAAAGATAATTGTTTTTGTTGATTGAATTTTCAAAGAGGCTAAAAACATGTACATTTAGTGACGACAATACAATTATTAAACCAGAAATGAAAGAGCTAAACCAATTTATTAATCGGTTTATCCTATAACACACGCATAATTGTAAGAACCTCTGACAATGACTGCCAAGAAGCAGCAACGCATAGACACATACATAATAAATTTAGAAGAAGATCAGCTCCAGACATATACAAAAGAATCTGAGGAAATACATCTAATCACAAAAAGGATTATACACTCATAAGATCAACCATTGGGTTCAACCTTAGGTACTAATACAAATTATTAGATCATAAATCCAAACAAATGTTGCATTACTTTATTTTGCACTAATTATTAAACTCTTATTATAAATATAATATGAGATTTTTTGAAACATTAATAATAATATGTGTATAATTGTATAAACTTGGTAACAACATTATTTAAAAGGAGGCCAACGACCACAACAGAAGCATTTCATCGACCTGTTTGCTTTTACATCCTTCATCCCAGTGCACATACCATCTAATTTTCTGCCCTTCTTCTTACACATAACATCACAAACTTCGAGAACACATAACCCTTTTGGTGAGTCAACCGTTGGAAAATCGCGACATTCGTACTCCCTTGGTTTCTCCTCGTTCCCCAACACTCCTACTATTAGTATATTTTAAACATAAAAGCTAAGTTAGGTCATAAAAACAGAACTGAAATATACTTTTCATTTAGGGAAAAAAAGGTTTTGAATATTGTTTTTGTTTGGCATTATTAATATACAATTTTAAATTCAAAGAACTAACTTTTCAAATAGTTGATTAAATAGAAACAGATTATACAAAGGAAATTTAAAATTATCATATGAATTTAAACTAGAAAATATTGAACATTATGAAATTTGTTTGTTGCTTGACACATTTATCAGTGACATAGATGATAATGAAAACAAAGAAATGGAAATCTGTTGTGTATATATTCCATATGTTTCAAATGTATGATATTGGTTAAATACACAAAGGTTAAATAAAGAATCATTTAAAATATATTGATTAAAAGTAATAAATCACTTATAAAAAGCTGTAAAATATCATTGATAATACAGTTTACAATAAAGTTAAAGTGACAACTGAAATGTAAATTTTTAATTAAAAAAAAAATTCAAGCACTAAACATTTTCTAAAAACATCTTACCCTTTAAAATGGAGGGATATATCAGTAAATCTTAATAATATATGTAGACGACATATTGAATTTTATAAGTAATGTTATTAGTCAAATCAGGTAAAACAATTCTAAAAGTACATTTGGAAAGTGATGTATTTACTAGGTTATTTTCTGGATCGAGTCCTTAAAGTTGAACTCGGTCATATGTTTTTCTTGAAAGAGAAAAGTCGGTCATATTGTGAAACAAATTTTTTTTTTTTGAACTGAATTGTGAAACAAATTTTGTTTTAATTTTATATAAATAAGAAAGAGCAGTACTATTTCTTTTACCACAAAATGATTATATCTAATATATTATGATATTCCAAAAAATATATACAAACCTAGCACAAAAGCGATGAAGATAGTTAGGACAACAAACGAGAGTTGAATGGGTTTCGTCATCCAAAATAATAGAAATGAATCGATGATGTTTTTAAAAAAATAAAGAAAGAAGCAATCTTTTTTTTTAGCATAAAGAAAGAAGCAATCATACTTATATATAGAAGAAGTTATATGCATTGAAACTAATCTAATTTAAGCTAACAGCCTTTTAACTTCCAATTTGTAGGGATCTTGATTTATTCAACTCAATATTTTCTTCTCATTGCTTTAGACTCGCTCATTTTATTTTATAAATACATTATCCAATGTTCATTAAAAAAAAACTAAACTCATAAACCAAGCTTTAATTCCTAGAAATCTTAATGTACGTGCCGATTTCCTTGCAAAAGGGGCAAGAGCACGTAATATGTTTTTCTCCCATGCATGTAAGTCACGACGAGCCGGATCGGATATTCTCTCGGGATGTTAAATCTGATCCGAAAACTTTAAAGTATTGTTGACAAAAAAAAAACAACTTGTATTGTTATTTAGGGGAACAAATCGGACTTAAGCACATTTCTATTAAAATACATTTGAATAGAGCCTCTACTGTATAAGGATCCCCAAAATTTATAGAAAATTTATGCAATTATATATAATTCATATATTTATCATATAAAACATTTGTTAGTGTATAAATTATATTTTTAAGGTGTTTCTTTGTTATTATTTTTTGTTTTTATTTTTGTTTAATTTGTTTCTTTATTTTGTATAATTTTTTAGATATAGTTTGTATCTTATATAAAAATCAAATTATAGTTTTTATTTTATGAATAAGACCCTAATATTTCAGATCTGCCTCTGGTTGG
The DNA here is from genome assembly GCA_030180135.1 of Orychophragmus violaceus. Taxonomy (NCBI): domain Eukaryota; kingdom Viridiplantae; phylum Streptophyta; class Magnoliopsida; order Brassicales; family Brassicaceae; genus Orychophragmus; species Orychophragmus violaceus. The sequence goes on from CM058230.1 coordinate 4,153,475, forward strand.
GAGAATAGGGTTTGAGCACAGACGTCGGTATTGATGGAATCTTCCAATTACGACATATGAAATATCATATGATAATAAGTCTTCCATACTACATTACGAACGAAAACAACAAAAATAGTATTCTAATAGATTAAGAAGTTGATGAAATAATGTGATTATAAAGTGAGAATAGTGGTGAAGTGGGTGTCACGCAACGTATGAATAGAACCGAAGTGGGGCTGTGATGTTCCTTGTCGGTCTCCTGCCGTACACTTCGTTGCAAAGAACCCCTATACAATATTCTTTTTCATATATAAAAGGGGGTTTACGAAAACATACGTTTTCTAACACTAATTTATAAAAAAAATTATTGAAATAGTCAGTATTACTATTCATGTAAGATTATCATTTAAATATTCTTTTTTTTTTTGAATATATGTTAAATTCATTCAAAAAATAAAAATGTTTTACAGAGACATTGATTCAAATGAATCAAGTATCCACAGCTTTTTACAAAGAGATGGGAAAGTAACCCTGAGCTTTTAATGGACTTGTGATGCAAACCACATTTGGAGGCCTAGAGAATGTGTTGATATTCCCATCTGTTGCAAAGACAGTAGCTTATTGCGCATGATTTTATCAACGGAGTTGATAAGAGCAGATGACGGCTTTGGATTTTCGCCATGTCTTCTATCATTTCTCTCCCTCCAGATGGTATGGACTGAGGCCTGAAAAGGATATCGGCAGAGATAGTGATGAGTTTTGTGTCGAGATCCCGCCGCAAGAGTGTCGAGAAGACCATTCCAAGATGTTGTGTACTTTGTGCCGAATATATTTTTTGCCAACTTTTCCCATATCTCTCTCGTATAAGCACATTGAAAGTAAAGATGATCCCTTGTTTCCTCTTGGTTTCGGCAAAGAAGACATGTAGGGTCAGACTGTGGATTCCATTTCATCATTATATCTCCTGTGGATAGTCTGTTAAGAGTTGCTAGCCACGCAAGTATTGAGTATTTCGGAGTGGATAAAGAAAACCAGATTCCCTTACTCCAGGGTACCCGACTGTGCTGAACCCGAGTGATTTGCCATGTATCCTTTGTACTGAAGCTCCTCATGAACTTATCTTCCGTACTTCTCCATAACCGAACATCACTCTCCTGATTCTGACCCTTATCGCAGATACGTTGCAGCTCATTTTCGATGTCGTTCAAAACAGAGACCCGATGTCTTCTCTTCCTGCGAGCGTTGAGCGCTATCTCCACAGTCGCATTCAGCTGTATGCCCATATCAATACATCCACGGCTTCCAGTCAAATCAAATAATCTTCCAAGATGAGACCAAGAATCAAACCAGAAGGAGGTGTTAGCTCCACTGTTTATCTCCACCTTCGTTAGCGTTGCCGCGAGATTTCGATATTTAAGCAATTTCTTCCACATCCAAGATCCAAGTTCACTCTTTTCATTAAAAAACCAAAATGAACTCTTCCTAATAAGATACTTCTGAATCCACTTTACCCATAGCGATGATGGCTCTGAGAGAATTCTCCAAATAAGTTTTAAGCAACTTACATTATTTGCTTCGTCAATGGATTTCAATCCCAACCCTCCTTCGTCTTTTGGCTTTGTGACATCTTTCCAAGAAAATTTTGCCTTCTTTGTGTTTAACTCTGGGCCAGACCAAAGGAAAGCAGCACATAGTTTATCGATTTCTCGAATGCAAGCCTTCGGTAATCTGTAGGCAGAAATCCAAAAATTCGTGAGACTATATATTACCGAACTTATAAGTTGCAAACGCCCTGCGAAGGAAAGAGTTCTAGCCGTCCAGGAGCTTATTCTTTGTCGTATCTTCTCGATTAAGGGAGAATAATCAGACAGGCTCATCCTTTTTGTCATCAGTGGTAGACCCAAATACCGAACTGGTAGCGCCCCTGTCTCGAAAACAAATTCATCGAGGATCGCTTCTCTGTCCAGATTTCGAACCCCTGCCATGTATATGGTGGACTTCTCGATACTAATTTGCAGACCTGAGAAAAGTGAAAATCGTCTAAACACATACAGAATGCTATCAATCGATTGTTTTTTCCCGTCCGCAAAAACCAAGAGATCATCGGCAAAGCATAAATGGGTAAGCTTTAGCGCTTGGCAAGAGGGGTGATAGCCAATACGTTTTTCATCCGCTGCTTTATCCAGCAACTTAGAGAGCACTTGCATACAAATTACGAAGAGGTAAGGAGAGAGAGAGCACCCTTGACGCAGACCTCGTTCGCTTTGAAAATACCCCGCCAACTCCCCATTCACTTGGACTGAGAAACTCGCTAAGGTTACGCATCGTTTGATCCAAAGAATGTACTTCTCATGGAACTTTAGCGCTGATAGGGTTGCAAAGAGGAAAGGCCATTGGACCGAGTCAAAAGCTTTAGATATATCGCCTAATGGGCTTTGTTAATGAATTTTCCATGTATGAAATTTATTTCCTCAGTATATAGCCTAATGGGCTTTGTTAATGAATTTTTTAGCGGCAAAAAAAAGATCATTTTAACGAAAAGTTGGTTATACAAAAAAATGCACAACTTATGTCATTGGTTCCTTGGCAAAAAAAAAAAAACTAAAAAAAACTAAAAGAAAAGGTACCAATTCACAATATAAACAGTTGAGGTCAAGATTGTGTTTTTAACATCAGGATCGATAAGCTTGAAAAGGACTGAAGACATGATTATGACTTGGTTGTGGAGAATGTTGTTTTCTAGATGTAATCTGACGGTCCTTTTCGAAACCGAAACAAGTTTACGAAGTTTAGATAGAGCATTTGGAGAGCTTCTTTCCATTCACATAACTAGATCGTTCCAAACATTGAAATTCACCGGAGTTACTATTCATGTAAGAATATCGGTTTAAGATACCAGAAACTACTTCACGACCTATAGGATTTATGAAATTTGTAACAGAACTATAAATCAGAGATTTAGTTTAACTCGTAAACGTGCAATGGTAAAGAGATAGATTTTGAGTATTATAAAGCTTCGAGTTTGGTTTAGTTACTGTGAGAAACTACAACATTTTGTGTATACACCAATAAAGATATGAACCCTACTTCCGGTCCATTTGCATTAACATTATCCGTGAGTTGCACTTCTCATTGGAGATTAGCTTGTACGTTTCTATCGGTCCAAAATACACAGATTAAACCCAAAAAAAGAAATTTGTAGAAGTTTTTTTTTGTTTATTACGATGCCTCACAATCTTTAAGTCAATTTATTACTGAAAGCTCAAAAGGCCAAGACCCAAAAACTGCTTGAATATGTGAAACATGATTGGACTCGGTAAGATGCATAACTAGTTAACTTTCTACCCCGTATTACAGAATAAAAACTTAGGTTTTGAAAGGTAACTACGGTTGAATCGGATTAATCCGCAAGTAGTCAAAACCACTATTTTTACTATTCATAATTTTTAGTTAAAAAAAGTTAGACAAAATAATCAGAAAGAACTACAAGAGATTGTGTCTTTATACACAATAACCATAACAATCATTCAATACAAAATGGTAAATAAAAATGATCTAGCTCATTCATGGACTAATCTGCTTTAAAAGCTGCTACCGTTCATACCATAAAAGTTTACAAAAAATACAGAATTTTTTATACAATTTAACATTTCAAAGTGGTTACAACTTCACCAAGGCAATACTCTTCCATCCGGACGTATCTCCGACACATCTTCGTCTTCAAACTCAAAATCTAGCTTCTCCATGACCATATCTACTCCATCTCCATCTACACTTTCACCTTGACGAAACCCATTACTTTTGTTCCTCGCTGTTTTTTTGGAGGGGATTGAGCTCTCGAAATCATCATCCCCGGTAACATTCGGACTAGTATTCTCGTCTCTTCTCCTCTTCCCTGAATCTGGACTAATGATGGAGTCTTTGTTACTGGTTCCATAGTACTCGTTGACAGTTGACTCTATTGTTTCCAACAACCGATCACCGTACTTGGATACTTTGGCCCTGAAAGAAAGTTTAAAAGATGCACACCACCATCAAACTCTTTGAATGCTTTTCTTCATTGCCTACAGGTTTTGAAAGCTAAAATAACTTACTTCCCAAGGCCATTAATCTCTAGGAGTTCCTCTTTGGTTCTCGGAATTTTCTTGCTTATCTGCTGAAGCGTTGCATTGCTGCCACCACACACAAAAGGCTTACTTTGAGGAATCACATTGAACCATGATCATGTAAAGAATTTGGAAGATCATGGGAAATGAGAAGCGGAATGGTTTTCAGGATTACCCAAATATATGATATGCCATGACACCGTCAGGGGCTTCTTTGACAAGAAGTGTACGTAGCTTCCTCAAGGCTGTGTACATGGTGGCGGAGAGATTCTAAAGAAAAAAAGATCAATGAACCAACCTCTCAACAATTCAAAGTGGTATATTAATATCAACTGGAAAGGCAGATTAAACAACAAAGTGATATACCAAATCTCCTGGAGGAGCATCTGGTGATGTTAGCGGAGCATCTGGTGATGTTAGGGGAGCTTTTGCAGGGGTTGCCGCGGGTTTACTCGGCTTAAATACTTTTACAGAAGAAGGGAATCTGCAACAGGATATGGAAGTGTTAGCTAAAGTTGTCTTTAAGCCCGGTAACACATTAAACATAGCTAATTGCAATGATGTGCTTGAACCTTAAAAGAAAGATACATCTCAAGCACAAATTCAAACCTCATCATTATAGTCTGGCTTCCAGAAAATAGTGAGGCAGCCTTTGATTTATTCACCTAGATACAGATAGGTGAATAGACGTTAGGTGTGTAACAGCTTCAAAATAAATGTTATATGCATACACACAGACAACCAGGGTTCCAATCGCTTAGTATCAACCTTTATCATCAATAAGAAGGAGAAGCCAAGTGGAAAATATTAACAATTAAGTACCTTAAGTAACGATGACACGCTTCCGTACATATCACTTTTCCTAACATCTTCCACAAGAATGTCCTCGGTTACGAGATAGTGCAGGATACGAGAGACTTCAATTTTCGATAAGTGTTTTCCAGCTCCATGGAACTGCAAAGTCTCATGTCTATGTTTCTTGACCTACATGCAGAGAAGACAGTTACTTTTCAAGAAATAGAGCCACACTGATTAGATTGCAACAGGGTTTAGGTTTTAGCAGAATCTTGGAAGAGATATGGACAAGATATCTCCTAAAGCTTCAAAGAGAAGCGGATTGTTTTTACTTGTGCATACCATTTGATTTAAGGAACCTCTATAGACTTCAAGAATATGAGACGAAGAAAACCTTTCTCCTGTTTGCTTCACCAGTTCAACCTGTGCAAGGCACAGAAGATAGTGACACGTGCTCAATAACAACACATCCACCAAGTGAGATATATAAATGATGAACAACAAAAATTCCTATACCAGTTGCCTTGTAATCAAGGTGACATCTTTTTCAACCAAACTCTGGCTACTGGAACAATTATCACACGTATTTTTGCAGTTTGTGGAGTCAAACTTTTCCCCAAAATGGACTAGCTGTAGGTAACGTCGGCAGTCCACCTCATTTTCACAGTATCTAACCTGAAACAATAAAATTTGGAGAAATATCTCAGCAAGTATAACTTCGAATTAGCAAATAATAGGAAGCTTCACGTTACGTACCATGCGGAGAAGATTTTCAGTGTTTGTTTCAAGTAACCTCCCTGAACTTGCTACACGATTATAACCATTAGCCATGGGACTTTGGTCAACTCCTCCTTGGCTAATCATATGCTTAACTCGTATCTGAAATTAATATTGTGGATCATAAACATGACCACGACCAGAAAGGAATGAAAAAAATTCATTGATCCAAATAAAACCAAAAAAAAAGGCGGAGATAAGAAACAGAACAATATGTTAGTATAAATGCAACTTACATAGTCGCCATAGCCATAATACAAAACACAAGATGACCGCTGCCCATCCCTGCCAGCACGACCGCATTCCTTGGTTTAAAAAAAAAGAGAGCTTATGTGAGTTTCTATGAGATGTGTGCAACTAGTTAAACAAGATTTTCATGGCTGATTGAATAATACATTGCATACCTGATGATAGCCTTCTATAGACTTCGGGAGCGAGTGATGAATAACAAAGCGGACATCAGGCTTGTTGATTCCTGGAATGTGCAATGTTAATGAGCAACAAAATTCCTTCAATTAAAACAAACATTAGCAAAAACCCAGTACCCATTCCAAAGGCAACCGTAGCACATATTATATTGATTTCGTCCTTGCTCCATTGTTTCTGTACAAAGGCACGTTGAGTAGGCTCTATACTGCCATGGTAGAATGCTGCTTTATGACCAAACTCCTGAAATAGTGTTAAACAATCATGATATTTGTAGTATGCACAGGACATGATAAAGCTTCAATATACAAAGGACCAACCTGCAACTTTTCAGCAACTTTCTCGCAGTCCATTCTAGAAAGACAATATATAATTCCACATTCATCAAAATGGTTTTCCTTGATAAATTTGTCAATATCTTCTAGACACTTTTTCGTCTTGGGAACAACAGAATACCTGCAATTTTTTGGTAAGCAGCATTCTGGAATATATGCATTAATGCATATATATATATATATCTGCTTTTAGTTAGTTTTACTTTACCATAGATTTGGGCGATTAAAACTTTGCCGGAACACAACACAGTTAACAAGGCCAAGGGCTTGTACAACGTCTTCTTTCACACTGGCTGTTGCGGTAGCTGTTAAAGCTAACACAGGAATGTTGGGAAACTTCTGCTTCAGAATACCAAGACTCTGCATATTCCACAAAATTCTTGGTAGGTAAAAAGGAAGATTAAGTTTCTCGAAAAGGTAAAAAGAAGTGACTTGTTTGAAGCTTTTGATGGCCTAACCTGGTAGTCTGGTCGAAAGTCATGCCCCCATTGGCTCACACAATGAGCTTCATCAATAACAAATCGAGCAAGCAAACCTCGAGAATTTAAGTTTTCTAGATGCCTCAAAAGAGAATCGCTTCTGTAGTCAAGAAAGAGATACTTCTTAGCTACGTGTTACCAGTAAAATCATTCAGTGTGGCGAGTCTTGAACTACTTTGTACACAGAATGCTAATAATAACCAATCCAGAATTATAAGAACCTCTGGTAGAACTACATATCTCATAGGCCACCATATATCCTACCCGAGCCTAGTACGTAGTAAAAGAGGAATATATAACAAATCAAAAGAAAAAGAGAGGTTTTTTATATAAATAACGGACAAAAAATAAATAACTCACTGTGCCACTTTTTCGGGTGTGACATATAGTAATTTGTACTTAGAGTGCTCGGTACTAAGCTCCTGAAAGATCTTCAGTTGTTCAGCCCATTCCATGCCGGCACTTAGGGAAGCAGCGGGTATATTGGCCTGTAACCATGATTCAGAAGTCAAAATATGAAACGGAAAGAATCCTCTATAAGAATAATTATCAATGAAACAGAATATATAAATAGAATCTCTGCGGGTTGCTGAAGTGTTCACCTGCATTAGGTTCATTATCTGGTCTTGTATAAGTGATACAAGTGGACAAACGACCAATGTTATTCCTTGACAGATCAGAGCAGGGAGCTGCAAAAGAAAGATGTTAGAAAACAGTTTGGAGAACACAACCTGAAACTTTCATCGCTTTTGCGTATGAAATATACGATATCTCAGTCAAAACAAGAAAATAGGTTGAAGAATCAAAGCGACATTAAAAAGTAATGTTTTAAGTATAACGACCTGATATGTCAAACTCTTCCCTCCTCCAGTTGGCATCAAAACAAAAACATCAGAGCCACTCATTGTTGCATTGATGATTTCTCTCTGGTTAGGTCGAAACGAGTGATTTCCAAACACCTTTTTGTTACTGACCTGAACGTTGCAAAGAAACACATGAGCACATTGAATGTAAGTGAAAAAAGAAAAGAGAAACTCAGCCTATCACCTCCAATTTTCTCGTCCAAGAGAAATCACGACTGCTCCACTTTTTGTCGTTTGAACCTTCGGTGTATGTCACGTCAATAATCCTCGGAACATATTGTTCCCTCTCTACAGGAGCAGATGAAAGACCATACCCATCTCCAGAAAATGAAGAATCTCTTGGCATGTTCCAGCTATCAGATGCATATCTGCCTTGCTCACCAAACTGTGCTCGAGAATCAGTTTGTCGATGATCCATATTTAGATTTGTTGATTTAGGGGTTTCATACTGGAAAGAACGAGTAGCTGTAGATGACACAAACTGAGACTTTTCCCTTTCTTTATCTCGGATATGGTTCTCGAGCTGCTGAATTTGCTTCTTCAGCTGTAACCTAGCAACAACACACAGCTGTGATACATTAGATACAGACCAAAAGAACTCACAGTGGTGACACCCTTAAATACTCAGACTCAAGAAACAGATGCATTGTCTATTGATTCTTTAGGCATGATTTCTTTTAGCTGTATTATTCCCAATAACATTTGCTAAGTAATATACCACAGCCGCCAAAAGGGAGCAAATTTATTACTCTTATAGAAAAAAGGCAATTTTAACAGCAAAGAAAATAAAAACAAAATTGATTTGGATATAGACCTCTCTTGACGAAGCTCTTGAATACGATCAGGACTCAGATCAGTAGCATCGTCAAGGAGTTTATTTGATATTGCAATCAACACGTTCTTCATTTGTTCCAAATGAGTTGAAGCTTCTGGACAAAGCCCTAGCTGAGTACATACCAACATCAAACAAAATGAGAAAACCAATACGTTTCAAACTAAACTAAAAAAGAGAGAAAAGCCGTAGCCATACCTTTATTCCATGACTACAGTTGGAACATAGTTCAGGAGGCAGACAATACTCTTCTTCTCTACTGGAAGCACTTCTATCCACAGGTGGAGTTCTCGATGGAAAACTAGATACAAATGGAGGTGGAGTACTTGTTGATTGGTAGTGTTCCATCACAATTTGGTCGACATCAATATTCTGCATCACAAAGTGTTAACATATTTGAGTTGACATATTTTCACCACAAAGCCTTATTCTGCGTAAGCATCCATGGAATGACTTCTTCCAAGATCCGAACTGGGTAACAGTTAAAACTACAAGGTAAGCTACACATAGTTTTGATCTTTACTGTTATCGAAACATGCTACAATTTACAGATACTACAAATACGAGATTGAAAAAACCAGCTTACAGCTTCTTCACATGGAGTACTAAATAAGGAAAAACTATGTGCTACTTTAACCCGTAACATTACCTGAAGTATGTCATCATCATCCATCTCATCAAGACATGCTTCTCCAGATTGCAACTGCTCAGCTGCGAATGCAGAATTCGTGAATGGTTTCTCCCCACCATTTAAATGCGTGCAACTGGTTTCTGGTCCTCGGACCTCATTATTTACCCGCGGAAACTTTTCAGCAACTATTTTATCATCACCAGGGGCAGAGGAAGGAAAGCTGTGAAAGTATCTTCCAGTTCCTGATACACTCATTTGACTTTGATTTTGTCGATTGTTTGAATAAAAAGAACCATCAGTGCTAGATGTAACTTTCACAGTGGATCTCTCTCTTGCAGAATATGAGCCGTTGGTGCCACTATCATCAACCGGGGGAGTGATTCCAGGTCTTAGGTAGGTCTTATTTATTGAGAGACTTGAAAGAGCACGCCAAGCCTGCCAACATAAGACACCAATAAGTAACATATATGTACAGTTCATGAAAAGAGGTCTATCAAAAAGGGAAATTCAATCAGAAACTAGGGATATATAAGAACTACAATGAGATAAACTATTTACTCAAAGATATGGGTAGAGAAAAATTAAAACATATGATTAGCACCACACTTTGTCTTCAAAAATATTACCTTGGCAATTTGCGGGTGCGCCAAAGTATGCGCATTGACACTGGGAAACGCAATTGACCTAGACAAAGAGAGAAGAAAGATTTTTAAATACTTATGAATCCCTTAGTTGTAAACAGACCCGTGAAGAAGATTAAGAAAATCTCACATGATTCTCCATCACTGGCATACTCTTACAAGAAACATCATAGGGAAATATTTTGTGCTATCACACTCAATCTTATTTGCGGTAGTTTGGTAGTATGCTAGTCAAAGATGGTGGAAAATCGAGATACTACAGTATGGTGGAAAGCTATCGGGCCAAAGTAAAAGACAGCCAAGGATTTATGACAGTAGAGACAAGGAGATGATTGTTGTCAAAAGAAAGAGCATATAGCCATAATACCTTGCAGCCATATCTCTATTTCTTCTAGGCTTTTGACTTTCTAGAGCGTAAAGGAAATTGGAGCTGAGATGCTTAGTCACGGAAGATGGACTTTCGAGTTCCTTTGCATGTTCTGACCAATTAATTTGAGGAGTTTTAGGTTTCTGAACTTGAGGGAGATGAGTCCTACTGCAATTTAACAGTGAGAAACTGTCAGAAAATCTTGGAATAAAAAAGCTCAGAGAGAGAGAGTACACGGAAAGGATCATACTTGCCTCATTTGATTTGAGTTAATCATATAGATACTGAAGAGGTTCCAGTAATTTTCTCTTCCCTTCGTCTTGCTAAAGAACACACAGAAAGAAAATTGCATTCAGATTAGTGGGAGATATCAACAACAAGTGAGAGAATTGCACACTATCACTGACTAAATAGTAATTTTCAAAAATCAGAGTGTCATTTACAGGAAATCTGTCAAATATCAATTGAGAATCTCATCTCCAAAACAAAATCGAGTGAATAATCATAACGAATCCGCTATTATATAGCCACCAATTTCAGCACTTAAAAAAACGCTCCAAATGACCTGAAACCTAACTGAGAATTAGAAATACAAGACATGCAATCCGAAATGTCACGAAATCCCCAATCGTCCATGTGTGTGGCTCCGAAATGACCCACAGACAACGAAACCCTAATCGAAAGTCGTCACATTTACAGGCATCCAAGGAACAGAAAAAAGCCCTAGAAATGAATGTGAAAGGAAAGCTGAGGGATTACATTTTCCGAACCAGTCTTTTGCTTCTAACACCGACGAGGCCAAGTGGAGAGGATAAGAGGTCGCCACCGACTGAGCGAAATGCCGTCTCCGATTTTGCGGTTTCCTAATGGCGGGATAGCTTCCCTCTCATTTCTTCCAATTCACAAACGCAAACTATAATTGTTTTTAAAATGTTGAACATTTTAATTTTTGACCCCCAAAAAATCATTTTGTTTTTTCCTATAATTGTTTTTAAATTTTAAACATTTTAATTTTTGACCCCAAAAAAACATTTTATTTTTTCCTAAAGAATTTTTGAACATTTCAAAATACAAAATAAAGTGAAACTTTTATAGTTAATACTACTTTTGATATTTTATTAATTTAACGAGATATTAATTATCGAAAAACTAATCATATCCATAATTTAATTGAAAACCAAAAGATCTTATTATTATCGAGATGCTAATTTTTTAATTAGTAATTTATAAAATTATATTAGTAAAACTTATGACTGCAATATTTTATTAATTTCACAAATATTAATTTTAAGAAGAATTAATTGGGACTAAAACTTATTATAAAACAAATTTTTTATTAATTTACAAAGATATCAATATAAAGACTTTAAAAAATATAGTCTTTAAAATTAATTATTTTACCAATCATAATTTTGCTTTCCTCAAATCTCTCATAGTCAAAACTGTTTTTTTGTTTATGTTGGAGTACTTTTTTAAAAGCTAGAATTTTAGATTTTTATTTATTTTAAAATCACAACCTTAAAAATAAAGTCCAAATTTTTTTTTCCGACTAAATCATAACTTCATTAATTAATAAATACATTGTTTGAATTACATCGACACATTTATTACATAGACACTGGTATGAGCCATATACTGAGAAAATAGAGCAGAAGGGAGATTGACGAAGCTTTCCAAGGAGTAGTCTTACTCGCTAACCGATCGTTATATCGGTTATTGTCCAACTTCATATTTGTTATTTCTCTGATGTGATTTGTATGCAGCATCTTTTGGCTGAATATTCTTTGAACAAAACGCATCTTGAAACCTGATGTGTCGCAACGAAATTCTGGAAGGAACACACATTGATACCAACACTTCCGTATCAAGGTCTTTTTGAAGAAACTTATCTTTGAAAATTGTTTCCCTGATGAAGTCGCCGGTCGTTGATGATATTAAGCAATTAAGCAATTGTGTCGTTAATCCATTCTTTTGGATTTGTGTTATTCTTCGAGACGCAATTAAGCAATTGTGTCCGATAATAAACATTAAACTAACCGTATGTGTTAGCAATGACAACCAGACGGCATAACATGCCGGAACATACACAGCGAATTCGCCGGAGACTTCTTCAACCAAGGCTGAGCCACCATGGAGACGGAAATAGATTTGATTTTGGAGTCACCGTAAGTTATTCTCGTCTCCATCAACGATAGGTAAAACCGTTTGATGAAGCCCCGCCGCAATCTGTGAAGATGATACATACGAAGCCCATAAACGAATTGGATTTGATAAATCCAAGATGACTATCATGGAGATTTGAGATAAATGGATATATGGATCACAAAACCTCATAATTAAATCTTAGAAAGTGCAGAAAATGAAATTAGAATAGAAAAACGGAAAAAGGAAAGCGAATAAGTCCAGACCGACGCCGGTGAGGCCAGCGCCGGCCGGAAGAAGACGGTCGGAAAAGTGTGGTTCTGGGTATAAGTTGTCGCCTTCGTATCGCTTCAGAGAGAAAGCGGTTACGTGTGTGTTTTGTAATCAACAAAAAGTGGTTTTCAGGGAAGAATAAGAATTGGAGTTGCTTTGTGTTTTTTCTTTCTTTCTGGCATAAAAAGAAATCCAGTTTGGTTTTAATAAGAAAGGGAAAAAAGGCTGTTTGGTCATAAAGCGATGCCTTCCCAAAAGTGCTAACCAAGCACAGTCATAATATTATCAAAATATAGAAAACCTCTCAGTATAAAAATCTAATTTACAAAATCATCAACCTCTGATTGTTGTTCTTATACCAAATTTTACAAATCTTAAAAAACAAAACCAAAGCATTGTAATTGGCAAACAAAAAAAAAACAAGACTTTCAATTTTCAGCAACCCAACGACAACTTCGTTCTTATACAAACCAAACCAAAACCAAAACCAAAAAATCAACTGATTCTCACTTCTCCACTTGCGTGTACTTCCTTTACAGTCTTATCATATTCATCTTCTTCGTCTTCCTCTTCCTCCACTTCCTCTTCATCCACTTCCTCTTCATCTTCCCCCTCTGCATCTCCCTTTCCTCCCCACCCAAAACCTCCTATGGATCGGGAAACAGGCGGAGGCGTTTTGGCGTCATCCACTATCTTCATGATCTCTTCAGCGGTCTGGAGGGAGAAGGTTGGATTCTCTTTCCTGAAATATGCAGCTTGAGCGGTCTCTGTGAGTTCCCTTGGCAAGTTCTTCAGGAACCATGGGTGTTTCTTTATTTCTGCAATGGTTATCCTCTGCAAAATCAACAACTTAGCTCAGTTGTCAAACAAAACTACCTTCTGAAAATATTTGGATCATTTGCTGGATGTATACCTTGAGTGAATTGGCCACAAATATACGGGAAAGGAGATGTTTGCAATCCTGTGAGATGTGGACGTAGTCCGGGATCTTGTACTGAACAGCCATGATTTTCTGTATAACAACAAGATCACACATTGATGAAAAGGATGCAGCATACTTAAGAGATATGCAGACACATGGCTCAAAAAAAAAAGAAACCTACTTGTATTGTTTTCCTGAAGTTTTTTGGGTCTTCCTGGTCTTCGAATGGGTATGCTCCAACAAGCATGACATAAAGAGTTACACCACAAGACCATACATCAGCCATCTGAAAGAAGAAGAAAGAAATTAAAAATCTTACCGACTTCCACAAACTTAATGTTCAGAAAGAAAAATAAAAATAAAGTGAGCATGACAGTTTCATAAAACTCATTGGTTTATGTAAAGTTCATTGCATTGAGCATGATGCCTGATTTACCAAGACTCAAATAGCAATAAGATTACCTTGCCATCATATTCTCTCCGAGAAAGGACCTCAGGTGCAATATATGCTGGAGTCCCAACTGTTGATTTGGGCCTTGAGTGCAGTAGAGAGGACTACAACAAGAAGAAAAACAAATCACTTGACAGACTGAGTGCTTTTACGACAGTGGGGAAGAACAAAAATGGATCTTGCAGACAATGGCAGAACTTGGTAGTTTTTGTATAGTGCCAGACCTTGGAATAACCAAAATCACAGATTTTCAGACGTGGAGCAGGACTTCCATCCAGGAGTGTATTCTCGAGTTTCAGATCTCTATGGCATATTTGCTGCGAAAAAATGAACACAAGGTGACCACAGGGTTGATAAACGAACTGATCTCAAACATCTAAGCGATTAGAAATTTCCTAACTCATATCTTTGCCTTACCATAGCATGGCAATAGCTAACACCTGATATAAGCTGCTGGAAGAAGTATCTCGCCTGGAAAAAAGAAGAGGGGATTAGAGTGCTTATCCCAATTGTTGCAAATAAAGAAGATTCACAGGTTTTCTCTTCTTCCTAATCTATCGAAAGACCATACAGAGCTGTAAAAAAACAATCCTAGATAGTACTTGCATAGTAGTAAAGAAGACCACAGTTTTAAATGCCAAGCTGACCTCATCCTCACTGAATCTTCCAGCACTGCATATACGCTCGAATAGTTCACCACCAGCAGCATATTCCATGGCAATAGCAAGATGAGTTGGAGTCAACACCACCTGTACAAGGGAAGAAGATAAGAACTATGTGATTAGTAAATCATCAACTTCAGTAGATCCTTTTTCACCATAGCAAGAACAGAACACATATCCAATCTCAAGCAGTAAGAAAACTACTAACCTCCTTAAATCGGATTATATTAGGATGGCGAAGTGATCTGTGATTTATGATCTCTCTTGCCACATTCTCATCAATCTGTATTCAAAAAACAACAAAGCCAATGCTCAATCAACAACCTTCCAAGTAAAAATGATACATCTTTGAGATAACTAACACTACAATTGAGCTAAATCTAATCAGGGTATAGGAAATGAGAGATGATCAGCTCATAAAAACATTGAAAACGCTCCAAAACGTACACAGCAACACACAAACAGATGTGAGTAAGTAATTGCAGACAAAAAAAGACGAACCTTTGGACCACGCTCGATGTATTTCATGGCAACAAGTTCCTTAGAGTTTTTGACCTTCATGAGCCTGGCCACTCCGAAATTCCCAGCACCTATGTCTTTCACCAGCTCGTACTTATCCATCTTCGCTCGTCTAAACTGATAACCCTAATTACAAACACGCAAATTAAAAAAAAACTACAAATTCTCGTTGAAATTCAGTTCCAGTTCAAGCCCTAGGAGCTAAAAACCACGATTAATTTAACGTGAAATCCTAAACAACGACAAGAACCCCAAAATCAAGGACGCGATTCCGAGATCCCGCGATTCGCAAAGGAAGTGAGGGAAAGGAAAGAGATAACGATGGAAGATGATTGAGATTTGGATTAGAGAGATTTCAAGGCAAAGCGAAGAATCGACTTTTCTGTTGTTGGAAATTTTGTTTTTTTCGGTGATAATTGTTTTTTTCCTTCAAATAATAAATGATGATGAGAATGAAGAATCTCCCTCTCATGATGCTGTTTTTTAATTAATTGAATAATTAATAGTATAGATCTCATGATGCTGTTTGAATAATTAATAGTAGTATAGTACTATTAATTTAACGCAGTGGGACCCAGAAGTTACCATGCTATCCATCCATGTCTGTACGGAAACACGCTTGTTTTATGCTTTAAATGGTAAACTAATGAAGATTATGCATATCATACCAAAAAAAACCGAACAAAATACAAATTAAGCAGATTATGCAAAAATAAATATAGATCAAAACTTACTTATAATACTTACTTGAATAGAGAAAAAACAGAAAACGAGAAAACAAAACAAGAAACATACAAATAAAACAGATCATGATTAAATATTAAATAGTAATCATAATTATTTACTATTGTCTATAAATTTTCTATTAAACAAAACAAAACAATAAAAAATCCTACATAATCAAACACAAATCTATTCAAAATAGTCACAACATATCTGTGGTTATAATTGGAAAATTTTATATAATAAAACTACGTTAAACTTTATTTTATAATACAAAATTTGGCATATTAATGAAAAAATTAATTTTAAAATTAAATGAATTATAAATAGAATAAAAACGTGAATCCCTTCATTTTAAAGTTACAGAATACAAAATAATTTTTATTATCATAAATTTTAACGACTTTGTGTATTTGGAATGACAATAAAGTTTATTTTTAATTGTTTATGTTGATATTAGTATCAACTTTATTGATTAAAACATTATTTAGTATCTTCTGAATTTTATTTTTTGCAGATCATATATGTTTAGCTTCATTTTGGGTATATATGAGTACAATATTTACATACCAGAATTTTTCTAGCTAATTTATACTGACTAAGTTTAAATTATTATTGTTTTAATTGATAAAATGATAGATTAATTTTTTGAATTGCAATATAAACTTTGAATGTGTGATCTAAAAAACATGGGCGACCCATTATAAATCTATAATGGTCCATCCACTTTATTTTTTATTGGCTAATATAAATAAAATTGACAGATTTATGGGGAAAATGGTGTTTGCTAACCATGAGCGGATCCTCCAGGGCAAACAAACTCCAGGGCAAACAAATTTGTTTTGTCTTTAGAAGAACTATTTCGCATGGATAATGAGTAGATAAAGAATGGTTAATGAGAAAAATGCCAAAAAATCATGAAATTTGTAAAATTGGCCAAAAAAATACGTGAATTACGTAGTTTGCCATAAAATATATAAACTTATGTTGACTTTCCAAATAAATTCCAAACTTTTCGTTGACCTCGCCAAATTTACACACCGTAACCAATCCAACAGAACAAGTAGAAGACGTAAACATTTCATTTTAAAAACAAAATTCAATATTCAGCTAGACTTGAACTCGGGTGTGGTAACATGTGAAAAAGGGTTTATTGCCACTGAACTAGTGACTTTTTATCTATAATGTATACTCACACACAATTTTAGTTAAAAAGTTCCTTATTCATTACTAAATCCCCAAATAAAAGCTTGAAACATAATTTGTATAATTTTCAACTCGCCTAGCAATCCATTTGGTTTCTTATCTGTTTTGTGACCACTGCGTCTGCATCAATGTTAGACTCTTTAGCTAAAATTATGAAGGCCTTCATCTTTTATTTGCTTAATCTCTTGCTCATTTTTGACATGAGCTCTTCCTTCTCAGTTACGAGCTTCATGAAATCATCCATTGACATTTACTCATCATCATCACTCATAAAATGATTCAGAAACTGCAGCTCGTTTAGCACAGTTCCTTCTTCTCTCGGCAGAATCAATTGTACAATTTTTTGTGGATTCAGAATCAATACCAGATTCGTTTACCTCATCTGCAGCTTTCATTTCAGTTGTCTTTGAGGCCTCAATGTTGCTCTCCTTTTAATTTGATTCAGGCATGGTGGAGGATGAAAAGAATAACCTTTGAAGTGAAAACGAATCAATAAACCACCTAAGTTGGAGCAAGATGGATGCAAAATGGGTGAATCTCAATTCATTAATTCTCAATGATATGAAACAGAGCCAAAACCCTATAGAGAATCTGCGTCGAGCATTCAATTTGGAAATTTTACAAATTAGGGTTCAAGCTTTTATTTGGGGATTTAATTATGAATAAGAACTTTTAACTAAAATTGTGTGTGAGTATTATCAATGAAATGCCACTAGTTCACTAGTTCCACTGAACTAGTGGCAATAAACCCTTTCTCACATGTCATCATACCCGAGTTCAAACCTAGTTGGATGCTGGATTTTTAATTTTATTTTTAAAACGAAATGACGTCGTTTTGATTTAACAGAAAAGTAAACGATACATTTAACTTCATCTATTTCTTCTTTTAGATTAGTTAATAGTGTGATATTAAAGGGAGATCATAGTTAGAAATTGATAAAATAGAAAAATCATAAAGAAAGATATTAAAGAAAGATAAAGGGCTTACGTTACCAATCGAGATTTTAGAATACAGAAACGATCCGCCGACGATGGATAAGGTTTCATCCTCGTCTGAAATTTCATCAATGATCGGAATTTGACCAATAATTATGTTAACATGTTAAATAATTGTGCTAACAATTACATATTTCACATGATAACAACTTCCTTATTTGTTAACGAAACAATTATCGGTGAACTTATATTTTATATGATATTTAATAGCTTAACATACATCCAAAACTAGTTAACTAGCTAATAATTGATTTAATGTGTTCTAAAATTGTATTAACACATACCCAACTAGTTGAATCGACTCAATGAATATGAATCAACTTGTTAATAGTTAGGTTAACACATACCAAACTTTTTAAGTCGACTCAATGAATATGGAAAAAAATCGTCAAAAATCATATATGAAAACAAATTTGTTATCACCTTAACTAAATAATTATCAGTGAACTTTTATATTTTACATGATATCTAATAACTTGAACACACATCTCAAAGTTGACTAATTAATAATTGATTTATCGCACTAAATAATTGTGTTAACAGATAGCATATTAATTGAGTCGACTCAGTGAATATGAATCAACTCGCCTCTTTTTTTGTTAGATTTCTCACTAGATCGTGGTAAATCTCCACCAAAGTTGAAAAATCTAAATCTTAAGATATATATACGAATCTATTGTTCCAAAAAATATAATTTTTGTCGTCAAAACTTACCGAAAAAACCACTAGATCGTGATAGATCTCTCATTTTGCTAGATTTCCACCCGAGATTTTTGGTTTTTCATCGAAAGAATGAAAAACCAGATCAAAATGCAGGTTTGAATTTCTTGAACGAGAGAGAGAAAGAGAGAAAGAGAGTGAGAGAAGAAGAAGAAGAAGTTGATGATAAGAACAAGGAGAAAAAGAGACATACGTGATCTTTTACGGATTGTTTTTACAAGTTGCAAGGGACAGATCAGTCAATTGATCGACTCCCAAATTGTTTCCAAAAACAATTCCCCTTCTATCTAATTTTTCACCTAATTTGTATTTTAAGCTAAATAGCCCATAAAACCTATCTAATTAATAATAAAAGAGTGTAGGACGAAAAAAAATGGTCATTGTCTATATAAACAAGTTCACACCATCACTTACCATATACACCTAAAAACAAAATCACTTCGGCACAGAAAATAAATATCACTTCGACAATTTCCCCCCCCCCCCCTATAATTTAACTATAACTATATCTTTTTGAAATTATATTGATAACCATATTTTTAATACTTTTAACTGAACTGAAGTTACAAAATAAAAAAATATAGTTATAGTTAAATTATATTACATATATAAACACAAAATTTAATAATAAACATAATTATTATACTTATAAATATTGTTAAGAAACAAAATATTTTATAACAGAATTTAAAATAGGTTCATAACATCATATTCATAATTTACTCTATAAGAGAATAGTAACATAATAGTTTAACTAAACTATTATAATAATTTTATGTAAACAATTTTATTTTCTAGTAGATTTGATATAAAAATATAAACTACTAGGAATTTTAATAAGTTTCTTATAAATATAAATTAACAAAAAAAATAAAAGTAATAAAATTTTATAAACATTTCGGTTGCAAATGGATTACCATTTTTGGAATGGAATGACATGGAATAGCTAATTCCATTAAAAATTTACCATTTGCTCTGAATTATATTTTTTGAAATGGAATGGTATGGAATAGTTATTCCATCAATTACATACAAAAATTCAAAGGAAAACATTCCACTACAAATTTAATGATGAATGAATGGAATAAATTTATTTCATTTTTCTTTCAACTCCATTCATTTTATCCCATTCAAAACCATTCCACCAATTCCATTTTGTGTATACCATTTACAGCCTTCATATTGTATATTATACATGCATGTTTTGTTATGCAACTAAATAATTCTAGTAATAAATGTTACATTATATAATTATAATGATATATGTTATTTAAAGTCAAATGTATAATTATAAATAATTAAAATATACAATTATAATATATATATTATGACATCTAACCGCCGACAAAACACAAATGCTTATATGTAAAGAGATGCAAATGTTTCCACAAAAACATCAGCACTGTAAAATATTGATTGTTTTATTTATGAATCTTCAATAAATTTATATGTAAATGAAAATTTAGTTTGAAAAATTTACAACATGTAAGGCGCAAATAATTTTAAGCAGACTCCAACCTGAGAAATAATATTGATTGAATTGTACGATCAATCAATTGCAATGAATAACTACCGTATAAAAGATCCCATACTTGCTGGTAATGAATTTTTGGTTCAAAAGTTCAACCAATGGTTTGATGTTTATATAACATATAAGTTTTTCAAATAAAACCTGATTAATTGAAAAAATACAAGAAGTATACGATTCTTACTAATTCCACCGACATCACAGTTGATTCAGTTACATCCAAAATCAATGCATATGAATCATGGTGGAAATTGTGAAGTAAGTACGCATAATCTTTCTCAATATCCAAATATAAATATAAAATTATTAATTATAAATTTTATTATCAAAGTTGTAGAATTATACATTCATTTAAACAAAAGTCTTCGCCTTTGTGGGACGTAATGCATCGTTGTTTCACATTATATAATGTTCAACATTAAATGTAAGTATTGAAGAAGGTGTCATTATGTTTCTACGAATATGTGGACACAATGAAGTTCAAAAGGATGTTGGATTGCGATTCGGTCGAACGCAAGACACAAGAGAAATTTTTGGAAGTGCTTACAATGACTGAGTTGCTTGTTTGTGATTATATCAAAACTCCAACAATACAAGAATTACTCAGGATTCCCAACGACTGATTCCTAATAGATTCTCAAAATACTGGCCATGTTTTAGTGGATTTGTTGAAGCAATGGATGAGGTTCATGTTTGCGTGAAGGTGAAAACTGAATTACAAAGAATGTATTGAAAACAGCATGATAGAACATCTTTTAACATCGTGGAAATTTATGATTTAAACATATTGTTCACATATGTTTGGAATGGAGCACCAGAGTCTTGTCATGATATCGCAGTTCTCACGATGGCGCAAGACAATAACTATGAATTCCTTTGCCTTCAACAAATAAGTATTATGTAGTTGATTTTGGCTATCCAAATAAACGAGGTTTTCTTGCTCCATATACATCTTCATGCAACATGGTTGTTCGATGTCACATTTCCACAATGGTCCTCCTCCTCAAAAGAATCACAAATTATTTAATCAATAGCATACATCATTACGTATTGTTATTGAAAGAGTTACGAATAAGAAATGGAGGATTCTTTGTGATTTTCAATATATAACATTTATGTACAAAAATAGTGGTAATGGCTACAATGAGTCTGCATAATTTTAGCAGAATTTCAAATTTTATATACGAAGGTTTTGCAAAAATAATAGGGCATACTGAAATTAACAACAAAAATTCTGAAACTGATCAAGATGACATAGAAGCAGCAAATACAGCCGAGGATGGTGAATATCAGAAAACATATTGCAAATATGTTATAGGAAAATTGAAATACTTACTCTTAATTTTGTCTCTTATTCGTGTATTGTATTAAATTATTTTATGTATAATATACATATTGGTAACCATAAACATAATTATTATTTTATATTATTTTATTTATTTTATGTACCGTTTTCCATTCATTCTTATACTTTGAACCTTCTAATCCACACTTGTATCATCTGATCCGTTTGATCTGCATTTGTTATGCATGAAAAGTAGTTAATATTTATGTACAAAAATAGTTATGAATAAGAAATAGAGAATTCTTTATGATTTTCAATATATAATATTTATGTACAAAAAATAGTGGTAATGGTTACAATGAGTTTGCATAATTTTAGCAAAATTTCAAATTTTATAGACGAAGGTTTTGCAAAAATAATGGGATATACTGAGATTAACAACACAAATTCTGAAATTGATCAAGATGGCCTAGAAGCAGCAAATACAACAAAGGATGGTGAATATCAGAATATATATTGCAAATATTTTATAGGAAAATCGAAATACTCACTCTTAATTTTGTCTCTTATTCGTGTATTGTATTAAATTATTTTATGTATAATATACATACCGGCAACCATAAACATAATTATTATTTTATATTATTTTATTTATTTTATATACGGTTTCCCATTCATTCTTATATTTTGAACCGTCTAATCCACATTTATACCATTTGATCCGCATTTGTTATGCATGAACCGCATAATCCGCAACGACCCGTCCATTTTCTCCATTCGAAACAATATTCTGAGCGACTGTCTTTGTCCCATCTCTAGTTCAAAGCCATAAAGGTACTAAATTGAAAGTTACTTAAGCAAATGATAAATAACTGTGGATTTGATTTGAAAGAATAAGACATAAGTGATTGATTAGACAGAGAAGTGACTAGCTCATGGTTTACGAGATATATATCCTTCTATGGTAGAATGAATATCAAGACAAGGTGCATAAGAGTAAAGGTGTGTCGAGAATCTTTTAGTGAATTTGGTTTTGTCGTCTTAGTCAAGTGGTTCCTTTGTCTTCCTCATCTTTCGATTTTTAAACACCAACAAATGAGTTCTTTTAAGGGCCTCTAAACTAATACATGATTCGAGGCCCATAGGCCCAGTTAACTGATTGAAATGAGTTTTGAGCTTTATCATTTTTTTTTTTGTCATCCAAAATCTCTCCAAATCGACACACTGAGGATCTCTGCCGAACATCACTCTTCGTTGGTCTCTCGCTCTCTCGATCGCTCGCTGCCGAGAAACGAGAGAGCTGACACTGTATTGTCGACATGCAATATACGCCAAATTGAATCAGATCATCGAGCCTAGTCATCATTGGTATAACGCATTTCCACCACCGTCTCCGTCTTCCTCAGATCTGATCATCCGCCGGATTTCGCGATGCCGTCTTCCTCCGCCTTCATCGGCGACGTATTACTTCTTCTCGTTTCTCTTGTCGCAACTGCTCTCGCCTCCGATTCGGATCACAAGGTTAGAGTCGGATCTCCGGTTACTGTCATTTCGTTTATTTAATACAGCTCGAATTGAATACTGTGTCTGTAGATCTCGTGATTTGCATGGTGTTTGTGATTGACTTTTTTTCGTTCTTGGTTCTGTTGGTTTTTGGATGGGTCGGATCCTCGAGCTTCCATTCAGTTGCTTCTTTGTTGCAATTCTAGGAAGATTTTTTCTTTATTGTGACTTAGGCCTTCTGCAGTCGCGGCTTTATGAATAAATGTGATTGACATTCTCGTTTCTTTGATACTCAGAAACCTAGTCTCTTCTCGTGGCAGTCTTTTTGATTGCTATAAACGCTATGTTATGATCAAAATATCATTTTGATCAGAGAAACTCATTTATACATTTCGTTTCATTTCTGTCAAGTCAATTCTTTTGCTTACCCTTTTTCCCAGTATCAAGCTGATGAGCATGTTACCCTGTGGGTGAACAAAGTTGGCCCTTATAACAATCCACAAGAAACATACAACTATTACAGTCTTCCATTTTGCCGCCCCTCTCAAAATGATGTTCACAAATGGGGTGGTCTTGGTGAAGTTCTTGGTGGGAATGAGCTGATTGACAGCGAGATCCCGATAAAGTTCATGAGTATGTTTTAGTTCTTATGCTACCATCTTTTTCACACTACTTATCTTACTTGTGCTCTAATTCAAATGCATTTTTCTGTTTTTCCCCCACAGAAAATGTTGACAGAAATGTTATCTGTCAGCTTGAACTCGATGAAGCTAAGGTCAAGCACTTTAAAGATGCCATCGAATCTAGCTACTGGTTTGAATTCTTTATGGGTATGTTTCAGTTTTCCTTGTTCATATTTCACTGAAGTAGCATGAAACAAAAAAAAGGATGTTGTTTTCTTCGGAGAAAGATGTCGTGGTTTTCTATTATAAAGTTTGGAAACATTTTTTACTTGCTGAGCTCGCTTTTGGTTCTTTGTTTAATCATGCAAATCTAAAATGTCCCATAACAAGTATCATTTACATCATCATAACTCAGAAGTCGTAGAATATATAGTTACTTCTACTATTTCTCATAGTGATAGGAAAGGTCACTTCTTTGAATCGCTATCGTTATTTCTCACAACTTTTTTTTTGTGGCATCTGATTTGCGTGGACTTTCATCGGGTGGTTCTTACTCCAGATGATCTGCCTTTATGGGGTATGAAGTATATTTACTTGAGTATCCAAAATTAATCATTTTTTTTTCTGTTTTAGTTTAGATAGTATTAATACTGTCTCATCGCTACTGTAGGCTTTGTGGGTGAGCTGCATCCTGACAAAAATAGTGAAAACGGCAAACATGTTCTCTACACACATAAGAACATTGTTGTCAAATACAACAAAGACCAGGTCCGTTGTTGCTACACCATCGATCAATAATATGGATACCACGTGAGCTATATGCTGTGATCTTATGTATTTATTTTTATAGATCATTCATGTTAATCTCACTCAAGACAACCCAAGGCCACTGGAAGCAGGGAGGACAGTGGATCTGACTTATTCTGTGCAATGGATTCCAACAAATATCACATTTCCTCGCCGTTTTGACGTATATCTTGATTATCCGTTCTTTGAGCATCAGGTAACTTTTAGCTTGTTATGCACCCTTCTGCTTTTGTCCTTGATTATGATTTGTTCACAGTTTCATAATGTATCATACTGAATGTCTCCTTTACTGCTTGTTTAACAATTTTTATCTAAAATTCATCTCTTCAAGATGTTTGTTCAAGCTTTACAAGCCTTCTAAGAGTTTTTCCGTTTTGCAGATCCATTGGTTCTCTATCTTTAACTCGTTCATGATGGTTATTTTCCTTACTGGTTTGGTCTCAATGATATTGATGAGGACTCTCAGAAATGATTATGCGAAGTATGCTCGTGAAGATGATGATCTCGAAAGCTTGGTATGTTTCCTCAACTTTTATTTGTCATAGCTGCAAAGTTTTGTTCGCTGGTATTACTCTCTTGGCAGTTTGTCCAGCACTTGTTTCTTTATTTTTGAGGCTGTAAACCCATTTCTGACATTGGTATTGATGATTACAGGAACGTGATGTAAGTGAAGAATCTGGTTGGAAACTTGTCCATGGGGATGTGTTCAGACCACCATGGAGTCTAGTTCTTCTCTCAGCTGTTGTTGGCACAGGTGCGCAGTTGGCGTTGCTTGTTCTTCTTGTCATATTAATGGCCATCGTGGGGACTCTCTATGTTGGGTATGTATTACACTCTTTGTTTCACTTGCATCTAACTTTCCCGTGTTGTGATTTCCCCTCTATTCTTTGTAGTATTTTGTGTTTTTTGCTAGCAGACTTCAGCTTGTTGACTGGATTTTGCTCACCACGTATTCTGATTATTTCAGGAGGGGAGCAATCGTCACAACATTCATAGTTTGCTATGCTCTGACTTCCTTTGTCTCGGGTTATGTGAGTGGTGGAATGTACTCAAGAAGCGGGGGTATGTCCTATTCTTCTTAGCGGATCTCTCCAGTATTACTTTCCCCTTTAATTTTTACACTTCATTTTAATGCCTAATTTGTTCAGGTAAACATTGGATCAAGTGCATGGTCCTCACGGCTTCTCTCTTCCCCTTTTTGTGCTTTGGAATCGGCTTTCTTCTAAACACAATTGCCATATTCTATGGATCCCTTGCGGCTATTCCTTTCGGGACAATGGTGGTTGTGTTTGTAATTTGGGGTTTCATTTCCTTCCCCTTAGCCCTCCTCGGGACAGTCGTTGGAAGAAACTGGAGTGGTGCTCCAAACAATCCATGCCGTGTGAAGACCATTCCACGTCCAATCCCTGAGAAGAAATGGTACTTAACTCCATCGGTTGTCTCCCTGATGGGAGGTTTGCTACCATTTGGAAGCATCTTCATCGAGATGTACTTTGTCTTCACATCCTTCTGGAATTACAAGGTAATATAATTGCTTTGATAAGAACAAATCAATGAAACTGCTAATTCTTTTACAAATTAAACAAACCAGAGAGACTTGATTAATGAGAGACTCAACTCTCAAACAAACCCTGGAAATCCTTCCACTTAAACTATCTGCCGAGACGGCCTTATAAATCCAGCCCCAACAAACTGCTCTCTGACCAACTCACAAGTCACAACAGCTACATTAAGACCTAGGCTTGTTGTATTAGACCTATAGCTTAAGTTTGAGCTGCTGAACTTCTTCAAGTAGATCCACACTGTGTCCTAGCTTATCACAGTACAAAGAGTAAACTGATTGGTAATTCCTGACTCCCTTTTTGGTTTTGGGTTTGACAGGTGTACTATGTATATGGATTCATGCTGCTGGTATTTGTGATTCTGGTCATTGTGACGGTCTGTGTGACAATTGTGGGAACTTATTTCCTGCTTAATGCAGAGAACTATCACTGGCAATGGACTTCGTTTTTCTCTGCAGCTTCAACGGCTGTCTATGTCTACTTATACTCCATCTATTACTACTACGTAAAGACCAAGATGTCCGGATTCTTCCAGACAAGCTTCTACTTCGGATACACCATGATGTTCTGCCTTGGCCTTGGAATCCTTTGCGGTGAGCTCACTCTCTCCACTCTCTTCAAAACCAGGGTTTGGTGTAACCGATTTGACTAATATCTTCCTCTGAGAATCTTGCAGGAGCTGTTGGATTCTTGGGATCAAATCTGTTTGTAAGGAGAATCTATAGAAACATCAAGTGCGACTAGATGGAGGAAAAAACATCCAATTTAGAAGTAAGCTTCTTGTGGGTGTTTATATTATATAAACACAGTAGAGAGGGAAATTAAGATGGAGGTCTTCTTCTTATTTTCTTCCTTTTTGGTAAGTGAATTGTTATCTTTAGATTAGAATTGAGTGGGTGTAATATACTACTACTACTCTACTACCTGTAATCTTTTTTTCTCTATTCCATTTTGTGTTTACTTTCACTTTCACTTAGATCATTAGATATGGTGTCATTTATGAGCAATTAGATCTAATCTCCCATCTTTCATTTGTTTGTATGCATTAGGTTTTTCCATTTGATTATTCTATCCAAGAATAGGATAGTATACATCCTATAAAATTGTGTGGTCATGTGGAGGATAGCTGTATTGGTTAGAGTTTAAAGTTTCCACCGTCGTCGATGTGTTGGGAAATGTTAAAAATCTCGTGCAAGGGTTTAAGAATAAATTTGTTTCACAGGGTGGCGTTATTACGTGTCAGTAAAGCCCGTGTGGTTAGAGGTTCCATGACGTTTTACAATTTCTATTCAATGTTGTGGTGATGGTGACTTGTCCCAAGTCCAACCACATACAAACAAGCATCATCAACTTTCTTTAAACTGGCAATATAGATTCCAAACAAGTCTCGAATCTTCCTAGTCCAATGTTCTGATGGTGACTTGTTCGGTTGTCCCATGTCCAACCACATACTAACTCTTACCAAACAAAGTACCGCACAAATGTCACACACACACCGAGAGACAATCACCAAGAGATAACATAACAACCCACATATCATACGCCACGTGGCAGATAATGTTCATAACAAAACTCACCTCTTTATAATCTTCTCTCCCACACATTCTCACAAATCACAAGAACAAGAACAATGGCTTCCACTGCTCTCTCCAGTGCA
Source organism: Orychophragmus violaceus (assembly GCA_030180135.1). Taxonomy (NCBI): domain Eukaryota; kingdom Viridiplantae; phylum Streptophyta; class Magnoliopsida; order Brassicales; family Brassicaceae; genus Orychophragmus; species Orychophragmus violaceus. The sequence goes on from CM058230.1 coordinate 4,181,288, forward strand.
ATCGTTAGCACCTCCTTCTTCCGCCGCCAACAGACCCCAATCAGCCTCAGATCTCTCTCACCAGCCAACACACAATCCCTCTTCGGTCTCAATTCCTCCACCTCACGCGGCGGCCGCGTCACAGCCATGGCTACCTACAAGGTCAAGTTCATCACACCGGAAGGTGAGCAAGAAATAGAGTGTGAAGACGACGTCTACGTCCTCGACGCGGCTGAGGAAGCTGGTATCGATTTGCCTTACTCGTGCCGTGCAGGTTCTTGCTCAAGCTGCGCTGGGAAAGTCGTCGCTGGATCCATTGACCAATCAGACCAGAGCTTCTTAGACGATGACCAGATGAACGAAGGGTATGTCCTCACCTGTGTGGCTTACCCTACTTCTGATGTCGTCATTGAAACCCACAAGGAAGAAGCCATTGTTTAATATTCTAAACTATGCTAATAGCTTGATGTACAAGTCATCTCTCTGTTCTCTCTTGTTACTTTGCTAATTTGGCTCACCTTTTTATAAGATCAATGGATCACAAACACCATCACCTGTTACAGTGTTACAGTAGTTTTAAAGCTTGTATGGATGTCATTGTCAAGTAATTACAACTTTACAACAAGATCAAGTCCTCCTAAACAATTCAAAAAGTGTTTCTCCACCATCACTCCCACTCCTCCTTCCATTATATTCTTCACTTTCAATCTCAATCTCAATCTCATCGTTTAAAGGCTGCATTGAACCGATGTTATTGAATGTTTCAGACAGATACTCTTCAACTCTTGACGTGTATTCATCTTGAGGACTGCTGGATGAAGCTGCTGCTCCGAAGATGGACTCTGCTTGGTCTGTTGAGTTTATGGTGATCTGATTCAGTGAGGTCATTGATGAGCTCCTTGATAAAGTTCCCACTGTCATCTCGTCTCTCTCGTCTATTGTTGCTGTGTCGTCTAGTGAACACACTGATCTAGCGTGCTTAGACCTCTCTTTCACTCTCTTACACCAGCTGTGAAGTGAGTCTCTTACATTCTCTGCTATCACAGCTTTCTTGCACCGAGACCCCATCTGTTCAGATTCAGGTGAATCCACCGAATAATGTTTAGTTATAGACCTTGATAGACTTAAGATTTTGGAACTTGAAGGTTATATGGAGGTTTATACGAACCTGAGTGACAATAACATTGAGAGGCACAGTGCCATAACTACACCAGAACTGAACAAGAACCCTGCATTCACCACAAAGAAAATCGTCAGAGATGGTTGGTTGCTGCAAGACTACTATGTGTTTTAAACGCACCCAGAAATGAGACGGCTCGATATCATAACGTGGTTCTTCATGAAGCAAGATCTTTCCTTGATTCCCCACTGATACAAAGATCTTGTCAGGAATCTGAAAAACTTTACATAGCTGATTTAAGTACCGATGCAGGTGCTCTTACCAAGAACCAGATAAATGTTGCCATCTCAAATGCATTCTGCATTAGCAGAAAGTATATAAGGATCATCATATCTGTGTGTAAACAAGAGTCATGGCTTGTAGAATTGAGAAAGGAAAGGTTGTTTTGTTTACCTGAAAGATGATAAATTGTATCAACCGTAACAGAATTTCTGGTTTCCCAAACCAGAAAAGTCCATCACGCGGTTTCACTTGAGCTCCACCAGATGTGCCTGTCTGCTGCTCCTTAACCTCGAGAGCTAGCTTCGAGACAACGTGCTCAAGTTTCGTTCCAACCAACATGACAAGCTTAAACCACAAAACAAAATACAAACATATGCTCTGAGTGTTAGTGCCTTATGAATTTTGAAGCTTTCTACTTGCTTACTCTTGCTTTGTTCACTTACAATGGCAGGGATGAATGATAACCAAAAGTACATATTCAGGCCTGCAACAATATCATCGAATTAAAACGATGCGGAGACAGAAATGGAGTTCACTTTGTATTTATACAACCGTTGAGTTACCATGAACATTTATGCAGATACATACTATAGCGTAAACCCAAAGCGGCCAACTGTTGATTTATCAAGAAACATTCATCAGTCCAATTCTGTAATTACCTTATGAAATCTTCCGACTGTAGTTGAATCAAAGAGTCTTAGATAAGATCTGCATTCTAATAAAAGCGTACCTTATTCCAACAATGCCATGAAACTCATCTTCCATGCTCCGTACCATATACATATGGAAGTTGTATGTAAAGGGCAAGTTATGTTTCTGAAATTTCAAAGTAATGAAACACGAATTCAGTACAATAGTCAGCCAGCTACTAGATCGGCTGAGAAGTCTGAAAACAGCAATATGAATAACCTTCACAGTCTGAGGACAAAGAAGTGTTACAGTTTATGTTTACTTTTTATGTTTGAAGGGAAAGGTACTCACAGTGAGGAAACCTAACCGAAGCGCAAAGTAGTCAGACTTCCGTATGGAGCCTCTAAACTGCCGCAGGAAACAAAGCTGCAACAATAGACATATATTCTGTAGAATGTTCTTTGATAGTCTGCAGTTCCCAACTGGAGATATGGCAGTTCAAGGTAAAATAGTTACCATCCAGATGAGAAAACGATTGTTACTCCAAGGATGAGAGGCATGATGGAAGACAAATGTAGACTGACGCATCATCACTTTCGTCCTCTTTGCTATTAAACAACATCCAGAAGAAGAGGATATATCAAGAAGAATTTGAAGATCAAAGCACCCAATATATGTAGTTATAAAAGTTTACTGGAATTAAGTCGACAGTCAAGGCGAAGAGATTATTTGGAACTGCTGCATAAAGCATCTCCACGGCTCAAGTGAGTTCATGAAATGCACAACCTAAATAATACTAGTTTCACGCTGTTCCCAATCCTAAGACAACACAGTTCCTCATGTGCCTCAAGATGGGATTCATCATAGAAACATAGAAGCCTTTACTTGAAGGACAAACAGAAAAGTTCAGTCATTTACCATGGATATCTGCTTCAGCCATTATGATTGCTTGGGCTTCCCATTTTCTCCAACTGTAAATCTGGGTCACATGATTAAAAAACAACACTGTTACCATGTTCTGTTTATCTGCATCACATTAACAACAGTCTTTGTAAACAACAGAGAAAATAATGAAGGTTTTTCCTCATTTTCAGATGAAAAATAAAATCTACTGACATATACATAACACCACAATATATTTGAGTCAAAGGTGATTGTACGTATAGTATACATGTCTTCATTCCTGGACAACATAGAAATACCCAAGAATAAAATGTAACACTCATATGCAGATTCAGGTGCTAGACTGTGTACCTTACTCATGGCTAAACCAATGGCAATGCCACTGTACAGAACATGAGTGATACCCAGGACAAATAAGAATCTCAGGAGTTGCTCAAGGCCCTCATACGACACAAATGGTTCACGGCCCTGACATTGGATCCAAGTTCCAGTTCAGATATATATCATCAAAGGTAAATGGAGAAGAGACCTCTTAGTCAATAGATAACTAGACATTTACATGACCACACTGATGAGAGGCTTCATGTATTCCATGATGTGGTAAGGAAGTGTTGTTTGTAGAAGATGTGTGTTCCAAAATAATTTTCTTATGGATTCCATAATCCTCTTCAGAGCAAATGTAGAATTTACTGTTGAAAAGGGAAGAGTTTACACAGATTTCTGAAATCCATCTCGCGCTTTGTGACAAGAGCAGTGATATAAGCCCCAGCAACATCAACTCTACCAAGAAAGTTTAACAAGTCAACATCATAAACAAGAAAGCATAATTTAGTACTTCCAGCTCAATTTATAAGGACTACGACTCTAAAACTTCAACACCGGTCTAATTGACTTACCTTCTTTTATCTTCTCCAGCGAAGTAAAAAGTGCCTTTCTTCTTGTCTTCTTTAACCACTGAATCACAAAAGAACATAAAGTTAGCGTCTCATCTTCATCTAACACTCAACACTCAACACTTCTTCTAACTTTCAAGACCTAGAGCATGGTCATCTTCTCCCAACATCTAGCAAGGCATAACACAAATCCTGGAGAACAAACATCTCGTCCATGAAAATTCTCGCTTTCTAGTACCAATTATCAGATAAAAACACTTTCTGTTCACGAATCAAGGAGTCCAGAAACACTCATATAACTTCTCAGCTCATTTTCCCAGCTGAGCATTTTAACAAACACTTAGTAGACATAAAGCCGCAAAGAAAACAAAAACCAAAACCTCACCTTTCCGAATCTGTAGATGGCACGTTCAACGAGAAAGCAAACGAATACTAAAACAGTGACAACCGAAGCAACAGAGTAAGTTGGTGTCTCTGCGAGAGACCTCCCTTCTTTCATCAAATGCTCCATCTCCGACGAGGGGATTCCCCGGGAAAGTCGCAACAAACTTTTCTTCCGAGAAAAATTGAGAAGGGATCTGCATCTGCGAGGGAATAATAAAGTTTAGCTTTTTTTTGCTTTCTTCAATTAATTTTTGAAATAAAATATAAGTCAAGGAAGAGAAAGAAAGCTCATGGAATGCTGCACCAAGTAGAAACCGCCGCACATGGTCACTTCCTCGTCTTCTCCAACGGTCTTCATTAATGCATCTCATGTGCTTGTCTGAAAGTCGTTAACATTTTAATGATGCAGGAAAGCTGGTCTTCACCGACCGGTTCAACCGTTTAATCCCACCAACTAATGATAAAAAACCGGTTTGATTTGTATGATTTCGGTAAACAATATTAGTAGGTCAATAAAATATTTACAGTCAACAGTGGGGTGGTGGCGCAGTTGGCTAGCGCGTAGGTCTCATAGCTACTGAGTGATCCTGAGGTCGAGAGTTCGAGCCTCTCTCACCCCATTTATTTTTTTCTTTTGGTTCAGATCCTTTTCTCTCTCGCATTGACCTGTTCCAGTTTTGGCTTTCTCTCCACTTCTGTAAGTTTCTCACATCCTCGCACGATCTTTTTCCGGCAGACCAAAATTCAGACTTTCAGAGACGCTATGATTCGATTCTAATCCATCTCCTTGTGATCTCACCAATTGATTTGCACCCATAAACTTCTTTCTTTCGATCCCTTTCCTCTGTAATTTAGGGTTTGATCAATGATGCAAGGTGAAGTACAATTGCAGCCACCAGATTCACAGAAGCTGAGTGATTCCGCTCCCTTATTAGGAGACTCTCCATCTTCTTCGTCTTCTTCGTCGGCGTCTCCCTCTGCATCTCCGGTGGCAGGAAGTTCCGATGAGATAATAAACGCTGAAGATTTGGAGAGTGGTTCATCTCCTTGCTGTCGTATTTGTCTGGAGAATGATAGCGATTTGTTAGGTGATGAATTGATATCACCTTGTATGTGCAAAGGCACTCAGCAATTCGTGCATCGTTCATGTTTAGATCATTGGCGATCGGTCAAAGAAGGCTTTGCCTTCTCTCACTGCACCACCTGCAAAGCTCAGTTTCACCTCCGTGTTGAGCCCTTTGAAGATAACAACTCTTGGCGTCGTAAAGCCAAATTCAGACTCTTTGTCGCTAGGGATGTGCTTATGGTTTTCTTCGCTGTGCAGACTGTGAGTATCTCTCTCAGCTTTCATCCATGGTTCTTAATATATCTGCAGTTCTTAAGGATGATATAGCATTTGTCTGTTGAATCTAGATTCGAATCTTGAGTCCTTGACATGATCACTGCAATGGTGTTGCAATATGATACAGTCAGATTGTTCATTGTTATTACTGTGATTGGTTTTCTTGTCTTGACTTGCCATTAGTTTGCCATAGAGATTGTCTGAAATGTTAAAGAATAATCAAGTTTTTTTTTTTTTTTTGGTCAGAAAAAGAATAATCAAGTAAGAATCTTTTAGAGACCCTGAAACTTTGTTGACATCTGAAAGAAGAAGATTGTTGAACATTGTAGGTTATTGCTGTGATGGCCGGATTTGCATACATGATGGATAAAGACGGAGAGTTTCGCAACTCTTTCAACGATGATTGGGATCGTATATTGTCAAAACATCCCATCCCGTTTTACTATTGCATCGGTGATCATGAATCTTTAGTCTCCTTTTCTTTTCATTAGTCGAATCTCATTGGAATACAGCGTTTTAAACAATTGGTGTATTCATGAATCTTAGGGGTCGTAGCCTTCTTTGTGCTGATTGGGTTTCTTGGACTCATTCTACATTGCTCATCTCTCAACGGTAATGACCCGAGGATGGCTGGGTGTCAGAACTGCTGTTACGGATGGGGAATCTTGGATTGTTTCCCTGCATCAATGGAAGCTTGTTTCGCTCTTGTTGTTGTCTTTGTAGTCATCTTCGCCATTCTTGGTTTAGCGTATGGGTTTCTTGCTGCGACTATGGCTATTCAAAGGATATGGCAGAGACATTATCATATCCTCACGAAGAGAGAGCTTACAAAGGAGTACATTGTGGAGGATCTTCATGGATCTTACACTCCCCCAAAGCTGGATGCAGAGCATGAAGGAAGACTGAAGATGCTGAAACTTATGTGACCGTTCTTTGAATTGCAAATAAAAGGTTGTATGGAGTTTGTTCATGAATGTCTTTACTGCTGTAGTAGTGAATATTTAAAGATATTGAGACCCAAAGCTACAAACAAATTCTATTGATTGTTGTTCCTTCGTGAATCTTTAAGATGTTTATCTATCAAAAGCTCAACAGAGAAGGAATTAGTCTTTCTTTGAGTTGTTGTTTCTTTTGAAAGCAATGAGTTTTTTTTTCAAAAAAAAACGGTGAGCATCTGGTGTGAAAGATTATACAAGTTATTCAGCTTCAAAATTTCCTAGAAAACTCCAAAATAAAAATATTTCCAAAATAAGAAAGACGACCACAGTGGGAGTCGAACCCACGACCTTCTGATCCGAAGTCAGACGCGCTAATCCACTGCGCTATGCGGTCTTTGAATATTCTATTCCATATGACAATATATAATACCAATATAGCTGTGGATTATGAAGAAACAGTTGTTGTTAGCCACACAGAAATACCAACCAATCAATTAAACCTTAGCTTCACAAGAACGACAATAAACTAAAGATCAAAAGTATAGCTGTAGAAATAGACGGCTTGTCCATCATCTGTATATGTCCAATGCATTATTGATTGGACATTCACTTATAATAAACGGGTGAAAATGGTTTGGGATCAATATTGTTCACAAATAAATTAGGTCGGAAACAATTGGACATGCACAATTAATAACACTTAAATTTATGTCAAATTTGATTTGATTTTTTTTTCATTTTGTTTTCGCTGGTGTAAAGTCTCGATTTTTTCAAAGAAATATGATCAGAGTATTGTTTATTAACGACTATGGATAATCTATTTGGACATGAACATTTAACGGATATAGTCGTTGATTGACACGGTCACTCTTTATTCGTATACAAAATAAATAATATTGGATATGTCCATCGACATGGACAACTGCAAAAACCATATAAAAACAGCACATTCTAAGAAACAACATAGTAATTTACATAAGAAAAAGCCTAAAGTGTCAACAAATCACAAAATTTAAAGCCTCAAGCCCTCAACTCGTGAAACTTATATACAAAGAAAATAAAGAAAAAGACATGAAGAAAATGGCATGAAACCCATATATCTTCTCCAAATCTCTATGCCCAAGAACAATCTTTCAAAACCTCATAGGCCATTGATCGTTGTTCTTGGCTCAACTCTTTAGGAAAACTCACTAAAAACGTTATTTTCAAATCTCCACGTTTACCATCTTCTTTAGCATTTGGCAAACCTTGACCTTTGATAGCTTTCTCGAAGCCATGTGAGATCACTTCTCCTACAGATATTGTCATTGACTCACCACTCAACAGGGGCACCGAGAGTTTACATCCCGTTAAAGCCTTTACAAGAGGAATCTCGACCGCAATCTCTAAGTCATCTCCTCGTCTTTTGAACAAAGGATGTCTCTTTTCTTGTACCACAAATGTTATGTCTTCCGGTAGATAGCCCGGTTTTTCGTTCCCTACTCCTTCGAATGTGATCTTGGTGCCTTTCTTCCATCCCGGTTTGATCTTCACTTTTAAGGTTTCTTCTTGTTTCTTGATCAATCTGTTCATAACGGACCATAATGAATACTGGCAGAAAAAATAAGATCAAACTAGACCTAACATTTGGACAAGACATGGTATAACTAATTGGAAAGACAGATAAAAACAAAAGTTTTGAATGATAATTACGATTACAACGGACTAAATCAACTACGAACTAAATCACTCTATTTTTTAGCAGACTACAATCCGTTACAGGCTAAATTTAATTATTCACAAAAATAGTTTACATTTGGTCCGCAGCAATTTCTTTGATTTATATATTCACACCACTGCCAACCAAATATTGTGAATAGTACAAAAAACGACTTTCACTATTGGCGAACTAATCCGTTTTTATCGCAGCTATCATTCAAAACCTTTAAAATATGATGTAGTTATAGCTCAATTTTGACTTTGGTATATATTTATCTGTATAATATATTCACCTAAACCAAACTTAGACCAAAATTCAAATTACTATATAAAAATAGAGATCAAGAGCAATGAGACAAACCCTTCATCGGTGATGGTGTCCCTAGTGATCTTGATATTCTTGACTCCGCCATGGCAGAGTTCTTCCAACGTACACTCAAGTTTTTTCTCCACAGCCGGCGGCTTTTTCCGCGCTGTTGACTGCGAGAAAACTATCGGCGTTGTGCTCCTCCGGCTTACGCTCTTCCCCATTGTCCCACTATTCCTCTCCGATTTCCTCGTGCTCGTACTCTTCGAAAAAGGCACGGACGTGGAGGTCGACGTCGCCAAGCCCTTGTCTTCTTTATCTCTTTTGCTACGGCTTTTCGAAATGGACGACGGAGGAGATGATTTTCCCTGTGCCGGGCCAAATAAATCACCCAAGGTTTGATCTTTACCTCTCGGGCTCGTGAAAGGTGAGGTCTTCGGGCTCGCGTTGTTAGAGACGGGGCGTGATTTGAGACCGTGGCTTCTCCGTGCGCCACCGTGGCTGCTGCCTTCGTCTCTACGGCTTGTGCTTCTAGAGAAAGCAGATCTTCGGTTGGAAGAGGCGGAGGAGAGGTATGTCGGCCGAGCTTGAGGCGTGTGGCTACGGCGGGTGCTGGAGTTTGACAAGAGAGAAGATCGTCGTTTGAAGACGGAGCTATCGTCCATGCTCTGTAACCGGAGACCTCTCCGAGCAGCAATCAGATCATCCTCCTCCGCAAATTTCTCCTCCAGATATCTCCGGTGGATTGTCTGAATACAAACCATTAGTTCATTACATTCTCACGATGGCTGGTTAAAGCTAGAAACTTGAAATCGAATTTTATTAAAGAAACAGAATTTCAAATTGTAGGCAGAGCTCTAAAAAACGAAATCCATTGCGATAAAAAAATCAATTATTTGGAAAATTGTTTGGCCGATTGATCAATGTAACTAAGAACAATTATTTAAAATTTAAGAAAATAAAAATGTAATGATCTGAGAAAATGAAATAAATGATTATGAGCAACGTTCGTGTTCCCGACAAAGAATGGTGAGTCATGATTTGGTTTGTGAGAGGACAAGAAAACGTACGGAATCGGTGTCGGATTGGGAGTCGGATTTGCGATGAGAAGAAAGAGGATGCAATTTGGTGACGAGGGACTTGTATGCTTTGCATGCTGTCTTGGAAATTCCGAAGAAATCTGTCGCCGTCGATCGAGGAGTCCCCATTGCATCGAGAACAAGACGAAGAAGATGATGATGATGATCGGAAAGAGAGAGAGATTAGGAAAACTTGTCGTGCGTATGAATTAGATTACCAGAGAGACGAAGAGGCGAATTGTTTGGGGTCCCGCTTTTATTAGGAAATTTCGGTTTCTTATTATTTTTTTTTTTCATTTTCTTTAAAATATATCGAAGGCATGAAAACCATCACTAAAAATGCAATTTAATTGAATTAAAACGGGAATTCGGCCATAAAAATCCTCAACTTTGCAGGAATGGCCAATTGAGACACCAACTTTTTGTGTGGCCAAAAAAACACTAGACAATTCATTGACTTCCGTTTAAAACTCAAACTTTAGGTTGACTTGCCATTAAAGCACACCGTTAATTTTTTTAACGGAAAATTAAACACCATTAACCTCACCGTTTATTATTATCGTTAATGAAAAACGACGTCGTTTTCTATTAAAAAAAATTCTGCCATAAAAATCCCCAACTTTGCAGGAATGGTCAATTGAAACACCAACTTTTTGTGTGACCAAAAAAACACCAGAAAATTCATTGAATTCTGTTAAAAACTCAAACTTTAGGTTGACTTGCCATTAAAACACACCGTTAACTTTTTTAACGGAAAATTAAACATCATTAACCTCACCGTTTATTATTATTAAAACGACGTCGTTTTCTATTAAAAAAAATATAAAATCGATCCAGTCGTGGATCGAACTTGAGACATGAGGCAAGAGTATACAGAACTTTACCATTGTGCTATTGTTCATCGTCGGTAATATATGAAACACATTATATCACCTATTAATAAGTCTTCCGGGATCAATTACAATTACTAAATCAGCCATGGCATCTGCATCTTCATCGTCTCCGATGAATCGTTTAGCTTACACTCTTGAATGGTGAGGCTCGTCTCAGTGAATCCAGCATCGACAAAGCTAGATCGAGCAGAGAATCTGATGAAGAACTCCATGAATCATCTAGCTAAAGAGTTTTACAGAATTCTCAAGTCAAATCTACGGTATCTCGATCCAGAATTCGTCTCCGTTTGTTCTCGTAACTCTGCAAGAAACGTCTCTAATTCAGACTCAGAGGGCGAATTTGAGAATCAGATGCCATGGCTGATTTAGTAATTGTAATTGATCCCGGAAGACTTATTAATAGGTGATATAATGAAATGTGTTTCATATATTACCGACGATGAACAATAGCACAATAGTAAAGTTCTGTATACTCTTGCCTCATGTCTCGAGTTCGATCCACGACTGGATCGATTTTATATTTTTTTAAATAGAAAAACGACGTCGTTTTAATAATAATAAACGGTGAGGTTAATGGTGTTTAATTTTCCGTTAAAAAAAGTTAATGGTGTGCTTTAATGGCAAGTCAACCTAAAGTTTGAGTTTTTAACAGAAGTCAATGAATTGTCTGGTGTTTTTTTGGCCACACAAAAAGTTGGTGTTTCAATTGACCATTCCTGCAAAGTTGGGGATTTTTATGGCAGAATTTTTTTAATAGAAAAACGACGTCGTTTTTCATTAACGATAATAATAAACGGTGAGGTTAATGGTGTTTAATTTTCCGTAAAAAAAAGTTAACGGTGTGCTTTAATGGCAAGTCAACCTAAAGTTTGAGTTTTTAACGGAAGGTAATGAATTGTCTAGTGTTTTTTTTGCCACACAAAAAGTTGGTATCTCAATTGGCCATTCCTGCAAAGTTGGGGATTTTTATGGCCGAATTCCCGAATTAAAACCTATAAAATAATCAACACAATAATGGAGCTAGTGCCTCACAAGGTGTTGACACCTCAGCTCTCTTAAGCCCTCTGGTATTGACATGTCAATAAATGAAAAAACTGTAACAACCAATTAAATTATTTTATTCGTACACGTATGAAGTTTCGTTGTACACATGTTCATTACCAAATATAATGTTCGTAAAGGCTCCTCTCCCAAAATGAGAGAGATAATCGGAGGAATTCCATATCATATAAGAAGCAATCTAATTAGGGCTAATTTTGCCAAATTCTGAAGAAATATCCGAGAGAGAGAGGCTTTGATGGCGAAGACTGGGATCGGGAGCATGGGAGGGAAGAACGGGGGCATGGAAATTCTCCATGGCGACGTTGTTGGTCTCGTGTTTGAGACTAATAAGTGCTATGGACGAGCTTTTTGAGTGATTTGCTTTGCGGCTGATGCTTTTTTCAATTCGTGAATTGGGCATGTTGTTCATGATTCTTTGTGACCCTCTGTTTGTTAATACCTCTGACTCGCTTTTACAATAATTATGATTGACTATTCACGTTTTTCCCTTCCTTTTTGTAATTGGTGATATCAAACTGACTGATTCATTATGATATGATTGTAGGAGAGACTTCACAGCTTATGCAGATACTTGCTTCAAGGAGTTTGGAGACAGAGTGTCGCATTGGACTACAATAAAAGAGGGTATGACAAGGGATTGACACCGCCTGGTCGATGCTCTCTTCCATTTGGACTTAATTTTCCAAAGGAAACTCTTCCACTGAGCCTTACATTGTCGTACACAATATATTGCTCGCACAAGAGGTTCTTCTTCTCTTCTCTTCTCTTCTCTTTCTTCCATATGCTTTACTGTCATTAGCTCAGCCAGTATCTCCACTTCATTACACAGCACAAGCAACACAGATTGGTAGGCATTAGCATATAGATTGAATGACTTCTTTATCGGTTTGCAAGTCTAAGAAATCCAATGTTGAAGAATCTACTGTATTTTGATCACTGAGTTTCTTAATTTGGTTTTATTTGTAATGGGTCTTACATACATCCGCTGGTGTTTGGAGATTATCCTGAGATGATGAAGACCATAGTTGGGTCTTGCCCGTTTTTACACAAGATGAGTCATAACAAGTTAAGGTCAATCAATTTCCTAGGAGCGATAAATTACATGGAACTTTTACGTCAACGATAAATCTTCCTCTCTGAAACAAAATCTCCATGATTTCAACATAGACATGGCTGTGGAACATAAATTTATACGATACCATCGAAGATTAAAGCTAAAGATGTGGCTCACTGATTACTCCAATTTGCTTTGCAGTGTTTGGAAATACATCGTTCAAGAATGAGGTTTGTAAGATATTCCATAAGTGATCACTTAAAGAGAGAGATAGAGAGAGTCTAATGTTTGATGATTTTTCCTCTTTCAGTATGAATACACCGTGGATTCTGCAACAAGTGCTGCTATATATCAAAGAAACTTACGACAACCATCATATTGACATCGCTGAAAACAGTATCTCTCTTTGTACTCTCTCTCAGATTTCAGTTCTGTTCACGTCAAGTAAATGTATCTTCTGAAGTTTCGGATGATACTAACACCGAAGCTTGTCAAGCAAATGGAGATGCAGCTATAGCATATTTTGTGGTGTCACTGAACTTTCAACAAAGGATTAAGAGTTTCTTGCTTGCCAAATATTGATATGGTATGCTTCACCTTGTAGTTTTGGATAATTTCAGATGGATATATATGGTATTGGTAAAACTGATGTCGCTTTTCAACAAACCAAAGCACTGAAGGACTTGCCAATGTGACGAAAGAAGAAGAAGACAAGTGAGCTTTGTTGTACGAAGCTAAGTGCAGACTCGAGCTTTGTCAGCAAATAGGATCCAAAGGCTTTCATGTACGATTGATTGATGAGGATTCCGTGAACCAAGAAGCATCGTTTCTGGATCCGACTAAAACATAATAGGATTTGATTTTCACATTTTTTTTTCAAATGATATTCTTATATACGACTATTATTTATTTTTCCCACTTCCACTACTGTCAAAAAGTTACATAGTTTTTGTTTTTCCAATATATTTGATCAATTGTTTATTGGCTTGAGCCGTTTGGCAATGCGAACACGACATTTTGATATTGTCAAAGCATTATTATGATGATATTTAGTTTGCATGTTTAAAAAATAAATGAAATAATTATTAACACAATAAAATCATTTAACGAAAAACTTTGACCATATATTCAGTATCCGATCGTTATCAAACTATTATTCGGTTCGGTTGGATAGGTTTTCAAGTTCTAAAATGAGTTTATCTAGGACCAAATTATTATTTTTTTAATAGATTTTTTAAAGGCAAAAAATTACTAATTACCAAAAATTATAGAGCATAATTAAAAATATATTTTGAATAATTTTTGATCACTTTAGTTCCATTTTTTTGCATAATTTTATTTGGTTCAGTTTGAAATTGGTTAGTTTAATATATAAATGTTGATTCTTTTTTATTTATAATTTTGGTTTGATTTGGGTTCAAAAAATTTGGATCGTAAAATATTTTAGGAATTATATAATATATCTCATTCACGATAAAAATAATTTTGTTCAATTCGGTTTGCATTTCTTGGGTTTAAGGTTTTTGAATTCTAAAAATAAACTTCATTTGGAATCAAATTATATTTTTTTTTGGATTTTAACAAAATAATAATAAAATATATAATTTACTAAGATATTTAATATTATAGTTTTTAATATAATTTCTATATTTATAGTTAAAATATTAGTTTTAAATGAATAATGGCTAATTTGATTTTTATATAGTTTGGTTTAGTTCACGATATAATAATTTATTATATAAACTTTATTCTATTTAGGTTTTATTATAATTCAGTTTGGTTTAAGTTAGTAAAATTCGGTTCAAATTCGGGAGTTTTGGATCAATCATGAATTTTTCAAAGTCTTAATCAATTTTTTGATATTTTAATTTTGTTTTAAAAATCAAAGAAAACTGAGATCTGCAACAATAACAATAACTAAAATCTTCAATTAGCCATGGTAACAACAACTCAAACAATAAAAAGGAAGGAAAAAATGATCAAATATGAGATAAGATTTATTGTGAAGTATAAATGATATTATTAGATAAAAAATAGGAATTATAATAAATGTTTGTATTGGACCAATGTTTTGACAAGAATCATGGGACCTAATAAATTATCTAATCATTTTTTACTAAATGTCATCCCAAAACATACAAATTACATAGTATTTAAATGAGTAGTGAGACAAAATTATTCATTCGTTTGATGGAATTTTGGAAAATTGTAATAAGTAAAAGAATATAGATAAAATAAATTCAAGAACATAGACAAAAATAATAATTTTGGATGAGATAAATCATTTTCTTATAATAGGTATAAAATGACATAATATACATGAGAAGATTTTAAAATGACAAATTACATAATTTGAAAGAAAACAGTAACATTTTTTATTTTTAAAGATAACTGTTATATACAAATTAGACTACTCATAAAATTTGAGACGACATGAAAATAATAAAACATGTACTTGATAATTTTTTTAAAACAAATAACTATTTTTATTTGCGTTATAATTGTATCTATTTCTAAATAGTTTTGTTCAAACTTTAAATACCACATCATGAATATTTATTTTTATCGGTTTTATTTTATAATATATGACCCCAATAGTAATAATTAAAAATAGAAGATATAAAAGATCAAATATTTTAGTAAGTATATTATATCATAAAATAAAATTTTAATAAAAACAACTCGTGAAAATAATCAACTAGGAAAAAAAAAACAGAAGGACAATAAAAAATGACGTAAATAGAGAAGAAAGAAGTACAAAAAATAAAAATAACATTTGGATGAGACTTTTATTTTATTATATATATTTAAATACAATATTGGTTTAATTTTTTAGTTTTAAGATATTATTCTTATTTGAGAATTCTTTTTATCAAATATTTTATAAAATCATTCTTTGGTATTCATAATTATAATTATTCTACAATAACTATTAAAAATAATAATAACCAAAATTTATTTTGTAAATACATATTTTTAAAAAGAATATTTATGATAAATCCGCAGCGTAGCGCGGATACTTACCTAGTATCTTTAGTTGACTTTGTTTTCCATTGTCGTATGACTCATATCGTTTTGTTTTATTTTAATCTTTTCAATTTCAATGGTGTTGGATGCAAATATTTGTTTATTAATCTTTTCAACGGAGTATTTAAGATTAATTAGTTTTTTCCTTCAATGATTATTGATCGTATATTCTTTTTCCATTTATGTTTTCTTACAGCAGTAAAAAAGATTTTTTACTAAAAAATGTTAATGAAACGTGATCATAATAGAATATAGAATATATTATCTTCATCGTCAGTGTTGGCAGTTGCAGGTGGAGACAAGACAAGACAAGCTCTGAGTTTCCATGTTGCTTCCCAAGTCTACAGATCAAAGCAGCCTCTTTGACCAACTTTTTGTTAACTCTGTCCAACTTTCATGGCCAAATCAATCACTCACTTTCCCTCAGAAACCTCAGATTCTCCATACCCATTTCACCAAAATCCATCAGAAACATGGCCAAATCGATTCTCTTTCTTCTTTCTCTCCTCTCCGCCTTGGTGAACCTCTCAACCTGCACACCATCTCCGGCGTCGTCGCAGACTTGTCCTTTAGACTTCAGCCACGTCACGAGAATTCCATGGAACACAACCGACTGTCAAACCTACGCTAGATCAGTCGAGAGAAAGAACAGCTGCTGCCAATCCATTTTGACTCTAATCGGAATCTCTCTGGCTCACCGTCTCAAACAAACATCAAATTTCCGTCTCCCCAATCTCGCCACCTCCGTCTCCTGCCTCAACAACCTCGATAAGAAGCTTAATTCACTCTCTCTCCCTTCCAATCTCACCTCCATCTGCTTCGATCCAAACCAATTCGTAATCAATAACGAGACCTGCGCCGGAATCCAAACCACCAAAGACTGGGTCTCCCGTCTCGGGTCCACGACACCGCTCGACTCCGCCTGCACCAGTGGCTTAACCGATCTCACCCGCTGCGACGCTTGCGTGGCGGCTGGTTTTAGGGTTCAGACACAGCTGATCAATTTAGACGGTAATAGCTCTCACGGTCTCTATTGTTACCACTTCGCTGTTCTCTACGCTGCTGGTATCGTTAATAAGAAAGGACCTGAGAGCGACGACGCTCTCTCTTGCCTCTTCTCCTTGAGCTTGACATCTCCATTAAGCTCAAAGAAGAAAAGACACAAACTGGCTCTTGTTTTAGGCATAACCGGAGCTGGCTTCTTGGTTCTGGTCATTACCGGTTTGGTTGTTTTGTATTGTCAAGCGGTTAAAAGGAGAGAATTTTATTGGGAGGAACAAGAGTCTAGACCGAAATGGAGACCAAACACAGGCTCCATCTGGTTCAAAATCGAAGAACTCGAGAAGGCTACAAACAATTTATCACAGAAGAATTTCATCGGTCGAGGCGGGTTTGGTTTCGTTTACAAAGGTGTTCTACCAGATGGTTCGGTTATCGCGGTTAAGAAAGTGATAGAATCCGAGTTTCAAGGTGATGCAGAGTTCCGCAACGAGGTTGAGATCATTAGCAACTTGAAACATAGGAATCTTGTTCCGCTTAGAGGTTGTAGTATGGTGGATGATGAGAACGAGAGTCAGAGATATCTTGTTTATGATTACATGTCCAATGGGAATCTCGATGATCACTTGTTCACTCCAAAGACACCATTGAGCTGGCCTCAGAGAAAGAGTATCATCTTGGATGTAGCTAAAGGGTTAGCCTATTTGCATTACGGTGTCAAACCGGCCATATACCACCGTGACATTAAAGGTACAAATATATTGTTAGATGTTGATATGAACGCGAGGGTTGCGGATTTCGGTTTAGCTAAACAGAGTAGAGAAGGGGAGTCTCATCTCACGACCAGGGTGGCGGGTACACACGGTTACTTAGCTCCAGAGTACGCACTCTACGGACAGCTAACTGAAAAAAGCGATGTGTATAGCTTTGGTGTTGTTATATTGGAGATAATGTGTGGAAGGAAAGCTCTTGATCTGTCTACTTCCGGATCACCAAACACGTTTCTGATAACGGATTGGGCTTGGTCGTTGGTGAAAGCTGGGAAAGCAGAGGAAGCTCTTGCACCGTCTTTGTTGAGAGACGAAGGTTTGGGGATCTTGAATCCGAAAGGGATAATGGAGAGGTTTTTGCAGGTTGGGATTTTATGTGCTCATGTTTTGGTTGCTTTAAGGCCAACGATTTTAGATGCATTGAAAATGCTTGAAGGAGATATCGAAGTTCCTCCCATTCCTGACCGACCAGTCCCGCTCGCGCATCCTTCGTACCGCATTGACGGAAATGGGTTCACTGTATCGCCTGCGCTTAGCGGGTTACAAATGCATTCCGGAGATATGCTCAGATAGGTTTTAGAACAGGGAGACTCGTGTATGGAGTTTAGAATTTGTTTGTAAATATTTTTGAATACAAAGACCACATTATGTAAACATATTACACGACCTTGTAGAATATAATAAGAACACATATAGTTTATTTTACAAATCTAATTTAAATCAATTTAGAGACAATAGTTTTTAAAGAACATACCAACTCTCAAAAATCACATTGTGAAACATATATAAAATGTGTGTATATACTAGGTACTAGGTATGGGTATTTACTAGAAACCTCATATTAAACACGATTCAAAAAATCTGATTTCGATCTGAACCGGTTTTAAAAAAAATATTTGAATGGCGCTTCGGTTTAGATATTACAAGTATCGGATAATACTTGAATCTGAACTAAACCCGAGCAATTACTCGAAATACATCAATTTTTACCTAATTTAAGTTATTCTGCTATTGTAGAGTATTTTTGAACAGTCTAACTAGCTTTTTATCGGTTTTGTTGAGTATGAGAAATATTTTTGGGTATTTTTAGGTAGTTTAGACTTTAGATAAAAAAAAAATATTTTATGGGATTTTTAAGTAGGCCCAACATCACCGTCCGACTAACGTCTATCTAGTATTCGATCAAGGATTTAGATTAAAAAATTATGGTTTTTTTGAGTATTTTCATATGTTTTTTTTAAATATTTTTTTGAGTTTTCAGATATTTTGATAATTTCGAAAATCCGAATCCAATCTAATATATAGAAATACACGAACAGATCTGTGACCTAAATCCAAAATCCCAAAAGCCAAACGCCCATCCCTATTATATACTAAGCAGAAATTGCTTAATTTTGTAAAAGTCGAATTATCAACATTTTATCAAATTCTTAAACATTATCAAATTCTTAAACATTGTATTGGATTTAAAAGGTTCATAAAACAACGGCCACTGCCTTTCCTGCTGGTCTCTTCTTCAGCTAGAAAGAGATCTCACGAGCACTATTAGTTTTCTTTTATTCCCGAAATTACCCTTTTTCTGATTTTTCACCTAAAATCTCCCCCAAATTGCAAATTCAACGACGAGCTCAGCGATGATGGAGAGAACGTACGGTCGCCGCAAGCCGGGCATGCCTCCGAGGACCCTATCTGACTCTCTAAACGATAACCTTTCGCAGACGGAATATCTCTCTTCCTCTTCGTCGCCGGACATCGAACCCCTTGATTACTCTCTTCTTCCTTTCTCCAGTCAAGAATCGTCCTCTCTCTGGCATTCTTCTTCGATGTCGAATTTCCGAGAGGGTTATCCTCAGAACGTACGGAGGCCGAAAAGACTGAGGAACGGCGAGGCTTTTACTTCCACGTTGCTTGAGGCGCAGGAGTTTGGCGAGCTGATGGAGCACGAGGATGAGGTTAACTTTGCGCTTGATGGGTTGAGGAAAGGACATCAGGTGAGGATCAGAAGGGCTAGCTTATCGTCTTTACTGGCGATCTGTGCATCTCAACACCAGCGCCGCTCATTGAGGGCTCAGGGGTACGCTGGTCCCTTTTTCTTAGATTTTTCGATTTCTCCGTTCTTTTTTGGGTTTGATTTTGTTCAATTTGTTACAAATTTTCTGAATTGTCATGTGGGTTTTGCGAAAAAGATTTGTTTGAGTTCTGGGTTTTCATTATTTCTGGTCATCTGGATTAGGGCACGATTGTATTACAAATTCCTCGATGACAGTGGATTTGTTTTCTCTGTTTTGAATTTTGGCTAGGATTGCGCTTCCTGTTAATCAGATTTGGAATGGATTTGATCTTTGTGATTTATGAAGGGGATTAAGGCATTAGAGTGTAGAAAATTATTAGCATTTCTTCTGGGTTTTATTGAATTGGAATGGTATATTATAGGGTTCGTATCATGATGCACTCTAAGTAAGGTTTTGGGAATATGAAAGTGGAAATTTTGTATTTGTCTAATCAATCAATTCACATTGGTTGAGTAGCCGAGAAGTCCCAGATGGATGCGAGTACCAAAAAACTATTCCCCTGATTTTGTGGTAGCTTATTGTTTCAGGATCTCCCAATCCATAATTGATGCGATATTGAATCTTAGCCTTGATGACATACCAAGCAATCTTGCCTCAGCCACCCTTTTCTTTGTGCTAACTGCTGATGTAAGTGACTAGCAGATGCTTGAAATATGTTTTTGATGCTGTTTGATCTTTTGATTCACTGACACATGTTTGCTTATTGTTTACAATTTCACTCTTTTTAAGTATCTCTGCCAATTCATTTCGCGATTCCAGGGTCAAGACGAGCACTTTATGGAGTCACCCAAGTGCATCAAGTTTCTGATAAAGTTGTTGAAACCTGTGATTGTTACTAGCACCCAAGGGAAGCCACAGAGTATTGGATTTAAGCTTTTATCATTACGTAAGGATGTTGATCAAGCACGGGATGCAGTGAAAATGAATGATCCAAGCTCCAGTGTTATACTTTCAAGAGTTCAGAAACTTCTTGTTAGTTGCAAGGAAATGAGATCTATTGATAGCTATAAAACCGAAACAACGAGACTTGAACTAAGTACGAAATGGGTAGCTTTGTTGGCTATGGAGAGGGCGTGCTTATCCAAAATTTCTTTTGATGGTATTTGAAATTTTTTGCCTCTTTTGTTGGAAATAATGACTAGCTAATTATTTCAGAGATCATCTTAGAATTGATAAAGATAGATAATAGATAATGTTCTCTTTGTCAATTGTTAATAATTTTTCATTTTTCCCCACCCAGATACTTCTGGTTCTGTGACAAAGACCGGAGGGAATTTCAAGGAAAAACTGCGAGAACTAGGAGGACTTGATGCTGTCCTTGAGGTTGTTATGGACTGTCACACTTTTATGGAGGTGTGAGTCTGCTTTTTTCCATCTGCACCATAATAGTATACAAACTTTGGTCTTTAACTGCCTAGGTCGTTGATAACTTGTATTAAGCATCTTAGATTGCTACCTTTGTAACCTGCATTAGTTGTCTTTGATTGCGGGAAGTTTGCAATTGCGTAATGTTATATTCGGCGAGAGAATCTGATATAGATTCTATATGCAGCGCTGGATGGAATATCACGCCCTGTCCTTCCAGGATAAGAAAGATAACCTGCATAAGCAGACGTTGATGTTACTTTTGAAATGTCTGAAAATCATGGAGAATGCTACGTTCCTCAGCACAGACAACCAGGTATCTATTATGTATATTGGTTGCTAGATTCATGACAATGTTCTGGAGATTCTGACGTTAATCAGCTGTTATAAAGTTGCAGTTTATACAACTCAATGTCTGAGATAATATTAACTTAACGCTAATTTTGTTTCTCAGAATCATTTGCTCGGATTTAAGAAATACTTGGGTTCTCATAAAACTACAGTGTCTTTCACAGAGCTCACGCTAAGTGTCATTAAGATGCTTTCAGGTTCGCAATTATACCATGTTTGGTTTTGAACACATTATGACTTCTTCCCGTTCTATCATCTGTTATCCTGATAGCTGGTTGGACTGATGGCTAGGTCTTCATCTACGTGGAGGGTTTTCAAGTCCTGACAGGAACAATGTAAATCCTCACTGTTCAAATGGTGGCATCTTGGGACCAGATCGTACAGGTATTTTATTCTTATAGTCACAAATGAGTCTCTATCTCCTCTCACTCTGTCTCTCTATGCCCCATCTTATCTCTGTATTTTTTTTAATATGTTAAGCCACTTCTCTTTTGCAGTTAGCACTGAGGTCGTGACAATCAGTTCAGATACATGCTCAACCATTGGTTCTATCTCCACGAGGAATGGGAGTGTATCCCAGAGAAGCCATACCATAATCGATTTAGATCTATCACCGACATCAATGTCGGGTTCTCAATCAAGTGTTTCAGGAAATGAGCCCACTACGTCAACGACAAGAGTCGGTTCCAACATCTCTGGTTCGTTTGCAGGAAGATTGGCGTCATTGGGTAGTGGCATTGCCAGAAGTACTTCAAGGACTAGTCAAGCTGGAGAACCAAGCTGTAAAAGAAATAGAAAATTTTCATTCCCAGAGGAAAATGAAGATCCTTTTGCATTTGATTTAGAGGATTCTGTACCTTCCAAGTGGGCAGTAGTTACTGTAAAGCAAAAGAAATCTAGAGCTCAAAAGAAGAAAGGATGTTCCAAACAAAGTAAAGATGAACGTTTGTATCAGATGCTCTCGAGCCAAGAGGAATCATCAAACCATAGGTTAAATTCCCAGGAAGAACCAAGTGACAGAGACTGCAGTATATCTCTGCAGGTATCTTCTTCTACAAATGACATTGATGAAGAATGTCTCTGTCTTTTATCTGATTGCCTTCTAACAGCCGTTAAGGTAATCTCCTTAGTCTTTTAACATCTCTTATCTGGTCTGTAGCCCCAATAGCCTCAATTTAGTTCATGATTATTCATCTGCAGGTTTTGATGAACTTAACAAATGATAACGCTGTCGGTTGTCGGCAAGTTGGTGGGTGCAGAGGGCTGGAAAGCATGGCTGAATTAATTGCCAGACATTTTCCGTCTTTCACCAGATCTCCGCTTTTCAGTGAGATGGAAAAGACATCTTCCCATCAGAAGAAAGACAAACATCTTACGGATCAAGAGTTAGATTTTCTTGTTGCCATCTTGGGTTTGCTAGTAAATTTGGTTGAGAAGGACGGAGTGAACAGGTACAAAATATCTCCCAATCAGAATTTAATACCATCATGTGGTTGAGTCAATACAAATCGAACTAGTCATACTCTTTTCGTC
The DNA here is from genome assembly GCA_030180135.1 of Orychophragmus violaceus. Lineage (NCBI taxonomy): Eukaryota > Viridiplantae > Streptophyta > Magnoliopsida > Brassicales > Brassicaceae > Orychophragmus > Orychophragmus violaceus. The sequence continues at coordinate 4,203,969 of CM058230.1, forward strand.
TTAACTCTTTTCTCTAATCAGGTAACTGGTTGTTTGTTTTTTCAGATCACGGCTTGCTTCAACGAGTTTTCCTATTACAAAACCAGAAGGGTTGCAAGAGAGTGAACAGGAGATGATTCCTTTATTATGTTCAATCTTTCTCACCAATCAAGGATCAGCAGACACCAAAGAAGAAACAACTACTTTCACCTTAGTGAGTAGCAGCATCTAACTATTTCTTGCTCGTACTCTGAGATCCCCAGAAAAGGGTTCTTATTAAACTTGCTTCTTGTTTTTTTTTGGTGTTCAGGATGACGAAGAAGCTGTTTTAGAAGGCGAAAAGGAAGCGGAAAAGATGATTGTGGAGGCATACTCTGCTCTATTACTCGCCTTTCTTTCAACTGAAAGGTCTTTTTCATTTTCATTCTTATTATCTGTCATAATCCATCTAAACTATCTCAAGACACTAAACATGTTCTTGGATCCACTAGCAGTAGAAGTATACGTAACTCCATCAAAGACTATCTCCCGAAACGCAATCTCGCAATTCTTGTACCGGTCTTGGAGAGATTTGTGGTATGTGCCTCTTTAACACCTTATGGCTGCTCGGTTTCAAGCTAGAGAAATCTCAAGATCCCTTAATGTAACTTTGTTCTTTGTTTTGTTCAGGCATTTCACACGACTCTAAACATGATCCCTCCGGAGACACATAAAGCAGTGATGGAAGTGATTGAATCCTGCAAATTACCGTAAAAACGAATTAAAAAGGGCAAATTAATACTTCATTCTCCTTTTCTTTCTGTACAGCTTCTGCAAAAAAAAATCTTGGAATGCTTTGGGGTGATCACTGACTCTGGTGATCATAGACTATGATTCATAGTGATCATGTTGATGTAATGGTATAAGGCTACAAATAGTTTGTTAAATCTTTCTTTTTAGAGTTTGTTTTACGTTCTGTCTGTCTCGGCTTAGGGTTGTTTTAGTTGTCTTCTACTTATACACTTAACATTCTTTTGTAGTTTTCTTGCTACCCTTGATCATATATACAAGTTTGCTTTACGTACACGGTACATCCTTAGATGATTATATGAATATCTACGTTCTGGTTTGGGAGTTAATTTTTTCATCGTCATTGTGATTTGAGAGTTGACCCAAAATTACATATCCGGATAGACTTGGGCCTGAATTATTTAACCCTACTTTCGCAGCCCAGTTAAGCAGTCCCCGCTGTTCGGTCAACAGTCAAAACTTTGACTTTTCCAAACGCAGACGCAAAATCAGCGAAACCTCAGCGCCCAAACCAAACCAAACGCAAATAGTAAATGCCAAAAAACGTTTGCTCAAAAGTCAAACTAAACCATGGCAGATCCGCCGGTGTCCGCGCCTACGTTCCCTCTGTAGATCTCGTCGTCGATGACCTCATCTCCTTCTTCAATTCCATCAAGCAAAACCCAAAATACCATAGCTTGCCTCGGTTTCTCTTCGGAGAATCAATGGGTGGCGCGATTTGTCTTCTGATCCATTTCGCTGATCCATTAGGGTTCGATGGAGCGGTTCTTGTTGCTCCAATGTGTAAAATCTCCGACAAGGTGAGACCTAAATGGCCGATTGATCAGTTTCTGATTATGATCTCCAGATTCCTTCCGACATGGGCGATTGTTCCGACAGAAGATCTGTTGGAGAAATCGATCAAAGTGGAAGAGAAGAAACCGATTGCGAAGAGGAATCCAATGAGGTACAATGAGAAACCGAGGTTGGGTACGGTGATGGTGCTACTTAGGGTTACGGATTACTTAGGGAAGAAGCTAAAAGATGTGAGCATTTCTTTCATTGTGTTACATGGAAGTACTTTCTATAATCTGTCTTGCTTATTTATCTCTCACCTAAAATGATAGATAGCTGTAAAAATTATTTTGTCCCAAAATTTTGATTTTTTTAAAGAAAAATTATCATTGTGCGAGTCAATGTTGTTTCTCTTTCAAATATGTGATTAATAATAGAACTAGATTAGCGCGGGTTTGTATTTTCTTATTATGTTTTTTGAATATTTATATTTTACAATTAATGTTAAACCATTTTGTTAATTACATACTGAATGCGGAGAATCATTATATTTTAAAATCGTTCAATTAATTTTCGTTATATTTCACATTATATAATTTACATCACTTTTGTTATGTGTATAACATTGTTTTGAAGTAAACGATTGTTAAAATTCTATTGTGAAAATGTTATTGTGAACTATCGATTTCATTATGCACAAGGAGACTATTTAATACTTTAGTATTATTATTCGTATAGTTATATGGTGCATTCAAGATCATTTGTCTATTATGTCATATAAGATTGAAATTTTAATTGAAAGGTCAGGATTAAAAGGCATGAGATCCTATGGTAATCATTAAAAGAATAAGATCCCATGGTTAATATTAAAACTATTTAATCGGATCGGTAGGAAATAGTTAATAACATTTGTAACAGATTTTCCATAAATTGTATAATTTCCGCATGACAAAAATAGTCTTAATGAAGGTTACAAATATTAATAATATCAAAGGCAATTTCCAGGAACAACATTTATGTACCATGGCAAACCTTCCTGTTTTAATAGAATAGATATGCAATCCAAATAATTTTTGTAACCAGTATTAGTTAGACTAAATTATTTGTAACAGAATTCATTAAGTTGAATACAAGATTCTTACTTCTTCCTCTCTCTTCATGGCGATTCTCCTAATCTTGATATTCAACCAATATAGTATCAGAGCATTTGAGAATCAATTCTCAAATCGTTCTTGAAACTCTCTTCATTTTTTCAGCTATATTTGACCTAGATTTGATCGGAGATTCTCTTGATTAAACATTTTTCTTGCGATCAATTTTTCTTGGATCAAAACCAAGGAATTTGTAAAATCGCATATCTTATCTTCAAATTGAGCTCAAAATCTTCCGATGGTGACAACACGAAGAATCACGACGCGTCGCACAACCATGGAAATGTCAGCTTCAGTTCGCAAGACTATCACTCCACCGGAATCCATGAAACCAAATCAGAGCTCCTCGGAGCAATTCTTTGAATCGTCGTACAACATTCATTCGTCCTATCATCTTTCAAGTATGTGATTTATTGATTTGGAAATAAATCAGTCGATAAACATAAATTCAAATTTGAAGTGATTCAAAATATGAATCTTAACTGATTATAGTATCGTGTACAATCATATTTAGTTGCTTATCAAAATTCAAAATGGTAAAAAAAATGAGTGTTTGACCAACGAACTACAAATGTTGCTTCTTGTCTACGTATGTTCTTTAGTGTACTTTCTATGATTTGTCTTGCTTATCTATCTCTCACTTAAAAAGATAGATAGCTGCAAAATTTCTTTTGTGCTAAATAATTTGACATTTTTTAGAAAAATATTAGGTGAGCGAGTCAATTATGTTTCTCTTTCAAATATGTGATTTATAATAGAGTGTATACACTAGATAATTGTTGTAAACCGATATTAGTTAGACTAAACCAGGTGTATATAGACAAACTGATTTGTAACAAAATTCATTAAGATGAATACAAGATTCTTTCTTATTCCTCTCTCTTGAATGGTGATTCTTTTAATCTTGATATTCAACTAATATATTATCCGAGCTTTTGAGAATCAAATCTCAAATCGTCGTTCAAACTCTTCTTCATTTTCCCGTTATTATTTGATCTATATTTGATCGAAGATTCTCTGATAGATTTCAATGATCGGAACTCTCCGTAACACTTTTATTGATAACCCAAAATGAATACAAGATGCTCAAGAGTATTATGATCTCATGACGATCGCCATTGAAGGTCACATGTCGACACTTCCAAACACAATACAACATTAAGCATGACGAATCAAAACATGAGCACGTTCCTATTTAACGAAGACGAACGGCAAAGCCTCTAAACTTGTGAGAGTCTTTGCCTTGACTTGCTACATCATCATCAGTCAACAAATGAGTTGACTTCCTCTGTTCTGTGTCTTCTCCATTTTACTATTGATTTCTCTCTTGTGCAGTTGACTCTAGGGAACGTATCAATACCCGGCTCTTTAAGACGCAGCTTGTCCTCAAGCTGAAAAGTGGAAAACTATTGTGACAGCCCTTGTGTTCTGTTCAACAATGAAGAAGATTGCTTACAGCTTCAACTTGTGCACTCCTCAAGTGATACAATTGTTCCACCATTCCACAAGCACATGGCGCAAACTTTATTCTCCATCGATGCCAAATAGTAAAGAGATTGTGCTTTCTTGTTGTAACGGCCTTATGATCCATGAACGCTTGCATTGGCAACGAAGTTTTAGTAAAATGAAATCATATACTGTCTTTTCAGCTCTATTTTTATTGTATAATCCATTTCAAAGCTTGTAACATGTGTATTTTCCGGTCTGTGTTGAACCCCTTTCAACAGTTGTTGGACTTGTAACAACAGGAAGTGACTGCAAATGCATATGACTGTTTGTAACTCTATTGGAAACCATAAATTTTTGTGTCCCGAAAATTCAGCTCGCACACAAACACCAGCCAGCCTCGTATTCTTAGTATTTCCAAACTTGTAGTCTGTCATTGGATTGTCATGTACAATAAGACCATCTCCCTTGTATGCTTTGCCCTGTGTCAGATAATGCATATGCGTGTCTCCTCTATCAGCCCTCTTGTTGTTGTATTGTTCAAGCAGGTCAAACCTATTTTCTATCTAGATATAACCATCAACATTTCCACAAAACTAGAGGGTTGAAACAACCATTCGGAACACCATGTTTTCCCAAAATATGATCTAGTTCGAGACAAAAATCTTCCTCTAAAGGCATATCTTGATAAGTGGAAACAGTTTCTAGTTGTCTAGATTTCCATTTGTGCCATAGGCCCGCATGAAAATGTATGACATTGGGTTCAAAATCCTCATTTTCCATCCATCTCGTGCCTTTATGACAATAAAAAATGTGTACATGGTCATGTCTTTGATCATGCACTTCCCTAACCATAGCTCCTCTTCCAATAGAACAATTTCCAAAACAGTCTGGAATTTGGATTTGAAGATCAATTGTAGTTGTATAAATAAACACTGATGTACTTTCGTCCCCAACCTTTTTTCTTGGTATAACATGCTCAAAACATAGTAGATCGCACTGTTGCTAGCAATCTCTCTCCCCATGTCAAGAAGCAACAACCACCAAATCCAATCAACACACTTTTGTTCCAATTCAGAAGGCTGTGAAAAGTTTATCACTGCTGGCTTGTTTTAGTGATCAATCCAAACACCGATGTTAAGATCATTGTGGAAATCAACCAATGCCTTGAATTTGATCTGCAACTACACAATCCATGCCGTAAACTCCTAACATAATATTTCCGGGTCTATATTCCACGAATGAAACTGGTACTTGAGATTGAGCCATTGCTTCAGTCTCATTGTATATTTTAGGTTGCATTGATTTGCTTTGCTTAAGCAATGCTTCTGACCCAATCACTTTTGCTACACCAAACAGTTCCACTTCGTGAACCTCCTCCGTTTCTTTACTCGATTCCTCATCAGCTAGTAGATCTCTTGCTAGAATTATTTTCTTTGTCGTCTCCAAATCTGACGATACAGAAATTAGCAAATGAGATTGTGGCATCAGTTCGTCAAACTCCATTGTTTCCTTAATCAATCATGTTTGTTCTGTACAACACAGCCTTTTGATTGGTTCTTCATACCAAGACTAGCCAAATCTGTCCAATTCTTGTACATGTGAACCTGGTATTACGTTTGTATCATCCTCATGCTCCATCACTGGATCTTGTTCCCTCTTGAACATCACCTCTTTCATTTCTGTTTGCGGAATACAGTACAGTGGCTTTCTTGGTTCGTCATATATTGAGTCACCAAATATGTCCAACATTCTTTGCTTAAAATCTGACTAGTCTCTAAAATATCCATGCTCCATTTTCCCGTTAAACCAACTCAAACCTGGACCTTCTCAATTGACTGAAACCAAATCTAGCTTATGCTCATCTAAGTAAGTCCCCAGCCTGAAGAACCTTTCTACTCATGCCGTCTATCCAAATGGTGACGGTCCGTTAAACACATGCATATCAACCTTATACCAAATTCTCTCCCCATTAGCCAACCTACCAGAGATTACCCGATATCCTAACTGTAATTCCGTTGGTGTATCAGAAGAATGAGCAATAAACTGATTAGCGTTGTCGGACCTCGTCACACTTGACTTCTCTGCCGCATGAAGTTCGTGATTAGATGGATCGAGGCGACATGAGGTCTTTGATTCTTGATCGCCGATGCTTGCAACACCATCACATCATTCAATTTTGTCAATTGATCCAATCCCTTCTGGAGTTTTCCGACTCCCCAACGCAATTGATCGACATATTGTTTGATCTTGGACAGTAGATCATCTTGATCTTCCACATTTGCCATGGCCGATCGTTCGTCACGTTACAACGCACCAATTGATAGAGTTCAATGATCGGAACTCTCTATAACACTCTTATTGATAACCCAAACTGAATATGAGATGCTCAAAAGTATTACGATCTCATGACGACCGCCATTGAAGATCTCATGTCGACACTTCCAGACACAATACAACATTAAGCATGAAGAATGAAAACATGAGCATGTTCCTATTTAACGAAGACGAACGACAAAGCCTTTAAGCATGTGAGAGTCTTTGCCTTGACTTGCTACGTCATCTTCAGTCAACAAATGAGGTTACATGTTGACACTTAAAATAAATTAGTCAATAAACAGAAATTCAAATTTGAGGTGATTCAAAATATGAATCTTAACTAATTATAGTATTATGTAAAATCGTATTTAGTTGTTTATCAAAGTTCAAAATGGTCAAAGAAATATTAAGAAACAATAAATATTTATTTTTAATGTTTACTTTTTGACTTGTTTTTGTTTCTCAATGAATATTACACCACTCATATTTTGGTATTTTAAATTCTATTTTAAATTTTAAATAAAATGTATTTTTAACTAAATTCTAAAACATCAATCTTTTAGAAATAATAGAAAAAAAAACTAAAACAAACTTCCAAATATAGAGGAAATAGTTAATTAAGATCTTTGCAATTTATGTTTTGATCATTGGATTCTGAGTTAATTGTTTTAAATAATACTCGTTTCTGTTCTTAAAAAATTGATTTTATAAAAATTTCACACATATTAAGAAGACAAATTAAAATATGTTAATAAATGTATCGTTTTTTGTTATTAACAATTCCTATAACATAAGACCAATAACAATTTAATAAATTTAATTATTTTCTTGAAGTTTACAATTCGTCATTTACTAATTAATAAAAAATGTATAAAAAACTCATAACATCTATCTTTTTGAAGCAAAATAAAATTATAAAATCAATATTTTAGGAATAGTGAGAGTAATATTTTCCTTGTTTCAAAGTGTTCAACAACTAACTATAGTTTCTAGTAACTCTCTACATCGGAATTTGCGCAAGGATTTAGTAACAAAAAGAAAAGTGTTTTCACGATATCAAATGTTGCCAAAATATTCGATCACAAGAAGCTTGAATCGAATTTAGAAGAACCAACGCTTTCGATCTTTTGCAGTTCATGGAAACAAAAGATTCACGTTTTGATGAAAAAATCTTCCACTGACAAAAATAAAATAAAAAATAACAACTTTGATGGAAAAATGACACAAAGAAGAAGAGAGAGGGAGCCACTGAAACAAACAAGCGTAGACTGCGTCAAAACTGTAAACGAGTAAGAGAAAGAGAAACTGTTAAAATTTGACAGAAACAACATAAATCAAAGTGATTCTGCATCGTTTACAGTCGCCGGAAAATCTCTGAGGATTCTCTCCTCCGTCGTCGAAGTTCAAGGCGTAACTCCAAGGATCATACTGAAACATAGTCTCCTTCTTCTTCTTAATCTTCGTCTTCTTCACTGCCTCCTTCACCTTCCGGAACATCTTCTTCCGGTACTGATTCACCGCCTCGAATCTACCCTCCAATCTCATTTTACTCATGAAAGTCAAATAAACCCTTTCTGGATTGTAAATCTTTATAGGGTCTTTTGGAAATGTATGAAAGTTTTGATCTTTGGGGGTTTTGGAGCAGAAGAAGCAGAGAGGATTGAAGAAAAGTGAGCAGCTTTTTGTAGGTGTTGTTGGTAGTTGAATTCGTGCGAGGAATTTACATTGGGGGTCACGAGAAAGAGATATAACAGAGGAAGAGGAAGAAATGTAAACTTTGGGCAGAGTGCCTAAAACATCATTTTCGGTTTACTCTGTTTTGTTATTGAACTGTTTGGTCTTTGTCTGCTACCATCTCAACGAATCAAATATTCCTTTTTCTTTTAAAATTTAACATTCTTTTCTTTCACTATTCAAAACAATAACATAAACCCAATATTTTTGAGTGAAAATGCTAAACTCGGACATTTTTTTAGGCAACAAACACAGACATTTACTCATTCAGATTTTGAATTGCATGAATATGATTTTTTTAAAAATGTTGACATTTGAAAAAAATAAAATCAGATATACTGAGATTTTTGTTTCTTGTTGAGATTTTAGGTTTTTACTACATCTATAAATATCAATACTTAAAAATTTACTACAATTTATTTAGATTTTTTTGCTTTGAATTTATTTATTTTAGATATTTTCGGGTTAATGTAATTTTCTACATTTTGGTGTTTATATTAGAAACGTCAATTGGACTAGCTTAGCTTAGACCATGAACACTCTCCTTTGGGGGTTCTTAGCATTTTTTAATTTTTTTTTTAGATGGAAGAAAAAAAAAATCAAAAAAAGATGAACCAATCACACGCTGTCACGTCAGCGTAAACAATTAAGGAGAGGTTTTTAACTGAGGATCAGTTCGTTTTGCCTAAGAATCCGTGCTAAAAACTCCCCTAAAACCCTCAATGTATATGCTCTTAGTACACTAACACAACTTGAAAAAAATTAGATCTAGTTTCTAAAATCCTGTCAGTCCTAAGGGCTTTCATGTTTTTTAGACTTTCAAGGCTTAAATAAATTTTGAAACGGAATAAATATAAAACAAAATATATTATTTAAAAAAAAATTAAAGGACATTTAATATATTTTCATTAAATCTAATAGAATTGAAAAACAAAAATTAGATCAAATGATTCAAATAAAATTTAAAAATGTTTAATTCTATTTAGTCGAATTTATATTGAAGTCTTGTTCAACAATTTCTAAATCGTTATCACCAAATGTTCATCAAAATTTAAGAGTTACAAATAAAAAATAATCAAAAAAATATATAAGCAATTTTCATAGTTTAGAATTTTCAATAAACTCTTAATTCTATAAAAATGCTTATTTTTGTTTTTTTGGGCTGATCCATAGCCCGTTCGAACAAAACAAAAAAAACTTCAAATCTATATAGGCTTAGCTCGAATTGCCCGATTTTTTAGCTTATATATCTAAATCTAAGCCCAATATTTTCTAAGGTTGAGGTTGTCCGGATCTTGGATTTTTACCCTAATTGACACCCTTTAATAGAAATTGGGCATAATTACTCGTTACTCTATTTATATTCAGTATTTATTCATACTTGGTTTGAAAAAAAGCAAATACTTGTTATAATCAAACCGAGTAATAAGTAACAAAATTGTATTACTTGTATGTATAATTCAAGTATTATATATGTATATAATTATTATATAACAATTTTAATTAATAAAAATCAATAAGATTAAAATTTTAAGTAAAGTTTAAGCAAATAAAAATATGATAAATAATTAACAAATAGTTTGCAATTAGTTTTCAAGTAATTTATAAATAATTTATAATTATTTTCAAATTGTTTGTAAGTAACTAAATAATATTTCACAAATAGCAAGCCGAGACAAGGAACTTGAAAATATTGGACATAATTTTTAGTGAGTATTTGAAATTGCAAATATTCATTTTTAACAAATCAAGTATAAATTTAAATTTCATTGCTTGTATAAGACAAGTCATGTAGTAAGTATATCAAAAATATCAAGTATTTGCCTTTGCCCACCCATACCCTAGTATAAATAATAAATAGGTTTGTCTTTTTTTTTTTTTTTTTTTTGTCAACAAATAGGTTTGTCTTGTTTGGGTTAAAAGGCATCCAAAATATTTTGGACTCAAACAATTATTATAAAATTATCTTAGATTATCTAAGAGTAATGAAATATAAATTATCTTATAAAATTTATGTTGTCATCTTAGATTTCTACACATATCAATATAAGATAGTGTCCTATTAGTTTATATTGGAGTATACTTAGATATACTTTGTATTTCTAAAGATATACTTCAAATATCTCTTGATAAGTTTCAAATATGTTAGATTAACGTTATCTTTGTGATAAATATTACTATAGTTTCCTAATCTCTAAAGGATCTAAAGGATAGTTTCCTATTCTCTAAAGCCCTAAGTCGGCTAATAGTTTGTATAAATAGGGCAAGACTTTGATCTTGCTATATCAAACTCTACAGTTTAATATTTGATTTTCTTCATTATATGCAGTTAAGGTATTTTTATCTTTGATTTATATTAGTTAAAAACCGCATAAAATATTCAAGATAATGACGTAACAAGGAAACAAAAAATGCAAACTACTACAAAACAAATAGATTTGAACAAACACAATAGACTTGTTCGGATTAGGATTAGGTGCGGAGGAATTTAGACTCTCGTTTCGGATATTTGTCTGGTCTAATCGTTGTATTTGTGTTTAGATTGTGCGGCTTTACCCTTGCTTTGGTTTTGTCCGCTCTATGTGGTTTCTTGTTGGTTGCGTCTAGGAAGTGTTTGTGGTGTCGTGTCTGCTTTGCTATTCTATCCTGCTGTTTACAGAGTTTTATGCATTTGAATCATTTGATTCTGTTTGAAAAGGGTTTGCCTCAAGAAGAAGTTTTTCTGCTGGTTTTAGCTTTCCTTAAAACATTAGGGTATTGGTTTTTTTTTTAGGTTTAGTGTTTTATCCTTTTTACCGGTATCTTGTTGATAGTCAGTCTTTGTATTTCGTGTAAGAATCCGAGCTGTTTCGGTTTGGTATTGTGTTATAACACTCGTTCGGTTAATATAACAATCCTTTAGATGAAAAAAAAAAAGAAAAAACAAACACAATAATACGGTTTGTACACAGAGAACACTAATTTTTTTAAAAAATGTTTTTAAATAATTAGTTACCAAAGATATTTCTCCCTTAAACCCTTTTTTGTCAAGAAGAAGATATTTCTCGCCATTTCCTTATCCATTCGTGAACTCCATGGACGATGGGTCGCTTTTACTGGATTTTCAACGCTCTTGCTCATTGGCTTTGAATCATATGGCTTGTATATTTTGATAAACAAAAATATTGATTTTAATATATTTTATTTATAGTTTATACTTTAGGATAAACCAGGTATGTTTACTAAAAATAATCATCCAGTCACGCGTGTACATAATAATGGTAACAAAGTATGTTCGTTAATGGCTCAAAATAAAAGTTAAAAAGATTCTGTATATATTATGCTTTTTCATTAAACTTAATAAACAAAATTCTTTATTCACTTTGTAAGTTTTCAAGAAAAGCTGTGCAATAAAGGACAACATGTGTGTCCCCGAAAAGTTACAAATTTTATTTTTCCTTTTTTTTTAATTTCACTTAAAATCCCAATACTTTCTCATTCTCACATATTAACCCCACTTGCTCCCTCTCTTCTCCTTCACCTCCCTCCTCACATCTCTGTTTCAAGCTTAAGCCAAACTAACTTCTCTCGCTTTTAACACAGAAATGAGAGACCTTGAGCGGTTGAAAACGAGCATGAACCATCATCCATGGCCGCCTATTGGAGCTCCGATGAATCTCCGGCGAGAAGAGCCATGGAAATCTCGATTCGACGACTCAGTTAACGCTGTCTCCTTTGGGTTCGTTGCTACAGCCATTCTCATCTCTATGTTCCTCATCATGGCTATCTTCGAGAGACTGATTCGAACGACCACCACGACTACTGCTAACCCAGATTCTTCTCCTGGTCTTGGTCTTTCGGGTATGGATTCTCGGGTCGGATTCAATGGCTCTGCATCTAAGCTCGGTTATCAATCTCCCAAGGCAAGTACTTTACTTTTTGTTCTAAAAAATAATTCAGACAATAAAGATTCCTTAATTGTCGCATTATTGTCTACTTAGTACTGTTAACTGTTGACACATTTTTGACTAATTTAGAGGTTTCTATTTTATTTTTCCTTCCAAATTTGATTATGACAGTTTAGTTGAACATTGAATGAAACAGAGACTAAATAAAGCTTCAGTTTTTATGATGCTTTCTTCTTTAAATCTTGCAAATTTGGTGTAGACAATAGGTTTAGAGTCTCTAAGTTAATTATTCCAAAAAAGATTACATTTTTAAAATTTGGGTTATTTTCATTTGATGTGAACACGTTGATCATGCCAAAAGCAGAATAAGAAAACATCATAAGGTTTTGATTCTGTGTACTAATTTGAGTATTGAAAGAGACACAACATTGCACATGCTTTTACATCATCAAACATTAAAGATGTCTCATAAGCTTCTTCACTCACACATGCATACACTATTTGAATATATATATATATATATATATATATATATAGTGATGCATTCATTGATTTCTTTCGTCATTCAGAATCTCCTGTTTTTTTTTTCTCTTGTTCATAATGGCGAAGGAGACAAGAAAGCAGGAGGTGTAATAAAGTTTTGTTTGTTGAAGATTGATTCGTTTGTAAGTATTATTGATTTGACGCGTATGCTACTAAACTATGCGTGTTGTAGATAGAAAATGTGGTCTAACGTCGAAGTCTATCCATGTGTGACTGACATTTCCTAGGAACACTAATGGCCCCACAAGCTTTCTTGAAACCTAACATTGCTCCATATGCTAGAAGTTTAATCATGTTCTTGGGGGGTTAAAAGTAGTTTCATTTAGATTGCATAGTTATACTGTCTCTCATCTTATCTATAGACTAAAAGTTGCAAACTTGTTAAGCCTGATTAGTCCAGCTTTATGAGATCTCAATCCATATGTGAACTTGAATGGAACTAGGCATGTGGGTAACACTTAAGAATTTTGTACTACACTGTCTTATTCTTGGGGTAATAGTTTCATGGAGAGTTTTTTTGTGTCTCTCATCTCTTTTTATACTTAGGTTTTGAATAATAACTGCAGTTGGAGCGGATTAGTCCGTGAGCAGACAAAACCGCTTTTATTTACCATTCATAGTATTTTGTCCTTAATCACTTTTAGTCCGCCCCAAAAAAAAGAAATGGTTTAGTCCGCATTTAGTTTAAACCGCTATGACCGCTGCTACCATTCGAAGCTTTAACTGTGGTCACAAACGGCGATTGAATCCCACTTTTTATGTTTCGAGAAATGTGTGTTTAAGTTTGAATGAGTTCTTGTTACTTGATGATCGTGTGTCCTCTTTTTATACCTTGTTCTCTTGCTAGATATAATTCGTTTTGATAAAGACTGATAGGCAATTATAGATTGATTTGACATGGTTATAGAACAAAGCATGTGATCAAAGAACCATTCGAAAACATGGGAGGACCCATAAAATGTAAACTTAAGACAAGTGTGTTTGCTCTTTTCTTTCTCTTAACTTGAGCTGCTGTTAGGGAACAATGACACATGTTTTAGATCTGTCATTGTCTTCTCCCACTCAATTTTCTCATTTGTTTATGTTTTGTTGGCTCTTATATACGTTGGATATTTGTTGTGTTGTATTTTTCTGGTTTGTTTTTCTTAAGTTGATGAATAACTGATGATCTGATGTGTCGATATGCAGATGACTGTTTACAAGAACGGGGTATCGGTATTGATGCCAGGAGATGATATGCCTACTTTCATTGCTCATCCAGCGCCTGTGCAACATCCTCCTCAACAGATTTCAGAGTCTCAGCATCAGCATAGCTCATCAAGAGATTCCTCCAACTCAAACTCTATTCAAGAATGTTGAAGACTCCTTTTGTTTTAATCGGTTGTCACCATTGGCTTATTAAACATTCGAGCGACCAACCACATTGAGTTGAGTTGAGTTTGGCATCGGATGTTTTTGTTTTTTGTCTCCCGAGGGTTTGGCTAGATTGGTTGGGTTCGTGGAGATTATTTATGCGTATTTTGTGTACATAGTTATTAGGATCGAAAAAACTGGTTTGTGCCCTTAGCGTAATTAAGCATATATATTTAAGATTTTAACTTTGGTTTTTATAGTTTCTCTTTCATTAATTACGTGAATTAGTTGCAGAGAAGAGAAGAGAGTGTAGTCACTTTTCTTTTGCTCTAAGATTTGGGACTTTGCAAACGCAACTCTAATCTTAAAACCCAATTATCATTGTAATTACTTCAATCTTTATTAAGCTGATGTAAAAAAAAAAAAAAAAGTTTGTTATGGAAAATGGGCTTTGAGCTTGGGATAGTGACGCATGGCCTCTAATAAAGACACTAGATTGAAAACCCGGTTCAAACTGGGTCAGGAATTTAGGACCATCGATATTTTAAGTGTGAAGTTTCTGAAATGTGTTGGATTTTGGAATACAGAGACATAAGTCTTTTGTTTTGTTAGCCAATGTGGATTCGATTGTTATGTCTAAGGTACATACTTATGTTTTTCTCGTCTGGTCATGTAAATGGTACATCCTGTCATACGTTGTACAATTATTTCCTCGGAGTCCTTTTGTGAATTTGAGAGAGTCCGTGTATTTGCGTTAAAATGAATATTTATATTTCTCAGTATTTCAAAAACTTGCGTCTTTTAGCTCGTTGAATTATACGGATTGATTTAGAATCTGAGACTTGTCAATCCATGAATTTCACGGTTTAGATTTTGACGCATGAAGCAAGTGTACTTTTTGTATGATGTCATGTAAAAGCTATGTAAAATAGATAGCACTATTAATTACTTGTACTGTTTTTTTACTCCATAGAAGAAAGTTAAAAAAATTATAGCTTTCATGCTTTGCATGGCGATGGCGGTATGGGAAAGCAATTTTTTGTTTTTGGCATTACAAATATACTTACCGGTCATTTCCTTAAGTTACTTTAAATAGTTGTGTAGTTAAAAAAAGCACTGGCCACTTGCAATTTTAGTAGTTATGTGGCACACAGAAAAATTATGTCCAAAAACCTTATAATTATTCTCACTCTTCACTGTTAGCCTTTTCCCAATTTTAA
The DNA here is from genome assembly GCA_030180135.1 of Orychophragmus violaceus. Classification (NCBI taxonomy): domain Eukaryota; kingdom Viridiplantae; phylum Streptophyta; class Magnoliopsida; order Brassicales; family Brassicaceae; genus Orychophragmus; species Orychophragmus violaceus. Next base: position 4,219,164 of record CM058230.1, read on the forward strand.
CATTTTAAATGATAAGAAAATTCCAATAATTCAGAGATAAATCTGGATTCACAGGTTAAAAACAAATTTTGGTCATAAAACATTGTTACTTTCACTGTTGTGAATAAAATATATAAAACTTTGGTGAAAGTTAGTAGTTTGTCACTCATGTAGTTTGTCATCCCAAATATGGCCAATAAATACCCAAAACTCCACTTCACAGTTCACACTCAGACTTGGCTGCCATCATAGAATACCAAAAGAAGACTCACTAGTCTATCTCCACTTACACGACGCCATTCTCTGTTATGGGTTGTTGCGTCAGCTCCGCTACCGCCGACCAGAAAGATGAGCCTGTCTCCGGCAGGAACACAGCACCACCTCCATCCGTCGAGGAAGAGACAATAGTTAAAGAAGTCTTGTCCGAAACCACATTGGAGACGACGAAGAACCAGATTCCGAAAGACGTGGAGAAGAAACCCGGAGCTGTCGACGCTGCTACAGACCCGGTTTTAACCGAGAACGGTTTGGTTGACCCGGAAAAAAGATCGGAAATTTGCAGTTTGAGCCAGAGTTTGCTTTCTATCGTGAATGGGTACGATGAAGAAGATGCGAAACAGAGGAAAATGCAAGGAGTGAGACAGAGATCTCCGGCGAAATCTCGGAACCGGGTCATGGCTCATAATTACCCGACTCGGAGAACCGACATGTCGCCACGTAAGAGAAACACTGAAGGAGGAGGGGGAGAAGGAGGTGGCTCGGTGAGGCTGGTGCCATCAAGTACGGGTCAAAGAGACCCGACTGAAAGATCCGAGAGGAGAAGGTCCAGGTCACCGGCGACAAACAGGTCAGTCATGATGGGTCCGACTCGGAATCATTATAACATGGACAATGGTGGAACAATGAGGAATAAAGGTCTGTCTCCGGGTCGGGTGAGACCTGATCCGCATAAGAATGGGTCGGATCAAGATTGTCTTTATCAGTGGCCGAGTTACGGTGAGGCTGGAGGGAATACTGATTCTACCCCTAACGACTCGTATGAGAACCCTCTCGTCTCGCTAGAGTGTTTCATCTTTCTATGAGATTATTATTACGAAGCAGAATATTCGGTGATAATAATAGTCTCGAATTATCAAAGGAATGTAATCAAATATGTCGTTTACTATGTATTGATATATTTATATATTTGGATGGTGTTTATCTATTCAGTATTCATAAGTTTTCGCAATTTTCAGGATATTGTCTCGTCAAATATATTTTCAGTTGTTTTGATGATTATAAGAATAAAGAAGATAAATTATATGATGTATATTTTCTGACAGTAAAAAGATTTGCGTATGTGACATCAATTATTATATTTTCTGACAGTAAAAAACCAGACGCAAACAAAGGCTTAGTAACTTTGACTCACCCATAAAGTTTTACCCACACAGTAAATTCAATTTATTTTATTGGAATGAAGATTTTTTTTGTTAATGAAACATTCGTTATTTTATGTGCATTGGATCCTCTGGTAACAGGTGACCAAAAAGTACCGTTTGCATTCTTTAATTTTGTTTCGCCTTTTTGGTGTGATGAGAGACCATCTTAAAGATTACGGACAAAAAATAAAGCCTAGCTTTACAAGATCCATACATTTTGCCTAAATACTTTTTTTAAAGAGACCAATAGTTCTAATTTACATGAATACATCTTCCAAGCTCATGACTAATTTTTGTTTGCATGTTAGTACCACTACAATCATTGTTCGCATTAACATAACGTTTAAATTGATAGTTCGAACCAGTATCATGCAAGAATACCAACCACTAGTTGAACTACAATCATGTTCAAGTTTTACCACTTTGATTTCTATGAATGTTTTTAATGACAAAAATATTCACTTTAATTTGGTATTCTTGCATGATACTGGTTCGGTTTATTCTGATTCTGAACTTGGTTTGAGTTAAAATGGTACGATAGTTCTCTTCAAAGATTGAATAATTAATCTCATTGCGGTATTCAGGCCAGCGAAAGGTATCCTTTAAGTGGGCTTCAGAATGACACTATCGACCGATCTTGGGCCCATATCTTGCTTGGCAATGCCATTAGGTGTGCTAACAAACAATGCCGCCAAAGTTATTAGGAAGCTAGCAACTTATTATCGTCTGGAGAACTTACTTGATCGATAAGTAAATAACTTGAAAGCAAAAAAAAAAAAAAAGACTGGTAATAATTGCATTGTGTTTAAAACCAAAAAGTATATCAAAACTTGAACACACCAACCATGTTTATTCTGTATAGACCATACAACTTACATTTGATGTGCTATCATATCGGGTCACTAATAGTTCATGTAAATATAGTTACATTCACATATGAAGATCAAAGTTGATCTCATCTCAAAGTCAGAAATCATGGCATGCCACTAAATTATTACGATTAAAATGTTCACAACTCATCCATCACATCACCAAATACAATAAAATACAAATCTAACATATGTTCTTAAGAAAATGATGAACTGTGATGGTAAGTTGTAACTGTATTCACAAAACCAGAATTCTTAATTGTTAGTAGAAAACAATAAAGTGTGTAATCATGGATTTGTCTCCTTTTTAAAGGTTCTAGCACATACTGTAATTCATAATTTTCAGTTTTATTCATCTATAAAACTAATAAAAATTAAATGTCATAGTTTTAGTATTGTAATTGTTTCAACTTTCTAAGTAATTTAACTACAACATCATCAAGATACCAACCAATATTTTGAGTTGTGGTATCAAAATTGTAGACAAGATGGAAAACAAACAACTAGAGCAATCTCACAATCACACATTCTTTTACTACCAAGAAGAAGGCAAGAAGCATTGATTTACAAAAGATAAAAAATGGGAGTGGGATGAAAAATGATGATTTTTTGACCAAGTGGGGTCTCCACTCTCTTCTCCTCCAATAATACAACACTTTGTAGAGCTTTTACACTTCACTGCTTTCATGGCCCATCACACTGAATAAGGTTACAAGTCCATAAATTTATATAATTATACTCACATGTTACTGTACCATTTGGATTTTATTAGGTGAATTAATTATCAGATACATATAAATATTGTACTGTGTTAGGTGAATTAATTATCAGATCACATATAAATATTGTACTGTGTTAGGCGAATCAATGGATTTATATTTAATTATTGATTTTATATGTCATATGCATAGTAAATATTTGAATAGTTGGTAATATGTGATATATGATATATCCAAATTTTTGTTTGCCTTATCTTTATTTCAAACAGAGAATGTTTTCCTTTAATTTATTGGACTACACCACATTTTTCTTAAATATTGAGAATGTTTTCCTTTAATTTATTGGACTACACCACATTTTTCTTAAATATTCCTCAAATTGATATTCACTTCTAGTTATACCTTATGGCATTTGAAAAACCCTAATTCCATAGAAATAAAATACACCAAGAAACTATAGTTAGATAAGCATGGCGACAAAATAAAAAACATAATATTTGGACAAGACTCGAGAGCTGAGAGAAGTCATTGATTTTTTTGCTCTGTTTCACACTGAGACCAAACCTTGAAACTGAGAATAACAAAGCCGTTGGCTTTTGTAAGCCGCTCGTTCTTCGAGACAAAACACACTACTCTCCTCTCTCTCTATCTCACTCTTCCAATAATTTTTCTTCTCTCTCCTTAAAATCCGACGAAATTATGTTTCACTTTCCCTTTTAATCAGGAAAATCCTTGTTTTTCTTCTTCCACATTACCTTAAAATCGTCGTTTACCTCAAGTTTTCTTGGAAGCAAACAGTCTAATCCAAGTTCAAGGGTTTTCTCAGCTCCAGCGGAGACTAAAGTTATGAGCTTTACAAGAAAAGAAGTGTACTTTGTTCTCTCTGTTTTAGCCTTGACAATGCCGTTCTCGGCTGGAGTCACCAATCTACGAGATGGTAAGAATCTCTCTTCTCCTGTCTGTAGATTTCCAATTTTGGTTTTGCTTTATCTGTTTAAATTTTGGTTTATTGAACTGAACACACTAGATTTCGACTTCTGTCAAATGAAAGTGACGTGAATCAGTGTTAGGGTATACATTAGGCTCCAGATTGGCAGATTCTATTGCTCTTAGACTAGACTCAAAACCCCTAAAGTGTTGGTTTTTTGACACATAAGCTCTTGTTAGGGTTTAGTTCAAGACCCTGAAATTTACTCTTTGATTTTTGGAAAATGATTTGTGATGGGTTTGTTTGGTGTCTAACATCTTGCAGTATCGGCGATTAATAATTTGTTTATTTCTTTGGGAGCACCATCTCTACCACGGTGGCATGCTTTTGGAGGAGACCCTTGTGGAGAAAAGTGGCAAGGTGTGGTCTGTGATTCTTCAAACATCACAGAAATGTATACTCTCTAACTCTTTCTAACTCTCTCAACTCTTACTATGATTTGCTTAAGAGTCACCAAAGAAAGAAGCTTTAGTCAAGTCCTGACCAGGTCATTATTGTTGTTGGCTGCAGAAGGATACCTGGCTTGAAGGCTGGTGGAAGCTTAAGTGATACTTTGGCTGATTTTTCATCAATCCAAGTGATGTAAGCAAAGCTTCTTGTTTTGTTTTATTTCATCTTCATGTTTCTTTTGATGCTAGCATACAAAATATGCTGCCTTTGACTATAGTTTGCCTTCAACTGAATGGACAGGGACTTCAGTAACAATCATATTTCAGGGACAATTCCACAGGCTCTGCCTTCTACCATCCGAAACCTGTGAGTTTGAGAATTGACTATTCTTTATGGCAATACTTGTGGTTCAACCGTTAAAAGACACTCTTGTATGTGGTTCTTTGTCTTGTTTCAGATCTCTCTCTGGCAACCGCTTCACTGGGAATATACCCTTTACATTGTCCTTTTTATCCGAGTTGTCAGAACTGTAAGCCTTTGTTAAAGAAACATATACTGTTTCTTGCATATGTGATTCTTTTTCCTCGGTTTAAAGCAAGACTCTTTCTTTTCCCTTCAGGTCGTTGGGAAACAATGTTCTAACCGGAGACATACCTGATTACTTTCAGCAGTTATCAAAACTGACAAAACTGTATGTTTTCTCATGTTCTTAACTCTCTTCTCTAGTCTTTCACTTACGCGTTTGGTCTCTATTGCAGGGACTTATCGTCTAACATACTGACCGGGCGTTTACCTCCCTCCATGGGAGACTTAGCGGCTCTCAAGATACTGTAAGTTGCATAGATTTTGGAAGATACAGATTGTTACCATTGCTTATATATCTAATGTGGCTGGACTGCAGGTATATGCAGGATAACCGGCTCATCGGAAAACTTGATGTTTTAGAGGACCTTTTCTTAACCGATTTGTAATCTTTTCTTTCGCCTTGCGTTCTCTTTGTTCTTGACTCTTGAGCCATAAAGACAACTTAAGTAACTATAGTTTATGATATCTTTTGGTTCAGGAATGTTGCAAACAACTTATTCTCGGGACCTATACCGCCAAATCTATTGAAAGTTCCGAATTTCAAGTAAGTATACTTAAAGAAAAGCTGACTCTTTTGTTTGTTTTTTTGGTTCTTTAGCTACTCAAGTTTTATATAACTGCAGAAAAGATGGAACTCCATTCAATACATCGATTATAACACCACCTCCGCCTGCTGTTCATCCTCCTCCTGCGGTTGATCCTCCTCCCACTAGTCACCGTGCTCCTCCTGTTACTCGTGTCCCTCCTGGCTCCGGTGTCCCCCCTGCTCCTTTTGCTCCTTTTTCTCCACTGCAACCACCACCACCACCTCTAGTTTGGTCACCACCTTCTGATAATGGAGGAGGAGATCCCTGGAACTCTGTGTCAGGGCAACCTACCTTGCAAATATCACCTCCTTCAGGTTCAGGGTCAGGAAAATTCTGGTCCACGCAGAGAATCATTCTAGTCATCTCTTCAGTGGCCATAATTGTTCTTGTATCGGGACTGTGTGTTACACTATGGAGATGTTGCAGAAGCAAGAAATACAACCGATATGGTCCTGAATCTCGTAAAGATTTTCAACGACCATACTTTAATAAACCTCCATCTCAACAACCATCCCCCACTATGGGGAAAGGTACACTGATTCCTTCCCTTTCCAAAAGGTTCATTAGCTATCCGCAAAATGTTGCTGATGTTTTCTCTTATTTTACAGTTTCTAGGGAGCCTATGGTTAAGCCTTACGATGGATATGGAGCTGGAGACAGATTATACGGGTACCCTACGCCACCACGAGCTGAAGAGAGCCGGAGAGCTATTCCTCCTGCTTCACATTATAATAAGGGTGTTAATACGCTGCAAAAGCCGCTCCAACAACCACCGAGGTATTTCCAGGCCAATGATGCAGCTTCAAAGAGAGCAGCTCATTTTCCTCCGGGCTTGAATTCTTCATCTTCAGCTACAGTTTTCACAGTTGCTTCACTTCAGCAATACACAAATGGTTTCTCAGAAGAACATATAATTGGTGAAGGGTCGCTTGGTAATGTCTACAGAGCCGTGTTTCCTCATGGGAAGGTGTGACACTTTCTCCCTTATCTACCCATTGTGCACTCTTAGTTTACATCTTATTATGTTTTAAACTCTTTGTGATGTGTAGTATCTTGCGGTGAAGAAGCTGAGCAATACAATCAACAGAACGCAGAGTGACGGTGACTTCCTTAATCTAGTCTCCAATGTGTTGAAACTTAAACGTGGGAATATATTGGAGTTTCTTGGTTACTGTAATGAGTATGGTCAAAGGATGCTTGTGTATGAGTACTGTCCTAATGGATCACTTCAAGATGCACTTCATTTGGATCGCAAATTGCACAAGAAGCTCACTTGGAATGTACGTATGAATGTTGCATTAGGAGCTTCCAAAGCATTGCAGTAAGTAAACAAACCTCAAACTGTTGTCCCAATCTATAGTAAGAACATCTTGATGATCTTGTGGAGTTTGGTTTCAGGTTTCTTCACGAGGTGTGCCAACCGCCGGTTGTACACCAGAATTTCAAGTCTTCCAAGGTTCTCCTTGATGGAAAGCTCTCGGTACGTGTTGCAGACAGCGGTTTGGCTTATATGTTACCACCACGTCCAACGAGTCAGGTAAAAAGATTCTTTGTTGTCTGATTTTGAAGGGAGTGGTGTAAGGGAAAATGATGTTTGTTGTAACATTGTAGATGGCGGGTTATGCAGCTCCTGAGGTTGAGTATGGAAGCTACACTTGTCAGAGCGATGTATATAGCCTTGGGGTTGTGATGTTAGAACTGCTCACTGGACGCAGACCATTTGACAGGTTAGCATACATTGAAGAGACAACAGATAGAACCTATGAAAAGATTCTGAACACAAAAGAAAACATGGTTTTGCAGGACAAGGCCGAGGGGACATCAGACACTAGCTCAGTGGGCGATTCCTCGGCTACATGACATAGATGCATTGACAAGAATGGTTGATCCATCACTACACGGAGCATATCCAATGAAATCATTGTCACGTTTTGCAGATATCATATCACGTTCTCTCCAGGTAAAGTTCACTTCATTCATTCACCAAACTAGATGATTAGTAGGGGACAGTTTTTTTTGACTTTTATGCCTGATGATCTTTATGTCTACTATAGGTGGAACCAGGATTCAGACCGCCCATCTCAGAAATTGTTCAAGATCTTCAACATATGATCTAAGACTACAAGGCAGAGGCGATGTTTATGATTATTTGTTATGTTATTTGTTGTAAAATGGTAACACTTGAGATTAACTATCAATCAGAAACATATGAAGACATGTTATTACAGCTCGATTAATTGTAGTACTTTGTAGAATTCATAAAGTTTGCAGCAATGTCTGAATTTGTCATATGCATAAAAGCTGGTTTTGAGGTTTTGGTTGATGTCAATCCGTGGAACTACCAAACATTTTTGAACTAAAATAATTGATTTTTGTTTCCAACTAAATAATTGATGTTTTTATTTTATGTCAAGAAAGAAGGTTGTTGATTAGGACTTAGGAGGGCCCGTTCTTGTGCACGAAAGATTTAAGCACCAAACATGGCAAGCACTTATAAATCATGTTGTGCTCATGCTAAAAAATAAGAACATATTTGTATAACATCCAGATTAATCAATTTCTACCTAAAAAATAATTCAGTTGAATATAGTATAAGCAAATGTTACAGATCATACCAACCAGGAGCTTAACTGTGATAAAATAACCTCACAAACCAAGATTGCATTACCTCAAAATTTTGTGTGTTAAGTTTAGTGTTTTGTTTGATTTTTATATATGTTTTATCTGTTTGCGTTTATAATCTGAAAACAATAGTTTGATTAAAATATTTTGATTTTATTTGTATGTAATGTAGCCGACAAGAAATGTGGATATAATATTTATGTCTTAATTGGTAAGTTGTGGAATGGCTGATTGATATTAAAAAATACAGTTTCGCAAAAAAAATTACCAATCAAAAAAATTGGCGGAATAGGAAAAAACAAGGAAACATAGAATACGTGAAAACGCATAATGCATTTCGAGTAAAAAAATATAAATAAAACTTCATTAAACGAAAATAAATACATCTTAGGTAGATTATTTGCGGAATTGATTTTTTAAAAAATATATATTTTTGATTGGTAATATGTGGAATTGCGTATCAACACAAAATTTGCGGTACTGCGTTTTAACACACATTTCCACCATTATGCAAAGTTATCAATCAAAGGCTTAATGTTTAAATCCAACCAATAATATATTTTAAAAATCTCAAAGTTTTAGTAACAATTTGTTTGCATAGTCAAAACTTCAAATGAACAATTAAACAATACATATGACCAAATAGTTTATAATCAATCTAATCCTAGTTTGGGATCAATTATATCCACAAAGCCACACCTAAACTGAGTTAATTGTAGTATATTGTCGGAGACCATTTAAATATATGTATTATACAAACCACATTGGTAGTTATTTAGTCATTTACTAGATATGATCTAATTGTAGATTGCATTATTGTCTTGGTTATAAGAAAAATTCAATGTTTGAGATGGTATCGGTATGCCATTCAATCTGAATTAATCGAATTAGTTGATGATTACCTTTTTTAATGTTAATTAAATTGCGATTGACGTAATTGGATACGAGTACGACAAAAGGAAGGGTATTTTCGTCAGGACATACGACCGGAAACTGGCTTCACGGCCCAATACTCTGAAATTTTCAAAGATTTGGACTTTTGTATAATCACACTGACATAAATAAAATAATAAATAAACCCAACAAATAATACCAAACGAGAATATTTTTTTTTTGAAAAATAATGAAAATGACAGAATCTGAAAAGGTGGAAAGAAAAGTTCTTCGCTTCACCTCTTTTATTTTTTATCTCGTCTCTGTTCTGCTCGTTGGTGCCACTATTTGATTCTCAACTCTTCTCGTTTCTTTCTAAATTATAGTTTCTCTAACCCCGTTTGAGTATTAAACTCTGTCATGTCGTGACATTTAAACATCTATTTAAGAGAATCTCGAAGAAATTTCAAACTTTGTGGTGTAATGACTACATTTTGAATTCTTCTTTTTTTTTTTTTTTTGGTTTCCCAGCTCCCATTTCTAAATTCTCCGGTTGATAACGGAAGCTGGAGATTCGGTTTTAGCTTCGTATTCATATGCATTCGCAGAATTTGACTGAAACCGAGTAGCAAAAATGGCGAAGCGTGGATATAAGCTGCGTATCCTTATATACTATTCTCTGCTGATATTTTTGGAAACTTTATCTGAATATAAAGATACAAACTTTAGCTACATTTTTCATTATTTTCACCCCTAACCTTGCGGTGATTCTGTCACTGTAGCTTTAGGGTTTATCTACATTAGTGGAGGGTTCTAAGTTCTCTAATTGGTAAACTGTTATTGAAGATCTTAAGTTTTTGGGATACTCCATAAAACTTTTCGTGGGTTTTCTGCATAAACCAAACACATACCAGATGATATAAGAGACCTTGTTTATTTGTATTCTCTGTTTGTCTTGATTTTTTTTTTTTTCTGGATATGATTTGTTTGTAAATAGCTATATTGATTTGTTCTTGTTTATAACTTAACTTGATTTGGAAAATAAAAAGAGGAGTTTTTGGCACATTCCGCAAACGTCAATTGTCTAAGTATCGGAAAGAAGACATCACGGTTCCTTATAACCGGTGGAGATGATTATAAAGTCAACCTTTGGTCAGTCGGCAAGCCTACCTCTCTAATGGTATGTCTCACATTTCTCTATTTTGTAATTTGTGATAGTACCAAAGTTTTCATCTTTAAGCCATAACCATAGATATTTCAGCTAGAGTTGTTTGTGAAAATGCTTGGTATTACCAATTCTGATGCCTCTTCATAGAAGAATGATGCAATTTTCTTTCCTGTGTTATGTGCAGAGTCTTTGTGGGCATACAAGCCCGGTTGACTCGGTAACTTTTAACTCGGAAGAAGTTTTGGTGCTCGCTGGAGCTTCTTCTGGTGTGCTTAAGCTCTGGAATCTAGAAGAAGCAAAGAGTAAGCTGATTGATTTTCTTTTCTCATTTACATCTGCACTAGGCACCAGCTTATATTAGTTTCAGATGATGAGGTCTAATTATTTTTAACTCTTGCTCTTGAAAGTGTAGTGGTTCGAGCTTTTACTGGACACATATCAAATTGTTCTGCTGTTGAGTTTCATCCATTTGGTCAGTATCTTGCATCGGGATCAAGTGACACAAATCTAAAGATTTGGGATATCCGAAAGAAAGGATGCATCCAGACATACAAAGGTCATACTCGTGGCATTAGCACTATCAAATTTAGTCCTGATGGTCGTTGGTTAGTGTCTGGTGGACTGGATAACGTTGTAAAGGTAAGAGAAGCAGTATCATTAAGTGGAGCTTGTGCATTGTTTTTATCTTCTCAGTAAATGTTTGTAACAATGTACCCTTTATTGTATCCAATAGATTTGGGATATAACTGCTGGAAAGCTCCTGCATGAGTTTAAGTTTCATGAAGGACCTATCCGTTCCCTAGACTTCCACCCACTTGAGTTTCTCCTAGCCACAGGTGAGTTTTTGGCTCATTTCAGGGGTTAATTGTTGCCAGCTTTTGGTTAGTTGATAAATTCTTGTTTGACATTCACAAGTTTTGTTTAGAGGTCTTCTGATTTCATTTACTACGCTATGCACTCTTCAGGTTCTGCTGACAGGACTGTGAAATTTTGGGATTTGGAAACGTTTGAACTGATTGGATCTACTAGACCAGAGGTAACCGAGCTTGCGAAAATTTGTTCTACTAGATTTTATCTCTATTGACATTTAAAAATCATGTAAGACAACTGATAATATAGTTACTTTAATAGGATATAGTAAGAAGGAAATATAGTAACTAGAACCAAAAAAGTAGCATCTGATGAAGTACCATTTTAGATTTGGATTCACTTTGTAATATGTAACAAACTTGTCTTCTTTCTGGCATGTGTTGTTCTTTGTGTCACAGGCTACCGGAGTTCGTGCAATCACTTTTCATCCAGATGGACGAACCCTTTTCTGTGGATTGGATGATGGCTTGAAGGTTTTTATAGTCTTTTTTATTAACTAGACATCGTAGATGTTGTCCAGAGTCAAACATTGATACCATAAGTTCATGGTCATAATGCAGGTTTATTCATGGGAACCAGTGATTTGCCGGGATGGTGTTGATATGGGATGGTCAACCCTTGGTGACTTCTGCATCAACGAAGGAAAGTTCGTTGGCTGTTCATATTACCGAAATTCTGTTGGTGTTTGGGTCTCAGATATATCTGTATGTCACCTATTGCAACTGTCCATAAGTTTTGCAAAATTATGTGAAAAATTGAAACTTGAACGTTTTGAAACGGGTTGTGTTTGCTCCAGAAACTTGAGCCATATGGAGTTGGATCTGAGGATAAGAATGAATGCATGGTGAAAAGATTCAGTGTCTTGGATGACCAGTCATCTGAGAGAATGGGGAGTGGCTCAAGGGGCAGTTCATCTCCAGATTATGAGACAAAAGAGATAAAGAACATATACGTCGACTGTGAGTGAATGTTAATTTTGTTTTTATGCTCATGTCCTTTTCAAGTGTGGTGGTATGTCATATGATGTGACTCACATCTATACTAGGGCTTCATCTGTCGGTATAAATCACATCCAATGTAAGAAGGTTGTCTAGTTGCTAAAATTTGTAGTTACTCAAACTGAATGAGTCTAAATGTGAATCGTTTTTTCTTTATTGCATGAAACAAAGCAGTCTTGAATATGCATTGTGTTTGATGTCAGCTTCTGTGTGCTTATTTCTTGTGCTTGGTCTGATATGAACCTCTCATCTTTTGAAGCCATAGGTGGAAATTTGACTGTTGTGCAAACATCAGGATCTCGGAAAGCGGCTACTAGGGCGAGCGAGAAGCAGAATGCAACATATTTTGGACAAGCAGAGAACAAGTCTTCCAGAATGCAAAGTGTTGCATCACTGGATAGTGATAGTGGGGAAGAATCTTCCCATTCAAGAAGGGAATCTATCACTTTCTCAAAAACTAGTCCGGGAAAGCTGCTAAGACCAGCTCATGTAAGAAAGACGCTAGCAAAGTTTGAAGAATCAAAGCAGTCAGTGGCTGTTCAATCTGGAACTCGGAAGAAAAACGGATTGGATGTTGAAGAGGAGTCACAGAGTGGTAGTAAACCATTTAATGCTGAAGATTCAACCATCAAGGGAATTACTTACAAGTTTGAAAAAGCTTTATCATTGGAACCACCAACTGATGAAGCGAATCGTAGGTTCCATGTTCTCAGACTGTAGTCACATAAAAACTTTAGCTTTCAGATATTTAATTTATCTCTGCAATGTTTCCTCAGGTATGCTGCATAAACCACCTCGTGTACAGAGGTCATCATATAACAACTACACTGAGTCAAGACGAGCAATGTCTGTTGATTCTGGGACTTTCAAAGATAGCAAAGGTGGGTTGGAGTACTCAGGAGACTTGCCGGCAGGTAGAAACTTATGCAACGAGGATATAAATAACCAGCAAAATTCCACCAAAACTGAAAGAGTTCTTTCACCAAAAAAAACTGGTGATGAACAGAAAAGTAAGTTCTTGATTTAAAATAAATTGGCAGATAAGTCTTGAGCAGTAGCGTATAGGTTGTTCCAATCTAAATCTGTAGCTACTGTAAGAATGGGCTTCACAATGTTCATCATCTCTAGTCTGTTGTGGTTCACTTACTTGGTTTCGAGGCAAGAATCATTTAGTAATTTGCTGGTACAAAATTTCTGTCATGTAGACAATGAATATCCTGGCGGCAGCAGAGAATCGAATCCTCTGAAGATTGTTGGAGGAGGTTAGACGTTCAAAACTTTTTGCTGTCTTTGTTTTTCATTGTTAACATTGTCGGCTGGTTATTGTTTCTTTAACATATTTTATGTTTTCAGTAAAAGTTGTCTCGGGGAGGACACGCTCGTTGGTTGAGAGGTTTGAGAGAGGAGAAAAAATTACTCATACCGAAGCAGCCAGTAGTACAACAATAACTCAGAATACTAATGCTGTGGAAGAAGATCCGCATAAGACATCAAGACAGACAGGTGAAACTCCTGTAATGTCTACACGACGAGCTAGAAGTACTCCAGCTCGAGTGATGCCTATCGTGCTCAATCGGGATAGTAACATGAAATCTGATGAGCCTCCTTTAATACAACCAGCTAGGACTTCTTCAGTTCCAGTGATGCCAATGATACTCAATCAGGCTACTAATGATGAGCCTTCTGTAACATTAACACAATCTAGAACTTCTCCAGCCCGGATGTTGCCTGTCACAGTCAATCAGACAACAAATATTGCTTATGATGAGGCTTCTGTTATGTCAAGAAGACCACGCAGAACTTCCTCAGGTCGAGTAAGGCCTATGTCATTCAGTCAGGCAGTGAACATGACATCTCATGAGTGTCCTGTAACATCAACACGTCCAGATAGGACTTCTCCAGCCCGTGTAATGCCCACAAAACTCAATCAAACTGACAACATGACATCGGATACATCTCATATCACATCCAGGCACAGAGTTAGTCCAACTCAAATGCTGGCTACACCTTCTGTCATTGATCAGGTGGTTGATATGGCACTGGATGAGACACATGTATCACAAAGTCAACCACCTCTTGATATCTTAACCCAGGTACCCTGCAGTACAGCTTCTTCTGTTTGGCAACTGAGCCACATGTAGCACAAGCCTCACTAGGATGACAGTTTTTCTTTTTCTTGAAAGCGTGCTATATAAATGTCAAACGTATTTGATTGTTTGGTTTGTGCAGAAGGAAGAGCCTCAGATATCTGGGAGCGAGAATGATAGTGACATCACTGAAAATCTAATGCAAGCTCATGATGAGTTCTTAAGCGCTCTTCAATCTAGGTTGACCAAATTACAAGTAAGCATTCTTGTTTCTGTTCATTTCTCTGGCTATTATTCATTATAGTGTTGATATGCAAGTGGCTGATTTTTCACAAACATGCAGATTATTAGGCACTTTTGGGAACGTAGCGATGTTAAAGGCGCAATAGGGGCCTTGAGAAAGATGACAGATCAGTCTGTGAGTATCTCAGATTCTTAGTAGACTACCTTTTTAATTGATGGTTGGATGTTTAGATAAGCTAACTCGTAGATACTGAGACAGGTTCAAGCAGATGTGGTCAGTATTCTAACAGACAAGATAGAGATTCTCACATTGGATATGTTTTCTCAATTGGTCCCTGTCCTCACAAGCTTATTGGGTAGCAGGACAGATAGGTAAAAAGATCATATTATATTTCCACCTCAAGCCAAGTTTTTTTTTTGCTTTTGAGCATGCTTGATGTTGATAAAGATCTTGTCTTCTTCTGTTTTTTATGTTAAATTGTGTTAAATGATTGTTTAGGCCGGTCAATGTCTCATTGGAAATGCTCTTGAAGCTTGTAGCAGTGTTCGGTACAGTTATACGCTCAACTGTCTCAGGTCCACGGATTGTTGGTGTTGATCTTCATGCAGATGAAAGGTGAGTTCTTGAACCTCAGTTACTTCAATACGTTGGTTTTCATTTACTAAGAAAAGTAAATGTATCATAATGCAGGATACAAATCTGCCAGATTTGTTCTGCGGGACTGCACAAGATTCAAAGGATTCTTCCAGTTCTTGCAAGGTAGACATCCTGCTTTCATCATCTTCCTAATGAATCTAACTGTTGAGGTTATAGGAAATCGGATTCTTTGCTTATTTCTCTTTTGTTTGGGGCTCTCTTCTTGGTCTGAGTACAGAAGAGGCGGTCTAGTAGCAAGAAAGGCTCAAGAACTAAACCTAGTTCTTCAAGAACCATAGCCATAGGCAAAAACAATAATGATCAAAGAAGCGTCCTTTTGTCTCTGTTGCGGCGGGGTTTGGAACTAGTTAATCTCCAGAAGAAATACTTGGGAAACTAATTTGGTATATGGTTGCTGTAAATCAAATCATTCTTTTGGCCTGAGTAGCTTCAGTTCTTGATTTGTTGTTGTTATTGTAAGCTCATATTGATGTAATTCTGAATTTAACTCCTAACCGATGTGCTAATGAGATTGTGTAGTCTTTCTTATTTCGTCTACAATGTCAATTGTAATAGACTTGTGTTGAGGTTAGTCTGGAAATTCTAAGAAACTCTATTGGTCCGAAACAACCAAATAGTAGTTGATGTTACTACAAACAAAAAAGAATTATATTCAAAAGGCTTTGTAGATAGTTGTTGGGTAGGTTAAGTGGAGTCCCGTGGAGTTTTGAGAATGATATTTTGAGAGTGTAGTAGGTTCTCAAATAGATGATCCATCATATATTCTTCGTCGAATGTGTATACAGAGCCGTCCCTATGATTTAAAGGGCTGCAGGCTAAAAAAAAAGCTGAGAAGCAAAAAAAAAAAAAAATATATATATATATATATATAATCGCAATTACACACGTCGAACTCTGAAAAAATAATTGAGACTCAAACCACTAGGTTAAAGAAACTAATCTCGCCTTCATCATCTGATTGTTTCATCTATCTATCTACTGGTTCAAGTTAACCAATATTCTGGTTCAATTTGGTTCTATTATGTATGTTTCTATTTGGGCTTTTTAAATTAATGGATATACCCATATCAAGCTAAGACCCTGACAGGCTTATTTTATTTCTTTCTCATGCATTTAATAGTAAATCTTTGTTCAAACAAAAAAAACTTTCGGTTTATGCATCGAATACCTAAAAAAATGTAAGCTTATTTTTTGGGATTTAGGCACGTGAATTTAGTGCAAAATGGGCATATATCTATTAGAGTATTGTTAATCATGGAGCACTTTAAAGACTGTCCGAATCTTTCTCTGTCCCTTTTTGAAAATGACCAATCTATCCTTGTGGATAAAGTATAACCTTTTCTAGTCTTTTACTCCCTCGGTTTCTCAATATAAGAGGTTTTAGAGTTTTAGATTTTTTTCAAAATATAAGAGGTTCTCACATTTTTATGCAAATCTTTATGATATTTTAATATTAAAAAATTAAAAAGCTAACACACAACTAAAAAGTTTCTTGGAAATCTTGAAAAATGAAAATATTAAATGATACTTTTTGTTTAAAAGTAAAAAAAATAATTTTTTTTAATAGGTGTGCATTTCTCTAAAACCTCTTATATTAAGAAACAGATGGAGTATCATAGTGGGATCACAAGTTGGTGTCCACTTTATAAGAAAACTCTTACTTTTTTCATAACTAATTATTAGTGATTATAAGCTTGGCAGACATTGATGCAATGCACCTGGATAGAGTCGATCTATTATGCTTTCTAGATTGGGACAACTTTGATTTACCCACTCTCAAAGCACTCAAAAAAGATAATTATCTTCATTATTAACCGATGAATATACGAAAATAATGAATAAGATTCAACTGAAATAATTAAACTGATTTTCTAGTATCTAATTTTAATAATAATTTATGGATAACATGATTAAATAAATAGTTATGTAAACTTATTTATGGTTTAATATATAAATTTAATTTTATATCACGAAATTCATTAGTAAATATAATGTTCAGATACAATATTTTTCCTTTATTAAAAATCTTTAGAACTATAATCTGATCAACAAAAACCTTTTAAACAAAATAAAAAAATAAATAATAATTAATAATTCTTATTGTAATTCAAGGGGGGCGGCAAGGGGCAAAAACGTCTAAGCAGATCAAACTTGTAATATTAGCCAAAAGCGTGGCTAATTTGGGAATTGGGAGAGCACTTTGAAATTTATATAAGACATATGAATCCCCTTGTGTTAATCACTTGCAACAGATCAAACATTCTTTATCTTTTTCAGTTTACTCTCTTCTTCTTCTTCTTCTCCTCTCTACACTTTACCAGAAGACTTTTGACCTTTGATTGACTCATATAAACAGAAAATGGAAGGAAGAGGAAAACTCAACATGATCAACGGTGGAGATGGAGCTAGGAAAGATGGCAGAGAACACAGTCGCCGTCCGATACCAAAGAGAGGGCAAGTCAAAGTTGGGATCTTGCTTGGTGTTGCTAATTCTTTTGCTTCCATCTTTGGCTCCACGAGAAACTTCCATGGAACCTAAATATCCAATCTGCTACTTCTCGTTTCCCACAGAAATATTTATATTTATTTCTCAGAATTTTTCTGTGGTTTTTTATTTATGTTAAGATGGTATAGAGTGAGATTTCCTTTATACTAAAGAGTGGTGATCTTGTTTAGTCTCTAGATTGTTGAGGTCATTTTCATGTTTTTTGTATAAATCCTATGTAGTTTCACAGTCACTTATCAATTAGTATATTTTTTTTGGGTCACAAGCTTATCAGTTAGTATATAATATACCTTTCCTATAGATTTCTTCTTTATTTGTTTATCAGTTTGATCTCTAAAATTCAGGCTAGTTCATCACCTCATGAAAACACTGCCAATACGATTGATATCAGAACTTGAAATACAAGTAAAACTTTAAACATTTCAACTAAATGATCTATTTTTTTTGTAGAACAATAGTATATAAAACAATCACACGATGAAATTAGCACATGATCTAATCCTAAAATACTTCTATATAAATAACTAGCCCACGATAACCCATTGGGCTTTGAGTACCACACGCCTAAACATTTTTCTCTTTCAAAAATCATTTTCGGTTTCTTCTGTTGGTGGCGGAAATCTCTCTGTTCGACGGTTTCGTCGTTGGCGTGAGAGATCTCCGGCGATATTGATGCTTATGCTTTAACGTCGCCGGGTCTGAGCTGGAGAGATCGGAGGTTGGCCTTGAAGTTGCCGTGCCCGGCTGTGCGTGGTGGGAAGTCTTCAACGGCGGAGCTATCGGAGGGTGGATCAGGTTCTGTTGCTCTTCTCTGTGTCGTCAAGCTTATGAGACCGTTGAGGATTGCGGCGAGTTAAGGCAGACGCCGGAGGCAGAGCGGCGGACCGGATCTTGCGAAGATTTGTAAGCCGTCAAGCTTAGGAGGTCGTGCGTGGTCCGGCGAGCTAAGACAGACGCCGAATCGGAGCCGAGTCTGTGTAGCAGCGGAAGCCGCGGTGGGATTCGAGGTTGGAGACGCGGTGAGTCAACGAGGACGGTGGAAGCGCTTGGTGAGGTTTTCACGGTAGAGGAGGCGCCCTCGGGGATAAGTGAGGTGGCCCTGTCTCCGGTGTCGCCTTCTTCGTGCCTCCGAGATCGGGTTACGGTAAGGTTCAGAGCGAATCCAAGGAGCTGAATCTCGATCGAATATGCAACCGCCAAAGGAAGATCTAGGGTGTCCGGACATCACCGGTTCAGTCCGAAAAAACCCTTCGCCAGAATCTAGACAGTCGGAGGCGCTGCCGACGAAAAGAGTGAAGATGAGAGGTATGGGCCTATAATGTGTTGCCCTAATCCGGTTCGGTTTTGTGTCGGTCTAGAGGTTTTTCTTTGGTTCAGTGTGTCTTAATTTTGCGTCCGGTTTCTTCGGTTATGTATCTTGTTATTTGCCGATTTATATCGGTTTGATTTTAAATATAATAATATTATAATTATAAAAAAAATAACTAGCCCACAGGCATTAGCTTTTCAAATGGAAATAGCTACATTAAGAAAAGAATGTCCATCAGTCTTATTCAATTTTGTAAAATGACCAAATAGTAATCAAATGCTTTGGTGATCCGGTCTGGTCCGAATTCGGTTCAAGTGGCAGCAACATCAGCATGAGTATCACTAAACATCTGGTTTAGTATCATGGCTAGTTAGCCCTGTCAATTCGAGTCATTACCCGCGGGCCCCGCAGATTTTTACCCGTCGCGGATGCGGGTCAAAAATATTTTTTTTAAAATTTTGCGGGGCGGATGCGGGTCGGAATATATAGAACCGCGGATTCGCGGGTAACCGCAAAAATATTTTTTTCTAAATAAAAATAAATATTTTATTATTAATTTAAGAATTTTAGGAATTAATTGAAAAATAAAATAAAAATAAATATTTTTTTTCAAATATTTTAGCTTTTAAAAATAAAAATTATTATTTTACATTTTTGATAATAAAATTTTATTAATAAATATTATTTTAAATAAAATTATTTATAATTTAAAATTTTAATTAATATTTAAATATATGCGGGTTACCCGCGGGTATCCACAAATTTAAGCGGGCGGATGCGGGTCGACTGTTTTTGCTCCGCGGATCTGGCGGAACGGATTGATGCGGATCAAAAATTAATTTAATCCGCCGTGAGGTGGATCGCGGATTGCGGGTTTGACCCGCTTGACAAGACTAGCTAGTGGGTTTACAACAACTTCGTAGAGAGAAGACATTATAAATATAGAGACAAGAATGGACTCACAAGTTAGGTTTTTCTTTTTGGGTCTGAGCAAGTTGGGTTAATTACAAGTAACATATAAGCAGAGCCCGGTCGATTTTTTTTTTAAATTTTGAATGAGGTCTCATATGAGACCTCTAATTAAAAAAAAGAGCTATATATATATATATATATTTTTTTTTTTTGATAAAGAAAATTAGCTATATAGATATATATATATTGATATATTAAAACTATTAATTTACAAAATTAATTTTGTGAATAAATTATTTAATATTATAATTTTATATAGTATTGTTAATTTTATAATTTAGTTATAAAATAAAATTATATGATAAACTATAATAATTCATTATTTCTATTTAAATTGTTTTTATTTTTAATTATTTTACATATAATATTTATATTACGTAATTTATGATCTTTTATATATATTTTGAATAAAACTCCTAAAATCTCATATTCGGTTCTGCATATACGATGTTGAGTTTGTGCACAAGCAGGACATTGCGAGTCTGATAGGTTCCTCTTGTAAAATTGACAAAGGAACACGGTATTATAACATTAAAATAAAATTCGTTATTTTATAAGCAAATCATAAAAATATCACAAAACATACATTGTCACAAACATAGTAATCAGAAGGAAAAATGACCAAAATAATATCCATTAAAGAGGATAAAAACGAAATTAACCCTAACCTTAAACCATAAACTGTAAAGTCTAAATACTAAATCATAAACCTTAAATACTAAACTTTAAGTTCTAAATAATAAACTATAAATCCTAAATAATAAATCTTAAACTCTAAATAATAAACCCTAAACCTTCAATTATATAACGTTATAAAAATTTTTACAATCTAAAATAATGTTAAAAATGTCAAAAAAATTTCTTGTTTATATATTTGTGACAATATATGTTTTTGTACTATTTTATGATTTTTTTTTTTAATTTTATTGATTAAAGCATTTCCTCCCTACATTGACAACAATAAAGATGGGAACTCAGAAACTAAGTAGCACGGAAGCTTTGTCGGATGACCGCTTCCCGCTTCGGAATTGGAGTCGGAATCGGAAGCTTGTAGAAGCTTTCGTAATCTTGCTTCCAAAATGCTTCCAAAAAACTCTTTAAAATTGCATTGGAAGCTTACGCTTCCATTTTAGAAGTTTGCGCTTCTATTTCGAAACACTGAAGTCATAAACAAAGAAAAATGTAGAGTTATATATATACTAGATTCTGGCCCGTGCGTTGCACGGGCATTGCGTTTTAATCCATTTATTTCAGTTTACATTAACATATACATAAATATGGAATAAACAAATACATAAATATGGAAGATTATATAGTTTATATTAAAAATGTGTATCGAGTTTTATTTTAGCTAAAATATAAGTTAACATTATTTTAGTACAAAGAAGTACTAAAAGAATTGAACACCTATTAAATAAACTTTTTAAAAATATATTAGGACACCTTAGTTTTTTGCCTAAAATTAAACGAAACCAAAATGTGCTTACCTGAAATCGATCGACCGGCCGTCATCGTTTGGGGTCCTTATTAGCTTGTTACGTCCTCTAGATCCTTTTACATGGCCTTCACCTGCTATGGCTGAAGTTTATGGTGTTCGGAATCAGAAATTCTCTAATTTAGTAGTTAAAGGCCTAATTAAACTTACAAAGGTAATTTTCTTTATGTAAAACACTCGTTGTTAGCATAACTTACGTAGCTGTTAAGAACCAGCCATGCTGTTACTTGTTCTGGCTGCTCTAATAAGAGATAAATAATAAGAGGAACTTTTGGGATACAATTAGATTTGTCAAACATCTTGCAAAGAACAGTTAAGAGTAAAATTCAAATCATATAGTTTGGTACTGTATTCTCATGTTCAACTTCTTTAAAGCACGATATATGAAGTTGATCTTGATCGACTTCTTCAAAGCATCCATGTATACCTGCAAGAGCTGGGAATGGAAGAGATACATAGCTGGTGAAACTGTTCTACATGAACTTGTTAAGCTCCGGGGAGCTGCAATGAAGGGATACTTGTCTTTTGTCCCTATTGACATTAGGCCACAGCCCATCATTCTCGCTTATATCGATCTGAACCTGAGGTAAATTCTCACTCTTTTTAGCCTTCTGTCCAGAGTTCTTGGTCAATGTGATGAAGCGATGGTTTCTCACAGAGCACATCCGGACGATCTGTTACTGTTACTGTAAAAAAAGCACTTCCATTTTGTAAGTGGGTTTTATTGGGTTGCAGAAAAATTCAGATACCAACGATAGTAACTATCAAAAATCAAGCATAAGTGAATGGGCTCCACAAGTGCAGAAGAGAAGTCATAAAGGGAGAGATGAAGCAGCTTTTATTATCAAAAATCAAGCATAAAAATAAGCGTACGAACCTTGAGGTGTATGGGCATAAGTGTATGGGCCCCATCTCGTCTTAACGTTCCATGAACACAGGTTACCACTAAGCAACCGCAAGATAAGCTTAGTAAGGAAAAGCAAGATAATAGTATTGCAATTTATACATTATCTAAAAGTCGAACTTTGGAAAATATCCTCTTGCCAGCAAATGAAAGCTCCAAACCATCATCAGGCTGTTAAAAAAATAGAATCCATTTGTGACTGAAGCAAGTAGTGAACACATCTTTGTATAAGTAATCAATTGAATAAAAACTTAAAATTTCTCAAACCTCGGACAAAAACTTTGAATACTTAGATGGCCACTCCTCTGATTCATTTACCGCAGACCTACATAGAAACAATGTGTGTATATATCAATATTGTTATAATTGTTCATAGGAAATAGATATTTTGCACTGCTCCTAAACAGCTATACCTCAAACCTTTACCTTTTATATTTAGTGACTGCAACGCCTTTGATATGTATAGCACCAGCCATACCTGAAGAAACCCATCAATCAAAACCAAAATCAGAACCTAAGAAACAATAAAGCTTAACAATTTCACTCCTTTTTAGACATTCACGACTGAAGACAACTCAATTCCCATGGATTAGAGTTTGTACCCTGATCGTTTATGAGTAGTTCGTGGAGTGACTCTGAGTGAAATTTAGGCAGACAATTATTCAAACACCTTGTGGGCATCAACGATCGAATTGAAGAATTCACTAATGAAAAAGAAGAGAACAAAAAGATGAAATTTAGTTACCCTACAACGAAAGGATCGAAAGTTCCATCGACGGGGAAATCAACTACAAAAAAAACTGTAACAATCTACCGTGCGTAGCTCTATCACACGCCTTGAGATGATTGATTTCCATATAAGATTCGCTGTAATAGGTCTTTCGAGTTTCAGGGCCGCCAGTAAAAGGTAAGACCAAATTGAGCGCCAATGAACTCAGGAATGCTTCAGAAGATGGGAGAGGATAAATTATATTTCAGAAGATATTTAATCAATGAATTCAGGACTGAAGATCAAACGAAGGAACAGAATAAAGAATCTATCACCAGTTAACTAAAAATTGATTTAGAGATTAAAAAATGGGTCAAATTACCTCCGAAACTTTATGGTGTAGAGATTCGATTAGACTGTTCTTGCAGAAAAAACCCCAATATAAATAGATAAGAGACTGGGTAAGAGAATCGGCTGAAGAATTCAGAGTTTTCATAGTTAAGGTTAGAGGCGATTAAGTGGTGAGTGGAGATCGTGTGTTAAAAGTGATAGAGGAAACCTCTGTTTCCTTTTTTTTATATTACAAAACCAGAAATTAAAGCGAGAATGAGAGAAGATAAATAATAAAAGAAGATTAAAAGTGTGCTTACCTGAAATCGATCGATCGATGTGCCAGTCAAGGCTTCCTCGATTACCTCTCCTTTCTCTATTGTAATTTCGAAGGCTTTCCTGTATTGGGTCAGTCTCTCCTCTTCCTTTGTGCTGCCTTGGAGATCGAAGCCATTAATCAGATTACAACCGCACGATTCATAATCGATTGAGGTAGAAACATGACGGCATAGATCGAAGGATTAAGGTTTGTAAACTGCAAAAAAAAAAAGGAATTAGGGTTATGAAAATTGATGAAGAAAATAGAGAAATTGGTTGAATACAAACCTTAATGAGAACGTCGTCACCGAAATCGGAAACTGGATTTTGACAGATTTGAAGATCAATCGAGATGAATGAGAAGGAGGTGGTAGTGGATGGGAGGAGAGGTTTTTGATTTTGGCCGATGGCTATTATTTGTGAGAGAGATGGGTAGATTTTTTTTTCCAGAGAAATGAAAATACAAAAAAATTGTTGGAAAACACCACCGAAAATTTTTTTTTAGTACTAACCAAAATTGTTGCCACGCTGGCAAAATACCTTGTTTTGATTGGAGGATGTATGAATTTTTCTCTCTCATTACTTGTCTTTTATGTATATTAGATATATATATTTTAAAAAAAAAAATCATAGAACTAAAGAGAATAAAATCATATATAAAACGTTGAAATTAATAGTAACATTTGATATTTGTACGTAATAAATTTTATCTTTTATTACAAAAAATTGTTTGGATAGACTATATTAATCATTTGTGAATTACTAGGAGTGATTAATTTAATTAGTTGGACAATATTATCTTTGAAAACTTAGAATTTTTTAGTTATTTTCACAATATATTTTGAGTTTGTCTTATTTGATATAGTTAACTAAGAATGACTACAATATTTTGATATTTAAATTTGAATCATATAAGTTTTAATTATGAATTATATTATATTTTTAATACATATATATACACTTCCAACACTTACCCACTTCCTATATACTTATGAAAACTCACTTCTACGCTTCTATACGATTCTGTTTCCGCGTACCCGTTTCTGATTCCATATAACGTAGCTCAGAAACGAGAATAGCAAGATTGCATGATCCGTGTGTGTGTGTGTGTATATCAAAGTATGGAACCGCTTATGCGAACTCTTTCGCAAAGGCGATTTTGTTTACGTTGCAAAATTTTCTTCTTTTCCCACACCATGGTTGATCTTTAATTCTTATTATAAAAGTCCGTATAAATACTTAGGGTCCGAATGGTGACCGCGGTTTTAGCTGTGCGGAAAAGGCGGTTTTTGAAAGCGGTGCGGTTCAACTGCGGTACATGCGGTTTGCGGAACAAGTGCGGTACAAAATAAAAGTTGATTGGTGAAAAATGATTTGCGGTATACAATAAAATATTTGAACGGTGAAAAGAAAATAGCGGTGCAGATTCTAAATTATAGATGAAATATATTAATAATTAATATATTCTAAAATAAATTCTTTATTAATTATAAATATATAATTAATTTAAAATAAAATTTTATTTTTAATATAGAAATTACTAAATCAAATTATATTGTGGCTTCGAATGGCGGTAACGTATTTAATTATGTGCGTATACCAGTTTTATTGGATAATTTCAAGTAACTCGAATATAAATTCAGGTAATTTAGATAAACCATCAGATAATTTAGATAGTTTGGATAAACATCTTGTAATTTTAATATTTTGGATAAAAATATTCCAGTTATTTTGGATAATTCAATTTTTTAATATTTGATAATTTTCGTTATTTAGTTATTTTAAATATAACTATAACTTATACTTTAATGTATAAAATTTAATTATGTTAGTTTATATATATATTTGGTTCTCGCTTAGGTTGTAGTTCATATCAAATTTAAAAATTTAGGAATTATTCTAATATTTATGAAATTCGAATTGGTTTTGGTTACAGTTTGATTTTTTGGTTATTGGTTTTTACGCAATGCCAATTTTTATATTAATTTAAATTAATACACACTTATTTACCAAAATAGAGAAGAATATAATCTTTATGTTAAAAAATGTTATATTACATGCAAACGTGATTAATTAGAAAAATAGAAGTTTTTTTTTTTTTTTTGGTCAAAGGGTGTTCATATAATATATAATAGTATTTTTTTTTTTTTACAAGCAAATGAAATAAAAACTAAAGCCCAACTTAATCCCATAATGGGCCTCGTAAACACAAAATATCCAGCCCAAGAGCCCACAAAAGAACAGCCCAAAAACTATTGTGAAACCCTAGTCTTAGCTCGCCGCCGCCTTCAACGCTGACGACCGCCGCGCCGCCACCACCAAGACTGAGAGAAGCACGCTTCCGAGACTGAAACTCTAGGCCGTTAGAGGAGCCGTCTCCTACCGAGAAGCTACAAATCCGCCAAGCGACAGACTATGCCCAGAATATAGGCGGAGGAGGAGACGTTGCCGGAGTTCGACGAAAGAAGAGGAGCAGACCGGATCCGAGAATCCGTCGTCGTACTCAGCCGCGAAGGTAACCCCGTTCACTCCGTGTGCCGCCCTCATGGCTAAAGGCTAGTAAGAGCTACCCAAGTTCATGCAACCCCTTCCCCACTACCCCGCCGGCGCAAACTCCACCTCCAAACCCCCGGCCATCACCTACACGAACAAGAGCGAAAACAAGGCAGAGAGCAGAAACGGAGGCCATCGGAACCGGATCTGGAGGCAACGTCACCGGATCCTATCCTCAGAGATCCGGATCTGAGCAGATCCGCCGCCTCCGGACCTCCGTCTGCCTACACGAAACCCGAACCACCGAGAGCCCGCCACAACAACTGGGAACTGGAGCTTGAGTTACCGCGGATGAGGAGCGGAGGGTAAAGAAGAAGAAAAGAAAAGAAAGCTCTCTCACACCACCGGACCGGAGCCGGAAAGTGGAGAGGCGGCGCAAAACTAAAGAAGAAAGAAGCGAGAGCTTTTTAGGTTTAGAGAGAGAAGACGCTCAAAATAGAAGTTATTAGTAAAAGGCAGTTGTCCAATAATAGTTGTAAATTTCCTCGTGTGAATATAGTTTTTAAAAACATGTCTCGACTCTTATGGTGTTTTTAATTATTAAAAAATCAATTAAAAAGGAATCTAGTGCGGTTTTGTAAAAACCACATCATAACTGATACATGATTGTTTGTTTGTTTCTAGTTTGGGCTCCGGTATCGTTGTTTGATATTCGGCTTTGTCTTCGTTAAATCGTATCCGACCCCGTATCCGAACGATGTATTCCACCTTCGTATAATAAATGGAAAATCCTTTAGATGAAAAAAAAAAAAAAAAAAACTGATACATGATCAAAGAAAGTGCGTTTTTTGAATTGTCCAGAACAAACAAAAAAATGTTTTTGGTAAATGCATTTTTATTGAAAAACGCTCCACTCCTGGTAATTTTACTTGATTGATGACAGTTTAACAAATCTGTCTTTACCCATTCAATTCCGTCCCGCGTTAGTGATGCCATTCACTACCTTAATTGCCGACGATGACAAAATACAACAATCCAGAATAGAGAATAACAACGATAAGAGGAGAGGAAAATATCTGCTCTCACAAAATATCAATTACATATACGGGAGGAAAATATCTAATTCATCATATGTCATAGCAATATGCAAATATTTTATTTTGTTATTATTATGATGGTTTTTGTACACTCTTTCTTCTGTGAAAATAAATTTAATACTATTAATTATGTCTACGATATTGTATGTGTATGATTACCTAGTTATACATATTATTATTTGTTGACACCGTATTTATAGAATAGGAAAATATGATATGTATAGTGTTGATTCAGAAAATCAAATAATATTCAATTTAATAAATCGAATCTATACTATTAAAACAGAACTACGTTTTAGAAACTGTCCATTTTAATTTATTTACTAGATACGCCATTGTGATTTATAATCATATTAATTACATTTTTAGGATATTTTAGTATTTTAAAAAATATGTAAAAAGGATAACTCGATTCTCTGGTTAAAGAAGCAGATCCTCAAGATTTGATGAAATATGTTTTTCCTTAAAAAATATGCAGATTTTATGGCACGAAATCTTAACCATCAGTTTATTGTGGGAAGTGTCGAATTATATATTGACAATTTCCGATAAGAAAAACAGCGTTGAAATTTCCAAGTGCAGGAAGCTCTTTTCAATGGAGGTCTTTGCGAGCTCTTCATTATCCCCAATTTTTACGAAGCTTTATAAAGTAAACCATAATTTCTCATCATGTACTTTTTCTATCGCAAAGCTTATTTTTTTAGTTTCTCTCTTGAAAATTCTCATGGAAACCCTAATTTTTGTCTCAATTTTGAATATGTTTTCTGTAAACGAAATTTTCGAGTTTTGCAGGTACATATGTGGTGTGTTTACCCTAATCAGAGTCTTGCATCATTATAATCGGAGTCTTTACATCAAAAGGAATCTTGCATCGTTATACTTTATATGAATCTGTGTACATATGTGCTCTCTTCAGAGCATTAATTTTGCACACACTTCTCAGATTACGTAACTATACTATTATATCTCCTTCAATTCTTATTGCATATTTTTGCATACTCATCTAATTTGGCTCTCTGATTCTCTCTTTGACTTGAAGCTTGTGATGTTTTTTTCTTTAGGTATGTGAAAAGCATGTTCTTAACAGTCAATCGAAAACTAGGCTGATTGGTCCAAACTGCCCTGGGATTATCAAGTCTGGTGAATGCAAGATTGGAATTATGCCGGAAGGCCCGGAATACATCCACAAGCCTGAGAAGATTGGGTATGTTAATAGGTTAGGTATGTTTTCTGATTAAATTTTTTATCTTATTTGGAAGTATTTCTTTGTTATATATTTTTTGGAGTTCCCACACTTTCAGAACTATTTATATTTTATGGTAAATTGTTTTTGATTTGTTAAATATTACAAAAAAAAATTCTTTTAAAATACTTTATGCGATTAAAGCAAAACTAAAAAAATGCTTTACTAAAATTTTGTGGTATATTTAAATTTATAAACAAAAATAAATTTAAACAGACATGTGTTAATTTTAATGGATTTAAACGGAAAGGTGTTAAATATAAACGGGTCTAAACGGGTCGGTATACCCGTTTTAACATCTTTAATAAAACTAAATAAAATTTTAAAAAACAAAACCAAAAATTAAATGCTTGACTAAATAAAAAAAATATTTCTTAAATAAGAGAGAAATATTGGACTTAGTGTTAGAGCTGACAATTCGGACTAACGGATTGTAATCCGGTCCACCATATAATAAAGCGGTCTAGGATTTCATTTTTCCTATCCGCGGTCCGGCGGATTGAGACCGCCGCGGTATGTGGTCTTAGGCGGTTTGGTACTTACGGTTTATGGAATTTACCGCGGATTAAAAAAACGTAAATATTAAAATTAAAATAAAATTTTTCAACTATTTTATTTCTATGGTTTTAAAGATTCACTACACCACAAGACACAACACAAGTCACGAAAGCGTCAAGTTTTTTTTTTTGCTTTCAAACTCACGAAGTTACTTTTCAGTTCAGTCTGCTACTTTATACTGCTATAGTTGTCTTGCTTCTGAAGTTTACTTTTCCATTACACAACACAAGTCACGAAGTCTCTTTCTTTGAAATTTCTCTTTTAATCTTCAAATTACAACTTTGTTTTTATTTATGATTATCGACATCATGTTATAAACTTATAGTTATTTATTACGCTTCATAAGATTTTTTTATTAAAATATTAGTCCGCAGATCGATCCAGAAATCCACAAACCTTAAACGGTTTGTATTAAGATTTTCATTTTTAGTACCACGGTCTGCTGCGGACCAGTCCGCCAAAATCCGCAAAACAAAAAACCGCAGCGGACTGGACTGATAATCCGCGGATTAATCCGAATTGACAGTACTACTTATTGTTACTTCTATCGGGTTTTATGTATGTTGAGAAACATAAAAATTTAATTTTTATGTATAAAATCAAAAATATATAAAAGACCTAAACAAAATTAAATAAGCATGTGTTACTTGTATCCGTTTAAAATATAGGATTTAAATAGTCTCTGTGTAAACTCAAATAAAATTTTATAAAGAAAAAGCAAAAAAATAAATGTTTACTTAATAATTTCTCAAGAAGAAAGATTATCTTAAATAGTTAGGAAGTATTTGATTCATTTAGAGTAAAAATTTATAAAGAAATATACTAAGTTAATTTTATGTATTTTGTATTAAAATTTACAAAAAATATAAATAGATTTTAATGGTTTAAATAGACATGTGTTATTTATAATGGATGTTTTAACATTTTTGTGTAAAATCAAATAAAATTTTAAAATTTTAACCAAAAAATATATGGTTTACAAAATAACTTATGCAAAAAATAATCCGAAAACAGTACTATAAAACCAATATAACAATCGAAAAAACCCAAAAGAACAAACAATAATTTTCAAACTTAGGGTATATAATCCAAAAATAAATAATTTAGTGTATAGATCCAAAACTAGATAAAATCTTTTTATTCAGAAAATTTATATATTAAAATAATAATACTATAACACCAATATAACGATCTCAAGTTAAAAACCGAAAAATGAAAAACAAACAATCAGGAGAATTATTAACTTATATCTAAACAATTTATAAGTTTTTATAAAAAATTAAAAGTCTAAAAAAACATTCCAAACATACAATAAAAATATACATAACAAATTACATATTTTGGATTAATAATATATATTCACCATCATATTACACATACACTTTATATATTATATTATTCAAATCTTTATTAAACAACAATAGAATATGTGTTTTAAAAATAAGATAGATTACTTTTACAAATATAATTGTTTTGAAAAAAATTGTTTGTTTTTAGCGTGGATCATTATCATTTACAAAAATAAAATAAAAATAAACTATATAAAACCTATATATATATATATATCCAACATATCTCAAACATCTAAATTTAATATTAATAATATGTTATAAAAGCATATTATCATTGACAAATATATTTTTTATACACAAAAAATATCAATAAACATCCAAATAAAATTATACCCGCCGATTGGCGGGTCAAAATCTAGTCTATACTATTAAAACAGAAGTACAAAATAGAAACTACCCTCTCTTTTTTATTTATTTACAAAGAATGCCATTGTCATTTATAATTAAACTAATTAAATCATTAAAGATACTTAACAAATCGGGTAACTAAATCATCATTTGTTGGCATAAAATCCTCGATATTCTTTGTTTCCATAAAATCTGATTTGTTCAGTCGAGATGATTTTCAAAATTAATAACAAAATTCGGATATTCTTTGTTTCCATATAATCTTTATAAAATCTACAACAACTCTAAATCGGTTTCAAATATATCTCACAATCCTTGCCTAACAAACTTTTCTTCTCTATATATATATTTTACAATTGATATACACACTATTCATCCAATCATGAGGTAAAAGTTTTATGTTGTTATTACTTATGTGGTTCTTATCATGTGTTCCTATGCCTAATTGCACGAATACATCACAAGCCTAGGAAGTTTGGGATTGTCTCTCGATCTGAACCTTAACATATGAAGCTGTCATCTTTTTTTCACGTCCTTGCCTTTGATGTTGTCTCCCTCCATCTTGACATCTTTTTCACTGGTTAAGCTTTTGAAAATTTATGTCAATGGATTTTTGGTGGTTATCGATTTTGATCTAAGGCCTTACTTTTGTTAGGATTTCTAATCCTTATTTTCATTTTAATTTTCATGCAGCTTTTCCAGACAACTCCAGATGCTCTAGGCCAATCTATCTGTGTAGAAATTAGTGGGCCGTGAATCCTTTTAACGCAACAAACTTTGTCGACTGCTTGGAAAAATTCTTTGTTGATCCTCGAACTGAAGGTAATGTTTTTGAATCTGTCTTAATAGATGAACCTTAAGATCATTGTTTTTCTGGAATCATTGTTTCCTAAATAGACTAACCGTAAAGATCAATTAATAGACCGGACAACATGCTCTCATAGGTGTAGGTACTAGCTTAATTGAAAGTATTTTCCTATTGCCCTTGAAAGATGGAAACAACTGGATGTTTCAGGTATCCTTGTCATTGGAGAAATCGCAGGCACTGCAGAAGAAGATGTTGCACCTTTGATAAAGGTAATATAATCAACTGAGAATCTATTTTAACTCTGGCCGTCTATCTATTCACATTCCTAAAAGTAACACAGATTTTGTTGTTTGATGAATATAAACAGAAAAGTGGTACAAGCATGTTGTTGCTTTTATTGCTGGACTCACTGCACCATCGGGTCGTCGAATGGGTCATACAGAAGTATGTTCATAAGCAAGTCATCTAACGCCTAAACCTATTTTTGTTCGTTGCTCTCATTTGCTTATCTGGTTTTTGTTTGTTGCAGCCATTGTTTCCGGTGACAAAGGTACGGCTAAGGACAAAATTAAGATCTAAATGATGTCGGAGTGAAGGTTGTTGAGTCTCCGGCTAAGATAGGAGCGGCGATGTATGATCTCTTTCAAGAAATAGGTCTTTTGAAGCAGATTGCACACTCTTTTGGGTTTTTTTTTCTTTCTAAATTGATATTCTTTTTGAAGTTAAAGTGATAATCAAAAGATTTGACAATGATATGATTTACAATATTTGTTTAACTGCTGGACTAAATAAATCGATTTTGGTTGAAGTTTCTTTTAACCGAATCCAATCTTTGATGGGTACGTTTCTTGAATTGGGTCATTCTCTAATGATGTCTTCCATCACAAGAAAAAATAGTGGAGATGTGTTTCTCATTTTTTTTAAAGATCCAAACAATCATCTATGCTATTGAATATGGTTTATTTATTTTCTACCATAAAAACATAAATTATGTTAATTTAAAAAGTTGGGTTAGATATGTTTTCTGATTAAAAAAATTGTCTTATTTTGGAAGTATTTCTTAGTTACATATTTTTGGATTTTCCCACACTTTCATAACAATTTATATTTTATGTTAAAATGTTTTTGATTGTTAAACTATTGCAAATTTGTTTTGTTTAAAATACTTTATGCGATTCAAAACTAAAAAAAGTAATTTTTTTACTAAAAATTTGTGGTATATTAAAAATTTATAAACATAACTAAACATATTTAAATATGCATCTTATGAGTTTAAACGGAAATGTTTTAAATATAATAAAGTCTAAATGGGTTGGTATACCGTTTAACATTTCTGATAAAACTAAATATTTTTTTTAAAAAAAAAACAATAAATAAATGTTTTACTAAATAATTTTGGAGGAAAAAATATTTTTTAAATAGTTGAGAAATATTGGATTTAGTCGGGGTAAAAATATATTGAGAAATATACAAAATTAATTAGATAGTTTTTTAGTTCTCTATCTAAACTCAAATAAAATTTTATAAAGAAAAACAAAAAAATATATATTTTACTAAATAATTTTTGCAAGAAAAATTATCTTAAATAGGTGGGAAATATTTGATTTGTTCGGCGTAAAAATGTATAAAAAATTATACTAAGTTAAATTTTATGTATTTTCTATTAAAATTTACAAAACAAAATTTAAAAATAGACCTTAATGGGTTTAAATAGACATATGTTACTTCTAATGGATTGAATCGGGCCGGTCTAAATTGATCTTCACTATAAACGGGTTCAAACGGACCGATTTCCCGTTTCAACATCTTTCTGTAAACCCAATAAAAGTTTAAAAGTTAAACCCTAAAATAAATTCTTTGCGAATAAGTTTATCATCATTAATTTTAAATATTTTTGACAACCACTAATTATAAAGATACAAAATATATAAAAAATAAATCTACATAACATATTAAGTATAAATCATTATTATTACATTCTTAATATCTCGATTTTTTGTAAATTAAATTAGGTTAAGAAATTACAAAACACCAAAAAGAGAAAGAATGAAAAAACTAAAACATACAAAACATATAGTTTACTTAAATGAATTTTAATTTATTTAATATATTTGTATAACACAATATATGCTAATATGGATTTTAATTGTTGTCAAAATATTTTTAGTATTAGTTAAAACTGAGAATTTGTTTCAAAATATGCGGTTCTACCTTATTAGATCCACCACTTTAGAAGTATATATCAAATAATTAAATTGAAAACCATTAAATTAAAGATTATGAGGATGAAAATTTTGGGATATGACGGGTGGATGATCTTTTATTTTTGGTGAAACGGGTTGCTGTAAACTGTATTTTGTTAAAATTAAATTATAAATAATGTTAGTATAAATACTATATAATGAAATATATGAATACAAATTATCATTTTCAATATTTATTTAATGTATATAATATTTAAATTATATTATGGAAGAAATCTAATTATTCCATAATACATCTATTCTATTAAAATAGAAACACAAATTTAAATATACCATTAGTTTTCTGGTTAATTACAAGATATACCATTTAATTTATTTATTAATTTTAAAAATCATTAAGATTATTAACATTTTTCCATTTATTTAAAAAATTAAATTATTTACATTTATTCTAAAATGGATGCAGAAAAATACTAAAACACTTCTTTTATTATTTCCCTGAAATCTTTACAAAATCTAAATCAATTTTCTAAATGGACGTATATATATATATATATATATATATATATATATATATATATATATATATATACTAACTACTGCATAAATATAAAATTCTCAAATCTTTACCAAACAACCATAAAATATGTGTTTTAAAAAGAGTGCTTTACATATTAAGGCACTTATCAAATATGTATTACAATAAAAGGCACTTATCGAATGTAGGGTACTTTTATCACTGTATATTTTTATTCAGATCCCCTTTTACCCTTCTAATTTGTTTTGAAGCTTTTAGGAAAATGATTTATGGTGGTCAAAAATGATTGGAAAACTAGACAATAAGCACCGTTGGATCTGGAAATGGGGAGGAAAAAAAAATCTTGTGTGGTGTACATAGTACAAGTAGGAAAGAGGGAGAATCTTCTTCTTCTCTTTTTAATCTTGGCCCTTCACTTTTGTACAATTAATTTAAATCGGGTTGCTTAAATTATGTTGCTTTTTTCTGCCAAGATTTAAATAGCATTGGGTACAGTGATACCATGCATACCGTTCGATTTTAAGAAGGTTAAAAATAAGTAGATAGATCGGGTGACATGTGGACAAATATGCTAGCTGGGAAACATAAGCTATCTCTGTATGGTTATGTCTTTGAGTAGGAAACAAGCTTATTATTTATTTTTCTCTGCGAAAACGAAATTCTAAACAAAATCTATGAATCTGTTGTGCTGACAGGATCTACTAGCAGAGAGAGAAACAAGTATTTCATGTTTTGCTTTTGCTCTGTTTTACGTTTTCTGTTCTTTGATGCCTATTCATTGTGGACAAATTTGGATGGATGTGTATTTTCTAGTGATGTTTTTATTTCTTGAATTGGTGCAGTAATGAATGAGAATTGTCTCGTGATATGCAAGGAGTGGATTTATGGGTTAAATAGTATTTAGGAATTTATGTGGACAAGCAACAGATGACAAGGATGGTACCTTTGAAAAAAGTATAACCTTTAAAGAGTTAGAGGAAAAAGTTGTTGAAGAGTTCTACGCTCCTGGTGGAGGGAAATCTACTCACTTGAGCTATTGGCCACTAGACATCAAGGAGCTAGCAATTGATATATTAACGCCACCACTTTTGATTGCAAATGAAGGAGGCATTGGTTTTTTTCTTGAGACATCTAAAGATTCACCCATCCTTAAACATGTTTGTTAAGTTTGAGGATGATGGAAATACTAGTACCAAGTGTAGTGATGAAGAAAGGAGAAGAGTATTTACAACGTCATTGCCTTGGAGTTAAAAGCATTGCGTGGTGGATTGAAAAAAACTGATAAAGATGGAAATGTGTCCACCGCCAGGTCGAAGACAGTTCCGTTTCTAGTGAACAATGATTATGTATTTAGGGAAGGTGGGAAAATGGAGGTGTATGCTTGCGAGTGTGTCCACAAATATATGTCCATTTAAATATGTCGCAAATGGTCTAATAGAGATACAACCAAATAGAGTAACTACAAACTAGATACATAAAAGATTAGTTTAGTTAGGGCGGTTGTCCATGTAAAGATGTCTACCATACTGTTCCAACATGTATGTCTATGTGTATGTGTCCACCATACGGTGTCCACCATACGGTGTCCACCTATAAATGTTAACATGAAATGTGTCCACAAGCAAGTGTCCATTAAAATGAGTACACATATATTTGTCCAATTTTAAACTATTCATGAATCTGAACACATCAGATTGTTTACAAATAGAATCATGTCGACAAGCCATTTAAATAATATAGGAGAGAAATGTAAATTGAAAAATATAATCAAACACATAAGCAAACATAAATTTGTACCGTTTATTTTTTGAAAAATATGTGTCCATTTAAATGTGTCGACATGTAAGTGTCCACAAGTGTGGAAACATAGTAATGCAAAGTCACAAATCAAATACAAATAAAAATCTATATATAATGGTGTCTACCAGCTAGTATACACGAGAATATATAATTGTCCATTTATTATATTATGGTGTACATGAGGTTTCTTGTCTATATATAATGGTGTACACGAGATTCCTTGTCTACATACAATTTTCTATCTATTAATAGAAATGTGTCCACAATTACACGTCCACCTATATATGACCACATTCTAAGACCGAATCGTAGAGGAAGTGAAATTATCCATTCGAAATATGACCAATTATCCATCCACGTGATTTCTCCAAACTCATTGAGATTGAATCGAAGGAGATGTCCACCAAAGTATGTCCATAAGGTGTATGTGTTTTTGGTGATAAAGCATATCATACACGTCGAGTTATCACAGAATTAAAGAAGGAAAATTATCTGGAAATATATAGTGAAACACATAAGTTTAGAAAAGTAAATGTACATGATTAAATATCCACAAAATAAGTTATTCGTCTAAAATATGTCCACAATTAAGTGTCCATAAATCTGCAGTTAAATAACCATGAAAAACTGAACTCAATAGCAAATAACAATTCATATATGAGTGATGTCCACAAAATAATGTACATTGAATAGCGTACAAGCAAGCATGTTCTTGAGATCCGCACTTTGACTGAAGCCACTTTTCACAAACATGTTCCATAGATTTTCATTTTTTTTTTGCTCTTGAGATCCGCAATTGAAAGAGCTTACTCCAACTACTTATCAAGAACTCAATTTCTGTAAACAAGAAACGAGTCATGAAACACTACAAACCCAAAAAGGAGACTAGCTAAAATGAGGAATATATTCAAAAATCAAACAATTCAGAAACATATGACATACCACAAAACCTAGGAGGAGAACCCAAAAACAAAATTAGAAACATTTCCAAATCAATAGAGTTGAAGCAAATTGGAAAATCAATCAGAAAGTAACCAAATCGAAAAAGTAAAATGAATAAAGAAAAGAAGAAGCGAATTTTGAGGAATATGATCGAATCAAAAAATCAAAGAAGAAGTGGATGATGAGCTTAACTGCCACTTTTCCAAAAAAAGTGATTAATGATGCCACCACATAATCTCTATGCCACCAATATCTTTTTTCTCCTATTTTACCCTCCAATGAAAGTCTCTAAAACTAGTAGAGGGTTTGAGAATTTGAGAAAGGTTAAAAAAGGTGGTTAATATGTTGGTTAAAAAGCTGGTTAAAATGCTGAATAAAAAAAAAAGAAAAAGAAAAACAAATTATTCTTCTTCTTCCCCACGAGCTCGACATAAATGGTGGTCGGAAAATGAGAAATTCGACGACGACGGCGGAAATCGACTCCCCTCAGATCGGCGGTAGCTCTTTTTTTGATAAGCTTGATAATGTGATGATTATGTGATGAATATCAAACAATCTCAATTGGTATTCAAGTTGAAGTTCAATTAGGGATTAGAGCTAAATTAGGTGTTGTTATTCATGTTTCTACTGATTATTAGGTATATGCATTGGTACATTACTTCATAGTTGTCTTGAATCGTGTTGAATCATAGTAAAACGAGGAAACCCAAAATCAAATTGATTTGAATCCAAATTTGCCGATTTAGTCCAACTGGTACAACTGCTTTGGAGGATTATAGTTGGTACAACTTACTAATAGTTGGACCAGTTGGACATAAATATCGGAACAACTGGTACATTTAGGTCCAACTGTAAAAACTCGTGTAATCCCTAATTATGATTTTTTGTGTATTTACATTAGGCGTTGTTGAACATGTACACAAACGTGCGTTTGGTGTGCTTGATGGTGAGAATCATGCTAGTTGGGACTGGTTTTTCACAAATCTGAAAACCATTGTACCGGATAATCCTGAGTTGGTTTTTATAAGCGACAGACATCAGAGCATCATCAAAGCAGTATGTACGGTGTACCCGAGCTCTAAGCATTCCCATTGCATCTGGCATTTGTCTCAAAACGTGAGAGGAAAGGTGACGAATGTGTTTAGAAAAGCAAGGGCGTACCCCATATTACCTATGATTGATGCGATTGTTGAAAAGATGTCTGAATGGTTTAACAAACATAGGAAAACATCTGCTAGTGCACCACACTTCAGGAAAATGGTGCCAGTTGTGGAGAACATATTGCACTTGCGATGTGAAACCGCAACATGTTTACCCGTGAGGGAGCTAAACGGCTTCCAGCTTGAATACGCCGTCAAAGGAGTCAATGGGAAGACGTACCTGGTGAACTTGAGAATGAGAAGATGTTCGTGCAGATGTTTTGATATAGACAAGTATCTGTGTGTCCATGCGATAGCCGCTTGTAGTCACTTTATGAAGAAGGAAGGGAGAGAAGAACAAGTACCGCCGTGGAATAAACTTAGAGACGTGGTTGCAGCCCGAAAATGCTTAGCTTGTGTGATTTTATGTGCATTTGTATTTGTATGAATTTGTATTATGTGTTTAGTACAAGTGGTACATTTTGGTCCAACTGTTAACTCTAATTTGTGATTTTTTTCCAATTTATATGTGGATTTCTCTAAGTAGGCATTGTAAGGATGACAAAACACATAAAATAAATGAAAAAAGAAGAACTTTAAAATTTTGTGAAACATTTTTCGAGAGTTCCCACAAAACACTCCTATTAGTTATAGAAGTCCTATGTTAGTTGTCACCCGTTTAGTAAGGGAAAGATGAGAATCCTATTAATTCAAACATATTGTTATGTGGAAATCACAGAATTGATGATTAATAAGGTAAGATCAAAAGTCCAACTCCAAAACTCTTGTCCTTCATAAGGTCCAACAACAAAAAACCAAAAACTGTCAAAATACAACTATGTAGATGACTGTACAACTGGACAACTAGGTACATCTATGCCCAATTTTTTGGAGGGAATTTCCGAAATGCTTAGGAAATTTGGAGGGAATATCCGTTTTTTTTAAATAATCGAAAATTATTATTTACCATATATTTATAATTAAATATAATTCCTCCTCTTTAATTCTTCTTTATATTTCTCTTTCTTTCTCCTTCCTTCCACTTTCCTCTTTCCTCGAGCTTTCCTCCTCTTACCTTTCTC
Organism: Orychophragmus violaceus; assembly: GCA_030180135.1. Classification (NCBI taxonomy): domain Eukaryota; kingdom Viridiplantae; phylum Streptophyta; class Magnoliopsida; order Brassicales; family Brassicaceae; genus Orychophragmus; species Orychophragmus violaceus. Next base: position 4,258,368 of record CM058230.1, read on the forward strand.
GACAAAAACTGGGGTTTCCCCATAGCAGGAGCTGCTCTCTGCAACTATAGTCCAGGTAAACCATAATTTTTCCTCTCTTTGCTAGTCTCGTATGCTTATATACATGGATTTCAAATTGTTGGTCTAGATCTGCCGTTTTTCACGAGTAAATCTAAGAGGAATTTTCGATTTTTTGCCTTTTATATTGCAGTCACGATGCCAATAAGTTGGTCCGAACCTTCTGACGATGAAACAAGTATCGACAGTGGCTGCGCAAGAGCGGATGGTGATTTCGGTGTTCAAGATGCCAATAAAAGCTATTTGCTTTTAACTGTTCCATTTGTCCTACTTGTTCTAGGCTGATGGTGGTGACAGGAAAGACCACAAACGTAAGTGGTGGGAGGATGCAGTCGAAGAGGAGCTGCAAAAAATGCGCGTCCTACATGAAAGGGAAATGCTCTCGATCTCCTCGTACCGTTATGGAAGTACTGCTGTGGAGTGTCTACGCAAGGATGTCAGCGAAATGCGCAAATTTACAACTTCAAAGAGCGCTTAGCTCAGAAAGAAGCCGAGATCGCGACACTCGAAGCCGAGATTGCCACACTCTCCGAGATAGTTGCAAACTTGTAGATTTCAAATTTATTTTTCGGCTAATGATCCTGTAGTGTTCTTCTCCAAAGGGTCTTCAAATTATGTATTTGGATTTAACTCAACTCAGTTGGTATTTGTGTTTTCTAAGAATGATTACTTAACCCAGTTGTCCCCCTTGTCCCAGTTGGACCAAAACCTATAATACGAAATGGTCCAAGTTTGTTACCAGTTGTCCCAGTTGGACCAAAACCTACAATACGAAATGGTCCAAGTTTGTTACCAGTTGTCCCAGTTGGACCAAAACCAATAATACGAAATGGTCCAAGTTTGTTATCAGTTGTCCCAGTTGGGCCAAAACCTATAATATGAATCCGAAAAAATCATAGCTAACTGAACCTATAATATGTCCCAGTTTCTTCTTCTTCTTGTTGTTGTTCTTGTTCTTGTTGTTCTTCTTCTTCGTCTTCTTCTTGTTGTTGTTCTTCGTCTTGTTCTTGTTCTTCTTGTTCTTCTCCTTCTTGATCCTTTTCTTTTCTTACTGCTTTTTCTTGCACATCACGGCTCTTTCCTCCATGTTTTCCTTTCCCTTCTTCTACCAATCTTCCTTCTTATACCACTTTCGGTTCATTAGCTTTTTTACTCTTCTTCTTAGCTTGTTTACTCCGAGCAAGATGAGCCATTATTCCTATTCCTTGAACAAAATAGAAGAACAAAACCCATATCAAAATAAGAATCAAAATAAATCAAATAGTCCAACTGGTAGAACTCAATTAAGCTCGAAAATTGGGGTTTTTAATAAAATTCGATCAACTCAATCAAATTCAAGCCAGGACAAAGAGGAACAGAGGGAGACAATTGGAAATCGATTATCTTCGAATCCAACGCAAACACAAACAAACAAAATTCAATTCGATTTTTACCCAGAAAACGGAGGAGTTCGGCGGATGAATTTGGCGGCTGTCGCTGCGGAGATTCTCGCCGGAGAAGCCTACGACGAGAGGAGGTGAAGCCGACGGTCTTCCGGTCCGACGAGAGGGACGACGAGGGATTCCACGAGAGTGAGAGGGAGAGACGAAGAGAGTTAGGGAAAAGTTAGGGTTGAAAAAAAATATATACTTTGGGGTAAAAAAAGAATAAAAAATTCAAACTGGGCGGGTCGGGTCGGATCTGGTCGAGTGAACTGGGTCAGGTTGGTTGGATTATGTAAATAATTGATTTGGGTTTGGTTTTTTTGTCTTTTTGTATTTATTTCATTTAAAAAATAAAACACAGAAAATATGTTAAAAGGGAAGTGGCATATGTGATTGGTTTTCTTCGAAAGATGGCATATAAGCCATTGTTCCAGAAGAAGTTGAGCTTGAGATTGGTAGTTTCAAGGAAATGGAAAAGATAATGAGATGGGGTTTCTTTTGGGGAAGAAGCTAAACTTCCTTTTTCTCTTTCTTTAGAGAAATTAAAATTAAAATATAAAATTGAAAAAAAAACAAACGATTGTTGAACTTACCATGGATCAGGGGTAATTTTGACAATTTGTATAGCCAAAGTACCCAAGTGTACATAAGTGCCTTATTCTGAAATTTTTAAGTGTGAAAGTGCCTTTCATTGTAAATAACTCAAAAGGCACTTTACAAATTTAAATAACATAAAAACACACTTCACACTCTTTGGGTACTTTACCCACTGTTAACATTTATTAAACCCAATATTACCCTCTCACACAAACACTCTCTCTTTCTCTCGTTCTAGTACTCTCACACACACACGCTCTTTCAATTTTTTTTTAATTACTTTACTTTAATTCTTTTTCCTCTCTTCTTCCTTTTCAATTTCTAAACTTTGTGGAAATATAAAATACATAATTTTTGATACTATAATATATAATATATTTTTCTCTATATTATAAGTTCCATTTTGATATAATTTGTAATTTTTGAATTCAAACTTGTTGACATAAAATTGTACATGATATTTGTTGTCCATGATATATTTTGTCCACATTAACGTAAATGATCATTCCACAAAAATAAAATATCGTGGATAATATACCATGGAAAAAGATATCGTGGACAATGTACTGTGGACAAGAAGATTTCGTAGACAAAATCATATGAGAACACTATAACTATTTCAAAATACAATAACAAACTTCGATTTCAAAGTTTAGCTCAATGAATTACAAATCAATATAAGAATAAATCATACTTTCAAAACGGGAAATTTTTCTTGTTAATGCAACATAACAAAACATCTAAAATCAGTGAGTTATCCATTATTTAGTATAACATTGTACACTAACTCATGTCCATGATACTTTGTCCATCTTACCGGTAAATGTTCATTCAACAATATGATATCCATCACGGGAATTGCTCGATAAAGATGAGACAAATATATTGAATATATTTCCTATATATGCATCCACAACAAACTTGTACATATGTCTTTTAGTAAAATTGATATCATATCTCATAATAACCAAAAATTGTGATTATGTAGTGAAATGGTGTACACATCGATTTGTATAATAACACTTATCCATGTTACTTTCTTCACGTAACACGTATATGTTTTCTACATGTAAATCCATCTATACTTATCCACTAGGTTTGAATTTTATATAACATTTAGGAGTGGAAAATTACCCGAACCCAAAGATCCAACTTGAATCTGATCCAAAAAGTGATATCAAACTGAACCGGGAACAAACAAAATGTTTGAATGAGTACTAGACTTTTATATCCGAAGATCCAAACCCGAATTTGAACCGAAAACTGAATGAGTATCCACGATATCCGAACCCGAAGATTCGACCCGAACCCAACCCAGAAGTGGTACCGAACCCGGAACCGACAAAATGACTGAATGTATACTAGACTCCTATATCCGAAAAAATCGAATCTGAACCCGAACTGAATCAAAAACCGAATGTGTATCCAAAATACATGAATATAATTATATCCAAAAAATTAATTATATTCAAAACTAAAAATATATCCAAAATTAAAATTATAAATTTGAAGTTATCCAGTTATAATTGTCAAAAGTTAACAAAAACATATTTATATTTAACTAATTTTTATTTTATGTATTTCAATTTTTTATGTTTTTCATAAAATTAAAAATATAATAAGTTAGAGAAAGTAGAGGAAAACTAAATGGAATAAAAAAAAATAATAAAGAGAAATGTTTGTCCACGTGAGTAAGAAAAAAAAAAGAGAAAGAGAAAGAAGGGCTAGTTTGAACTTTCACATGGTGAAAGTACTCTAGTAGTCACAAGTGCCTTATTCTGATAATATTTGGTAGGAAAGTGCTCTTTAGAGTAAATAACTCTAAAACAACATATCTCAAACATCTAAATTTAATATAAATATTATGTTATAAAACATATTATCATTTATAAATATATTATTTATATATAAAATATCAATAAACAACAAAACAAAATTATACCCACCGATCGGCGGGTCAAAATCTAGTAAAAATTAAAGGACTTGGATATTAGTTTAAACAAGAATCACGAAGCAAGAACGGTTAGACCGAAAAATCTAGTATTTTTTAGAAAACCGAGCCGGAATCGATCAGAATCACTAGCTCTTAGGGTTTTTTGTGAGTACAAGAGTATATATTGTTAACTTGACCTTTTTCCGCGCAGTGGAAGGATATTTATATCAGAGGATCTAGGGGTTTTTCCTAGATTCTATCTGATATTCTTTACATAATAATTAGTTTAATAATTGAAATATTTTCTAAAAGATATTCTTCCTTATCATATTCAAGATAAATGTCAATTTAACATTTATCTCCTTCTTTTTTGCAGGTCGATGGGCACGCTGCCTAGCTCCGAGAAACGTCACCGAACTGCTTTGTCTGTGGTGGGCTTTGCTTCGCTGGATCTTCATTCCTTCCGGGCCAAATCTTTGTTGGTTATCTCTGTTATTGGGCCGAGCCTTAGAGGGGTGCTAATCCCACCTCTAACGTATAGCAAAATTACAAACAAGAACATGGAATCGGATTGAAAGAAACAAGTTGAAGCAGAGTCGAAACTAAAATCTCTCTCCTTAATTTTTTTAAACATTTGTAGTGTGTCTGTTTGAATATGCTCAAAAATCTAAAGCTATATTTTCAGTCTCGCAACACTTAAGAACAAAAACTTGTTGAACCTAAAACTATGTTATACTCTCAAACAAACAAAAAACTTTAAAAAGGAGATTGTGGTGAGTCATTTGTTGAAATGAGAGGATGGTCTGTTTTTGTTTTTGTTTTATAACCAAAAACTCAAAGTATGAGTCATTAAAAAGGAGATTGAGAATTGATTCTCACCTTAATCACTGAAAAAATTAAAGCTATGTTTCAAAATCAGTCATAGCTGGTTTTTTGCTTAATTGTCAACCATTAACATGACCTTTTAAACATCAAAGTTGGATGATATATATTTTGATTTAATTAACTACATAATTCAAAGTATATGGGCCAAAAGAAAATTAATCTTTTATTCATTGGTTCATTTATCAAATTCCAAAACTCTAAACCTAAGCCTGGTCCGAATATTTTCTCCACAATACATTATATATCAAAACTTGGAACTTTGTTGTGATTTCTTCATTTGTAATACAAGATAATTTTTTTTTCTTTCATATTTCTAATGTGAGACTATATAAATACTATATTTTAAGATGCACAAACAACCCATTTTGGATTTTCATTTCTCAGTCAAATGAAGTCTGTTTTTGACATATGAATACACTATTTTATAATGTTCACAACAAAGAATCCAATGACTCCAAAATCAGATCATTCCGACAACAAAGTTGCCCGGAAAATCAACTGAAATATTAGCCAAGGCCATTTGTCAAAAAACAGTTCCAACATTATTATCTTTGTTAGTTAGGATATTGAAATATGTACTTAGTTAGCATATTCTCAGGATATCCTGTATAGTTGAGATATCAGTAGATATTATTGTAATGTATATATACTCATTAAGAGTGAATGAATGAAGCATCGAACCATATTACTCTTCATGGTATCAGCAGCTTAAGATCCTCGCCCTATCAATCGCGCCAATCTTCTTCTTCTTTTATCTTCTTCCTCTCGCTTCTTTCTCGTGACCCTCTCCTCTCTTTCTATCTCTCTTTATCGCAATGGCTGCCACCACACTCACCACATCTGAGAAACCTTGGGGTATCACCCAAATCAAAGCGTACATCCCTATTACGCTTGATCTCGACAAGATGAACTATGATGTGTGGCGTGAACTCTTCGAAACGCATTGTTTGACGTTCGGAGTCCTCGAACATCTTGAAGGCACCACTGTCCCTACTCCTGCGACAGCAAAGGTGTGGAAGGAATGAGATGGTCTTGTGAAAATGTGGATCTACGGGACCATCACAGATTCCTTAACCGAGGCAATCCTCAAACCAAAAAGCACTGCCAACGAGTTATGGCTTGCGTTGGAGGATATGTTTCGTGACAACAAGGAGAACCGGAGAACCGGGAAATCCAGCTTGAGAACGAGCTTCGCACCATCACCATCGGTGACCTCTCGGTTCAAGACTACTGTCGCAAGCTTAAGTCACTGTCCGACCTGCTGGCCAACGTTGACTCTCCGGTCACCGATCGAGCGTTGGTAATGCATTGTCTCAATGGACTTAACGAAAAGTTTGAAGGGATTCATAACGTCATCCGACATCGGTCTCCCTTTCCTAGCATCCATACGGCTCGGTCAATGCTTCTTACGGAGGAGGATCGGCTCAAAAAGCAGATCCGTGCACCACCGACGACCACTGCAACCTCTTCCACTCTTGCTGTTTTGTACGTCGGTGATCAGGCTCAGTCTCCATCCGCTCAGAACAACCACCGGGGAGGCAACAACAACAAGTCTCGCGGTCGTGGTGGTCGAGGAAACCGTGGCAAGGGACGCTACAACAACAATCCATCCGCATACACCTATCCTCAGTGGCAATATGGACCACCACAATGGACATTCCCACAGTGGTAGTATGCACCAGCGCCTCCACAGTACATGTACCCTCAACAGGCTCAGCTACCTGGACGGTCGAGTATCCTCGGTCCCTATTCACCGCGACCACAACATGAAGCGCACGCCGTCACTCAGGAGCTCCCTTCTGGTCAGCCAATGATGGTGCCCACGACGCTTGCCAATGCCTTCAGCACAATGACACTGCAACAACCTGCGGATCCGTCGTGGTACATGGACTCGGGTGCAACCGATCACATCACCTCCAACCACGGTAATCTCAGTTCTGTTTTTAATTCGAGTATTACTCCTTCAGTACTTGTCGGAAATGGATCCATTGCGCATGTAACACAATCCGGCTCTGCCTCTTTAACATCACTTACTCCTTCTCTCAAACTAAATCATGTGCTTGTTTGTCCATCAATGATTAAAAATCTGGTTTCAGTTCGAAAATTTGTTACTGATAACCATTGTTCTGTCGATTTTGACCCTTTTGGTTTCTCTGTTAAGGATCTACGGACCAGGAAACTCCTTCTCCGATGTGATAGTTCCGGCCCCTTGTACTCGGTTTCTCCTTCTACGATGTCGCCTCCTCTTGCTCTTCTTTCAGGTCACTCGCTTTGGCATCGCAGATTGGGACACCCGGGATCCTCCATTCAACGTTCTTTAAATTCTTCCGATTTATTTTCAAGTAATAAGGCCGACTTGACAACTCTGTGTCATGCGTGCCAATTGGGTAAACATGTTTGCCTGCCATTTTCTTCTTCTATGACTAGTGTCTCTGAACCTTTTCAAATAATTCATTCTGATATTTGGACGTCTCCTGTTTTGAGTCATAGTGGTTTTAAATACTATCTGCTATTTCTTGATCATTATACTCATTACACTTGGGTTTATCCTTTGCACAGAAAGAGTGAAACATTTGAAAAGTATCTTCAGTTCTCTGCTCTTGTTAAAAGTCAATTCAACAAACCTATTCGTGCTTTACAATGCGACAATGGCGGAGAATACACTAGTCGTGAATTTCTTGATCATTTGGCAGCTTCAGCCACTGCACTTCGACTTTCCTGCCCTCACACCTCTCAACAAAATGGCCGGTCCGAACGTATGCTCCGTACAATCAATAACTTGGTGTGTACGCTTCTATTTCAGGCGCACATGCCTTCTTCTTTTTGGACTGAAGCCCTTCTTACCTCGGTTCATATTTTAAACCTTCTTCCCTCTTCTTTGATTGCAAATGACATCCCTTTTACTCGTTTGTTTAATAAACCGGCTAACTATTCTCATCTTCGTGTTTTCGGCTCTTTGTGTTATCCTAATCTCTCTTCTACTTCTGCTCATAAACTCTCACCTCGGTCTTCAGCTTGTGTTTTCTTAGGATACCCAGACAATTATCGAGGCTATCGGTGCATGGAGCTTGCGTCGCGCAAAATCATCATTTCGCGGCATGTTACTTTCGACGAAACCAATTTTCCTTTCTCGTCAGTACCAACTAGCTCTCCTTGCTCACCGACGCCTCCTCTCTTTCTTCCTCCACCAATTACTCCGCTTCGTTCTCCTCCTGTTGGCACTCCACCGCCGACAGCTCCTCTTCCTCCACCAGTTCCGACTATGACAACTCGTGCAATGAATGGCATTGTCAAGCCTCGCATTCGCATGTGTCTTCATACGGATTCCATTTCTCCTATTCCAGTTTCTCATGTGCAGGCTGCTAAGGATCCATTTTGGAAAAGTGCTATGCAAGAGGAACACAATGCTCTTATTAAACGCAAGACATGGGATTTGGTTCCCCGTCCTCCGGCTACTAACGTCATTCGTTCTATGTGGCTTTTTCGTCATAAGTTTGATGCTGATGGAAAGCTACAACGCTACAAAGCACGCTTGGTCGCAAATGGAAAGTCGCAACAAGCAGGCATTGACTGCGATGAGACGTTTAGTCCTGTCGTTAAACCGGCTTCTATACGGACTGTACTTCATATCGCTCTTGCACGAAGCTGGCCACTGCGTCAACTGGACGTTAAGAACGCTTTTCTTCACGGGAACCTTGCCGAGACTGTATACATGCATCAACCACCAGGTTTTGCTGATTTCAGTAAGCCTAATCATGTATGTTTACTTCGTCGTTCTTTGTATGGTCTAAAACAGGCTCCGAGGGCCTGGTACAATCGCTTCGCTACAGTAGCTCGCAACATCGGATTCATACAAAGTCGCTCTGACTCTTCCTTATTCATAATTGGTGGCGCTACGCCTCATGCTTTCCTCCTCTTATACGTCGATGACATTGTTCTAACAGGAGCGTCATCAACGCTTCTTGATCGCATTGTCTCTCAGCTCAGCTCCGCCTTCGACATCACTGACCTTGGCCGACTTCACCATTTTCTCGGCCTCTCGGTGACGTACAACGATGCTGGCATTCTTCTCAGCCAACAAAATTATGCAGCTGACATCTTACACCGTGCATCTATGACGAACTGTAAGCCTTCATTCACTCCTGTGGACACCAAGTCCAAACTTGCGGCAGACGACAGTCCACCAATGTCTGACCCGAGCTTGTATCGTAGTCTCGCTGGCGCCCTTCAGTATCTCACATTCACACGACCGGACATTGCTTTTGCAGTCCAACAAGTGTGCCTTTTTATGCACGATCCACGTGACAGTCATTACACTGCACTCAAACGCATCCTTCGGTACGTTAAGGGAACCATCTCACTTGGCCTTCAGCTCAAGAAGTCGTCGGTCACAGACTTGGTCTCCTACTCCGATGCCGATTGGGCTGGGTGCCCGTCCACACGCCGCTCCACGTCAGGCTATGCAGTCTTCCTCGGCGATAGTTTGATATCATGGTCCTCTAAGCGCCAACATACGGTCTCTCAATCAAGTGCGGAGGCTGAATATCGCGGTGTTGCAAATGCGGTGGCTGAAACTTCTTGGATTCGTAACTTATTACTCGAGCTCGGCTGCCCTCTCTCCAAAGCAACAATCGTCTATTGTGACAACATCTCAGCGGTCTATCTCTCCTCAAACCCGGTTCAACACCAACGAACCAAACATGTCGAGATCGACCTCCATTTTGTCCGGGAAAAAGTCGCTCTCGGACAGCTCCGTGTCTTACACGTACCATCATCTTCGCAATATGCTGATATATTTACCAAAGGACTTCCTACTCCTCTGTTTACTGAGTTTCGATCCAGTCTCAACGTTCGTCATCCTACTGTTGGACTTCGGGGGAGTGTTAGTTATAGGCCTGGGCGTTCGGATATTCGGTTCGGGTCCGGGTCGGATCCTTGCAGGTACCGGGTCTAACGGATATAGAAATATAGGACCCATTTAAGAACCTGTATATTTTCGGGTCGGGTTCGGTTCGGGTCCTCTCGGGTCCGGGTCGGTTCGGGTCTACTATTGCCATACCTGCAAAGACCCGAATTTTTACGGGTACTATGCGGGTTTGGATATTTACAGGTTTTTTTGGATATTTTCGGGTATAAAATACCCAAATAACCCTGCAAATACCCGAATAAACCTGTAAAAATATTCAAAAACTACAGGTTTTATCAGGGTTTTTCAGGTTTTATCAGATCATATGGGTCATACAGGTCCTATCGGATCTTATGGAGTCGGTTACTAACAGGTTCTTAACAGGTTCCTAACAGGTTACTAACAGGTTCTAACAGATTCTAATAATTATTTAGTCTAATATTTACAGGTTCCAACGGGTACCCGAAAAACCTGCGGGTAAGACCCGGACCCGAACCTGTACCCGCGGGTCTTCGATCGTCATACCCAACAGGTTCTAAACCTTGGACCCGGACCCGACCCGGACCCGATTTTTTCGGGTCGGTTCAGGTTCGGGTTTTCGGGTCCGGGTAAAAATGCCCAGGCCTAGTTAGTTAGGATAATGAAATATGTACTTAGTTAGCATATTCTCAGGATATCCTGTATAGTTGAGATATCAGTAGATATTATTGTAATGTATATATACTCATTAAGAGTGAATGAATGAAGCATCGAACCATATTACTCTTCAATCTTTACCTTGAAAACAACATCTATTCAGAATGATTTTACAGTATACATTGTCAACATAAATGAAATATGCGATACAAAACAACTAACCACACTTAATCCAATCAATAACTATATGGGATTTTGTTCAGTTCTACATTTGTCATTTCGCTTTGTTCATTTGTTATTGGCGTTAGAAAATGCAATCAAAAATTTGGATACAACCCTAAAACGATAGACCACGACGAGCCACTTCGTTGTCCTGTCTCATCGACTCAAACCTCTCGTCGTTACACTTTTTTATAAACGCTTCTGCTCTTAGATTCAGCTCATCTCGACTCCGAGACACCGCCGGTGACAGGTAATACTTGCTTCTGTCAGTACTAAACGTCTCCGATTTCTTCAAACCGAATTGCTTTGTCTTGTTTGAATCTTCTACACCAAGTCCGAACCTGTCTGGTCTCCTGTAATAACTAGTCAACGGTTTCCCTTCCGTTATCATCTTCCATGTATTCTCCAGAGTCTCGTGCCGTTTTGGCACTTTCAACGCTTTCAAAGAGGTTCGTTCTGAAAAATGAAGAATGTAACTCATTAGTAAACAGTGTTTGGATTTCATTTTCAACTAAAAATAGTAAATATCTAACTTGTGTGGCGTCACCTTCTTCCTCCCACTTTTTAGATATTTATTTTTAATACTCATTATGTCCCATGTTCTAGAAGCTTTTGTTTTTATTTGATTTTTTCACAAATTTTTATGTAAATTTATATTTATTTAACTATAAAGGTTTTGAATGGTGACATGAAAAAATATTTTTTCTAAAACCATTTTTAAGTTATTAATCATATAATTTTTTGTATTTGTTTTTTTTAGCAAAAAAAAATGTTTATATTTTTCAAACCAAATGAAAACATCACACTTGTCCTACAAATATATTTTTTATGTATATAACATACTTGAAATACAACATGTATTCTAAAACCATTTCACAAAAGGGGGTTATCATTTGAACTCTAAATTATGTAATGTGTTTTTGCTACTGGTTATAATATTTATATATATGTTAAATATATAACAGGTTTTATATGAAAGTACACTATTTATGTTTTTGTCAAAAAAATATAATTTTTTTAATTTATGTGAAAACATTTGAGGGAGTAAAATTAATTTAGTTACCTGCTGTGGGGGTCTTAACCAGTTTCCGTTGCCCGATCCTAGCCGAAACAAGAGGCTTCTCAGCCGGAGTCAGATTTTCCGATTTGTCCACCACCTCTAAACACCTCTTCTCCTCCTCCACCTTCGCCGCGGCTTCGGCTAGCTTCTTCATAACCAACTCCGGTCTCTCCTTCTCCTCAACGATGATCTTCAACGACGGAGTTGCCACGACGAAACTAAAACCTTCATCCTTCTTCTCGGACCGCCGCGGAGGAGCTCGGTGGACGTTCTGCTCATTCTGAAACTTATAGTCGCCGCCGTACGAAACCTCGTAGTCTTTTCTGTCGTGGTTTGTGATGATGATCCGGTAATGCCTGGAAGAAACTCCGATAACGACGATGATGACGTTGGTGATGAGGTAAAGATATGGTGGTTTCAGCCATGAGATAAAAGAACTCAAAAGGATCGGAGGTCGAGAGAAATCTAGTGCCACAACAGGAACGATGATTTTTAGATGCATAGCCATAGCCACGAAGCCAGTGGAGATTAGCACCGGTTTAATCCATGACGCCATTTCTTACGATTTAGTCTCTCTGATATCTTGAGATTTATCGAGTGGTGTATTGTATTTGTTGTTGCCACGCTCTTAACTGAGATATTCTATCGGTTTATATAGGGAGTAGACTAGTGGGATAGTTGATAAACACCGTTGGATCTAAGATTAGGTGTGTGAACGGTCAGGATTGTATCGGATAGTACGTAGGTGCATCCCCTTGCACAACAAAACTCGAGCAGGGAATAATTTTTTTTTTCTGTCTTTTTTTTTTGTTTTTTTAATTAAAATATATTATATTAATTATAGAAAATCACATCCCGAACCGGGCATCAGAACCATTGCTCCGGTGACAAAAACCAGACAAAAGTCGACAACTTCCGGAGTCTAGATTCATAGACTAACACTATTATACGCTAAAATTACTAAGGATTCCTTGAATGAGGTGGGAAGAAGACTGAGAAGCTTAAAGCTCCAAACCTCCGGCGGGCTGAGCTCTCACGACCACCGCTGCGAACAAGAAATCGTGTTATCCGGTTAGCCCGACACCGGTTTCCAAATCCGCTTGCCTCGCCGCGAGTAGAAGATCCTGCTCCCGGAGATGTCCCACGGCCACGTAAATCGACGACCTCACTAAGCGTAATCGACCTCATCCATTTCCTCCTTCGAATCCGCCACAATCTCGCTGTCATCTAATACTCCCACCGTCGAGCACAACCAAATCGACTTCCTCCGGTTAAGATCCGCCGCCGAACCAGGGAGAGCAACCCTTCTGGAGAACCGCCATCCCCATCCGGAGCCTCGCCGTAGCCGAAGCTTCCTTCAACTGCAGATGCAAACCCACCAACCGACGAAAGGAGGCGCTTCTCTGAGCTTCGCCAGATCTAAAGACATAGCTTCGAACGGATCTCCCCGCCGTCCTCCAACGGAGGTTCCCCATCCTTACCGCACCGTCGATCCGCTAAGCCCTTGAGCTTCCGCAGCACCACCTTCCTCGGAGTTCCCGCCTGCGCACCTCGGAGAAGAAGGGTATGCGTCCTTCTCCGTCACCGTCGAACAGCTCCGTCATGAAGAACTCGAAGCAAGCTAACCCATGGAGGCCATCCCGCCGTCCGACGAAGAGCACCGGAGTCGGAACAGCCTCAGATCTCGAATTACAAGAGGAAGACCTAGAGAGAAAAAAAATTTAAACGCGTGCGACTCAAACGCTCTTTTTTTTTTCTGTCTTATTGAAAGGTAAACAAAACTTCACGTGTTCACATGAATATCACCCAATTATATTATAAAGATTTTAAATGATCATTCTCTTATTTTTTACGTCGATGGTTCTCTGATTAGTCGTCGTCAGAAAGCAAAATGTTCTCTTATTAGTCAACCTAGTATGAGTGTATATTCCTATAATTCCCTATTTTTGTTTCCAATGTTAACCTATCCTATGGCTACGTCTTCTTAGCCTTATATCGCCTGTTTTTATATTCATTGGAAATCAAACGATGTATGTGAATATGTAGTGGTATAAACATGTATAAAGAGAGTTTATTAGTTATTTTATTACTGCATTGAAGTTATACAGTATAATTTCTATTAATTAATACTCCATATATTAATAGAATTTCTTTTTACTTGTTTACCATAATTGAATTTCCGGTTTCAAATTAAGTTTCCGATCAAATTATTAATCTTTTAATAAATTTACATATAACTAAACTAATAACATATTATGATTTCAACGTTGTTATCTTATAGAAATTTTCCTTTATATTCTTCTATTTTAGTGTAAGTGATGATTCACTTGATGTACATATATCTTAGAAATTGTAATTGATCTAATATAAATATATAATAGTATTCTCTTAATATGTTTTAACAACAATATTTTGTCATTTATGCAAGGATAAATAAATAAAACGAATTTTACATTTGCATTGACAAAGTAAAATATCATTTAAAAAATGGCTTAAACCTCACTTGATTGACAGTAATATTAAAAGTAGAGAAAACGTCTTTTTAGTTAATACTATGATTTTACATTAAATATATGCTAACCTTATATCGTCTATGTTACAAACTATTTAGAATTAGTTAAAATAAGAATTAGTTAAAATAATGTGAACCAAATGAATGACTAGCTTTTTCGATTCATTTGGAAAATATCGAAAGAAGAAAAAAGATGTTCAAATTTTTTGAACTTAAGCATATATCATGAATAAGCAATCAAATAGCGGATAAGATGGCACATAGTGTTTGAGTCGATCCGTCAAATTGTATCCATATTGGACCGAAACTACCATTATAGATGTTAAAGTAGCATTAGGTTTCTTTTAGTTGCCAAAAAAACTTATCAAAAAGATATTATTAGTCACTAGTAGTTAATATCTATAACAAGACAACTTATCTTTAAATGATCTTAGTAAACCAATACACTATGTCACTTGATAGTATTAAAAGTAGAGAGTACGTAAACAAAAAATTAATAGTTACTACTAAGATTTTACAAGAAATGCCAATCGTATTTAAAATCAAATTGTCATAAAATACTATTGATAGTAATTATTTGTTTACCTACCACAAGATCAACTTGATTCATAATATCATTCTTATCTTATAAAAATGATCTTAACTAATAGTATATCACTGGACTGGATGTCTGGATTACAAATATAAAGGATTGATATGTGATGTCACTGGACTAAAATGAAAGATTTCATAACGTAATCATTACATCTATTTCGTTCTGATATTATCCCGAAAGGCAGAAACCCACTAGGCCACTAAAGATAGATAGATATTATAAGAGACTCAAAAACACCTTCACACCACATGCTCCTCTGTCACTTGCATCAAAAGCAACAAAGCAGCCATCGAGACAAGACGTAAGAGAAAGCGCGTACTGCTTAGTTAGCCAAAACGGATCTTTGACATTATGAAGTTTAGCTACGAACTTCTTTGAAACCCTAAACCCTTTGATTATGGTATCATTTGTACTTTCTAAATCGTTAATATCACACATTTCCGCCTGTTGTTGTTGTCCATCATTGTCTACATGCATATATGTTCGTGATTACGATTATTAAATTTGTTTGCTGCATAGATTGTAAATGAAATGAAAGTGATGAAATGATATAGTTAAAAGATGTTAATATATATATATATATATATATATATATATATATATATATATACTAAAACAGAAATATGTATATCAAAAAGAACTAAGAGTTGTATAAGTCGTAAGAACGGCCAGGTTATAGGTCAGTTCTCCAACTGTTGTATATTTGACCCCGACTCGTCTCGAGAGTGCTATCCACTCTTTTAATAATTAGTTTGTCGACCACTATATTCACAGCTTAAAATGTATGACGAAAATAATATCCTGCTTTGGTCAAAAAAAATCATGCTCCCTCAAACCACATATATTTATATATCTAGAGAATTGGTTTTAAGTTTTTATTTAATATTTCATTGATAGAATTTTATAATAAAAATATATAGCATGAAAGTAGATTTCTTTTCTACGATTTACGAACGTCTTATGAAAAATATAAATTCGGATGATAATACGATGACAATATTAATTTTAACTCGAAGTTAAATCTTGGTGTTACACTAGATAAAATATCTTGTTGATTGTGTTTAATTTTTTTTTTTACTACAAGTTGGAAAATATAAATTAACTAGTGGTTGAATGAAAATAGTTTCTTCGATTGGAAATATCTAAACGTGACACTTCTGGTTGCACCAACATTTTTGACTATAAGTTTGTTTTATTTTTGCCAACATTTGGTGCAAAGTTTTACTATAAGTTGGAAAATATAAATTGATTAACTAGTGGTTGAATAAAAATAGTTTCATTTTTATTTAGTTGATTTTTTCTATAGGTTTCAAATAGATATGTTAAAATAACTCCTTGGCAAGGGAAACATAATTATATACACAACAGTTCCAAATCATTATGATTTTTTGTTTGATATGGTTGTTTCTTCTCGGATTCTATTTGGATTTATGAATTAAATATGGGAATATCAAATATCTAAACGTTTTTTTTTTTTAACTTCAAATATCTAAACGTGACACTTTTGATTAAAATGCTATTGCCATTGTCACTTCAAAAAAAAACTATTCAAAATTATCATTTGCTTAGATATGCATGCATCTTTGGTTTTATTCATTTGTAATAAGACTTTAGATTTATTACTAAAAACAGTTGTAACAATTATATTTTGGGTTATAACAACCAAGAGTACAACCAAGAGTTTGTTAGAATTTATAATTTACCTATTGTGAAGTTAGTGACCAATAACATTTGCCCATAATTCATTTGATTCCCACGAGAAACAATGAGACACTTAACCCCATGCGAGGGACAAAGGTTAATCTCAATGTGCTCCTAGTTTTGAGTTTTGGTGGGAGAGACTTAACGCCATGCGAAGTATTGGTAATTGTTGCTAGACCGGGGAATTAAGGTCCAAGCCCATCCTGGTCTACAAAAAAAAAGAATAATGAGAAGATATATTACTTGCTTTCATTACCGACATAGAAAAGGCAAATGAAACTTCATCGAAATTCAGAGCGGGCAGAAAACGACACTGTTTCCAACTGCCCTGTGATGCAACTCCGGTTGTTTGAGAGTGAGTCGCTAGTTGTATGATGTAAGCTCTTTTACTGGAGAATTTGAAAGGAAAAAAAAAGATCCATTAGTTCGACTCGTCCATCGTTAAACGACCCATATGTCCGAGTGGAATAATAGTATAATACATATATGATATCCATACTAAATTTTGGGTGTTCTTTTGTCAAAAAGTTTGGCCAAGGTAAAACGGCCTATTTCAATTAAAAACCCACGTTCGACAAACGACAGTCGTTGTATTGTTCGTTTTGTCGTAGATTTTTTTTGTTTAATTTGCTGCACAATTGTCGTTAAAATCGGCGACCAAATTTTGAATCGCTAATAGTAAAGTTGGAGTCGTTGCAACATTCGCTATAGCTAACAATCGTTAAACGAACACGTTTGAAGTCGTTGTCGCTGTCATCAGTCACTGCGAAACGAACATGGTCATTGTCTTTTGAGGCATGAACTAGTTTACCTCTAAAAACAGTGTTCTCTTCTTTACCAAAATAATCTCTCTTCTAATCTCTAAACAATACAAATGTGATTGAGAACTCTTCTTGTTACTAAAAGACAACATTATCTGACTGTTCCCCGCAATTTCAAACGCATCAAACGGTTAATAATTTCAGAAGTTCCAACAAGCATCATTTTCACAGAACAACACACAAATCTCTCTTTACTACCGTGAACTCTTGATCCCTCTTGCTTGTTTCTTCTTATCCCTTTTCTTCATAGTTTTGGTGCCTGACCTGTGTCTCCGGTTCTGCTTCGAGGGTTTGGATTTCCTCACAGGCATAGGCTGGCTTGTGGAGAGTTTAGCCGTAGAACCGGGTTCTGTTGATTGGGTCTTTTCCCTACGAACAGGCTCATCCTCTTCACGAGATATCTCGCTTGTTGTCACTGTTACTTTCAGCTCCCCTGTATCATACATTGTCGTTCCTTTTGATCCACATAGAAACACAGCGAATATCAGAACAAGGCCACTCAAAGCAAAAATCATGATTATGAGAAAGCATTCAATTGAAAACTTCTCGATTCCAATCAATCAGTTCTTAGGTTACGGCGAGAAACAATCAAACATGTATGATGTATGCTCTTTTCACACAAAATGTCCAATTCTTCATATTGAAAACTAAAGTGATTATGAAAAAACTACCAGATGTTGAAGCATCAGGCTCTGCTTCTTCATTCTCAGCATCCTCATCAGCTTCTCCATCTTCATTTTCCTCACCATGACCTGCGACCATCATCTCTTCCAATTTCCTCTGCAAAGCTCAGATACAAGATTTCAGATCACTAACAATAAGACGAGCTTGAGGACCATTAACTATCTCTCTGACATATCATCCCACTATCAATCATTCATACATCATAGAAACTTTCCAAGGACAATAGGAGATTCAGAGTAAGCAAAAGAAAAACTCAAACTTTCATCCAAATGATTTAGAGCAAGTTCATGGTAGAACCTGAGATAGTCATTTTAAGCTCCGATAAATCATAAATTTAGGAATTTATAACTAATCTATAACGCATGGATGATGAATGAAGAAACACACGAGGAGAAGCAATAGTTTAATCCTCACCTTCTTACGAGCCTCAATACGCTTCCGCCTCATAGATTCCTCCTGCTGCTTCTGGGCTTCCTTTCTCCGTTTCTTCTTCCTCTTGTGAAACCCAGTCACAAAATCCCTAACACGTAGCAGAAAATCAACTAACTGAATACAGATTGAATATTTGACTCTGAAACAGCAGCAGCAAATTTAGTTGTTTTTTTCGGTACCTGAGATCTTTCTCATCAAAAGAGACGGTGACGCTTTTGTTCCTTAGAGCTCTCTTCCCGATGTGCTTAGCTCTGGTCGGCGGTGCCAATGAACCCGCTCCCTCATCATCCACGTCTACATTCATTGCGAGAAACTTCCTCCGATCGGAGACGAAGCGATTGAGGTCAAAATTTAGGGTTTAAGATTGAATCAAACAAAGTCTTGGAAGTAGAAGAAGATGCAGAAAAATTAGACTTTTAAATGGGCTCTAGACTCGGCCCATTACTGGGGTAACAGCGTCTTTTTAACAAACGTGAGCTAATTTGGTTAAGAAAAAGTTATGCCATTAACTTATTTTAGACAATTACCAAAACTACTTGTGACTCTCGTTCTAACATAACAAAATAAACCTCCCAACAAAACTAAATTTTTCTTTCACTCATTAAAATAAAAACTAAAAATTTAAAAACCTCCTCGCATCTTCCTCGTACTCAGACAGAGGATGAAGAAGGTAATGATCATCATCAGAAGCAAGCACTGAAAACAAAAAACAAAAAAAAAAAAAAAAATTGTACATAATTAAAAAAAAAACAGAGGAAAAAATGAACGACTTATTCTCAAATTCATTCAAGAGAAACCAGGCCCTAATGGCCGATGTAGAGGCAGGTCAAGAAACAATGAACCTCGACAAATTCTTCGAGGACGTCGAGAATGTGAAGGATGACATGAAAGGAATCGAGACTCTTTATAAGAAGCTTCAAGACTCGAACGAAGAATGCAAGACGGTACACAATGCCAAGAAGGTGAAGGAGCTACGAGCTAAGATGGATGCAGACGTAGCTCAAGTCCTTAAAAGGGTCAAAATCATTAAGCAGAAACTCGAAGCCCTAGAGAAAGCGAACGCTAATAGCCGTAATGTCCCTGGTTGTGGACCCGGTTCGTCTACGGATAGGACTAGATCTTCTGTGGTTAGCGGTCTCGGGAAGAAGCTCAAGGACTTGATGGATAGTTTCCAGGGCTTACGTGCACGAATGAACAACGAGTATAAGGAAACCGTAGAGCGCAGGTCTTTCCTTTTTTAGGTTTCTTGCATCAGAAGCTATTGCTATGTTTGGTTTCTTGGAATGCAAGAATATATGATTGTTGGAATCGGTGCAGGTATTTCACAATAACAGGAGAACAAGCAGACGAGCAAACAATAGATAACTTGATTGAGAGCGGTGAGAGCGAAAACTTTCTCCAAAAAGCGATTCAAGAGCAAGGAAGAGGTCAGATCCTAGACACGATATCTGAGATTCAAGAAAGACATGATGCAGTGAAGGAGATTGAAAAGAATCTACTCGAGTTGCACCAAGTTTTCTTGGACATGGCGGCTCTAGTGGAAGCTCAAGGACAACAACTGAACAATATAGAGAGTCATGTTGCAAAGGCAAGCTCGTTTGTGAGAAGAGGGACTGATCAGCTCCAAGACGCGAGGGAGTACCAAAAGAGCTCGAGGAAATGGACTTGTTATGCCATCATTCTCTTCATCGTCGTCTTTGCCCTACTTCTTATTCCCGCTCTACCCCATATTATGCTCATGTTGAAGCAGATGTGAAATTGGCAGAGAGTTTGATCTTGATTCTCAATATAGTTGATACCATCAATCCTGATTTTGATATCAGCACATTCATTTCATCAGTCTCTTGTAGAATTGGGGCTTGGGCCTGGTTTTTCCTTAGTTTTATTTTATCCACCATATTGAAGTTGGAGTTTTTTTTTCCAAGTCTATCAAGAGTTTAAGCACATTAAAATAACATCCATGATTTACTAATTTGAGCTGAATACAAGAAACACCTTAAAATCCATTTTATGTCGTCAGGCAAATCTAAATATTATATACACTAGTTTCTCTGCACAATGTTTTCTCTGTACTAATGGTTTAAAACAAAGAATTCTTTCATAATCCCTACTATAAACAGTCATTAGGCAGATTTTACAAAATAACACAAGTATCAGTATCTGTCATATTATATAATTTTGTTGTTGTTGTAGTTATCTCTGGAAACAAAATAATATTCCTTTTGCATGTGACAATTCGGCTTAAAACAAGCAAACTACAAGATAAACAAAAAAAAAACTAAAAGAAAAGAAAAGAATTTTTGCAGATTTAATTTTATTATAACAAAGTGATTAATAGATTTTCTTACTATCTAATTCTTTTGTCCTTAGCGGTTCATTACTGGTTTATGGTTTTAATCTTTACAACACTTGATCATCATATTTTTAGGAATATTCATTTATTAATTTAGGTATGAATAAAGCTCAAATACTATTAGTTGTCAGACAAAAACCAATTTGAGTAGCTAGTAACACATTTTTAAACGATTTTGTTAACTTGTATATAACGTAACTCTGTGTGTGCCCCTATATGAAGTACGCATTATTGGTTTCCCTTATCATACTTGATACACTAAGATTTTTATAAGCTAAAAGTCAACGGAATGAGAGACCAGCTAAGTCTTGCTATAAAATTGCTTTGATGGCACCACTAGTTTCAGCCGTTCGGCACGCATGAAGAACATGATTCGTCCGTCAACGCCTTATATTTTTTTTCGATATAATTATGTTACCATTGACACAAGAAACTACAAAGTCAAGTCACTTTCAAGTGATGTTGAACTGTATGATATGATATTTACATTATATGAATGTGGAAAGTACAGGCATATATAATACTTCAAAAATATAATTTCCTAAACATTCGGAAGTTTATCAAAATCATTCTAACTAGATTTTGACCCGCGCTAATGAAGCGCGGGTTATGTTTTCTATCACGTATTCTAGTAGACAGATTTTGTTTTTAATAGTATAGATAATTAAATTTGGTTCATCTATTTTTTGACCCGTTTAATAATGGTCTAAATATAAAGATTTTTATGTTTATTTTATAAATCAAAATGTAACTAATATATAATAACCCGTTCATTTAACATTTTGGATCGATTAAGTTCATTTTGATGTGTTTTTATAATTAAAATAAAACCAATGACACAAAAAGTAATATCCCCCGTAAGACCAAGGGTAGTTTCAAAAAAAGGTCACATGTTTTAATAATATAGATAATATTACTATATCGAATTTATATAAAGTTATAGTTAAATTATAATATATATATATATATGTAGATATAGAAAAGAATATTAACAATACATGGTTACATTTATTGTAATAAAATAAATAAAATATAATAGATTATGTTAAATATATCGATTATCAATATTATTATTGAGTTTAAACTATTATTTCAATATTATATTCTATTTTCTTATTTTAATAATAATTTATTAATTTTAATGATTATATAATTTATAAAATAATTATGTATTAAATTATATAATTATATGTACCAATTGATTTAGTAACTTAATTATGCTTGATTTTATTTTTTAAGTTAAATTTTAGTTAAGAATAATTTATAATATTTATTTTAATATTAGTTTCGAAATTAATTATTATTCTATTAAATTTTTGAATTTTTTTTTTTGTTAGATATGATTAGAATAGAAAAAGGAAAACAAAAGATATTATAAGATATTATGAATAAATCAAATATAAATTGTTTTACAGTTTTACCCTTAATGAAGGTTACAAATCCTAATAAAATCAAGGGCAAATTTCGGAAACAACATTTATGTACCATGACAAATCTTCCTGTTTTAATAGAATAGATGATATGATGATGCTTGTATTTAATAGCTAAGACAAATAATCGGTCTTAAAAGCGGCATAGATACTTCGTTTGCTCTCTCTTTAATTTATTGTTGACGTTTTTTTTTTTTTTTTGATAACCCAGGGTATCCGGGCCCCACTATGGTGGGTCTCGACTAGTGTACTGCGTCAACTTTAGGTAGCGGCTGCACATGTTTTTTCTGGAAGCTGGCGATGCCCTCAGTTTAATCTCCCAATAGCCAATCTCCCAATAGCCAGAAAGATTCGAACCTAAATGGCGAAAGTTTACTAACGCTCCCTTTATTACTAGGATACGACCTCCGGGTTATTGTTGATGTTTTTGCAGTTATCTTAGAACATTAGAACTTATCAGCTTGAGAAATTGACAACTTGAATGTTTTAAGGAAAAAAAAACAATCTTTGAATAAGTTTGTAGTTGTGTTCTTGAAGATTTTGTATGTCATATTTTTCCACACCAGGACAGAATCATCAATAAGATGGGGACATTTAACTTAACACATTGCATGTCTTTTTACATTGTCACTTAAGAATTTAAATATGGCTCATATATTTTCTTTTCTGTAGGCTTATCAAGACATCGTATTTTTCAGTTCATACTAAAATGTGTGTTTATCTTTGGATTTGTAACGAGTTAAGTCAATATAGTAACAATTATTGGGTTCTCATTGCTAAAACCGGATTTGAAAACCATAACCAAAACTAAATGAATTTTAACAGAACTTCACTCGGTTAGTTAAATTTGGTCTGATTTCATATAACATGATTAGTCGATTTGAAACAAGATTATTTCCGTACGTAGTTCCTATTAAGTTGTATGAGCTTCCAACATAAAATCAATTGGTGATAAGTGGATTGACCCATATCTTTTATATATTAAGTGAGATCCCTTCCAACTACTGATGTATGACTTATGTCTATAATACGCCTCCTCGAGATAATGGTTCTTTGACCATTAATCTCGGAATGCTCGGGCTTGGATCGACGACACCAATTTGGGCCTGGCTTGTCGATGGATGGACCAACTTTGGGTCGGATCGGGTTGGATTGCATAGATCGGGCTCTGATACCATATTAAGGTCTATGGGCTTCCAACCTAAAATCAATTGGTGATAAGTGGATTGGCCCATATCCTTTATATATTAAGTGAAATCCCTTCTAATTACCGATGTAGTACTTATGTCCCTAATAGTTCCATCTAAATCAAAAATCAAACACAATTCTCTTACCTTGATTCGATTACCATATTCTTCAGTATGAACACCACAACTTCAAAAGTGATTTTGATATACCTCTAATTTCTTCAGTTCCAATTTTCATTTACAAAATTATATAACACAAAGAACATACGTAAACTTTAATATTTGACAACCATGATAAACATCTATAAATATGAATTCATGATAACACAATTTACCATGTCGTCCATTTTTATTTGATTGGTAACGTGTTTTAAACTTAATAAACAAACTAACCAAGCTTGCCAAACCAAACCAAAGTCCTTCAAAAACCGGACTAACCAAGTTCATTAACATTTTTCCTCTTGTTTTTACTATTCTACTTTGGTGAACATTCTTGCTACATTATGTATTAAACGAAATACATAAAATCATAATCATCCATAAATTGGATTTTAGTTCTAAACCAAAAGAACCAAACCAAACCATAGCACTTTATAACTTAACTAAACAATGATCCATTTTAGCGTGTTAGGTCAAGCAGCGATGGACCCATGAGTCAAACAAACCCAAACACAATGGGCACCACTCTGCTTGTAGCCATCCTTCCTTTAGTTGACCTTGACTTCTTTTTCTCATTTTCCCTTTTTTTCTCATATTTCATTTTTGTGTAGATTTTTTTTGTTTGAAATGTATTCTATTATATTCCCTTAAGATAATAACACACGGGACCATATTTCCCCCTCTTTTGTTTTACAAATTTAGTCTGTATCCATACATATAAATATCCTCTTGTTCACGCATCGCTACAATGTTTTAGTATTTTAAAACCCCCTAGACACGTCATAATTCGTCCCTTTCATAATATCTGTTCTGGAAATCATCGTATTTCATTTCCTTTAATTACGTATTTGTCAAATATGTAACTTAAAAAAGTTTTGCCGTCAGTTTTGGTTTAGAGTAAAAAAATGAAAGACCATTTGGTTGTGTTGAAAACCTAGTAATTTAGGAAATTTGGTTTATAAGGGAATCTTAGAGCACCCACATCCCGTGAGACCCATAGTTGAGTCTATTAAAAAAAAATTTATTAATTTTTTTTTTTTTGAACAGGTGAAAAAAAAGGATCAATCCCGTCTCGCCACATCACGTGAACAGTGACGAGACGGGTTCTTAAGTCTCTAATTTAAGAGACTATTAGAGCATGTACAACCTTAAACCCTAAGGGGGGTTCTTAAATTTTTTTTTATTATTATTTAATTTTTTTTTTGGAAAGTAAAAAAAAAAAAAAAAAAAAGAAGGAACGAATAGAATCATGACACGTGGCATGAACAGTGTTAGAACCGATCTTTAGCTAAAGATTTTTAGAGCCCGGGTTCTTAACTATTTGGTGGGACCCATGTGGGACCCACATTTTTTTAATATATTTTTGCCTAAGAAACCGCACCCAGAACTTGGTTGTACATAGTCTTAGGGGTGTGGTTCTTAACTATTGAAGTTATTAACTATTGCACGGAAAATCGCGCTAAAAACTCCATAAAATAACCAATGGAGGTGCTCTTACTGCCACGAATCTGGGAAAAGAACGAGCCCAGCCTTTTCAAATTATATCTAACCACTATTTCAAAATAATTTCTTTATCCCCCTTCACTCTTTTTCTTTATCCAAAATCGATTTTCCTTATTTTATCAGATGACAGAAAAAGAAAATCGATGCAATTTTGCATACACCAACAAGTCCTTTTTTTTTTTTGCTTCAAGCCTATATTATACATGACAATAGTAATAAATTTGTCAGTATATGGTTACATAAATAATATATATGATGATAAAGTAAGATTGCAGAAATACATAGTAGTATTCATACGTATGAATCTATCCTTTTTTTTTTTTTTTTTTGTCAACAGGCTGCATTTCACGGGCCGAGGTACAATTATACAATTGGGCCAAGCCCAGAACAACAAGAAAGTGAAACGCGTGTTAACAGGACGAGACGATAAGGACGTCACGTGGCAGCATCCTGCGCAACGCCGGCATGCACAACACCCGTCACCGCAAAAGAAAAACCGCCGGGGAACCGCAGACTGGCATGGAAGAAAACGCGGCTGCAACTCACCGGACCAACTTGTCGATACTGGCAAAGACCAATTGCCGATCGCTGCGTCCCAAAACCGCCATCCAAATCCAACCTGCATACAAAGAGTAACAGATGCAAAAGCTCCGGAGAACCCACCAAAGATGGAGACGCCGTCGCCGGTAGGAGAGGCTCCTAACAGAATTCCCAATTGCTTGTCTTCTAAAGCTGGGACACGAAGACGATATTAATCCAGTCACACTGGAGGAGATCGAGCAGAACTCAGCAACCAAACTCAGGCGATGAACGGCGCAGAGAGAGAAAGAGAGAGCAGGATCGAGGAAACTCGCGGAGCGAGAAGCCGGGAAAACCCGGAGAATCCGAAGAATCGGAAATAACGTCAGCCATAGAAGGCAGGCCTGAGTTTATTGGGACCGGAGAGCCGGAACCTGTACAATCCGGCGGGAAACCGGTGAACCAAAGCGAAACCGATAAAGACGCCGTTAAGACGGCCAGGTCGAAACCCATAAACGTCGAGAAAAAGACATCTCCCTCTGAAAGATCGAGCAGAGAGAAGAGGGAGAAGTCGGAAAAAAACTCGAAAAGCGAAGAAGAGAGAAAGAACCGCTCATAATGGAGGCGAGTCCGGCGAACCGGAAAATCGCCTTCTCTCTCAAGAGAGAGAATCGACTGGAACTTATGAATCTATCCTTATATCACGGAATTATATATGTGAACGTTAGAAGAAATACATTTCAAACTTAAAAACTCTATGGATAAGAATTCCACGTAACTAGTGGGTGCATTGTTATGTTGTTTCTTGTTAAACAGATTTTTTGAGTGGCCGAAAAGAACTATTTGTGAAACAAAAACTTTGCATCTGTAAAGAAAAATTTGAAGTCACGTTATAAGAAAAAACCATGCTGCATCCCATGAAACAAATTAATTGTAGAAACATTTATCCAGAACGAATTTAATGTTATCCAAATAGATAAAGACAATTAGTTGGACCGTCCAATGAAATGCGATCCTTGCTGATTAGTATATGACGTGTACAATTAATTCTGCCACCGGTCCACCGACGTCTTCGACTCTTTTTATGTGTGTAAAGTTTAATGTTATGATAGGTTTCAAAAAAAAAAAGTTTAATGTTATGATAACTTGTGACACACAATTTGTTTACGTTATGGTTATCTGGTTTTGAAGTATTTGTATAAAAAAAGGAAGAATCAATAGTGATTTTTTCCACGATAATACGTATGAATTGATATTAGTCAAATAATGGGTACAAAAGTACATTAGATAAGAAGTTGACAAAAAAGTACATTAGATAAGAATAGCTTATAGTACTATGTTGGAATTGTATTTAAAAAGAATCGACATGAATCGTTCAATGAAAACCAAGGCAAAGGATATGTCTAGGTTATTTAGTTTTTTATAAATTCAAAAACTACTAGGTTATATAGTTCTATAAAGTTTTGTTTGAGTTCTTTTGCTAAAGGTTTTTCTAATTGGTTTGTTTGAGTTGTGATATTTTCATAAATGTTTTTCTTAGAAACATTATCACTCTATGCACAATAATTATAGGGTTATGATAATTAATGTAAGAAAATATCCTATCATAAAATATGTCCATCCAAGCTACGTAGTAACATTGGTAATAAGTCCACTTGCTCTTAAAGTCAAATATACGCATGATGCAGTTAATAACATGTTCACAGAACGGTCAACAAGTTGCTGAAAATCATGAAACAGCGACACATTATTCAATTATCTTATGATGTGGATGATTAGGAAAACATTAATTATGAGAAAACAATCAAATTATTCTGGACTCACACAGCTAAGAAAATAAGAAAATACAGCTCAACACTTATACCCTTCTCTTCCCCACTGTCTATATATATATAACTCTATTAAGTAAGCTATGATCTCTCCATCTAACTTCTTCTCAATTTCGCTTCCACAAAGAAAAAAAACATCTTAGCAGAAAAGAGGGGGTCAGAAAAGACAACTAAATACTTTAGGGTTCTCTTTTAAAATTTCTTTAAAGATGCCTGCCGGTGGATTTGTCGTCGGAGATGGCCAAACGGCTTATCCCGGCAAACTCACTCCCTTTGTTCTCTTCACTTGCGTCGTCGCTGCCATGGGTGGTCTCATCTTTGGATACGATATTGGAATCTCTGGTAAGTATCTCAGCTTTTACATTTCCACCCCACAAGTATCTAAGTAGATATCAACACCCCTACAATCGAATTTTTAATGGTGATTCCTTAGTGAAATGTCAACAAAAACTGCCTCTTATGTTTCTGTCTATTAATAAAAAACCCATATGACTCCAAATCACATAATCATCAACTGTATTATAGATTTTCAAATTTACAAAACAGCCAAATATGTTTCTGTAGAGTCATGAAAACCCTGCCTGATCAATTATTATGGGTATTATTTTTTTGGAATTTTGTAAATTAATTTAAAAAAATAACAGGTGGTGTGACGTCGATGCCGTCTTTTCTCCGGCGGTTTTTCCCGTCGGTTTACCGTAAACAACAAGAAGACGCGACAACGAATCAGTACTGTCAATACGATAGTCCGACGCTGACGTTGTTTACTTCGTCGCTGTATTTAGCAGCGCTAATTTCGTCGCTGGTGGCTTCCACCGTGACGAGGAAGTTTGGACGGCGGCTCTCGATGCTCTTTGGCGGTATACTCTTCTGTGCCGGAGCTCTCATCAATGGTTTTGCTAAACACGTTTGGATGCTCATCGTCGGCCGTATCTTGCTCGGTTTTGGTATTGGTTTTGCTAATCAGGTCGGTCACTTTAAACCATAATTTATTTTCTGATAATTTTAACTATTACAAACATAAAATTGTACACGTTTGGAGTAAAATTTATTCTCTTCTGAGTGAGAAAAAAAATCAAATTAAATAACCTGCTACGTGTTATCTTAAAAAATTTACTCAACCGAAACATATTTATTTCGCTATAAATGCACCTTGGTTTTGGAAAAAAGTTATGGACCAACTATATTCATTGAACATAATCATCAAATAGTTAGGTCAAGTTGACATTATTATTTTTCTCTTGCTTTTACTTTCAGTTTACAACGAAGACCATTATTTTTCCACATTATATTATATGATGTAACAATTATTTAATTTCTTATTGATTTGTTTTCGGTTGAATATCCACAATTGCACATGGTGTGTTCTTATAACCCTTGATGTCTCTTTCTCCTTATTTTCAATGATTTAAATAGTTAATATATTGTTTTTGACGTCATATCGTATATTATACTTCCTCTGTATAAAAATAAACTAGATTTAAAGTTTTTGCACACATATTAAGAAATCATTAAATTTTATATTTTTTCTAAACTAAACTATCATTTATTACTAGTTTGAAAAAAAATTAACCAATCATAAACTAATCTGCAGAATATAAATAGTTAAAAGATTAAAACATGTCATTAATTTTACATTGAAAACTGAAAAGATGATTTATATTTAGATAAAAAAAAATTTCTTAAACTTAGTTTAATTTTATACAAAGGAGTAACTTTTAGATCACTCATTGATACAGGATCTTTAGTTAGAAAAAGGTCATATTCGGACCGTATCTTCTCAAGTTCAAACAGAATGACGTAACTAACCATGTTTTAATATCTCTATTTACAGTCTGTGCCACTGTATCTATCCGAAATGGCTCCATACAAATACAGAGGAGCGCTAAACATCGGCTTCCAGCTTTCAATCACAATCGGAATCCTCGTAGCCAATCTACTAAACTATTTCTTTGCCAAAATCAAAGGCGGCTGGGGATGGCGGCTCAGTCTCGGAGGCGCGGTGGTCCCTGCCCTGATCATAACACTCGGCTCCCTGGTCCTCCCTGACACTCCCAACTCAATGATCGAGCGAGGCCAACACGAGGAGGCCAAAACCAAGCTCAGACGTATCCGTGGCGTCGATGACGTTAGCCAAGAGTTCGACGATTTAGTCGCAGCTAGTAAAGAGTCTCAGTCGATAGAGCATCCGTGGAGAAACCTCCTCCGCCGTAAATACCGGCCACATCTCACCATGGCCATTATGATTCCCTTCTTTCAGCAGCTCACTGGAATCAATGTGATTATGTTTTACGCTCCCGTTTTGTTCAACACCATTGGTTTCACGACCGACGCTTCTCTCATGTCCGCCGTGGTCACTGGCTCCGTCAACGTCGCCGCCACGCTTGTGTCCATCTACGGTGTTGACAAGTGGGGACGTCGGTTTCTTTTTCTTGAAGGTGGTACACAAATGCTAATATGCCAGGTAAGGAAACACATATCTACTTTCATTAGATACGAACGTTTATATATTATATGATTTAGACCTAATGTATATGGTTTTCGGAAATCTAATTGCATTAGTATATATCCATCACACTAATGAAACCATGTTGTTCGTTTTTCTTATGTGATTGTAGGCTGTGGTTGCTGCATGTATCGGGGCCAAGTTCGGGGTAGACGGGACCCCTGGTGAGCTACCAAAGTGGTATGCTATAGTGGTTGTAACTTTCATATGCATCTATGTGGCCGGTTTTGCGTGGTCATGGGGACCACTAGGATGGTTAGTACCTAGTGAGATCTTCCCGTTGGAAATAAGGTCGGCCGCGCAGAGTATCACGGTGTCGGTGAACATGATCTTCACGTTTATAATCGCTCAGATCTTCTTGACGATGCTTTGCCATTTGAAGTTTGGGTTGTTCCTTGTATTTGCTTTCTTCGTGGTGGTGATGTCGATTTTCATCTACATTTTCTTGCCGGAGACGAAAGGGATTCCGATAGAAGAAATGGGACAAGTTTGGAGGTCACATTGGTATTGGTCAAGGTTTGTGGAGGATGGTGAGTATGGGAATGGGGTTGAGATGGGCAAGAGCAGCAACCAAGGGACCAAACATGTTTGAGTTTTTTTGTTTGTTTTAAATGAAAGTTTTAAGAAAGAAAAAAGATCTATAATTTATAATTTCCGTAAAGAAAAAGGTGTATTAGTTTATATATATTTATGTTTATATAAATCAGTATCACATTGTGGTGAATTATGCATATGATTCTTTTTATCTTCGGCGTGTTCTTTCATTTGCTGTTAAATTTACACTTTATTATTAGTGGTACGTTAAATATAATATGATGTTCTAAATTAGGTCCGGGAACTTTTATCCCGAATCTAAACCGAAACCGATCATAAAATTCGGTTCGGATCCAGATCCTATAAAACTAATTTGATGGGGTATACTGGTCAAGGATTCATGGGTATTGGACCGGGTCCGGATCTTGTTCGGGACCGTTAGGATGTCCAATAAAACCTGGTAGTATACATTAGGTATCCGTTACAATATGCTAATAGCTAAACCGATAAGATTTGATAGGACCTGATATAAGATGTATGAATTTGATAGAATTTCAAAACAGTTGATAAGAGCATGTACAACCTTAAACTCTAAGGGGGTTCTTAAAAAAAAAAATTTATTATTATTTAATTTTTTTTTTCTGGAAAGTAAAAAAAAAACAAAAAAAAAAGAAAGAACGAATAGAATCATGACACGTGGCATGAACAGTGCTAGAACCGATCCTTAGCTAAGGATTTTTAGAGCCCGAGTTCTTAACTATTTGGTGGGACCCACGTGGGACCCACATTTTTTTAATATATTTTTGCCTAAGAAACCGTACCCGAAACTTGGTTGTACATGGTCTAAGACATGCTTTTGATTATTTTTGCAGGTATTTCAGATATTTTTATAAGTTTTCGGGTATTTTACATATTTATTTGGGTATTTGTACAAGTTTTAGATAAATTTTACCCGAAAATACTTAAACCGATCAATATCCATAAAATGGAGTTTTGCAGGTATGCCATTGATGGATCCGAATCGGTCCGGATCCAGATAGACCCGACTCGAAAGTAGTCGAGTTTAAATGGATCTTTAGTTCGTATATTCGTTGAACCCGATAATGTAAGGACCCGATTCGAAACCGACATGAGGATCCAATCCAAACCCGACCCGAAGACCTAAATGTGCATGACTATTCTAAATAATATCTGAAATGTTAGATGAATAGATGGTTTAGGTCACATACATGTAGTAATGTACAATTACTTCTTTTAATTACTATTTTTCTTCTTTTTGGATCAAATTAATATAACATTTTCTTCCCACTGTACGAAATAAAAAGATGTAAATCAAGAATCATCATCATCATCTCTTAAAAGAAAAATCTCTTAAGCTTTTGCTAGTCCGTATAGGAGGAAGTTCCACGGATGCAAGAACAGGCTTCTTTTCCGAGCTTTCATGTGCAGTAGAATGATGTGTTGAAGATTCAGCTTCTTGGTGTTGAGACTCAGGATCCCAAAACTGGTGGTGATCATGATGATCAGAGTATCTAGGAGAAGGAGAGTTCGGAAAACTTTCAACGCTTCGGTTATTGTAATTGTGAAGGAGATGGATTGGAGATGAGCCATGAGTTGGTGTAGTTGGACGACTAGAGTAAGGTGTGTTTGATTCAGAGTGTCTTCTATGTTTTGTCTCCTTCTTTGCTGTGTGATGCCACTTCTTTAACGCTGTGGCTACTCTTTCATTAAACACCGTTGGCTTCATCTTAGTACCCATCTACAAACATATCATCAAACACAATGTCAGAACAACTTGTTAAGTTTTATGGTTTCCAAGACTTTATGTTCTAATATGCCCACTCGAGATAGTAGTTCGTTAGCCATTAATCACAGAATGCTTGAGGAATGATCAATGAACCAAATTTTGGATCAGATCGATAATGAATCGGGTTAAACTGTGTGAATCGGACTATGATACCATATCAAGTTTTATGAGTTTTCAACTCAAAACCAATTGGTGATAAATGGATAAGTGGATTGACTCATATCTCTTATATATTATGTAGAACCTCTTCCAATTTCCGATATGGGACTTTATGTTCTAATACAACTAACACTATCTCGAAATCAAGTATTGATCTCATTGCAAAATTTGCTGTGTAGTACCTGAGTGACAAGAGCATAGAGTGGAAGAGTCACATAGCTGCAAAGTATCTGTACAACAGCTCTGCAAGGTTATGACTTTATCAGTTAAAAGGACTAATTCTTTTTCCCGGGCATTTTTAGAATCAACAGTCAAGTTCATGTTAGCTTACCCAACTACAATTCTAATGACCACATCTGCATTGCTTTCATGGAAACAATTCCTGAGATTGAATTCATACTGCAGATACCAAAAGTTCATGACATAACAATTAGTATGGCCTCAACAAAATTGATGTTTATGAAAAAAAATGTGAAATGGATCGCTTACAGTACTCCAGGCAAAGAAGGCAAGTTGAAATGCATTCTGAAAAGTGAAGGTTTTTTTGGTACTCATGAGTTTAGGAGAGAACAAAACGAAAGAAGATAAACCGAGTGGTTAAGGATATTGCATCGTACCGTGAAAAGAACCAAATGGATTAGGAAAAGGATGAACCGAGGGCGGCCAAACCAGAAGAGATCATCACCAGGCTGAACCACAGGGGCACCTCTCACTACATCACCTTTCTCTTGGATTCTTAGACCTAATTTGGTTATAATGACTTGAAGCTTTGTTCCAACTATTAGAATCACCTGCAGATTTACATTCATTCTGTTGTAAGAATTCGAGTAAAACTGTAGAAAAAGAGAACTTAAAAGAAAAACAATATTGAGGCAAAATACCATTTGTTTTGGGGTTTCTCTATTAATGTGTGTTAATATTTATAAACCCTTAAACCCTTTATATAAGCTTCAAACCCGATACAATATAGAAATAGAAAACCTAACAAATTTTTTTAATTCACTCGATAAAAAAGAATCCGTGACATTCCTCAACTCACTCAAGAAATCCCTCATTATCAATACCTTAAGATTCAAGTCACTTATGATAACACATTCTGTTTAAAAAAGAGCGGCAACTGGACAATATCTAAAACATGTTTATTGGTTGAATAGTTTGTTGTACTTACAACTAGTGGAATGAATGGTAACCAGAGGTAAGAACGTAGTCCTGTTTCAAATGAAAAACCGATGTGAGTTTTCAGTTATGTGCCAATATTGATGTAGAGATAAGCAATGAGTGTTACCACTTGTGTTGGTCAAGAGGAATAGCACGGCCAGTGGCGGAGCCAGAAAATATTTTTACCGGGGGCATAATACAATCAACCAAAATAATTAAAATATTTATAAATATATAGATATTTATTTCTTATAAGAAAATTTTTTAAATGATAAAGTAGCATTTATTAATATTGCATAATATATTTTTCAGTTTTGATATTGTTTTCAAAAATTGTATAAATTATATATTTTACGTTCTATTAGACTATTACCAATGTAAAAAAAAAAGAATTTACATAGAAGATGGAAAATATATAATTTTGAAAGAACAAGAAGGGCAAAAGCATAAATAAAAAAAATTTCTGAGAAAACCTAAATCAAATTAAGAGAATGAATCTAATCAAGTTAATTAGCTAATAAAATTTTTGTTTTAAAAGAAAAACAAAAGATATACAAACACAATCGTGAGAAATTGGAAACATAGAGAAACTTAAAAACAATATGGCCCACAACAATAGAAAAAAATTTAAAAACAAGGAAACAAAGTAACAAAAATAAAAGGAAACGCAGATACCGGTTCGTGCGTTGGTTTATGGGGGGGCAGACTAAGAATATTAGGCAATTAAACTGCAAACATTTATTGTTTACAATGGAAACTAACAAAAAAATCTAATTTTATAGGGGGCAACTGCCCCCCTTACTCACTCTTTAGCTCCGCCCCTGAGCACGGCTACAAACCAGATAACCGGACTGCATAAAGTTAACAAAGATTTAGACAAATTTTCCAAGTTGTCAGATTATAAAAAGTAACGAAGTAGATCAAAACCTGATTTCGACAACAGTTTTGAAATCTTCTTCTAATGATCTCTGAATATACTTGCGGAAATCGAAACTTCTTTCGCTCCCCGGAGCCAAATGAGCCTGAAACGAGTAAGTTACATCATTTTCTCCATATGGTTGTATTATAAACAATACCGGCTAAGGCATATTAGTGTGTGAATGTTTAGACCGTTTTTATTTACTACTCGTAGTTTTAGTCAGCAATAGTCTAAAAAGAAGAAAATAAAATAAATCCACTGCATACCAAGTACAAACAATATCTGTGAACAAATAAATTTGGTTCTTAGCGGATTACTATTCGCTCCAAAAATAGAGTGGTTCAGTCAGCATATACTTTAATCCGATGTGACCGCTACTACCATTCAAAGTCTACGTCAATATAGAAAGAACATTTAGTTCTCTCAGTCTTTCATGATTTATCTCTTCATCTTCTACGTCTGATAGTAACTGTAATATTAAACAGTAGATAAAACAAAAGAAATGATCACTATAAATTCCTTACCGTGATGAAACCATGCCGCAAAGCTAAGTAGTCAACTTTAGTGACAGATCCTAAGAACTGTCTGAAGAAACACACAGTCCATAGCGTAACACTTGTCTTGCTCCAGAAATTGAGATGTCTTCTCCCGAAAGATGTGTCCCTCGCAAACCTGAACCTCTCAGGATCTGCATAACAAGAATGCATTCACTATCTACCTCGGTCTTTGAAAAATCTGATCAAATACTCTGATTTAATAGTACAAACATACCATTGGAATACTGATATTCTATTGTCTTGGTCTCATTCTCCCACTGCTTCCACCTCCTCATCTACAATACTCAAGAAAACTAAAAGTCAAATCTTTTTGCATACAAGTCTTTCTTGATTAGCCACTGCAGATTTCACAAGAAAAGTTACCTTGGTCTTTCCGAGAGCATAAGTAACAATGCAGTAGATAACATGAACCACCGCGAGCACGAAGATGAATATATGCAGCTGGTGGATTCCATAAGCAGATACAAAAGCCACTTTCCCCTGAGATAACCCATCATCAAAATTAGAGGATGATTAACAAGCGGAGAATGGTTTGTATATATGTGGGTGATTCTCAGTTTACCTTATCTGCGCATTTGTCATAACCTTTGGTGGCTAAACTTCGTCTAGCGATGTAAGACTCAGCTAACTCAAGGAGAAGTCTATGACCCGGTTTTTCTTCATCGTCTTCTTTTTTGCCGGTGTCTTTCTTGCCGTATTTTCTAGCTTCTTCTGCGGCGGTGCAAGGGTGCATTGATGATGCAACGCTTTTGGAGATGCAGATGTTTGAGATTGGTGTTTGTCCTATTGTTAGGAGTAGTGATATGAATCCCAACAGCATAAGCTCTGAATACAAAAAAAAAAACAAAAAAGATATTTTGTGTTAAAATATGAAGCTTGATAATTCGACCCAAAAAAAAAAAAAATGAAGCTTGATAATGGATGAAGTTAGGTAGCAAAAGATGTTTTTGGGTTTAGTGCTGTCAATTTTTACCTGCTTTGACCTTTTCAAGAGCTTCATATAGAGCCTTCTTGTGCTTCTGTTTGAACCACTGCCAGTTAAATAAACCAAGAGGAGATTGAGTTATAAGAGAAGAGGAATTAAACAGAGTAGGAAACAGAGCAGGAAGAAGTAAGAAAAACAGAGTGACAAGTAACACAGAAACAGAGTATGAAGCAGAACAAGAACACGAAACAGGGTGCAAAGATATAAGCACAGCATAAATGAGTAAGAAGAAGATCTAAACAATAAAAATTATGTCGAAACAAAACAAAAAGAAATGGAAAAAGAGATCTAAACAAAAGAAGAAACAGAGCAAGAGCACTAAACAGAGGAATCTTGAAATATCTTGAAAGCGAATAAGATGAAGAAGATGATGGAGAAACGTATGGGGACTTACAGTTCCAATTTTGTGAATCGATTTTTCAAGGACAATCGAAATGAATAGTAAGACGAAGCAAACTACAGCGACTGCCCAAGTAGATGTCTCTTCTAAAGTCCGCTCTTTTACCGGATCCGCCATTAGAGCTAGTTTTTTTAAAGAGTCTATCTCCTTCCCAGAAATCTAGTCTTTTTATATAAGAGAAACACAGAGAGAGACAAGACACACAGAGTTTCGTGTTCTTCTTTTGTTATCAGTTTTAAATTAGTACGCTACACAAATTTGAAAAAAAACGCAGCTGTGTCATAATATAGAGGAGCCATGAGAAGGCGAAAGAAGGAAGAAGATAAGACCCGCAATGAGAGACTGTAAACTAGAGGCTTAAGCCGACGTCTTTTTTAGAAGCTTTCAATGTTTGACTTTCTAAATGGTTCATCATGTGACGACTTCTCAATTATTCCCGTGTTCTTTTGTGCTTTTTTCTTACTTATTCTGATTCCTATGGCCTTGTGGGTCTATCATGTTTTGTTTTCATTTCACTTGAGCTATTTTCTAATTTTGGTTGGGAAATTATAGTTTCTTTTCGGGCAAATCGCATTAATAGCACAAAAACATGACTTGTCAAAAATATAGCATCAAAGAAGAAAAATCATAAAAATAGCACAAAAATATGTTTTGTCACTAAATTAGCCCTAACCCTAAATCTTAAATACTAAATCTTAAACCCTAAATAATAAACCCTAAACCTGAATAATAAACCCTAAATAATAAACCTTAAACCCTAAATAATTAACCCTAAACCCTAAATTATATAATGCTATAAAAGTCTTTGTAATTAAAATAATACTAAAAATGTAAATTATTTTCTTTGATGCTATATTTATGATAAGGTATGTTTTTTGTGCTATTTTATGACTTTTCTCTTTCTTTTCATCTATCTTTTGTAATAAAAAAAGTAAGATCCATAGTCCATTTACAAAGATGAAATACTAGTTTCAGCTATACCGGAAAAATGAAATGAAACTAAACCCGAAAATATAAACAGGAGACCAATGTCTTAAGGTTTTGAAAAAAAAAAACTAAAATTGATATGAAATAATCATCTGGAAGAGAAGCAAACATCTTTAAAATAAAAAAATTGGTGTAAATCATAACTGTAATATATATATATATATATAGTCATAATTATTTAGACCCCAATAATTTTAGCTGTTAGTCTCTATATAACATTTTTTCATAATCAGGAAATATCAAAAGAGAGACTATGGGAGAAAAAACGGACTGTTGCGTAGTTTCACTTGTGGCTTCTCGTTTGTTGTTAAAATTTTAGAATACACGAAATTAATTTTAACGAATATATATTAAAAACTATTATCTTTGACCTCCCTACAAAATATTCGGAAAATGACATGTACAGACACGCCGATGCATGCAACTATGATTAGTTAATAGTTACATTAATTATTCTTGTTAAGTGGAAAATGTTGTGAAATTAGCTGACTTTCGATTAGCCATCGCAATAGTCTTAATCTAATGTCGCCCTGCAAACTTATATATACAATAATTATTCTTTTCAGATCTCCAGTAACATCTTTAAAGAATAGGGAGAGTGGTGCTTACGTGATATGTGATTAAACAATGAGACTAACATCTAATCTATTAAAACAGAGAGGTTTGCCATGGTACATAAATGTTGTTCCCGGAATTTACCCTTGATATTATTAGGATTTGTAATCTTCATTAAAGGTAAAACTGTAAAACAATTTATATTTGATTTATTCATATATCTTATAATATCTTTTGTTTTCCTTTTTCTATCCTAATTATATCTAACGAAAATCTTTTTTCAAAAATTTAATAAAATAATAATTAAGTTCGAAATTAATATTAAAATAAATATTATAAATTATTCTTAACTAAAATTTAACTTAAAGAAATAAAATCAATCATAATTAAGTTACTAAATCAATTGATACATATAATTATATAATTTAATACATAATTATTTTATAAATTATATAATCATTAAAATTAATAAAACGGGTTGAATTAAGATTTATACATCAACTATTATATATATCAAAAGCGTTAATTATAATCAAAACAAATTAATTGATAAATATAATTAATAATTTATACATCAACTATTATATATAAATTAAGATTCTCTAATTTATGATTTAATTCAAAATATATTTATAATATATTTTAATATTTTTTTTATTTTGTTTCAAATATATATATATATATATCTATATATACACATATTACGATTGATGTTTTTACGATTGTACTTTTTAGCAGGTTTTTCCATCAAACTGAAAAATATTTAATTAATTAAACGGGTTGAAAAATTAATTAGCCAATCTCGATTATAAATTTTCTATAAAAAATTCGCATATTGTAAATAATTTCAGTTGATATATTTTAAAATTAATAAAATATTAAAATCATTTCATACTTATATTATTCAAATATTTGAAGCGTCAAATTATGCTTTATGTTTGAATGAAGTTTTTAACGGATAGTTCCATCAAATTTGCAAATTATATATACGAGTACAACATGTATTTTATAAAATAATATTTTAGCTAAATAAAATAACAATTAAACATATACCACATAACTTTTACAATAGTTGTTTTCACATATATATATATATATATATATATATATTTCCAAACTATGATCTTACGATACAACACATATTAAAATATATAATGCGAAATCGTTATTTTAATCTCTTAATCCTTACGATATATCTCCTCCAAATAACACATAATTCATTTAAAAAAAAAAACTAAATTGCTAACTCACTGTTTATAATGTTGGTTAAACAATTATAATCAAAATTAGATTACATAATTAAAAATCTAAACTACTATTAACAAAATGATAAAAAGTAAAATTTGTAAAGAAAATTAAACCCGCACTGAAAGTGCGGGTCAAAATCTAGTAAAAAGATTAAACTTCTAATATGGACTGCAAGTGGACATATCCATTGTTAGACCATCTCCAATGTAAAACACTATATTTTACACTAAAATAGTGTAACACTAAAATAGAGTTGAATTTCTCTCCAATGTACAACTCTATTTTCTACACTAAAAATAAAATATTCTAAGTATATTCCATCTTTTTATTTACTATTAATACTTTTTATTTATAAAATTTACAATTCAACCCCATTTATTTATTCTTTGCAAAATTACCATAACTTATAATATTAAAACTTCTATATTATAAAATTATTTAAATTAAATATTTATTTAATAAAAAAACATTAAATCATATGAAAATAATAAAACTTAATAGATGTTGGTTTAAATATCCCCATTACTATATTTTTTTCAACAAATGATCGACTAAAGCATTTTGAATCGACAAATGAGCTTCTCTATCTTCATTTACTCAAAACTTAGATGTCAACGATGAGACTATTGGCGGGTCATCGTCTCCACGACCAAATGGGATAAAAATCCAAAATGAAAAGAAAACTTGCTGATCAAACAACCGCGATTATCAATACCTTAGAAGAAGGAAGCAATTTTTGGAGCAATTAAAGAATACAAGTGCTCAAAGACAACATCATTTGGATATTCAAAATAGAAATTATGCTTTGAAAGAGCTCAAGAAGGAAAACAAAATTTTAATTTGTGATTTGAATTTCATACAAGATCCAAATATTCGGAATATATTCAATCCGAGCAAACACGGATTTTACAAAAGCGGAATGATCAACAACGAAATCAACATAGAGATCCTTCATCTACTTCGTTCGGACAGTACTTTAGCGATTTTGGAGGACCCGAAAACGACTTACCGGATTTTTAAATTATAATTTTGGTGTGTTGTATTTATTTGTGTTGTTTATCTTAATATTTGAGTATTTTCCATGTTGTTTATTTTAAGTTTTGGTATTTTTATATTTCAGTATTTTTAATAATTTAATAATAATTTTATAGTAAGTAATTATTAAACTTATTATTTATTATAGATATAAATAAAAGATTTAAAAGTTAAAGTACCATTGTATAAATAAAAAAGTTTAACACTAAAATAGAGTATGAAATAGGTTTACACTAAAAATAGTGTAAAAAATAGGTTTACACTATTTTAGTGTGAGATATAGTGTAGGGTTGGAGAAGAATTTACTCTAAAATAGAGTTTAGTGTAGAAAATAGCGTGGGGTTGGAGATGTTCTTAGACGACATTAATTAATTAACTCTTTGAAAAATATAGGCGTAAACAATTAAACATACGTTGTTAGACGACCTCTTTGAAATCAAGTTGCAAATTTTTCACTATTTTATTTAGGGGAAAAAGAAGAAAAGGTGCAACTTGTCACAGGGAGTTAGATATATAATAATGTGATAAAATTTACGAACTTGTATATTAAATTAAAGAAGAAAAAAATCACATTATTGTATATGAGGTTGAATGGTTGTTGAGGCGTAATGTTTAATCAACCAGATCGTATGAAAATGTGAAGACGTGTTAGCTAGGCACATTTGAATATGATTTAGAAATAAACCAAGACGACGCAATGACTAGGCTTGATAGAGGAAAATGTGAGAAAATATGTTTTATTATAAGTTACGTTTATAATCATTTTCATTTAGAGTTATTTATAATAAAAATATCAACGTTCTTGTTGTTATGTAATAGACGTTTTGACGATTCCTGCTCGAGATAATCATCTCCTTCTCCATCACACTTTATATAATTAATGGAACTATGGAAGACATAAATTTAATTTATGTAATTTTAATACATAAAATTTAAATCGTATATTCTCTAACATTTACTACTGAAATAGAATACCTTCTTTGTCGGCGATATCATTAAGTCCATGCTTATATTTGAAGTCCATGTAGCTGAATATAAATGCTGTTTTGTTTATTTATTACTCCCTCCCTCCATCAACCCAACTGTGACAAAAAAGCTCATCTTTTTCTTCATCGTTGGATTAATTTTCATTTTATTATCAAATTCAAATATCGATAAATTAAAAAATCGATTACAGAACCAACAAATACACAAGATAGCAAATCAAAATCAACTATCAACTATAAAACATAAAATCTTAAACAGTACAAGCTAACAACAACTAATAAGCAGCTAAGATTGTATCGAAAACAAATAAATAGGACATCGAAGAGGCAGCAACAACCAAAAGAGAGAGGAAATGAGCATAACATATAAAAAAAAAAATTATTGAGGCTAACCCACCAATATTCATTATATTGTTTCACCATTAGAAACCATGAATAAGACGTATGCACCAAGCCAAAAAGATGATGGATCAAACTATTATCAATCGCCAACAAACGACTAGATGTGAAGAGAGTCGAAACCCCAATTTCTTAAAATTGCGCCGAAAAATCCTTACTATAAATAAAAACCCCAAGACACAAAATAATGAAATGAATATCAACATAAAAAAAACACACCTACAATGCAAAGCAACATCACTATCCAAAACTATCTAAACTATCACAGAAATCGAAAACAACACAACACCAAACTAACTACCAAGCTAACAATAAGAAGACTTATCCACAGAGCTGTAGATTTGTACCCGGGCCTTGTACACACCGCCCGTCACATCCTGGGAATTGGTTTCGTCCGAAGCATCAGACCTATTTTTTAAGGGGCAAATGTTAGAAATTTTTTTGTTGGGTTTAATTTTTTTTTTGACATTTGGTGTTGTATATATAAATTCAAAAGACACCAACCACATGTTACAAACTTTCCAAACCCGACTTTTCCGACCTTTCATACGGGAACGAATATCAGGCAACTAAAGCGGCAAGGAACAGACTCTTTACGCGGTCTAAAGCCCACACACGGGCAACAAAACCCACCAACGGGCAACTAAATCCACTTTAGAACAAGACCTCCAGTGACAAACTCTTAGGAAAGTGGTAAAGCGGAAAAGAGAAACAGATGCGGAGAACTACAACTCCTTAGACAAAGAAGAAAGGAAATCACCAAAACATGGCAAGAACCCCAGCTAAGGCACACCGCAAACTCTAAACCCATAAGCTTCGACTAGACGACTCAATGATAATGCAACGCGAATCTAACTCCTTCACACCTAATCTTAATCCTACCAAGTATAAACCGATATCTATGCATCCCCACATGAAGTTAGTCTTACTAGAAACGATAAACGAAACGACCGGAAGAAAATATTACTTATTCATCTAAACTAAAGGCAGCACAAAGGAGGCTAAGGTTATAGATCCAACGAAGAAAAATATACTCTAATCGAAGCAAAACCAACACCAAATACTAAGCCTAAGACCACAATCCCACCACCAAGAGCACATCACCGAAGATTTATAGTAAAGGGAAGACATAATTAAACAATCGACCCACTCCCCCGGAAGATAAGAGACAACATATCCTATGCCGTTGGGGTTTGAATTGACCCACACAACCACTGAAATGATAAGGGCTTAGTTAGAAACCATTACAGCCTAACAACCATACCCCATCACCACTACAGACAACTAATCGCTAACCTAAACCACTACCCCAGCCCAGAAAACCGTCAAAGGCAGTCGACCATACCCGCACAAGAAACTTTCGGTTCAAAATGAAGAGGTCGAAGCCGAACCGTAGACTACAGAAGCAAACCACCGCTCGGAGAAATCACGAACCCGATCGACCGAAAGAGGACCACCGCACAAACCACCACCTGACTACCGGAGCCGTGAGACGACGCACGCCTTGCCACCTCCTTGCTGCACCACCGAAGACGCACCGCAAGGTCGGGATGGCAACCACCGAAGACGAAGAAGGCTAGGAATAAGTGGATCTACGCCGAATCAACTCAATACACCACTAGATCTCCCTCCGGCCACCGGGGAGTCATCGATTTGGCCGTCACTAGCTTCACGCAGCCACATGAATATATTTTTTTAATATCTGAGATTCGATGTCGGGTTTAGTTAGTTTCGATCAAATTTAGAAAACGGGAAAATATCAAAATAGGAAGAAAACCGAATCGAACCGACCTAAGAAATCGAGTGGACAAAACATTCAATCTTTTGAAAATCAAATCCTGAAAACACTCAAAATCCAAACACAAAAACCCATAAGCATTTTCTATTCAATTATCCCGTCACCGGTAGAAGTCATCGCCAATTGCGCGATTACTACCTCTCTCGTTTGTGGTGATTTGTATTAGCTTGGTAGTGTCTACGAAATCGTCAATTGCGCGATTATTTTCCTGGAACCGTCATCCTTTTCCCATCAGTCTCTAAGAAGAATGGATCCGATTGCTACTCTGATGGAGAAAGTGAAGGACTTTGTGAAATCAAGCCAGGAATTAGTCTCCCGTCACTTGGCCTTCCATGAGGATCCGGTATCATCATCCATCCCCTTTGCTCCTTGTACTTGGAATCGGCCTCTCGTTTGAAATGTCTGTAATGGGTACATTGATTCTCAAAAAAAAATTATCTTTTTTTTTTTACCTTAAGACAATTTGGGTTGGTTGGGAATTATGTTCAGATTGATATCTTGAAGCGATTACAAAGAGAAGCATTCTCTGATCTGCTGAAGTTGATGTTCTTGGAGCAGTTTTGTTGATGGGAAACACGAACGAGGAGAGTTTCAATGGACTCCACAAACAAGGAGTGAGACCTGGATTGCTATCAAGGTTCATGTTCGAAACTAGCCTTAGGGAGACAGATAGGGTTGTGGTTGAGCTTGTTGCTGGATACAAAGGGAAAGGAAATCACAGTGATGATCTGTCTTTAGCTAAAGTCTTTTACAAGGCAGAGATTAATGATTGGTTCTCTGCAGTTGCTATTCCTGTTGGTGCGTATTTCAGAGACATTGATGCTGCTATCGGGTCTTCTTACAAGGTATCCACCAATTGTTGCAGATCATGTATGTTATTAAGGAAGCTACAAGTACAACTACCTTTGTCTTGCAGGGAATGAATCTTACAGAAGTTTCCCAACTTGGACCACCTCTTCTAAACCAACATAATGGTAGTGCCATAGGGTTAACTGTAAGAAAGTCAAAGATCACAGCTTCACTGGCTCAATCCATCTCAAACCTTGAAGTAGAACAGGGTCTGAACGCGACAAATCGCTGTCTCAGAACTTTTGGACAAGTAACATTCTGAGTGGTGTAAAACTATCTATACTAGCCTGTCACCAGATTTTATCACCGTCTAACAGCCTCCATTATTCTACTGGAGCCATTACACTTCCAGTAAGTTTTCTAAGGCGCTGTATTGCTATAGAGCCTGAATCATCAGCACCGCCTCTGGAGATGAATGTGTCGTCTGGTTCTATTGCTTTGAAGTT
Source organism: Orychophragmus violaceus (assembly GCA_030180135.1). Classification (NCBI taxonomy): domain Eukaryota; kingdom Viridiplantae; phylum Streptophyta; class Magnoliopsida; order Brassicales; family Brassicaceae; genus Orychophragmus; species Orychophragmus violaceus. The sequence goes on from CM058230.1 coordinate 4,303,141, forward strand.
AGACTCTCTATTAGACGAGTCTACGAGAATTGGGGGATGGATTGAAATTCAGAAGTCAAGAGAGAAGCAGGTGAAATGGTCAGTGTCTATTACAGACAAACCAGAGGATGAAGTGGGCTGGGGCATGAGCGTTGGGGGAGTCGTTGATGGTTCAAGAAATCATGATCTGTTTCAGGTGGAATCGCATCTCAGATTCAACATAGGCCATCGGTTTAGCTTAAGTCCAGGTCTTGTTTATCTCACAAACAGTAACGGAAGAGCCGTAGGTCTCATGCTTCAGTCTCATTGGTCTCTCTGATCTTAATGCTAGTTTTCCAGGTACATTCATGGTTCTAATTAACACTGATTGTAGTTTTTAAAGAAAAAAAAGATCGTGTCTTACGCAAGTTTTGTATGTAAAAAATCTGATTTAGGTCTTCATGATATGTATGAATCTCTTGATTTTCTTACAATCATACCTTACCTTCGTACGATAAGACACTTGAGTTGATGGTCCATGTCTAATCCAGTTCCTTATTCACGTCCAAAATTCCCAGCTTTCATCATTTTCGGCGAAAGATCAATGCAAAATACCTTATTGGCTGTCATTTCATCGAACAGAGTGCTTGACCGAAATCACTCTCAAGTCTTAACCAAACAACATTGATTGGTAAGCTAATGCAACTTCACAAGATATTTACTAATCATAAAATTGGTAAGCTGGGGAAATTGCGTTTAAAATTTTGATTCTACGAAAACTTTATCAATCATAAAATTTTTGTGGAATAGGAAAAATACAAAATCACTGTTAACCAAACATACTTTCGTACGATGAGACACCTGAGTTGATGGTCCATGTCTAATCCAGTTCTTTATTCCGTAGAAAATTCCCGGCTTCACATTTTCTGCCAAATATCAATACAAAACACCCCATGGACTGTCATTTCATCGAACACATCTAGTGCTTGACACAAATCACTGTTAACCAAACAATTTAAAAAACGGAGTTACGAAAATACGAAATTGTATTTAAAAATGTGATTTTGAAAAAATAATATCAATCATAAAAATTATAGAATAGAAAAAACGTAAAATCCACATTTTTATTTAAAAATACTATAAAGAAACACTCATCAAGCGGAAAAATAAAGGTTAGAGTAACTGTCAAAATTGTAGTCCAATATTTCGCAAAACACAAAACTTTTACTTGTAATTTTCAATCAACAATCTTAAATTATTTTACAATTTTATTTTATTTTCGACATTCCACGATTAGGCAGATGGTACCAACCTCAAATTGAAAGAAAAGAAAAACATTGGTCTCAACTTGGAACAACCAGCAATTAATTCTCTCAAACACGTGAAGTTTTAAATATAATAAAGTCAAAAAGTTATTTACAATAAAGTCAAAAAGTAATATTTGTTTTCTATTTCCGCCCTCATTAAAATCGCACTAACGCAAGTAGTCCCCTCACTTTCTTTCTTCCTCACACACTGCATCCAAAGAAAAGTCAAGATTGGTGGTTCACTGGTTTATTCCGCTCTCATTGCTAATTGTGTAATTCAATGAACCCACCGAACACATTATTACATCCACCACAGAACATATCTCCATTGAAAGAAAATATTACATCATCTTTTGTTCAAAAAAAAAAAATTACATCATCGTCTTCTAGGTCTTCTGAGTCTTCTTCTAAGACTTCTTATATTCAGACAAAGACGACTACTCTTATTAATTTACCCCTCTTTCCAAACAAACAACAAAGCAAACCTGGAACCATTCTGTTTCAACTAGTTATGGTGGTTCTACTGAACAAACGTCGTCGTTTTGTTCTTCTTCTTCTTCTACTTGCAACTTTGAGGCTCTGTTTCAGCGAAGACAGAATCACTTTCTCGACTCCGATCAAAGACTCAGACACTCTTCTCTGCAAAAGTGGTGTATTCAGGTTCGGTTTCTTCACTCCTGTAAATTCCACTGCTAAGTTACGTTATGTTGGGATTTGGTACGACAAGATTCCAATCCAAACTGTGGTTTGGGTTGCTAACAAAGACTCTCCCATCAACGACACTTCCGGTGTTATCTTGATCTCTGAAGACGGGAATCTCGTGGTTACCGATGGTCGAAAACGCGTTCTATGGTCGACGAACGTTACAGTACCAGTGGCTTCAAATGCTACTTGGGTTCAGCTAATGGATACTGGGAATCTTATGTTACAAGATAACAGAAACAACGGTGAGACTCTCTGGGAGAGTTTCAAGCATCCTTATAATTCTTTCTTGCCAAGAATGAATCTTGGGACCAACAATAGAACCGGAGAGAATCTAAAGCTTACTTCTTGGAGAAGTTATGTAGATCCTTCAACAGGAAACTATACAGCTGGTCTTGCTCCTTTCACGTTTCCTGAGCTTCTAATCTGGAAAAACAATGTTCCAATCTGGCGTAGCGGGCCGTGGAACGGTCAGGTGTTCATCGGTTTACCGGATGTGGAGTCTCTTCTGTTTCTTGATGGGTTTAATCTCAACAATGATAATCAAGGAACATTTTCAATGTCCTATGCTAATGATTCTTTCATGTATCATTTTAACTTGGATCCTGATGGAGCTATATATCAAAGAGATTGGAGTACTTCTATGAGAGATTGGAGGATTGGTGTAAGGTTTCCATCGACGGATTGTGATGCTTATGCTAGATGTGGTCCATATGGGAGCTGCAGTTCCCGGGATGATCCGCCTTGTAAATGTGTTAAAGGGTTTGTACCGAGGAATAACACAGAGTGGAATGCAAGGAACTGGAGTAATGGATGTGTGAGAAGAGCTCCATTGCGGTGCGAGAGGCAGAGTAATGTAAGTAATGGTGGTGGTGGAGGAAAGGCAGATGGGTTTTTGAAACTGCAGAAGATGAAAGTACCAATCAATGCGGCTCAGTCTCTAGCTAATGAGCAAGCTTGTCCTAAACAATGTATAGATAACTGTTCTTGCACTGCTTATGCTTATGATCGAGGGATTGGATGCATGCTTTGGAGTGGTAACTTAGTTGATATGCAATCATTTCTGGGAAGTGGCATTGATCTTTATATTCGAGTTGCGAATTCTGAACTCAGTGAGTGAAAATCTCTAATAGTCTCACTTGTCCATTCAATTTGACTTCATTGACTTATGTTTTCTCAACAAATTTTGTAGAAACACACAACAATCGAGCAATTTTGATCACAGCACCCGTGCTAGGGGTTGCGTTTGTTGCTGCGGTCTGCGTTCTTTTAGCATGCCGAAGATTCAAAAAGCGTCCAGGTTTGGAGTTTTCTTTACTCATTGATGACATTAATAGTTTCTTTTTTCCTTTTTAAATGACTAGGAGGTTTGGGGCCCGTAGTTGGCGAAAAGCTACTAGCGGACTTTTACCAACTGAGCCAACTCTCGTTGGTGACATTGATAGTTTCATGCTGTTGTTCCATAATTTGTTTGCTTTACTTCTTTAGCAGAACCAGAGAAAGATAGAAGTGCAGAGATAATGTTTAAGAGAATGGAAGAACTTACAAGTGGTAATGAGTCTGCTTCTAACCAAGTGAAGCTCAAGGAGCTTCCACTCTTTGAGTTTCAAGTTTTAGCCACAGCAACTGATAGCTTCTCTCTTAGAAACAAGCTCGGGCAAGGCGGATTTGGTCCTGTTTACAAGGTAAAGGCATTAAACAAGAATCCGTTTGAAAAGAGACGTGTATAATCTCAGACTAACTGATTGGTAATCATTTTTCTTCAGGGAAAGTTACCAGAAGGGCAAGAAATCGCAGTGAAAAGGCTCTCACGGGCATCGGGACAAGGACTTGAGGAACTTATGAACGAAGTGGTTGTGATTTCGAAGTTGCAACATCGGAATCTGGTGAAGTTACTTGGCTGTTGCATTGAAGGTGAAGAAAGGTTGTTAGTCTATGAATATATGTCAAAGAAAAGCTTGGATGCCTATCTATTTGGTAAACTTTTCAACTCTGTTTTTACTTGGGATGACGAAGAAGAAAACTAATGATTTTTTATCTTTTTTTCAGACCCATTGAAGCAAAAGATTCTTGATTGGAAGACTAGGTTCAACATAATGGAAGGAATTTGCAGAGGTCTTTTGTACCTTCACAGAGATTCAAGACTAAAGATAATACATAGAGATCTAAAAGCCAGCAACATTTTGTTAGATGACAATCTGAATCCGAAGATATCTGATTTCGGACTTGCAAGAGTTTTCCGAGCGAATGAAGATGAAGCTAACACAAGAAGGGTTGTAGGAACATAGTAAGTATACATTCCTAAAATACATAAGAAGAGTTTTATCAGAACCAATGTGAATGAAAATTTTGTTGTTGCAGCGGCTATATGTCACCGGAATATGCAATGGAAGGTTTATTTTCAGAAAAATCAGATGTTTTCAGCTTAGGGGTTATATTTCTAGAGATCATAAGTGGGAGAAGAAACTCTCACAAGGAAGAGAACAATCTAAACCTTTTAGCTTATGTAAGTGTGTACTAAGGGTATGAATGGTAGGAGCGGTCAGGTCGGACTAGTCCGTGAATGGTCTAAACTGCTTTTATTTACCATTCATAGTGTTTAGTCCGATGTGATCGCTGCTACCATTCAAAACCTTAGTCTCAGTGATTTAGTAACTTTACTAGCTTTGATACTTGACTGTAAATTTGGATTTTACAGGCGTGGAAGCTGTGGAATGAAGGTGAGGCTGCTTCTCTAGCAGACCCAACCTTCTTTGATGAATCTTTCGAGAAAGAGATAACCAAATGCGTTCAGATTGGTTTGTTGTGTGTGCAAGAAGTTGCAAACGATAGACCGAATGTTTCAACCGTGATATGGATGCTAACTACTGAGAACACGAACCTCCCTGAGCCGAAGCAGCCTGCGTTTATAGCAAGAAGAGGAGCTTCTGAGGCTGAATCTTCTGACCAAAGTAGTCAGAAGGTCTCTATCAATGATGTGAGCCTCACAGCTGTAACAGGACGTTAAGCTCACAAAGCCAGTATGTCTGTTTATACACTGTATAAGTTTTGAGAAACTCCTTTGTTTGCAAATTTTGTTATTCCGCGCATGTTTAATGGTTAGATTAAAGAATAAGAGATGTATTTCAGAGATGTTATGTTGTGATTCACCAGCTACAAATTTGGTATTCTTACCTCAGCTAAAAACACCCTATGTGAAACATAGTTGTGTTGATAATTTCAATAGATTCTTGTACTGATATGATATAGTTATGTCGCTGTTGCAACTTGACACAGTTCTGGTTTTTTGATATGTTCAAACTTTTAATTCCCTAAATTACACTGCAAATGCATATAATGCAATTATAGTATAAAGAGGTATTATTATTTCAAACAGTCAACAAAAACTCTATGCTTATAATGGCATACTCGATAGTTCAAGTTTTAAATGACCGAAATTTGAAAGTTGAGGATTTTTCTGACCATTTTCCCAATTTAATACTCTCACGATAAATTATTAGTTTTGAATTGGGAAAAATGCCAAAAAATACCTGAACTTTTTCGTTTTGGCCAAATAATACCCGAACTATCGAGTCGGCCCAAAAATACCTCAACTTTTTGTTGACTGGCCAAATAATACCCACACTCTCGGTTGACTTAGCCAAAAAATGCATGCCGTTATTTAGCCGTTAGTTTCACCGTTTACACGAAACGACGTCGTTTTGTCCAATCTTTTGTTAAAACAATTTGGCCAAAACGACGTCGTTTCGTCTACATAAATGATTTAAAAACTGTGACTCCCTAGGTTCGAACTCAGGTTTGGTGGTATGGGGGGAAGGGTTTCTCACCACTTTGCCAGTGACATATATCCGTTATATCATCAACAAAACTTATAGTTAAACGTGATTCTATCACACAAATGATATTTGGTAGGAAATTTTTATCAAATTGAAACATGAAAAATAAAATATCAAAAATAAAATTTCTAAAATACAACAAATCTCTAATATGCATAAACTAATAATTTTAGATCTATAGTTTTTATATATTACAGATTATTTAATTTTTATATGTTATATAATTTGTAATATATATTACATATTATGTAATTTTATATTTATATTTTATGTATAGTATAGAATTGTTGTATTTTACAAAATTTAGGTTTTTGATATTTTATTTTTTTATGTTTCATTTGTGACAAAAATCTCCTAACAATTTTTTATCACAAATGAAGCATAAAAAATAAAATATCAAAAACCTAAATTTTGTAAAATAGAACAAATCTATAATATACATAAACTAATAATTTTAGATCTATAGTTTTTATATATTACAGATTATTTAATTTTATACATTATTTATATACTATAGATTACCAATTATGTAATTTTATATCTATAGTATATAAATAATGTATAAAATTAAATAATCTGTAATATATAAAAAATATAGATCTAAAATTATTAGTTTATGCATATTATAGATTTGTTGTATTTTAGAAATTTTATTTTTGATATTTTATTTTTCATGTTTCAATTTGATAAAAATCTCCTACCAAATATCATTTGTGTGATAGAATCACGTTTAAGTATAAGTTTTGTTGATGATATAACGGATATATGTCACTGGCAAAGTGGTGAGAAACCCTTCCCCCCATACCACCAAACCTGAGTTCGAACCTAGGGAGTCACAGTTTTTAAATCATTTATGTAGACGAAACGACGTCGTTTTGGCCAAATTGTTTTAACAAAAGATTGGACAAAACGACGTCGTTTCGTGTAAACGGTGAAACTAACGGCTAAATAACGGCATGCATTTTTTGGCTAAGTCAACCGAGAGTGTGGGTATTATTTGGCCAGTCAACAAAAAGTTGAAGTATTTTTGGGCCGACTCGATAGTTCGGGTATTATTTGGCTAAAAAGAAAAAGTTCGGGTATTTTTTGGAATAAAAGCAATGCAAGAACAATAAAATCGATTTGTTTTCGAGATAAGAAAGACGTCATGTATCGGGAATTTCTCAAAAAATCAAACAATGTATATCAATTATCAGTTTTGATCTAATTAAGAACCGTTCTAGAACTCAAATCATAGGGATAAAATAAATTAATCAAGTCTAAATCCTAAAAATTCAATCTCCAAAACATCCCAAATAGTTACAAACCTGTGCAAACTCTAAATGACTCATAAAAACTGGAAAGACACATAAAACGACTTGATTATATACATATATCATGGTTTAAAACCAACAAAAACCATGATAGATACCTTTTAAGTTTATGTGAAAGAATAAGACACAAATTCTTAACACATAGTTGTCGGTAGAATAGTTAGCATCATGTGACTTTACAAAAAGACAAAGACTATCAAGTTGATCAAAGACCTACTTCTGTCGAAGTCAATGCCCTTTCTCTTACGAGTCATGTGTTACTCAACAACAGAACAAGTCTTCTTATAGAAACAAAGATCTTCGGGAGAGAAGCAACAAAGCAAAACTGGAACCTTTCTGTAAGTTATGGTGGTTTTACAGAACACACGTCGTAGTTTTGTTCTTCTTCTACTTGCAGCATTCTCTTGCTTCTCTCTGAGGCTCTGTTCCGGGGAAGACAGAATCACGTTCTCAACTCCGATCAAGGACTCAGAGTCACTTCTCTGCAAGAATGGTATTTTCAGGTTCGGTTTCTTCACTCCTCTAAATTCCACTGCTCACTTACGTTATGTTGGGATTTGGTACGATAAGATTCCAGTTCAAACCGTGGTTTGGGTTGCTAATAAAGACACTCCCATCAACGACACTTCCGGAGTTATCTCGATCTCTGACGATGGAAATCTCGTGGTTACCGATGGTCGAAACCGCCTTCTATGGTCAACGAAGGTCACAGTACCAGTAGCTCCAAATGATACTTGGGTTCAGCTAATGGATAATGGGAATCTTAGGTTACAAGACAACAGAAACAACGGTAATATTCTGTGGGAGAGTTTCAAGCATCCTTATAATTCTTTGTTGCCAAGAATGAGTCTTGGGACCAACCGTAGAACAGGAGAGAATCTCGAGCTTACTTCTTGGAAAAGCTATGTAGATCCTTCAACAGGGAACTATACAGTTGCTCTTGTTCCCTTCCCGGTTCCTGAGATTCTAATCTTGAAGAACAATGTTACACAGTGGCGTAGCGGTCCCTGGAACGGTCAGGTTTTCATCGGTTTACCGGATATGGATTCACTTCTGAATATTGATGGGTTTAACCTTAACAATGATAACAAAGGAACGGTTTCATTGACATTTTCTAATGATTCTTTCATGTATCACTTCAACTTGGATCCTAATGGAGCTATATATCAGAGAGATTGGAGTACTTCTATGAATGATTGGAGAGTCGGTGTTCGGTTTCCATCGACAGATTGTGATGCATACAGTAGATGTGGTCCATATGGGAGCTGCAATCCCCGGGAAGATCCACAATGTAACTGCGTAAAAGGGTTTGTGCCGAGGAATGAAACAGAGTGGAGTGGAGGAAATTGGATTAATGGATGTGTGAGAATAGCTCCATTAATGTGTGAAAGCCTTAGAAATGGAAGTAGTAATGGTGGTGGAGGAAAAGAAGATTGGTTTCTGAAAGTGCATAAGATGAAAGTACCGGTCAATGCGGAACAGTCTCTAGCTAATGAGCAAGATTGTCCTAAGGTTTGTTTAAGTAACTGTTCTTGTACAGCTTATGCATATGATCAAGGAATTGGATGCATGCTTTGGAGAGGTACCTTAGTTGATATGCAATCATTCTTGGGAAGTGGCATTGATCTTTATATTCGACTTTCGCATTCCGAACTCAGTGAGTAAAAAGAACTCTTAATAGTCTCTTCTTCTCCATTCAATTCTACTTCATTGACTTATGATTTCTCACCAAATCTTGTAGAAACACATAGCAAGCGAGCAATAATGATCACAGCACCCGTGCTAGGCGTTGCATTTGTTGCTGCGGTATGCTTTCTTTTAGCGTGCCGGAAACTCAAAAAGCGTCCAGGTTAGAATTTTCTTTGCTCACTGAAGATTGCTTCAAGATTGTTCATTGTGACATAATTTGTTTGCTTCGTCAATCATTGCCATAGCAGAACAACGGAAAGATAATACCGCAGAGGTATTGTTACAGAGAATGGAAGCACTTACCAGTGGTAATGAGTCTGCTTCTAACCAAGTCAAGCTCGAGGAGCTTCCGCTTTTTGAGTTTCAAGTGTTAGCTACAGCAACAGATAACTTCTCTCTCATAAACAAGCTCGGACAAGGCGGATTTGGTCCTGTTTACAAGGTAAAGACACCTAACAAAACACTTTCTGAAAAGAGATGTATATTGATATACAATCTCAGATTAATTGACTGGTAATATTTTTCCTTCAGGGAAAGTTACCAGAAGGGCAAGAAATTGCAGTGAAGAGGCTCTCACGGGCATCAGGACAAGGACTTGAGGAACTTATGAACGAAGTGGTTGTGATTTCGAAGTTGCAACATCGGAATTTGGTGAAGTTACTTGGCTGTTGCATTGAAGGTGAAGAAAGGTTGTTAGTCTACGAATATATGTCAAAGAAAAGCTTGGATGCCTATCTGTTTGGTAAGCTTATCACTTCTGTTTTTACTTGGGATGATCAAAGAGAAAGCTAATGACATTTTATGTTTTTTTCAGACCCATTGAAGCAAAAGATTCTTGGTTGGAAGACTCGGTTCAACATAATGGAAGGAATTTGCAGAGGTCTTTTGTACCTTCACAGAGATTCAAGACTAAAGATCATACATAGAGATCTAAAAGCCAGCAACATTTTGTTAGATGACAATCTAAATCCAAAGATATCTGATTTCGGGCTTGCAAGAGTTTTCCGAGCGAATGAAGATGAAGCTAACACAAGAAAAGTTGTCGGAACATAGTAAGTATCCATTCCTAAAATACACAAAAGAGTTTTTATCAGAACTAATTTTTGTTACGGAATTTCGATTTAGTCAGCGAGAGTCAAAGTTATGATCAAATGGGATCTGAACTAACAAAGAAAGAAGAATTAAAGTGGGAAAATCTTTGTTACTGATGATTAGGCTGGAGCCGAACGATGAATATGATTACGAGATGGGAGGTCGTCGATAGACGAGCTCCCTAAAGATTGCTTGGGCTCGTCACTTTATAAACATTAGAGCGTCTACTATAGTCACTTCTTATTGTACTGTTGACTTCTTGCGGACTTTAGTCTTTGGGTCGAAATGCTTCTTGGTGATGTGACAGATTTCAATGGGCTTATGGATAGAGTGCTAAACCCATATCCAACACTAATAAATGAATTTTTTTTTGTTTTTGCAGCGGCTATATGTCACCGGAATATGCAATGGAAGGTTTATTTTCAGAAAAATCAGACGTTTTCAGCTTGGGGGTTATACTTTTAGAGATCATAAGTGGGAGAAGAAACTCTCACAAAGAAGAGAATAATCTGAACCTTTTAGCTTATGTAAGTGTGTACTAATACCCAGTGTTTAGTAACTTTACTAGCTTTGAAACTTACCTGTAAATTTGGATTTTTACAGACGTGGAAGCTATGGAATGAGGGTGAGGCTGCATCTCTAGCAGATCCAACCTTCTTTGATGAATCTTTCGAGAAAGAGATAACAAAATGTGTTCAGATTGGTTTGTTGTGTGTGCAAGAAGTTGCAAACGATAGACCAAATGTTTCAACCGTGATTTGGATGCTAACTACTGAGAACATGAACCTCCCTGAGCCGAAGCAGCCTGCGTTTATAGCAAGAAGAGGAGTTTTTGAGGCTGAATCTTCTGGCCAAAGTAGTCAGAAGGTCTCTATCAATGATGTGAGCCTCACAGCTGTAACAGGACGTTAAGCTCATAAAACCAATCTGTATGTTTATGTAATATATATGTATTATAAGAAACTCCTATGTTTACAGTTTTTGATATTCTGCGCATGTTTAATGGTTAGATTAAAGAATAAGAGATGTATTTTAGATAAGTTATGTGAGATACACTGTTTATAGATTTGGTATTATTAACTCAGTTATGTGAAACTGAGCTGTGTTGATTGATGATTTCAATAGATTCTAGTACTGAAACTTAACTAACCTGGACGAAGAAGCTGAACCTGAAGGAAAAGGAGCAAAACAAAAACCACCCAAGTTCTTGAGAAGCCACAGTAGGTTTTGTCTTGAGTGGGAAAGAATCAAACCCTATTATGGTTTTGTGTATTGGGTTGTTTGCTGTGTATATATATTGAAACGAACCTGGATATTGGATAAGATCAGTTTTGACTTTTCATGGTTTCAATAAATACAGAACAACATCTTTGACGTTTCTAAAGAAGTTTATTTTAGCCACCATGGTTTTAATAATTTAGTAGCCAAATACCACAAAGAGAAGCCAATAGATTTTTCCTTATCCAAAATCTTCGAGACATCTTATTTATTACTATTTTTTTTAATTAGTGTAGTCTTCTCTTCTTATTCGAAAAAAAAAAAAAACATTTGTAAGATTCTTAAAGACTTCGAAACGTCTTCCGTGAAGGTCACGTCATTAACAGAAATACCGGGCTCTGCCATGAGCAAAGCAACGTTTTTGTCGCCTCTCCTTCTCACTGAAGTAAAGTCAGGAAGCTTTGGATTCGGAAGCTCAATGGCGTTTTGACCCAACATGATCGATGATCAATGATCACTGGCTTTTTTTGTGAGGCAGCGAACATCGATCAGTCGACCTGTCCCATACAATTTCTCAAAGGATGTACCCTTTTTGTATACAATGTTAAATTATATTTTTACCAAACAAAATGTTAAATTATATATAAAAAATGTTTTTAGATCTGAGATGCGAGTAAATGTTTAAAAGATAAAGATCATTTACAAACTAAATGTAGACTAGGTCCTTGGACGAGAAGCAAGCCATACTTGAAGACCATCTTCAAAGCGAGCATCCTATAAGAGTCGGAGTGAGCTGAATCTGTTCCTAACGGATTTTCAATGAGTCTGATCAGCTTCTGGGGAGAAAAAAGAGGAGAGTCTTTCATTTTGTTCCCTCCATAAATAATAGATTGTAGCTTAAAATAAATACCTAATAGTGTAGATCTCAAGATGAGGCCTGTTTAGGCAAGTCAGAATCGATACTATTCTGTTCCAATCCGTAGAGAAGTCATTTTAGAGTAGATCCGTAGTAAGATTAGTCCATACTTGTCGAGAGTAGAAGCACATAAAGTACATGTGATCACAAGTCGCCAACAAATAACACATTCTGAAGAGATGGAAGCGTTCCAATGTTGCATTCTATCACTTGTTGATAGCCGATTCAGCATCGCTACACAGGCATGGAATGCGAGTTTTGCCGTATTTCGGCTAAACCATATTCCTTTGGCCCGTGACACAGGTGGTTTTGCCTACCTTAGCTGCTCCCAAATGTATTTTGTGATAAATTTGGGTTTGTAAATGTCTTGCTTCCTGCGCCATAAACGAAAATCTTCATCATTGGTATTGAGGTCTCAACGAGCTTATTCTAAAGCATCCTCAATGTTGTTTAAAATCTGAGTGTGGTGTCGAAGTCGTCTATGAGAGTTACTTTTGATGGATTCATGAAGTACACAACAATAACCTTGAAAATTAACAAATAAGAGTTGGCTCAGTTGATAAAGTTTGGTTAATAACTTTCTGTTAATCTGGGAAAGTGAATTTAACATGGTTTAAGCTCGCTTTAGGGAATGTACGGGCCTACGAGCCCCGAACCTCTTCCTCATTCAGAAAAAAAAACCTTGAAAATTATTATAGTGAAGCCAATAAACTTCCTCTTCTATTAGTTTTAGCTCCACAACCCCACACAGAGAAGCCAGAACAGAGCAAAAAGTAAAAGCCATCCATCACACAATTAACTTTCCAGATTCTGAATTATTTTAAGTTTTAATCCAATAGATTAGTCTTACATACAACAATACAACTTAATTAGTTTGTCAAAAGTTTCTTTAGTATTAAGTTTCTATCCAACTTACAGAGCTAACGTCCAATGATTTCTGTGATGCTCACATTGTTGACCGATGCTCTTTGGTCACTTTGCCAAGGTGATTCAGCGTCTGGTGAGACCCTTCTAGCTATAAACGCTGGTTGCTTTGGTTCAGGAAGGTTTGAGTTCTCGGTACTTAGCATCCAAATCACTGACGAAACGCTCGGTCTATCATTAGCATGATCTTGTACACACAACAATCCTATGTGCACACATCTGTGTATTTCATTTTCAAAACACTCGTCGAGGATGACAGGATCCACAAGAGTGGTGGCCTCACCATCATTCCATAGTTTCCATGCCTAAGAAAAAGAAAGGAAGATATCAAATTTCAAGAATGGTTTACAAGCTTAGAAGAAAGGTCATGGACTTACATAAGCTGAAAGATTCAAATTCTGCTCATCATTGTTAAAGCTTGAGTTTCTTCTTCCACTCACAATCTCTAAGAGTATGACCCCTAAGCTGAATACATCTGATTTCTCTGAGAATAACCCTCCCAATGCGTACTCCGGTGCCATGTAGCCACTGTAAGGTTAAGCTTTTGTCAGTTATATTATCAACAAACATCAACAAAAGTTCAGTACTACTCACTATGTTCCAACCACTCTTAGGGTGCTAGCTTCATCCTCATTCCCCCGGAAAATCCTGGCTAGCCCAAAATCAGATATCTTTGGGTTTAGATTCTCATCTAACAAGATATTGCTGGCTTTTAGATCTCTGTGTATGATCCTCAGTCTTGAATCTCTGTGAAGGTACATAAGACCTCTGCAGATCCCATTGATTATGTTAAACCGAGTCTTCCAGTCAAGTAGTCTTTGCTTCACCGGGTCTGGATTACACACAACGAGAGCATCAGCCAACAGGCAAATTGAGACAGAACAGAGTTAAACCAAATGATAAGTTTACTACCTAATAGATATGCATCCAAAGAATTCCCTGGCATGTACTCATAGACCAGCATCCTTTCTTCACCTTCAATGCAGAAACCAAGCAATCTCACGAGGTTCCGGTGCTGCAATTTAGAGATCACAACCACCTCATTTACAAACTCTTCGAGTCCTTGTCCAGACGTTCGTGAGAGCCTCTTCACAGCGATCTCTTGCCCTTCTCGTAAATTCCCCTGCACGCGAAAGTAGAACCAGTTCATAACTTCAAGATCAGCTTGTAACCTCTCCTACCAATGAACCAAATGAATACAAACCTTGTAAACGGAACCGAAGCCGCCTTCCCCGAGCTTGTTTGTGATAGCAAAATTGTCAGTTGCAGCAGCTAAAACTTGATACTCGAACAATGGTAGCTCTTTAAGCTTGTTTTGATTCACAGTAATTGCTCCAGACTCGTTACTATTCAAAGCTTCTATCCTCTCAAACAGTAATCTTGCATTTCTGTTTCTCTCTGTTGAATCAACCGAAAACAATGCAAAAGAGTTACAAACTTTTGCTCAATCTAAAATATATTTAGAGACATGATTATATATAACTCTGACCTCTGCGCTTTGCTATCTTCCGTAGTGCTAAAAGAACAATCACCGCGACAAAAAACGTGCATCCTGCCGACGAGACTGCGATCACAAGTGATTGATTGCTTGAGGATTCTGTGAATGAGAAATATGTGTGAGTTAGTATACAGTTCAAGGAGATGAAACTGATATCAAACTGTTACTTACCGATCTCTGAACCAGCCAGACGAATGTGAATAGTAACGCCAGAGCCCAAAAACTCTTGCATATCGATCAAGTTTTCACTCCAAAGAAGACAGCCTAACCCTGTGTCATAAAAGTAAGCCGTACAGGAACAGTTTTTCAGACAGCTTCCAGGACAGTCTTGTTCATTGACTTCAGATCTCTGTGGATTGTTGGGCACTTTCATCTTAGTCAATCTCAAGAACCCATCACCCTCTCTACTTCCATTATTACCACGTCTCTCGCACTGCAACGGTGCCTTTCTTACGCATCCTTGAGTCCAGTTTCCTCTGTTCCACTCCTCGTAACTCCGAGGCTCAAACCCTTTAATGCACTTGCAAGGAGGGTCTGACCCGGATTGGCAACTGGTGAACTGGCCACACTTACCATATATATCACAGTTTGTTGGAAACATCAACCCCATATTCCATTCTTGCTTATCCTTGCTCCAATACTTCTCGATCGCGTACCCTTTGGAGTCCAAGAGAAAATGATACATCGATTCATTAAAACCAAATGACATGGAGACGGAACCTTGGTTGTCATTAGCAAGTGCAAACCCGTAAAGATTAATACGGGAATCTCTTTCTGGTAGTCCAAGAAAGTTTTGACCATTCCACGGGCCGCTACGCCACATCATAAGATCATCTTTCCATAAGGCAAGCTCTGGAAACGGCAGGGGAATCACACCGGCAGAGTAGCGTCCAGGCGAAGGATCAGACAGGTTATTCCAAGATCTAAGCATGAGGCTCTTCCCCGTTCTTGCGTCAGTAGAAAGTGTCATTGTTGGCAAGAATGCGTTTTGAGGATGCTCGAAACTCTCCCAGAGCTTCTTATCCCCATTGTTTGAAGTTCCTTGCAGTACAAGGTTCCCTGTATTCAGAAGCCTTGCATATGTGGCGTTAGCAGCTCCTACTGGTCGTGAGACATTCGTGGACCAGTGAACCCGTCCACGACCATCCATAACCACGAGATTCCCGTCTTTGGATATCATAATAACTCCAGAAGAGTCATTGATCGGACTGTCTCTGTTTGCTACCCAAACCACGGCCTGCTTCTGCACAGGAATGTTATTGAACCAAATTCCAGCGTAGCGACCCGTGGAGTTAACCGGACTGAAGAAACCAAACCTGAAAGTGCTGGTGCTGGAGATGAGCGTCTCTGAGTCCTTTAGCTTGGTAGAGAACGAGAGTACATCCTCAGCCAAACAAAACCTCAAAGAGACAAAAGACAATGTAAAAACAAGAAGAAGGAAACGACCCATGTGTTCTCGGGCTTTTTAGAAGCTTTCTGTTTGAGAATTCATCGACATTCATTTACTGCGTATTTATATATCCAAAGTCCAAAGAGTTGAAAAAATATTTGACTTCAAGTCAGCATTCGTTACTTTCAACCATGCACCAAACTTTGACTTTCCTACTACGAACATTACTAGAGTGTAAGAGACGATGTGAAAAATATTTTGGAACCGTCAAAGACGTTATTTGTATAGCTGAATTCAACCGCAGAGATATGTACAAGACCGTAGTTGAAACATTGAAATCTTTTTCAACTGGTTTTTCAAGGACATAAACAAAGACATTGAATCCATTCATCTCTGAACTTCCACACAGTTCAAAACAAAAAAAAACACAGAAACAAGACCATACTTACAACGAAGGTCTAGAATTCGCCAAACACCAGACGATGAAGCACGCTACAGAACACAAACCAAGGGCATAGGAACACTTTCTTTTCCTTCCATGTCTCCTTAGGGATGTCTCCTTCTGCAACACGGAAGCTGACTCAAAATCAGTCGTCACAGATAAAACATCATTGAGTGTCCAGTTTGTGAAGAAGTATAACACAACATATCCATGGAAAAACTACTCAAGATGCAATTTG
This sequence comes from Orychophragmus violaceus, assembly GCA_030180135.1. Classification (NCBI taxonomy): domain Eukaryota; kingdom Viridiplantae; phylum Streptophyta; class Magnoliopsida; order Brassicales; family Brassicaceae; genus Orychophragmus; species Orychophragmus violaceus. The sequence continues at coordinate 4,319,664 of CM058230.1, forward strand.
TAGGGTAAGGATTGAGTTTACACTTTCTTTTGACAAACGGAAAGACATATGACATTTTCGTAACCTGTGGAAAACGACTATCAATCCTTACAACTAACAGAATCACCATGCACAACACTAGTTAGAATGAAACAATGAACTCTGGTGACTGACAAACACCCTTCACAGGACAAACCAAAAGTAATGATTCTGATAGATTCAAGGCTGCAAGCATAGCTATTTCAGGGAAATTCCAACACAATAACATAAATCTTTAAACAGTGTCAACCCATGTCCTAAGATTGAGTTCGTGGCAGCCTAAAGACAAATTTTTCGGAAGATAAAGTTGATGTGCAAGCAGCAAGCACACGCTCACGAACAACAAATCTACATATCAATAGATGAATTTGTAGATATTGATCAAAGTATCATCAAAAAATCAATGAATAGAACCAAAGCAGTAATATGCACAAGTCATCAAACAAGACACTTCAATCAACATGAATAACAGCAACTTTGTGAATTTTTCTATGCAACATTAAAGATTGAAAGATAGGATAAAGGCCAAATCTTAACCTGAATACAGTGTTACTGTTGCCTACAATATGATACATTCTTCAATCTCTACGAGAAGTGTATTCTAAGTAAACTGAAAATGACCTGCATTCGAAGTCAACCTTGCTACTGCTTATCCGAAGCATCATGGTACTCCTCCTTGTCTCCTTCTTCCTCAGCCACCTCAGGCACTGTATGAAGCTTATCACTATCTACCAGATTCTCTGCACCCTTTTCACTAAATTTCTCATCTTCACCGTCCTTGTCATCTGGAAATCTAACAACCACCACCGGACAAGCACAATGGTGAACGGAGTAATCACTAACGCTCCCTAACCTCCCTTTGCTGGTCCGCTTCGTAGCACCGAATCCTCTGCTACCCATGATCAAAGTGCTAAGCCCTAACCTTTCAACCTCCAAACACAGTCTCTCCTTCATATCGTGATCTTTCACAATATGGATCTTAAACGGTATATCCGCCTCAACCAAAGGCTGAGCAACGTCGCTCGCCTTCTTGTTAGTGAAAATGTCGAAATCGTCTTCCAGCTTCCTCTGTGACTCCTCGTTCTCTGGATCCCACTGCGGTGACAGGTCAATGGCGCCCCAATCAGCGCCGTAGAGGACGCTCGTCGGCTGAACGTGGAGGAGAACGACGGCGTCGCCTGATCTGAGGTAGTTCTGAACAGCCCATTGGACTGCGTAGGCACTCTCGTCGCTCAGATCGACAGCTATCCCGATCTTACGTTGTGCTCCAGCTGTCGGTGTGCTGATTGGAAATCTGGGAGAAGACGGCTGCACGGTGACGACAGTTGGTGATTTCCGGTCGGATCTCGGTGATTTTCCCGGTGAAGTCATGTTTTCTCGGCGATGAAAGAGTGTTTTTTTGTTTAAGGAATGAGCTTTTTTGGCTTGACGGTGGAGAAAAATATACAGAGGAAATGTACTCTATACGGTACGGTGCAGAGAATCAACAGTATTTTGTTCTTGTCTTTTTGTAAAGTTTAGGTTTTGTTAACAGCCGTTCGATTGATGGGGTTTAAGATCTAACGGCTATAGAATCCAATTACTGGATACAGTGTTGTCTAAGGCTTTTAGATTCGAGAAAGAAACAGATATCATGCTTGATGCTCGTCCACTAGAAACCATAAACTGCATGCAAAAAGGAAAAAAATGATACAACAGAAACAATGTATTGGGTGCTCTGCTTCGGTTCTGTCAAGTCTTTGTCAAAATCAAATCAGAAAAGCCAAAAGGGGAACAAGACAATTAGATAGATACACAGAGACGCACTTTATTCAAATTATCTGGACCATTCTCAGGCAGTCTTTTTCATTGTTTTATGTTACACTGTTCTTCAGTTCAGAAAACAAACCGGCGGTTAATACAAGATACCATCCGCGTAAATACAATCTATCTAGTTAGAATGAACCAAAATCCATAACAACATAAAGCTCCTAAGCTTGCTGATGTCCCTGCGTCTCTCGCCTTGGAACCAGATGCGAGCCATCAATCTGGAGCTTCTGCCACTCTGTCTCTCGGCTCAGAACAACAAGATGTAAGTCATCAAAGTGGATCTCCTAGTTTGTTGTCAGAAGTTTTGTTGAAGAAAACGTTATCTCCGCAAGTCTCTGAGGCTCCTCCAGCTTCGATTTGTGTCTCTCCTTCGATCAAAGAACCTCCACCGGTTGTCTCTCATGTGTCTCCGGTCTCCATGTGTAAGGGAGCTTGGGAGAAACCTCTTCCATTTTGCTCAAATTCCTTAAGACAACCTTCTGAGCTTTTCCAACATTTCCCTGTGAATTCTCAATGGCCAGACTTGGTGAATGGAAGAAATGGGGTCAAAGAAATTCGTTCCAAATTCTCTCTTCGGCCTTCTGAACAAGTCTCGGAATCAGATGCAGCAATCAAGACTTGCTCTAAAGATTATCCTTGGGCAGCAAAGATGAACCAATCTCTTAGAAATCTGCAGAGAGTTACTATTCCAGAGTACATGGAAGATGGTACCCCTAAGGTTAGAATCCCAAGTCATGTTCTTCTAGGTGGTGTAGAGAATCAAAAAGAGTTTGTTGTGGGTCAGTTTTACCGTTGTTCTGCCCCTTCTAGTGGTCAAATTCAAGCTGTAGTATCAAGGATATGGGGAAAAAAGTGTAGAATCTTCATCCGCAAATTAGGAGAGTCTAACTATCTCTTTCATATCCCTGATGAATCTACCCGTAAATGGGTTTTACAGAGGGGGTTATGGCATGTTGATGATTGCTTGATGTTCGTGTCTCCTTGGTCTACTAATGATACTATTTCTGTGCCTGAGATTACGACTGTTCCGGTATGGCTTACTCTTAATAACATCCCGGATCAGCTTTACTCTTTTGTTGGAATCAAGTGGATTGCTTCGGGAATAGGGGAACCAATGTTGACTGAGAAACCTTGGCTTGATCCGACTCAGATGGGAAAAGCTAAAATCCTAGTTGAGGTCAAGCTTGATAGACCTTTCCCTCAACGTGTGGCATTGATTGATAGGAGTGATACGATCACAATGGTTGATGTTATATATTCGTGGTTACCTTCTACTTGTAGTGGCTGTGGACAGTTGGGACACAAAGTTTCTAGATGTTTGCTCAAATCAGGTATGTCAACTGCCTCGTCTGTTTTGAAGACTGCTGAAAAGCTAAGGGAATCTTCCCAGTTAAAAAAAGATAATGGGAAGGCTCCTATTGTTGCTGTTGCGGAGCTTCCTATTATAGAAGCAGAAAGTTTGGAGAAGGATAAATCTCTAAATAATGTTCCAATCACGACCTCTCTAGCTTGTTCTCAAGAAGATATTGCTCAGGTAACTACTTCTTCACCAGCTATTGCCACTTTACCTTTAGGTTCTTCTCCGATTCAGAGTGTCAAATCAACTGCCATTGTGGCAAATGCTTGTTGTTCTCCTATAATCACCAGTTCTGTCTTAGCTCAAACCGTTGAGACTATCTCCACAGAGGAAACTTCCCTTCCAGCTACTCATGTTGAGAGATCTATTAAGAGGTCCTTATCTAGTGTAGCTATGAAGAATAATAGGTTCTCTTCCCTAGATTCTTCTGAGGATGAGGAAGATATTGTAGATGTTGACAATGATCTGGATCAAGCTGGTTTTCTTACTCCTGCCGGTAAGAGAATCCTCCGAGAACGGCCTGTCAAGCCGTCTGCAAAAGCCAAAGAGATGAATTGGCATCAAGCTGCATCAGGCCGTGGAAATCGTGGTCGAGGTAATAGAGGCGGTCGTGGCTAGCTCTGTTAACTTTTTCCACTATCTTTTGTAGTCGAGGCGGAAGACTCGATTAGTTTCCTTTCTTTTCTTGCCATTCTAGCTTTTTGAAGCTTAATGGTTATTATGGGTAAATCCCGAACGACTCATGCCTCTTGGCTTGTAAACTCTTTTCTTTTTGCAATTAAATACGAAAGCCCTTTTTCAAAAAAAAAAAAAAAAAAAAAAAAAAAAAAAAAAAAAAAAAGAACAAGAAGAGAAAAGAATAGAACAATAAACAAGACTATCAAGAACATGTACCTTCTTTCTATGTTCCCTCATCTAATATGTCTAAAATTTGTCGATTCCTATTATGATTTGAAAAAAAGATGGAAGCCTTTCTTCTCCTACGGCGCCATCAGACCATCCACCGTGTACGAAAGAGACTTAGCCCAGTCAGTTTTCAGCACCATTGTTTGCAACGTGTGCATCACATCGTATCCTGGATCAAGTTTCCGTTGCCAACCCTATAACCAAAATCGCTCCAGAGTTTTTTTTTTTTTTTGGTCAAGGTTGTTTTATATCATAAAACTAGTTTCTTACAACAGAGCATAACAGAGAAGCTAAAGCTTCTTTAGCCAGTCCATCGCTATAAGCGTTTTCAGACCGAGGAATAAAATAGAAAGATAGTAGAGAAAAAGATAATGCAAGGTTCCTAATATCCCATAGAATGCCTGCGATTTCTGTGATCTCTTGCCCCGAAGTAAGGGCGGAAATAAGGACGTTCGAGTCCGAGCAAACTTGTAATTGGTGAATTTCTGCATCTTTTGCCATCACCATTCCCAGCTTCATGGCTAAGGCCTCGGCAGTAAGGGGTGAGCTTATGAAGCTTCTGGCCGTGGACCCATGGAGCTCTTCATTTCTTCCAGCACCTGCAATGATCCAGCCCATACCTCCAAGCTTGGACTCGCCTTGCCATGCTCCATCTGAAAACAGGGAGGCAATGCTCTGAGAACGGACCGGAGGGGCCAAAGCTCTTTTAACACTCGCTCCTTTCGACGATTCCTGAGCTTCTGCCCAACTTTTCGCGTCAAGGATTGCTTTGAGAGAAGTCTCTTCTGCTGAGTAACATTTCCCTTCGAAGACCCGCTTGTTCCTAGCAGCCCAAATATTCCAAATAAGCCAAGGAACTAGGGGAGCAGAGGATAAACCTGTCGGAGGTAATCCTGTCCATCTTTTACTCACTGTTAGGAGCTGTTTCATGTTCCTGCAATCTCTCAAAGCTGAGCAGTCCAGAGATAGGGGCGCCAAGTTCCAAACATTTGAAGCATATGGGCAGTGGATAAAGATGTGAGCTATAGATTCATTTTCTCCACAAAAACTGCATTTCGCAGCGTTTGGCACTCCACGAAAGCTGAGCAGGGAGCCCACCGGGAGGGCGTCGTTCACGGCTCGCCAAAGGAGATGGAGCAGCTTTGGAGATGTTTTCACATTCCATAGATCACTTATCCATTTAAAGTCCGCAGTAGAGGCGGTAATTGTATTCCGTTTAGCCATATAGTAACCTGATCTGGACGAGTAGATTCCAGATTTCTCATGTAACCAAATCCTTCGATCCGGGGGTCTGAGAGAGCTTGGTATGATGGCTCGGATACTCTCCTCATAATGAGGTAATTGCGACCGAATGATCTGCACATTCCAGTCATCCTTCGTATGATCTAAAAGGTCAGCAACCTTAAGATTCACATTTTGTTCAGTTGGAGGTCCGTACGGAGTGAGCGCTTTGGAGGACGATAACCAGGCATCATTCCAAACGCTGACTGCCTTACCGTCTCCTATAGACCAACCGAGACCCTTTCGAAGAAGTTCCAGCCCAGCCATGATACCTGCCCAGCCATGTGAGCAGTTTGGGCTGACTTTGGATTCAAAGAAGCTGGAGGCAGTACAATATTTTCCCAATAACACCTGGGCAAGAAGCGAATCAGGAGCTTGCAAAATTCTCCAACTCAGCTTTGCTAACAATGCTACGTTGAAGGTTTCTATCTCTCTAAAACCCAATCCTCCTTCACTCTTTGGAAGAGTTAGTTTGTCCCAAGCTATCCACGCCATCTTTCTCTTATCCGGAGACGAGTCCCACCAAAAGCGGGTGAGTATTGATTGGATCTTCTTGCAAAGAGAGATGGGAATTTTGAAGCATGACATAGAGTACGTCGGGAGTGATGAGAGGACAGCCTTTAGAAGGACTTGTTTCCCTGCCCCGGATAGAAACTTTGTAGTCCAACTGTGGGAACGTTGCCTAATTCTGTCCACCAAACCCGCAAAAACATCCTTCTTCCTTCTACCGAAGTTCTCCGGTAAACCCAAATATTTGCCTGTGCCTCCCTCTTTCTCTATGCCCAGCAGAACCTTAACTCGATCTCGGATATCTTGGGGAGTTTTCTTGGAGAAGGTGATGGAGGATTTATCCACATTAATGGATTGTCCCGAGCTGAGCTCATATCGCTTCAGAATATCCTTTAACGCCCGACAGTTCTTCTCATTTGTCCTACAAAAGAACATTGTATCGTCTGCGAACAACAAATGATTTACAAAAGGAGAGGCTCGGGCCACCTGAATTCCTTTTAACTTCCCAATAGATTGGGCATTCGCACAGAGGCCGGAGAGTACTTCCGTACAGAGAATGAAGAGGTAGGGCGAGAGAGGATCTCCTTGGCGTAGGCCACGTGAAGGTGTGACTGAACCATGAGGAGCTCCGTTGATGAGGAAAGAGTAGGAGACCGTAGTCACGCATGCCATTACCCACTTGGTCCAATCCCTATGAAAACCCAGTCGGTTTA